>JAUPFT010000026.1:24973512-26173512 GCA_036936625.1 Parnassius smintheus behrii | reverse complement strand
ACTCAGACTGAGCTTAACGCCCTGGATAGAAAAGTCCGAACTACCATGACGTCCCATAGGATGCATCATCCGAGATCGTCGGTAATGAGGCTATACTTGCCGCGAAAGCATGGTGGGTGTGGCTTTCTGAGCGCGCTCACCATGCATAATCGCGAAGTGTGCGGTCTCCGTCAATATTTCTTGGCGAGATCGGGTGATCCATTCTATAATGACGTCATTTCTGGTGATAAAGGGCTTACCTCTCTATTCTTAGCCAACGAGCAATGGCAGGACACAGCAGTGCTTAGCATTTCCGACCGGGAGACCATATGGAAGGAGAAGGAGCTCCACGGGAGGTACTACAAGGCTCTTCATGAGCCCTTCGTAGATACAGTCGCCTCCCTCAACTGGCTACGTTGCGATGACCTCTTCGGGTTAACCGAGGGTTTTGTCTGTGCAATACGGGATCAGGTTATTAAGATCAACAACTATCGGAGATACATCCTAAAGGATGGCACCGTCGACGTCTGTTGAGCTTATCACCATCCCGGAAAGTCACTTAGGCATGTCATCTCCGGTTGTTCGGCGCTTTCTACCTCTGAGTACTTGCACGGGCACTAGCCAGTTCAGCTAGTAACCAGAATTCTTCACCAGGAGCTCGCTCTGAAATACGGTCTCGTGGATCGAAAATTGCGGCTCTATTGGGCCTGGGCCATTGTCACAGACAGGACTATTCTTGCGAATAAGCCTGATATTGTGCTGATGGACTGGGCACAGTCAAGGTTATTTTTGGTCGACATTACCATTCCGTATGACGAGAACCTCGTGAAAGCCGAAACAGATAAACGAACAAAATATCCGGACCTGGCTCACGAGGTGACCGACTTGTGTGGTGGTATGCCGGCCGAAACCTGTAGTGGTCTCTGCAAATGGGCTAATCCCAGTCAGCCTATTGGGTCATCTCAGGCGACTGGGACTCCGTGACGGACCGCTCCGGGCTCAAATGAAGAAAGCGGTGCTCCTCGATACCGCCCGCATCGTCTGCCAGTTTCTTTTCCATTCCTCATAACCCTCGGCCGATTGTTCTCCCCTGCCAGGGGCTTCCATCTGGTTGGGCTTTTATTTATTTATGTGTTTTTGTATATATTTTATAATCTTGTATTCATTTTAATTTACAATTATATATTTATAGAATTCAACCAGATGAGAAAACTGTATCAGTTTAGGTACGAGGTATCTATATAGTTTTCTCATCTGGTATTCCATCTCCATTGATAATAATAGTAATAATAATAAGTGGTGAAACGCAACCGTCGAAACTTCTCCGCCGCCTAGATAGACTACAGAAAAGTATTCGACTCGGTGCCCCATACATGGCTAAAGAGGATCCTCGAGCTACACAAGATTGACTGTACAGTAAAACATTTCCTTGAGCAGTGTATGGAGCAGTTAAGTACGATCCTTTGTCATTTTGGCGAGCGGACGGTGCGGAGTGCCGCATAAGGATAAGAAGGGGTATATTCCAGGGCGATTGTCTGAGTCCAATCTGGTTCTGACTCCCTTTGAAACCTCTCAGTACTTTACTAGAGAGCTAGCGGGAGAGGATTACAGCTTCGGAAAGGTGGTACAAAAGTGATCCACCTTTTCTATATGATCAAACTTGCGAGGACGGAAAATAAAACGGGTACAGTTATTGACGAGACGATCCAGTTTATCAAGAAAAAACTCATTAAGATCAGGAAAACATACATCATCATAGTCAATAATGGGTAAAATAAGAAATTGCACTGGAGTTATCTCTACCTTTACAGGAAGAAAGTTTCTAAGACGGTTTAAAACACTGAGCTTAGCAAAAACGGAAAGGAACGGAGCGGAACGGATTTGACGTCCGCTTGAGTATATATTTGCAGGTCATCAGCGTAAAGATGGTAAAAGCAGCTAAGTTAAGAAGAGAGAGAGTTAATAAATATGGGGAACAGAAGTGGAGATGATATTCCACCCTGTGGCTCGCCATTGGAGAGTTGGCACCATTCGGATATGTCACGGCCATTAACGACAGATTGTTGGCGGCCATGAAGGTAGGAAGTAAACCAGTGTACAGCAGTTGAGGAAAATTTGGAATTTTGAAGCAAAGCAAGGAGGATATCATGGTCAACCATATCAAATAATCAATCAATACTAGTAGTGTGACTTTTCTATTCTCCATGCCCTCCCGAATGTCCTCTGTGGCTTTTAGAAGTGCAGTGATTGTGCTGTGTCTAGGCCGAAAGCCAGATTGAAACTGAGATAGCAAGTTATTTCTACAAACAAAGGCAGACTATTGTTGATGAACTACAGATTCAAGAAGTTTTGATAAAAAGGGTAAGATAGAAATAGGCCTATAGTTGTTTAGTTGAGTGGGGTTTGTAATTTTTGGAAGAGGGATGATATAAGCTTTGCGCCAAGAAGCAGGATAGACCCCAAACAACAGAGAAGAATTAATTATGTGAGTTATGACTGGGAGAAAGTATTCTAAAACAGAAGAGATCATGAGACGACTCAAATTATCACTTACTACTGCGCTGTACCTGCAGTGTACTGCTTTGGATTTAATAGATAGAAGATTTACGAACTTCGTCGACAGAGACAAACAAGAAAGAAAATGGTTGATGCTAAGGTATGGCCAAGGAAGTAATTTCTGAAATTTTAGAGGACTTAATGATGGGAGATAATGTAGACCCGGTTGAAAAATTGGAATTTAAAGTCATGAAGAGGAAATAAAATTTTACGATTTTTGTCAGAGTGCTTACCACAATAAATACCAAGAGATTTGAAAAACTTCCGTATATCGGCCGGAGAAGAGTTTGAAATATAATCATGGAAATAGCAACGTCTCGCTGCCCTTACTATGTGACTACAGCGATTGCGAGCCACTTTATACAAACGCCAGTTTTCATCACACGTGTCACGCTTGAATTTTCTAAAAGCCCTGTCACGTCGAGTCATTGCCATGAGAACACCCCTCGTAATCCACGGAGCTGTAGGTCGCTTAACTTTAATAGCTTGCACCGGGGCATGGATATCAAACAGTTTCAGAGTTAAATCAGTGAAAATAGAAACTTTATCGTCCACTGAAGACGTACCGTATAAAGTAAAGTAAAGTAAAGTTATAGCCTTTATATATCCCACAGCTGGGCACAGGCCTTCTCTCATTTCTGAGAGGGTTTTAGGGCAAAGAATAGTCCGCCACGCTGCCCCAATGCGTGCTGGCGAACTTCACATGTCTTCGAAATATTTTTTTCTTATTTCTCAGACATGCAGGTTTCCTCACGATGTTTTCCTTCACCGCCGAGCACGTGGTAAATCATCACTTAAAATTGCAATTAATAATTTCATTGGTGCCGGCGGGGATCGAACCCGGTTTGTTCGCGTTCTCTTATATTTACAGCGAGCGTTAACCATCTGAGCTACCACGGTTCTATATATATATATATATAAAATCATCAAACACCACAGCTCCATATACCGGACGTACCATATACCGGAGAAAAATCTATGGATGACGCATCATTTTCTAAATTAACAGGGTCCTAGATAATGTCCGGCTTAGATTTAGAAGGTTTTAGTTTGTAAGAAAGGTGAAAATCCGGAAGCAGACAATTGACCATAGTTAACTACAAGTTGGAGAGAGGAGGTTATGATTAAATCGAACCACGTGTCCGGAGAATCAGAATTGCCGTGGGTAGGAGCACAGGGTAGAATAGACAAGTTAATTAAAGACAGGATATTAAGACGCTTGACCCTTTGAGCAGAAGTTTTGAGAAGGTCAGTATTAAAGTCACCCATGATAATGTAATGTAAGTAGTCCGCACTAAGAGATTCCGGGACTGCTTCAAAGCTAGAGAAATATTCCACAAAAGGGGGACAGTAAACGACACCCAGAGCGAGCCTGGAACGTCCCGCCTGAATTTCCAGGAATAGATATTCGGCTGAGGCAGAATATTCTGAAGGTGACGAAGCAATAACCTTAAAAGAAAGGTTAGAACGAAGGTATATGGCATTTCTTCCCAATTCTCTTATTCCTGGTTGAGACAAACTCGGGTAAACTGTAGGAGAAAGTTGAAAATGAAGGCTTAAGCCAGCTTTCCGAAATAGAAATGGCATGCACTGTTGAAGAAATGGGGGAGAAAGTCTCTAAAAGATCAGAATATTGCGAAAGAATGCTCTTTGCATTAACATGGCAGACATTGAACGAAGAGTTAGAGTTAACAAAAGAGTTATCCAGCAAATTATGCAAAGGTTCATCAAAAGAATCCAAGCTTGCAAAAGAATTGCAAGCAGAATAGAATTAGTTATCATCAGACCACATACCAAAAATAAATTAGAACAGCATAAAATATATATCTAACTACTAAAGTACACTAGATTACGATATATATATATATATATATATATATATATATATATATATATATATATATATATATATATATATATATATATATATATATACAAATAACTAATGTTTAAATGAAAAAAAAAAATTATACGAGCACAAAAAATAAATTACATTTACGTTATCGAGTTCATCTTTGGTGTATAATACGGTAAAAACAGTTTATCAACAAAAGTTACACAATTTAAAATATGCATAGTTTAAATCTAACACAAAACAATAATTTGCAGTTTTTGTATTATAAAACTATTCAACTCAACAATCATAATTCTAAAATTAAAAATAGTAGTAAGAATAATATAATAGAACATCGTCTTAAAGATAAAAAAATACAAAATTGAAGGGAAAAAATTGGACTGGCTTCTATGGTGACGCCGTTTTGCCAACGCTGGTGAGGTGATGTAGGCACGGTACCCGAAGCTTGTTGTCATTCAAAACTTGGCGTGTTGGAGCTCGGCAGCCAGGTGTTACAGTCACAGATCCCTCGTGCTCTCTGAGACAAAGATTTACCCCCCGTATACCGGTACTACGGTATATAACTGTGAAGGAGTGGTGATGAAAATCACCGTTTAAATATCTATCTGCATGGGTCTTTTTTCTATACACAGTCTAGCTCAAAGTATTATCAGGGTTCCGAATTACTAACACATCCAGAAAAGCTAAAGAATTGTTTGCTTTTAATCCATTATGAAGTGAGTTTTAGAATTTAAAGAGTTAAGATGGCTTAAAATACTTTACCTTTTATTTTATGTAATATTACTTTATCTATAGATAGAATTCTGAAAGTGTCGTCTCCGTGCCGCTTGTAAACTCTTGGATTTACAGGAGAAGTAAGCAGAGCTTTCTCCTCAAAGTCTTCCATGAATATGTCGGCGACAATGGGAGACACAGGCGAGTCCATCGCCACACCATCTACTAGCTTATCGAACTCCTCTTTTCACAATAGGTAGATTTAAGGCAGAGTCTGAGTAATACCGCATATTCCATGGGCATGATGTTTTCTTCCGGGCCTTCTAGTTACAATTGAGATGCAAACATCTACAGGTAAGCATGTAACCAATGACTGCACATCAAAACTGACCATAGTTTCATTGTCTGCCAAATATAAGTCTTTAATCTCGCTGGCAAAATGGTAGGCAACATTTGTGTGTGCTCTTGTATGTCCCCTGAGCGGTAAGTGAGTCGGGAAGTCTGCCGTCTGTGAACACGTACTGGATCACCCCCGTCATTACATCAGATTTGATAGATCACAAATCCTCGCTAAAGAATACCGATTCCTTCTAAGGACTATTCGCGAAGCTATTGAAATCAGAAAATCATCCCTATTTCAATACAGAAGATGGCTGGGTGCTACCATCTGCTTGGGATCCTATAATTAATAAAATTAAATCCCAACCTAAGCATACAATTGCAAGACTTCAAGATATTATAGGTTCATACTCCATAGATCGGATCAAAAATTAATAATTTTAATCTATGGTAACCGCGGTTAACTATGACATCTGGACGTTGAACATCTCCGTCCTCGTGGTCCCGTGACCATGGGTGCTGTAAAATGCTCGAAACGTTGGGTATATAAAAAGTAAATATACTCGATAAAATCCGTAAAAACAAGTATTATTTAAATTCTTAACACGTTGTCCAATTTTATTTTTTCTTTAATACTCCTAATAGGATTAATTTATATGCGCACAGGTACTTCGAAATAATGGGTCAGTAATCAATTTTTAGGCAATACCGTCGTTTCATTTTAATCGCAAACACTACATTTGGCAAGCAGGTGTGTATAAGTACTCAAAAGAAAGAAAAAATGGCTTGCATCGGAAATGTACCGAACTTTGACAATAAAAATAGTCCGTAGTCCATTTTTAAAGGAAGATTGACGCAATTTTTCAGAGTCAATGACAATAAAATAGTGCGTAGTCCAGTTTTAAAGGAAAATTGACGCAATTTTTCAGAGTCAATAACATCAATGAAGACAATAAAGGTGCAATACTTATAGCAAATTTCTCGGATGAAACCTATTGACTCGTTACTTATATTTCGTGCCCGGACGCGTTAAAATCGTTTAGTTGCAGAGAACTGGCTGATCTACTCCATAAGCACCTAGCATGGCTGCGCGAGGTAGCATCGCTAATTAACAGAGAACTGGTCGAGTTACTCCATAAGCACTTTGAGTCAAAACATAGTTCTTTCGTAGACAAAGCGAGAATCTACGGAGCGACAAGTAACCCAGGTGAGTCATTAGGAGAATGGGAGGCACGAATACGAGGTATTGCAAGTTATAAGTACTTTTGTACCACTATAGAAACGGTTCTACTGGATCGTTTCGTTCTAGGCTTGCGGACAGGTCGAGAGAGATTTAGTCTCCTTGAGCAAGATATATTAAGTCTATTTTTTGCAAATGCTGTGGAAATAGCTGAACAGGCGGCTTATAAGAGAGAGGCGAAGGCCCTAGTAAGCGGTGAAACGTGTGTTGGAATCAAAGATGAGAAGCTATATTACTAAGCTGGCGATACTAAGTGTCGGAGCAGCGGTAACTTCAACGGGAGAAGCAGTGGGGGCATGAATGCGTGGCGAGTTTTATTTTTTATATTTTAATTGTTGAATATGCAAAAATGTTCATATTTTTATACTTTAATTTTAAACTATTATTATTTTATATTTGTTAGTCGTTATCATATGAATTTAAATAAAAATGCCTAAATTTTGTAAAATTTAATTGATAAACCATATATGTAAATAAATTAATTTATGTACAAGCAGACACGCGCCGTGCACCTTTATGTAAGTACACAACGAAGAATGCGAAACTGATTCGATCGTTAGGCCGCGCCTTCGGGGCAACGAGATCGCCGGTTTGTCCGCTTCCGCGTAGAACATCGCATGTGTCCATATCTATTGTTAACCTGAGACCCGCTCTTGCGCAGTTCATATTGCTAAATTCTCTTTCTCTTATTGTACTGTATTCCTGTCTTCTCATTCGTACCTTCTATATTGTGCTGTTGTTAGACTGTAATTACTGTGTGTACCAGCGCAATAAAAAAAAGATAAGTGTGAAAATAGACTAGCATTTTACCACCCACCATACACACTTACTGTGGTGACCACCCGACGTGATCTGAACACGCAACCAGCAACCTCCGGAAACTTTAAGCTTCATCATTGTCATAAAATACCCCACCCATTCGCTCCCGAGCAGATATCATCTGCAGTCTTCATATCCTGTAGGCCAGCCAGCTTCACAAGGTTCATCGCAGCACTGGAATAATAATGCTTCCTGTTCCTTCTAGCTACTCTCTGCGCCTTACATTGTTCGGCATGGCTCTTAGCCTTACTGCTTGCCTCTGCTTCATGGAACTTTCGCAGATTACTTGCCTTCTTCTCGACTCACCGCAGACTGCAAGGCAATCTCAGACTGCACTATCGACCTCCGGTCTAAGCAGAAACACACCGAAACCTAAATGACGCTATCAAAATTCCGAATCATAAACAGTATATATAGAACATCTCCGAACTATCACACGGAGTGTTGGCCACTCCCCGGGCAGAACATCTTGCACGGTGGGAGATCTCCCCTTTTCCTTTCGCGAGCACAAATGTACCTGCCAATGATTACAGTGGAAGCGGTGACAGTGACAGAATGAGTGTTTCTCGTAACGGGTGCAAAGAAGAGGTTACCAATCTTGGCACTGTATATGGTTTAAAAACACATAGTGCAGAAAAGTGCTGTTATAGAACCTATTGGTTTCAAAGGTGTGTTATTATAGATCATTTAAAAAATGTGTAAAGTTCGCGTGCACAACGTCAATACTGTGACGGAGGAATCAGAATCAGACGGAGACTGTGGGGACCGCAGGGAGTGCCATTTGCATAATATGACGTACGAGACATTAGCACCTATTACTCTGGTAGTGAATATTAGCAATAATATATCCGTATGGAAGTTGACTCGGGTTTGGGCATTTCAGTTATGTGTGATAAATTTTTTGCAACAATTTTCTTAACGTTTCCATAATATTGAATTATAAATATTATATCAAAATACAGGTTTATAACAGTCACAATATTACGCCTTTACGTTATTTCTTTACAAAGACAATATATAACGAATTCACGAATAAATTTCATTGTTATTAAAAATGTTTAATTGTGTGTGTATTAAAAACCACTTTTAGTGCATGATTTTATGTCTAAATTTGACATTGACACCAGTTAATCATAATAACATTATAGTGGACATCCATGAAAGTGAAGTCCAAAATTTTAATACGTATGCGTATTTTTGGAGTATATAACTTAGGGCATTTAATAAATTTAATATTACTTTGCACCTTAAAGATAACGCGTTACCAAAAATTTTTAAGCCGCAAATTGTAAATTTTGCTCTGAAAGACAAATAAGGGACTGCGTTTGTGTGTGCTGGAACAGTTGGATAATTTAGAAAATAATAATGGTAACATTAAACTGCTGAATGAACAAACAAATGTTTGTAATGGGGAGCGGTTGCGTCGGTGTGTATATATGGCAGCTGTTTTACTGCTACTAGCTGCTCACTTAGCGGTCAGCCGCCGTAGAGTCTAGATCATCTGAAGATGCCTTGTTTAGAGGCGAAACACGTGTCGTATTATAGTCGATGGTGTGTCTTTCCTAGAAGAGTGGTGGTGGGAGCAGTGGTCTTGGGAGTGGGTGCTCTTCAAACTAGGTAAGACACATCATTTCATTTGATTGAGCGGAGGGTTGCAAAATAACTATTAATATCTTTATTATAACGGATTTTCGCAAAGTAACGCCTGATTCCATCAATTATCTTAAAAAGGCTAGCACGGCCGACCAGGCAAGACTCTATGTTAAATTAAAAAAACTACATCATATTTCCGCCCTAAATGTTTGGTTTTATCAGCAGTGCAAATAACTTCATGTTATTCCTAATTCCCAAATACGTTCTGGCACATATAGGCGAGCGGCCAATGTTGACATTTCCAAAGCTCGGAATATTTGGCTTAATGAGGAGTGTCGTCGTTGGTTTTCCAATATATTATAAATTACATAATATTATTGACGTGTAGTGGCGGTTAAGAATATCCATTAGGTAGAAGATGGGTAGCAGAATCTTCCTGATAACAGCAACTGCTCAACAAAAAACTGCGATTGCCAAGCCACTCGCCAAGAGTGGTAACTATGGCAATATACCCTTTATGAAGGATTACACAAATAGACGGCACCCAGTCCCCGGCGGCCCCGCTATTCCTGGCTATGGTGGCGACCATGGTAACGGCGGGGCAGAGGATGCTAAGAATCTCCGGTGGAGGTTCGGTTGCCACCAACTGTACAGTGATGTCTCAGTGATCGCAAGGGTAAAAACTGGCAGCGATCACTGAATGATCAGCGGCACACTGAACCCAAACGTTAAGTTGGAGAGGTCTCGTCTAAAGAAATCAACGCTCCGTCCCCCTCGTGCTCTAATCTAAAATCCCGAAACCTTTCAGCTCGAGTTACGTAATCACTTTCAGTGCCTAAAAGATTGCAATGCAGTATATGAATGACAAGCTCGTGGAAACTGTCCATGTGATCGGCTCACAAGCTAAGTTCAGCAAGACCCGCCGCAGAAGAACACAAAAACTCTCCGACCACACTCTTAATCTCATGGCTGTTAGACGGGATATGAGGCGGGAGAACAGACAGATCTCCAAATGCATGCAGCGAGACTTAAGCAACTCTAATACTGCTCGCATTAAAGAAGCGATAGAGCGTAACCAGGGCTCCGTAGTCTTTGCCAGAGATCTGTCTGCCAGAAAGAGCCAACTGTCAAAGCTGAGACTGAGTATGGCAGCATCGTTTCCGGGACACCTGAGGTTTTGAGTGTGATTGAGAGGTTCTATGGGCAGCTGTACACATCATCGTTGGAGCCACACGCAAGTGTGGGTAACGATCCAGGAGCAAATCTTATCCGACACTATTCCGAAGATATCCCGAAGATATCAGTCTGAGCGAGATTAGAATGGCTCTCCAGCATCTTAAAAACGGCAGGACCCCAGGAGAGGATGGAATTCCAGCGGAGCTTCTGAAAGCGGGTGGAACACCGGTACTTGAAGTCCTTCAGAGGCTCTAGAATTCCGTCCTCCATGGTGGCACTACTCCGGAGGCGTGGAGCAGAAGTGCGGTGGTCTTGTTCTTTAAGAAAGGCGACAATGCTCTCTTGAAGAACTACAGACTGATTTCCCTTCTGAGCCGCGTCTACGTGCTGTTTTCGAATCGTCTCGCACGCAAATTCGACGACTTTCAGCCTCCCGAACAACCTGGTTTCCGAAAAGGTTTCATTACCATAGACATACATACATACATATCATGCGGCAGATTGTACAGAAGACCAAAGAGTATAATCTGCCACTTTGCCTGGCGTATGTGGACTATGATAAAGCCCTTGATTTCGTCGAAATTTGGGGGGTGCTACAGTCCCTTCAGCGGTGCCAAGTTGACTGTCGGTATATCAAAGTGCTGAAGTGTTTGTACAGTAGAGCTACGATGGCTTTCCGAGTACAGAACCAGAGGTCGAAACCTATCCCACTACAGAGAGGTGTAAGACAGAGTGATGTTATATCCCCGAAACTCTTCACCGCTGCATCGGAAGACGTTTTCAAGCTGCTGGACTGGAAAAGATACAGTATTAACATTAATGGCGAGTACATCACTCACCTTCAGTTTGCCGACGATATAGTCCTTATGGCGGAATCGCTGGAGGACCTAAGCACTATGCTCAATGACCTCAATGGTGTCTCCCAACGGATACGTCTTAAGACGAACATGGACAAAACAAAGATCATGTTTAATGTCCATGTCACACCTATGCCGGTAGTTGTTGGGAGTACTATGCTCGAAGTTGTTGACTAGTATGTTTACCTGGGGCAAATAGTCCGATTAGGTAAGTCCAACTTCGACCGAGAGGTCAATCGACGGATTCAACTCGGCCGGGCAGCGTTTGGGAAATTATTACACATCTTCTCGTCAGGTATACCTCATTCTCTGAAAACTATATTGTACAACCAGTGCGTGTTGCCGTTGATGACTTACGGATCTGAAACGTGGTCCTTCACTGCTTCACGTACAAGGTCCGCTCAGCGAGCTACGGAGAGGGCTATGCTCGGAGTTTTTCTGAGTGAGTGAGTGACCGACATAACACAACGGATTAGTAAGCTGAAGTGGCAATGGGCCTGCCATATAGCTCGAAGAACCGATAACCGATTGGGAAGAAAAGTTCTCGAGTGACAGCCGTAGGGCGACCCTCCACTAGATGCAGTGACGACCTGGTAAGATATGCAAGGAAGTCGATGGATGCAGGTGGCTTAGGACCGTGCTTTTTGGCATTACTTGGGGGAGGCCTATATTCAGCAGTGGACTTTTAAAGTTCTGTAATGATGATGATAATGATGACAGAGTATTGAATTTGATATTTTGGATGGGAAAGCCAGAGAACTTGCTTCAATGGCTGTTTACGAGAAATATCAAATTCAGTCCTGTAAGTTAAAACGGCTTGTATCTTCTTCATCCCGTAAACGTAATAACGACATTTATACTGAATATCACCAATTTTATCCCCGTGTTAAAAAAAATCCGATGTCCAGTTTCCAACGGGTGAGTTGTCCCTTTTACACAAAGGCCTAAAGTATAATTTAACACCTTCGGTATGCCAAAGATCGTTAGAGACTGTGGCCGTTGACGCGGGGGTGGATGTTGTGATCGGGAGGAAAGATAACATCGTTCAAAGTTTGTTAGCTAAAGAAATTCAGGATGTACCCGCATCTTCCCATTGCAATCCTGAGTAACCCATTATTATGTCACTAAAGCAGATAATAAAAGGCAATAACCTTATTGTTACTAAAGCCGACAAATGAAATACTGTTGTCATTATGGAGAATATTTTTTTTTTTTTTTTTTATAGAAGAGGGGGCAAACGAGCATGCGGCTCACCTGATGTTAAGTGACTACCGCCGCCCATGATCAACCGCAACACCAGGAGAATTGCGGGTGCGTTGCCGGCCCTTTAGAAAGGAGTAAGCTCTTTTCTTGAAGGTCCCCAGGTCGTATCGGTCCGGAAAAATCGCCGATGATAAACTATTCCACAGAGAGGTTGTACGTGGAAGAAAACTCCTTGTGAAACGTACAGTGGTGGACCGCCAAGCATCCAGATGGTGTGGATGGTATCGGGACGTTTGCCGTGTCGTGCGTTCACGAAATTTGGCGGCTGGGATTAATCCGAACAATTCCTCAGAGCACTCCCCGTGATAGATGCGATAAAATACGCAAAGAGATGCAACATCTCTTCGCAACGCCAGTGAATCGAGCCGATCGGAAAGCACTCGGTCGTCGACGATTCGAGCCGCTCTGCGCTGGATGCGGTCAAGTGGAAGGAGCTGGTACTGGGGAGCCCCAGCCCAGAGATGGGAACAGTATTCCATGTGCGGCCGAACCTGCGCCTTGTAAAGTTGCAGGCGGTGTGCCGGCATGAAATACTGTCCCGCTCTGCTGAGCACGCCAAGCTTTTTAGAGGCCAATTTGGCCTTCCCTTCCAAGTGACCACGAAACTGCACGTCACTCGATATGTCGACGCCGAGGATTCCGATACTGGCTGAGGCAACAAGGGGAGTGCCTTGAAACTGAGGGGATACGACAAAGGGGTTCTTTTTAGCGGTTAACGCGCAAACTTGTGTCTTCTGGGGGTTAAACTGGACTAGATTTAGTCGTCCCCAATCCGAGACTCTGTTCAGCAAAGACTCGACTTCAGACACAAGTTTGTCCCGGCACTCGGAGACGTTTTTTCGAGAAATATTGGCTCGGCCGGTGTAAAGAGCATCACCAGTGCTGTCATCTGCATAGCAATGAATGTTACGGGTATGCAACATATCATTGATATGCAGAAAAAACAGCGTTGGCGATAGCACGCAGCCCTGTGGAACACCAGCATTAATAGGCTTGCCATCGGAGCTTGCACCGTCTACAACGACCTTGATGCTCCGATCTGCAAGAAAGCTGGTGATCCAATTGCACAATTTCTCGGGAAGCCCATAGGAAGGGAGCTTCGAAAGAAGCGCTTTGTGCCAAACCCGATCGAAGGCCTTCGCAATGTCCAAACTAACGGCCAATGCCTCCCCCTTGAACTCTACTGCCTCCGCCCATCTGTGAGTGAGGTAGATCAGAAGATCACCAGCTGACCGACCACGGCGAAAACCGTATTGGCGGTCACTAATCAGCTGGTGATCCTCAAGGTACCTCATGAGCTGGCAGTTTACAATGGACTCCATTGTTTTGGAGAACAAGGAGGTGATGGCGATTGGCCGGTAGTTGGACGGGTCTGAGCGGTCGCCTTTTTTAGGGATCGGGTGGACGAAAGCCGTCTTCCACGATTTTGGGACTACGCCTAGGGAGTAGGAGTACCGGAAAAGACGCGTTAAAACCGGTGCCAACTCTGGAGCACATGTCCTCAGCACAATTGGGGGGATTCCGTCAGGCCCACTCGACTTGTGGATGTCCAGGGAGAGGAGTGCTTTGCGAACCGAGCGCTGTGTGAACTGCACTTCCGGCATGAAGCACTCACACCGCGGGATGGTCGGCGGCGTACTCCCCCCGTCATCGAGAGTCGAGTTAGACGCAAAAAAGGAGCCTAGAAGATCGGCTTTCTCCTTTGCAGTATGGGCCAGTGAGTCGTCCTCCCTGTGCAGAGATGGAAGAGATGGCTGACAGAAATTCCCCTGGACAGCCTTGGCGAGAGACCAGAATGCACGGGTTCCAGAAGGAAGGCGAACTAGTTTCTCGCCAATTCTGCCTATGTGCTCTGACTTTGCCTTGGCAATGACTCTTTTGAAGGACCTAGAGGCGGAATTATACTTCTTTTTTAGAGCGCTGGTGTTTACATCCCGGGACGCTGATGCATCAACCCAGGCTTGGTAGCACTCCTGCTTATAGCATGATGCTATTTTACAGGAGCGACCAAACCATGGCTGAGATTTGCCTCCAATGGGCACCACAGAGGAAGGAATAAAAAGTTCCATACCCTGAAGTACCACATCAGTAACAGAATCCGCAACAACGTTGGGATCATCCGGCGAGAAGCAAACCCGCCCCCAAGGGTAGGATGCAAAGAAAGACCGCATCCCATCCCAATCGGCTGACCTATAGTGCCAAACACGGCGGCAGCCTGCAGAATGCAACCGCGATTTCAGCGTGAGTGGCACAACACTCCGGATCAGACAATGGTCCGAGGAGCCTAAAGGGGCGTCGACGGAAATCTGATATCCGTCCGGGTGAGAGGTCAGCAGAAGGTCCAACAGGGAAGGTGCATGATCCTCCACATCTGGAATCCGCGTAGGCGAAGTAACCAGTTGTGTCAGACCATATGCCAAGGCAAAATCATGAACAGATCTCCCCGCATGATCGGTTAAACGTGAACCGAGCCATTCGGCGTGATGGGCGTTAAAGTCGCCGAGGATCACGATCTCTGCGGAGGGGATCTGCTGTAGCAACGAATCTGCAGCCATTTGGACGTGGTCGAAGAGTCGGTCTGTTTCGGCATTACCGCTGTGGGACCTATAGAGGCACCCGTAGACGCGCGGATGGTCGTCGCTGTCTACGCGTAGCCAAAGGATGGACAGGTCCGAACCTTCAAGTTTGCCGAGGCGTCGAGAACAGATGTCCTCTCTGACGTAAACGCAAACTCCAGCCCGAGGCAGAAAGGAGTGTTCCAGTTTGTACCCCGGGTAGGAGAGATACGAAACATCAGCCGGAGAGGACACCTGCGTCTCGGTCAGAAAGAGCAGAGCCGGTCTCGCCGTCTCGAGATGGTAGTGGACGGCGTTTAGGTTGGAGTGAAGTCCCCTGATATTGCAGAAATTCACGGACAGCGTGGCAGGGGTCGCCTTGGTCTTGTTGCTCCGTTTGCCCCGAGCAGTTGTAGTCTTGAGCGGAATTTCGCCCCCCCCAGAATACGCGGGGCAGCCTGAGCACCCACGCTCAGAAGTGGAGAAACATGGTCGTGGATGCTCAGCGAGGGATTCTCCAGGGGTGCTGGTACCCTCCTGGGGTAGTCTATCTTTATTTAATTCCGCTACCATGTTGATGAGGGGGGGGGGGGGGTATTTGGGCCTCCGGCCACCTGCACTCACCAGACGAAACGCGGAAGCAGAACTTCCACTTCACGCCGGTATTCTGTGAGGTCGTGGTACCACCCCGGTTTGAGCCGGCCCATACGTAAGCGTAAGCGTAATAGCGGGTATAGCTAGAAGGTTAACGATGTTATGCAAGGTGACGACTTTGAGCTGTTGGAGTCTGACCCAACCAAAAAGTTTACTTCGGATATTAAATTACGTATACAAAAGTCGTAATATGTTTTTCCCGATCACAACTTGTCTCGGAGCAATCTTGTTCCAATGAATCCTTGAACACGCACATTATATGTGTTACCTAAAATACATAAAGAACATATTCCTATGAGACAACTGGAGGACAGTTGTCTCATATGTTGGTGCACCAACTTATTTCCTTGCTAAAAAATTAAACCTCCTCCTTCGGGAGAAATCTGGTTTCAACCCAACCTACAGCTTTAAAAATTGTTCGGATCTCATTTTCAAACTTAAAGATATTCGTATTCCACCTAAATCTATGTTGGTATCTTTAGACGTTGATAGTCTTTTCACAAATGTCCCATCCCCTGACTGTTTGCGTATACTCTCAGATCTCTTTCATAAACGTCTTCTACATCCCGGGGAAACAAATTAATTTCTTAACTTAACCTTTCTCTATATGAAACAAAATTATTTCCGGTTTAATAACCGTTTCTGTCTACAAAAAGAAGGTTTAGCTATGGGGTCCCCTCTAAGTCCACTTATGGCGGACATTTTCATGGATAATTTCGAAAAACAACATATAGTTGTCAACCAAAATATCTTATACTATTATCGATATGTAGACGACATAATTATTTGCTGGACTGGCACAAGGAGACAACTGGATATTTTCCTTAATAAAATAAATCAAATTATCCGGCGATATGTGAGCAGCTTGATCTACTTAGGCTCCATATCAGAAAACATAGCTAATACTCTTAGAAAAGACGGCGTTAACGTGGCTTTCAAAACGAGCAATTCTCTTAGGAATATTTGTAATAATAAAGATAAGTTGAATATTAGTCAAAAATCGGGTATTTATAAACTTGTTTGTGACGAATGCCACGCCGTTTACGTGGGTCAGACTGGTCACAAGTCTGTTCAGGCCACGCTATAAAGAGCATTTAGCCGCGTACATAAATTGCAATCCTGATAAATTACATTTTGCTAAACATCTCTTGGACACCGGCCACAACCTAGCCAATGACCATTCCTTTAAAGTCTTACATACTTGTAATAAGGGGCTGCGACTGTGTGTGCTAGAACAATTGGATATTTAAAAAAATAATAATGGTAACATTGCACTGCTGAATGATCAAACAAATGTTTGTAATTCACCTTTGTTAAACATCTTTAAGCATTATCTCTAATATATATGTATATGTAGAGCCGAAACACGTGTTGTATTATCGTCGATGGTGTGTCTTTCCTAGAAGAGTGGTGTTGGGAGTAATAGTGTTGGGAGTAGGTTCTCTTCAAACTAGGTAAGTAAAGTAAAAAATAAAGTTACAGCCTATATACGTCCCACTGCTGGGCACAGCCCCCTCCCCTCATATCTTAGAGGGTTTTATACTAGGTAAGGCACATCATTTCATTTAATTGAGTGGAGGGTTACAAAATATCTAGGAATATCTGTAATGCAGTAAGGAATATATTGGTGGTAGTGGGGATCTAACCCGGGTCGCTATTATAATATGATATTTAAAGCTAGTGCTAGGTCCTTAAGCTATCACGGCTCAGCGACGAGCTCCGATTGCACAGATTTGTTCCATAAGTACCGTGAAATAATAAATAAACAAAGAAAAAAGTCGTAATGGATGAAATATGTTGTTGACAATTCGACAGTGGCTAAGCGTTCGGCAGCCACGGAATCTAATCCCGCGTGGATCCATCGTTATTATGGCCCACAAATAATTACAAAGATTTTATTGTTTGTCATCGTCATTTTTGTGTACTTAAAAAACTTCCAAGTAATAAGAGAAAATATAGAAATAACTTTAAAATAATAGTTTCATTTTAAATCTATTTCCATACTTTCTCGTTTTCCGATGTATTACACCGTGGTCAGTGATCTAGGTCATGGAAGAGTAAAAGTAATCATAAAATTTGGAAATAAACATATCAAAATAAACACGACAAAATTTAATCCATCTGTAATGTTAGCTAAATTACGTTTACGTGCTGGAGAAATAAATATTCTCCTTGCATTTATTTTGCTAAATATTTTTTATATAAATACCTTAAACTGAATATATATTTAAAGACGTTTTATTTTTAGACTATAATTTTCAGTATCTAAAAATTTTTAATGTGCTTTACCAATTCAGAAAATGTAGTACCATTGCTATAACGAGCTTCTCAGTACTAGTGTCTGATATTATTCAAGTTGATGTTTCAATTGATGATCCACGACGCAGCTGTAGTGTTTTTAAAGTTGAATGAAGCTACAACCCTGCCCTAATTAAATAATGGGTACTATGCTCACTACTGTTAGCAGCATTAATTTGTCTGTATATCAATACTACTAATTAATAGTATTCATGCATAGTTGTGTAAAAATTGGGCGTCAAATTTCCGTATAAATTTTCCCTATTAATACCGTTGTTTTTATTAAGTGCGAGCAGCAATGCAGGTCTAGGGAAAGAGACCAGTATCACTGCGACCTAGGAGATCTATTGTGATCGCTGCTATGGTTCAATGAATAAAAGGAGTTGCTGAGCTGTGAGAAATTTCACTTCTTCTGGGCGGAGTAAATAGTTTTCCAGATGAGTGTTACGTTTGCGCATTAAGGGTCCGCAATTACTTAGGATGTGTAGAGGTGTTTCTTCCGTTATGGAACAGAACCAACACATCCTTGAATTGCTTAGTCCTAGGATGGATACGTGCTTTTTAAGACAACAGTGTACAGTTAGGGCCCTTCCAGAATGCGCAATTTATTTTTACTTAATTCCAGGGCTTCTGAAGCGAATTTAGGATCAAAAGCCCGGATTTTAGAATGTTTTAAGCCTGGTGTGTCAGACTAGATCTTAAGTGATTTATTGTGATAAAGAGCTTCAAGGGTCAATCGGGTTAGGCTTCTTGAGATTTCACAAAATGGTTCAGGTCCAAACTGTGTGCACTTTGAGCCCTCCCGTGCAAGTTTGTCGGCAAATTCGTTGCATACAATACCCTTGTGATCAGGAACCCATCTTATAAAGACCCTGTTGTTGCATCCCAGGGTACTTAAACGGTTGTCTTGAGCGATAATATATATAAATAATTTTGAATTTTTGTGCAGTTTCCCCACCACGGTATACGGTTAACCCTTGCCATGCAAAGGGCATTACTCTTAAATGTTGCTACTGGGACATTCATGAGGTGGGTTATACTAATAACAAAGGGCCCTTTTCTTCTACAACTTATACACACAACAGATATACCATATAGCTAATTGGAAAAGGTTTTCTGTAAGGTGGAGGCAACCAGTCAGAGAGGACATCTGTTCTCGACGCCTTGGCAGACTTTAAGGTTCGGACCTGACCATCTTTTGGCTACGCGTAGACAGCGACGACCATCCGCGCGTCTACGGGTGCATCTATAGGTCCCATAGCGGTAATGCCGAAACAGACCGACTCTTTGACCACGTCCAAATGGCTGCAGATTCGTTGCTACAGCAGATCCCCTCCGCAGAGATCGTGATCCTCGGTGACTTTAACGCCCATCACGCCGAATGGCTTGGTTCACATTTAACCGATCATGCGGGGAGATCTTTTCATGATTTTGCCTTAGCATATTGTCTGACATAACTGGTTACTTCGCCTACGCGGATTCCAGATGTGGAGGATCATGTACCTTCCCTGTTGGACCTTCTGCTGACCTCTCACCCGGACGGATATCAGATTTCCGTCGACGCCCCTTTAGGCTCCTCGGACCATTGTTTTCTCCGGAGTGTGGTGCCACTCACGCTGAAATCGCGGTTATATTCTGCAGGCTGCCGCCGTGTTTGGCACTATAGGTCAGCCGATTGGGATGGCATGCGGTCTTTCTTTGCATCCTACCCTTGGGGGCGGGTTTGCTTCTCGCCGGACGATCCAAACGTTGCGGATTCTGTCACTGATGTGGTACTACCTAAACACCAGCGCTCTAAAAAAGAAGTACAATTCCGCCTCTAGGTCCTTCAAAAGAGTCATTGCCAAGGCAAAGTCAGAGCACATAGGCAGAATTGGCGAGAAACTAGTTCGTCTTCCTTCTGGAACCCGTGCATTCTGGTCTCTCGCTAAGGCTGTCCAGGGGAATTTCTGTCAGCCATCTCTTCCATCTCTGCACAGGGAGGACGACTCACTGGCCCACACCGCAAAGGAAAAAGCCGATCTTCTAGGCTCTTTCTTTGCGTCGACACTCGATGACGGGGGGAGTACGCCGCCGAGTATCCCGCGGTATGAGGGCTCCATGCCGGAAGTGCAGTTCACTCAGCGCTCGGTTCGCAAAGCACTCCTCTCCCTGGACATCCACAAGTCGAGTGGGCCTGACGGAATCCCCCAATTGTGCTGAGGACATGTGCTCCAGAGTTGGCACCAGTTTTAACGCTTTTCCGGTACTCCTACTCCCTAGGCGTAGTCCCAAAATCATGGAAGATGGCTTTCGTCCACCCGATCCCTAAACAAGGCGACCACTCAGACCCGTCCAACTACCGGCCTATCGCCATTACCTCCTTGTTCTCCAAAACAATGGAGTCCATTGTAAACTGCCAGCTCATGGGGTACCTTGAGGATCACCAGCTAATTAGTGACCGCCAATACAGTTTTCGCCGTGGTAGGTCAGCTGGTGATCTTCTGGTCTACCTAACTCACAGATGGGCGGAGGCAGTAGAGTCCAAGGGGGAGGCATTGGCCGTTAGTTTGGACATTGCGAAGGCCTTCGATCGGGTTTGGCACAAAGCGCTTCTTTCGAAGCTCCCTTCCTATGGGCTTCCCGAGAAATTGTGCGATTGGATCACCAGTTTTTTTGCAGATCGGAGCATCAAGGTCGTTGTAGACGGTGCAAGCTCCGATTGCAACTCTATTAATGCTGGTGTTCCACAGGGCTGCGTGCTATCGCCAACGTTGTTTCTTCTGCATATTAATGACAAACCCGTAACATTCATTGCTGTGCGGACGACAGCACTGGTGATGCTCTTTACACCGGCCGAGCCAATATTTCTCGGGAAAACGTCTCTGAAAGCCGGGACAAACTTGTGTCTGAAGTCGAGTCTCTGCTGGACAGAGTCTCGGATTGGGTCGACTAAATCTAGCCCAGTTTAACCCCCAGACGACACAAGTTTGCGCGTTAATCGCTAAAAAGAACCCCTTTGTCGTATCCACTCAGTTTCAAGGCACTCCCCTTGTAGCCTCAGCCAGTATCGGAATCCTCGGCGTCGACATATCGAGTGACGTGCAGTTTCGTGGTCACATGGAAGGGAAGGCCAAATTGGCCTCTAAAAAGCTTGGCGTGCTCAGCAGAGCGGGACGGTATTTCATGCCGGCACACCGCCTGCAAAGCGCAGGTTCGGCCACACATGGAATACTGTTCCCATCTCTGGGCTGGGGCTCCCCAGTACCAGCTCCTTCCACTTGACCGCATCCAGCGCAGAGCGGCTCGAATCGTCGACGACCGAGTGCTTTCCGATCGGCTCGATTCACTGGCACTGCGAAGAGATGTTGCATCCCTTTGCATTTTCTTTCACATATACCATGGGGAGTGCTCTGAGGAATTGTTTGGATTAATCCCAGCCGCCAAATTTCGTGAACGCACTACGCGGCAAACGTCCCGATACCATCCACACCATCTGGATGCTTCGCGGTCCACCACTGTAAAATTCAAAAGGAGATTTCTTCCGCGTACAACTTCTCTGTGGAATAATTTGCCACCGGCAATTTTTCCGGACCGATACGACCTGGGGACCTTCAAGAAAAGAGCTTACTCCTTTCTAAAGGGCCGGCAACGCACCTGCAATTCGCCTGATGTTGCGGTTGATCATGGGCGGTGGTAGTCACATAACATCAGGTGAGCCACATGCTCGTTTGCCCTCTCTTCTATAAAAAAAAAAAACAATTATTGTGTCTCAAGAACCATTCTCCAGCTTGGGTTGCTCAAATTCAATCAGGAATCTCGCTGTATCCTACCCATTATCTTTTTTGTGCTTCTTTCATGCTTGAAAATGTTGGGCACAACTAAAGTCTATCGAACTTAGTGTTTAATTTGTATTTCATCAATACTAATTTTATATCTATAGCCATCTCTCGAAATAAATTACTTACAGATGACATACATGAATGAAGTTTGTGAATTTTGCTGTTAAAAAGCTCGAGATTTGAGCTTATATGTACCAGAAGGACCACAAGAACGATCCCAGCATATTGTGTTGTCCAATATAAGAATTTTCGCCTTCATGCAATATATACACTAGAAGTATCCCGAGTAAGAATAGATGGTTTAGAGAGAATAAACCAAATCTAGCTTCATGCTAAAATTAAGTCCCGCCATTTTTCCACTTAAACTTTGTATTTATAGTTGCAGAAACAAACATGATTGTGCGGGACGCAATCAGAAGTTATTGCTGTAACTGCATTGTAGGTTTAAGAGCAGTGGGATACTAATCACATGTTATGAGTATTATTTGGTACCTAAGCCATGCTCGTCATGAGGGTATTACCTGGCCTGCCCCGCTCTTAGATGAAGTTGTATTAAGAATTCATTAATTATAAGTACAATAAAATAAATGAACTTAAAAAACTAAATATTTTTTATTTACCTGCACTCAAAACCCCATCAGAACTTTATCATTATCAAATGTTGCAGTCCGTTGCTGAATAAAGGTATCTCCTAATTCACAACGCTGATTAGATACCGATCCTTATCTCAATCTACCTACTTAATGGTAGAACCACGCTGTAGCTATAATATAGCTGTAGCACGAATGACTGCTCGACCGGGGAAGAACCACGTTCTCACAGAATACCAGTGTAAAATAGCAATTTAATACTGCTATGTTTCGTATGGTGAGTGTAGAGATCCGGAGACCTTTTTTTAATGGAAACGAGCCATTCGATTCTCGTCTTCAAAGGTGACAACGCATCTGAATTTTAATTCTTAATCGAGGTAAATGTAGATGTCCATGGGCCACAGCATCCACTAACCATTAGGTGGACTGTTTGTTCGATTGTCACCCTTGTTCTATAAAAGACGTTTAGTAAAGCACTACAGAGTAGCGAAAAGCAATATAGAACATTTAATTTATCACAAAAACAATGTTTATTTGCCTATAAGTAACTTAGGTACACTAGGAGAGATTTTGGCCGTCAACGGATTGTTGGACAATTTGTCACCCCTGTTTTGTTGCTTGAATAATGGTTTGAAGTAGATTTTGATTTGCAAAAGTGATACGATTTTGTGAATTGTCTGCGCGTGTGAACTATTAGAGAAAACGACGAACCAATTGGTTTGATGTTGATATAATCTCCCAAAAATTGTGTCGCAAAAATAGACGCATCAGCATATTGTGATGTAAAAAATATACAAAAACGAAGATTACGAAAGAAATGATAGGCTCAGAAGGTTTGGAACCCAAAGCCGTAAAGCTAATTAAATAGAAAAATTGTAACACTAGTTCGTAATATATATTAGTCTATGGTCTACTTAGATAATCTTAAAAATTATAACTGGTTTTAACTTTTATCTCCCAAGTTTTAAAAATCTAGGAATTTAAAAAGGGTTTGTCTACCCTACTGTCTACCGATTAAAACCAAAAATATCCCAAAACACGAAATTTTATTAGCGGTACGAAACTCCCATACAAGCCTGCCATTCCTCTTTCCGTATAAATTATTTCTATTAATACCCTCTATACTGTAACAACAACTCGTGGCTGAATGGTGCCAGAGTCACTAGCTACAATACTGCAGGTTCTGTGTTTTAAGGACAGCCGAAGTTTTTGTTCATAAACACAAATTTTTGGTAGGTTTTTGAGTCTGAATATATTACTTTTATGTTTATCAGATTGAAAAGTAAACTACTTCCAGTGTTATTAAGCAATATAAGTATCAGATTCGGCTAAGTTTAAACGGGTGAGTGATTTTGTATTTTAACGCACATTTGAGCTTCAAGACTATGTATAAGAATATAATCGGTTAATATAACTTTGATAGCAATATACTGGATCTTTAAGCGTAATTGTATAATTTTAATAAAGCATAACGGAATAGAAATCACTGCAACTTAAATTTCTTGTTTGGAATAACTTACGACGTATGTACAAATAATTAAATAATAGTTTTAATATTTTATTTTGGTTACATTAATACTTTAATGTTGTTCTGTAGGTGCACCCCCAAATTTCAACTACATAATCCAGATGTGGTTTGACTAAATTATTATAAATTGTACGGCGAACACGGTAAGGAAAGCATCGATTACAACCTTAAAGTGAACACTTTCTTCCTACTATAATTAGATATTAATTTTAAGTGGGGTACACTATTTTACATATTTTTTTTTAATTTACATTGTCCTGATATTGAAAAAACACATTATCCGATTTATATTTGTTTTTATATTCCTATCCGTTATTATCTAAATATTGTAATTTTGTGCTGTGTACGTAACTATAAAATTTATTAAATATAAAAATGATCTTAGCTGCGTTATGTTGTTAGGTTGTTTGTGCTGTCTTGTGATTGCTTCCATTTTAGAATGAGCAGTTTTTATTCATTCTCTACTAATAATATGTCCTTAATACTTTTCTTCATTTACTAAAAATTCACATTTTCTGGCTGGAGAACATCAGCGCCGCGCCCTACTGCACCCGCTGTATCGCCCGACCGCCCGTGAACCGACACTTTGATTTGCTTTTAAATTATTACAATTGCGAAATCATGGAATTTCTCTATTTAATTCAGTCAACCATTGTCTGCCTAAAAGCGATGTTGTGATCTTAGGATATATTTACCTACTGTAAATGCGTCATGGAATTTCTCTATTTAATTCAGTCAACCACTGTCTGCCTAAAAGTGATGTTGTGATCTTAGGATATATTTACCTACTATAAATGCGTCCTGATATATAGTTTGTGTAATAGCGCCTATCTGTTAAAAATGTAAACAGAGTAAAGAGTTCAATTAAAAAATAAAGTAACAGACAAAGGCAGAATACAAGGATTCTAAGATAGTTGAGAAGGTTTTCTTAGGCCGGATATAGTCAATCGCGCTGTTTGACGTACTGTCCTGTCATTTGTTCTATTTACTTAATTTTTTTAATTTACCCAATGTTACATTTAAAATTTGGATTTAGTACTAAAACGCACATTATTAAGTTATATTATAATTTGCTAAGAAAATTCTTGAAATTAGACATAGTCCTTATTTTATAACAGAAATCTTTTTACTTCATTTACGTATAGGTATATTTAAATTGAATAGATAGAATTTACTTAGTTTTACTATTTACCGACAAGTGTCACTGGTCTCTGTGACTATGAAAAAATAACTAAGGGAAAAGAAATTTACAGATGACAAAGAAGTGAAGTTGGTAATTTCTACCTATTTTGGGTGCTTGGCAAAACATTTTTTTTTTCAAATTATAAATAAGTTATTCGAACAACCTCAGAAGTGAGAGAATTTATTAAAAAAGAGAAATAATTTTATGTTTAGTTTCACCCCTTTCCCTTTCATTCCGCAAATATTTCGACCGTAATAAAACACGGCTAAAATCAGCGCTCCGAGCTGTTAGTGAGAATTTCTCAATATAAAATCCAACTGATTTTGGGCACAATCACACCTTTTATTTAAAGGTCAAAAACTTTCCTCGGTTGAGTTTAGTCTTAGTTTTCATTTGTTTACAGGATAAAACGTAATATAGATACGTTATTTTATATTTTTTTATGCAATTAGGTATTTAATTTTAAATTAAAGTCATATATATATATATATATATATATATATATATATATATATATATATATATATATATATATATATATATATATATATATATATATATATATATATATATATTCTTGGTTCTATTGTGAGTCCTTCCATTAGTTCGTTTGTAGCCCCTGGATAAATTTTTTTTATCCAGAGAGAGACGGCTCGACTGGGGAAGGACAACGCTCACACACAATATCAGCGTAAAATAGCAGCTTAATGGTGCTATGTTTCGTATGGTGCGTGTAGAGAACCGGAGACTCTTTTTACTGGAATCGAGGCATTCTATCTCAGTCCTTAGGGTTGGCAATGCATCTGCATTTTGATTTTTACTGAAAATAAATGTTGATGTCTATAGGCCACAGCAACCGTTTAAATCGGGGGGCCTGTGTGCTCGTTTGTCACCCTTATACTATAAAAAAAACTTATTTCTGAGATAAGTACAGGAGCCGAAACAAGTTAAATAACAAAAAAAACGCGGTAGATACATATTCCGTTTGAATTTTCAAATATTTCTGTTATAAAAATAACCAAATGATGAATGTAAGATTTCACTTGGTAAAATTTGCTTGCTGCGGGAAATTCTATTTTAATCCCCAAGTGAGACTACGCTATATATGTAAAGTTTTCAACTCGTCATGTGTCAGCTACGAGTATTACAATGGTTAACAGTAACGCCAATCAAGAATACTGGGTAATATAATATTACTTTTTCCACCTAAAAGATGATACGCTTTAAATGTGCCAAGGGTCGCTTTCACCTGGGGAGTTGCATGTCATGACCTTGTGGGCAACACCCTGTCTGTTGCGTTCTAGCTGTGAGCGCACGCTCACGCATCATTTTAGTCGCGCAACGCTAGACGTATGTTTACGCTTTCGTCGTCGCCTACCGCACGCCGTGTATGTGTCGCGGCAAAAAAAACCCTTACAACTGTTGCCAGGAAGACTGTGTGATAAGATCACCGCATCGCAGTAGTAGTTGTACTTATTTGGTCTTGAACATGCAATTACCCGCTGGTCCTTTGAATATACCAACGTAACTTGAATCAGCCTCTACCTGGGGGTCTGAGCTATCGTACGAAGTGTTTAACAGCCCCACCGCGTGGGCGCCTCGTGGGCCACACCTCCTGCTTAGACCAGGATTCCTGGTCATCCCTCGCATGCCATTCCAGCTTTCATTTCGAATGCAGATTCTTACAAAATCTGTGATTAAAATCCCGCATTTAATTAATTTAACAAATTAGTGGCTCTTAGACGTTGCCACCAAGCTTTTTAAAATGACATATTTAAATTTCCTTTATTAACATATCAAACCGAGTACTTGCGTTTATTTCTTTTTCAACCCAGAAGCAAGCAAGAGCTACCCTCCGGTAAACGGGGAGTGAAGTGGTGAATGCTCATGCATACCACTCAAGCCGCTGTGTGGTTATGTGGGACTTACCGGAGTGCCTTACCCACCAAACAACACCTGTGGGAATGGCTATATAACCTGTTAAGATCATTCAGCCATTTCGAACGCAACCCCCCTTGGGAGAAAAGGGGGCACCTGCAGGTACCAGCAACTGAGAAGTGTGCCTAAGGTAGACGATATGAGCTGTAGAGGCTCGGCCTGAGCCGCCAGTAGGCAGTTGAAGTCAGCCGAAAGCTTGTTGGGCGGATCCGAGAGTGAGTTTCTTGGCCTGCGAACACTATGGCGAGTGGGAAGTGGGCTTGCATAGGCGATTTGGGTGGGATTCTGAGTCTTCGAAGAATTTCTCCGGGAGTAATTTTAGGAATTGCTGGATTGTCGAGAGCTGTAAGTCTCTGTGGAGGTCGGCGTTACAGATGTAATAAGGTGCGTTCGTTACCCGACGACTGAGGAGATTTTGAACTATTTGAAGTTTATTTAATCATCTAGGTTAAAAATAAGAGCAAAAATGGGACCCGCGTATGTCGTAACGGGTCGTATACAGACCTTATATAGGGTTTGCTTGTTGCGGAGGGACATTTTACTGTGTCTGCCCAACATGTAGTTGAGCCTACCCGTGTAGAAATAGAGAAATGGAAATTGAAACTTTTTTATTCAATGTAGATTATAACAATACTTATTAAAAGTCACTTTTTTAATTTACCACTGGTTCGCAAAAAAAAAACCTCAGTCCTGGGAAGACCAAGCAAGAAACCCAGCAGGGCTAATTTTTCCAATAATAGCTTACAATCATGTTTACAATCAACAACAGAAGACAAATTAGAAATAGCTAGGTAGCGATCACTCTTCCCAGGGGTTATTATCATCCATAAATTCCTTAATATTATAGTAACCCTTTTTATACAAACTTAATTTAATAAAATTTTTGAACTTTGTGTATGACAAATTTTGTACATTTTCAATTTTATTTTGTATATTCTAAAATCGCGCTGTGCGAGTTACTTTCTTGATATGTGGCTCGAAAGTGAGCTTCGTATCCAGGGAGATAGACAAGGCGGTCAAGGAGGCCTAAGTTGTACAATTTGTAGTTAAGGCCTTCGTACCAGACTCTATCAAATGCCTTGGCAATGTCGAAAAGATGACGATAGTCTTTTGACGGCGAGGATAAAAACCGCTGAGAATATATTCCACTATACGGTCAACTTGTTGGGGGAACGAGTGTTCGGCTCGGAACCCGAATTGGTGAGGGATGACAAGAGGTTCACCGTCTGTGGGAAACAGATGACGCCTCATGCGCGTGAGGATAACTCGCTCAAAAAATTTGCCCATGACCTTGAAGAGGCTGATAGGATGGTGATTGGAGGGAAATCGGTGAGGCTTTCCTAGCTTGAGAATGCAAGTGACAGTGGCCTCTTTCCAAGAAGTGGGGAAGTAGCCGAAGTCGAAGCATGCGTTGAAGATAATGGCCAATGAGCCGACCATCTGGTCCGTAAAATGTTTAAGGGCTTGGTTGGAGATGCCATCCGCGCTTGGGCTTCAGTACTTTGATGATGGATAAAATCTCATCTTTGGACACAGCGATAGGGTCAGAGTAGGTGATGGGTGAGTTCTGGCGCCGGACCTCGTCCTCCACTTCCTGGATATGAAAGGGGTCGGGCTGTGAGCTGGTAGAGCACATTGCGTGGCGGCGCTGTCTACAAAGCACTCAGCCTTTTCATCGTCCTCAGAGGCGATAGAGCCGTCAAGACGTGAGATAGGGGAAGTATGAGATATAGCGTAAGATGGCTTTCGCCATCTGGTAGAACGCTGTATGAGGGGGAGATATTCTGCCCGAGATTGCTCTTTTCGAGGTCTCCAAGTTCGAAGAGGCGTGAGCGGAATTTACGTTGGAGACGGTGGGCCGTACGTCTATATTCGGGAGTGGGACAACTTGCAGCTCTACGGAGAGCAGCTCTTTTGGTTTTGATCAGGTTGCTGTTATCTAGTGGAAGACTAATTTAGCAACCGGGACAAACCTTTCATTCTCCCTAAGGAAGGATTTAATATGGGTGGTAAGATTTTCGACCGCGGTGTCTATTTCTCCATACTGTTGAGAACGTCGGAAAAGAGGGTAATGGGAGAGTACGGAGAGTCCATAGCCGAAGTTAGGGACTCCCGAAAGCCCTTCCAGTTGGTGTAGATTTTGGAAAAGAGATGTGGAGAAGGTGACTCATGGCCAAGGATGAGGGATACAGGACGGTGGTCGGATCCTAGATCATCGAGGGACTCGATTGCTCTAAGGTTGAGGGAAACTCCTCTTACTAGAGCAATATCTTGCAAGTCAGGAGCAGGGTCGACATTGTCGGGATAGTGGGTGAGAGCGAGGGGGCTGTAGACATTCAGGTTGAGAGACTGAGTGATATTCAGTAGCACCTTGCCACTACTAGTAGTAGTGTTTCAGGTCAGTATGCTTGGGGTTAAAATCTCCAAACATAATGAATAAGTTGCCTAATGCAAGTAAGGCTTCGAAACCGCTCTTAACGGGAGGGTTCCGCTAGGGATATGATGATAGCACGAGTCTATCCAGTCCAGTCAAGGCTATCCTACATATAGTGGCTTCCATATTAATAAGCGTCGGAGTGGGGATCTGGGAGCAATGAAGCAACTTCTTGTAGTAAATGGCAGTACAGCCGCCTCTGCTTGTGCTTGCTGTCGGATCTTGTGCTGGATAACCGCGCCAATGAAGAGGCTTGACCTTTACTCGCGACAGGCCGCATACGTTGCGTACCTGCCGAAATTTTTTTTTGCCTCTTGTACGTTGGATAGTATGAGTAGGGCAAGATTGAATATCTCGCATCTGCTTCTCTGAATTTTATGCACAGCCTCAATGGGGAAACCTTGCGATCTGAAGTCTTCAAGGATGCCCTCGTTTGCGAGTTCAAAAGGAACTCACGAACGGAACGGAACGGAATACAGCACTGACATTTTTTCTTCAGGAAAAGCTTTCGTTTGGTAGAACACACGTTCAGGCGTAAAAGGCCTAGTAAGGCTACTAAAATCTTCGATGGAAGAAGGGATAATTTTAATAGCTTCACCGACGTAGGTGGCTTGTTCATATACTATACCTGTGTCGTAGCAGGTTTTGGAGAGCTTTGTAAATTTTGTCTTGTCTCTGAGGAAGAAAGGGGGCGGGACTTGCTTTTTAGCTCGTGTGCAGCAAAATGCTGGCTTGAAAAGAGGGGGGATGTCTGACGACTTTTTTGGGGAAGCGGCAGCGGGTGAGCGGGAAGTTGCGACGCGCTTCGGTCAGCGCTTGGACTTAACTACCGTAAATGGGGTCGCGTCGGTGATTGTTCCATCGGAGTCGGTCAATTCCGAGGAGCAGCTACCTCTTCCAGGAGGATGATGTAACGGATGATGTATGGAATGTATAGAAGATGTATAGAAGATTTTTTTTCTCATGGGTCGTGACAGTTGATTCCTTATTGTAAATGCAATGATGTGCTGAATTGTTCAGTACGAATAAATTAAATAATCGTAAAAATAAAGTGTTATGTAAATATTAAAGCATTTGATTCTGAACAGGAAAATGTATATATAATGATACTTTGTACGTAGAGTATTATCGTCCGAAGACTTTAGTAACTTTTTGTAGGTATATCTATGCAGGCCTTTGTCTAATGTTCAATGTTCGTACTCATTAAGCTGCCTTATGCTTCTCGGCACAGTACAAACATTTTGCATAATGTCTTTATAGTATGACACTTTATAGAATGAAATGTCTGAATTTGAAACTATATTCAAGATAATAATATCAGAAAACATAATTATACACATATATGTATATTCATTGACGTATACAAGTAAAATATAATTAATTAAAAAATGTAGATTGGGTTAAAATCTTATAGATGAATATGCATATAATTACTTCACTCTATCAAACTTTAGAAATGATTACCAGATTTATGTCAGAATTACGGGATTGGTGATTTACGGTACATGTGTACGACGTGTAGCGTAAATCGTAGCAAGTAATTGTATGCAGAACGAAAAAAAAGTTATTGGCTCTGCGACTGCTGGTGTATGAAGATACTGGTAAACCTATCATCAGTAAAAGACCAGACCTTAGTAGAGTAAGTAGAGTTCCCGTATTTAGTTCCTTGCAGCCCGAAGAGAGGAAGCTGGGTGTGTTTCATTCCTACGTGCCACGAAAAGCACGTAAAGTTAACAATCCTGAACTTGATCTCTCTCCAGATGTGACGGATTGTAGTCTCATCGGACTATGGGTCCCTTATTCCTTTCCTGCACAGATGGCTAGTTTCCGTAAATACTTGAAGCTGTGACTAATTTAGCCTGAAAGCTATAGTTATTGTAGTAGAGTTAAAAAAATAAACAGTCAAAAAAAATCTTTAAATTTTTGCCCAATTATTTCAATTGCAACAAATACGAGTGTAAAAAGGATAAAATTTTAACATTCAAAAAACAAGAAGCTTTTTATTTATTAAGATATAAAAAAAGAACCTTAAATTATCACACAACTCTACTCCGCACGTTACAATGATACTGGCTGTTCTAACTTTTTTAATGATTTACTATAATCTTTAGGCGAGAAAAGAACCAGCTCTCTTGTCACCAATGGCGATATTCTGTCGCAAATATAACGTACCGCAAAATAACACACCAACATGCTCTACAAAGAATAGCATAAATCATCCATCAGATAATCAATTAAGTTCTCCAGTAATAAATATTTAGCCTTTTTCATATTAAAGTAAAGAATTTGATGATATGTTTAGATACGAGTTTCAAAAAATTGTGAATAGTTATCACACAAAAACCCAAAAAACGATATCAAAATATCTTTCAAGGAAAGAAATATTGAAAGTGGTTCTGTTTATCCTTTTGAATCGAAATCTAACTCTTTTTATTACATGTAATAAGTTGCTTGAATTGTAGTTCACAAAACCTATCGGTCAAGGGATTTCTCCTGAATTTATCGCTTGACCACATAATGTTTGCTTTTGAGAGATCCATTTATTTTTGAACAACTGCCAAATCCCAACTCTTAGTTATGTGTTAAATCGTCTTTGCGATTAAACACTAACTTTATTACAATTAATAAATGATACATAGAAAAGTAACTAAATGTAATAAGCATTTAAAAAAATTACCTTAACTTATTTCATAAAAACGGCAATTTCATACGTAAATACCTAATATTATGAATAATGTGCGTAAGTGAAAAAAGTCATCACAAATAAGAAAACATTTCTAATACCACTGATAATATAACACAAAAACCCAAAGCAATTTAAAAAGCGTATAACTAAAAGCATATTTCTTGCTTCATTACGACTATGCTATTAAGCCCGATGATCTGCTTATAGATATATATTTCATCCTTAAAAGGACATTCTTTCATAATTCTTCAGGTTTTCCAGGAACGTATTATTTTCCAGGAACGAATTATTTCCTTTAAAGAATAAGTGTGACAAACGAGCATACATTCCACTTGAAGTGAATCCCGGAGACAATTAAATTATTATTATTATTATAAGGGATATCTTTATAGTTTTCTCATTTGGTTGGGCTGTATAAAGTTAAAGTTAATTAATGTTACAGCTTATATACGTCCCACTCCCGGCCACAGGCCTCCGCTCATTTCTGAGAGGGTTTTAGGGCAAGGAATTGTCCGCAGCGTTGCCCCAATGAGTGTTGACGAACTTCACATATCTTAGAAATATTTTTTCCTACTCCTCAGACGTGCAGGTTTCCTCACGATGTTTTCCTTCACTGCTCAGCAAGTGGTAAATCAGCATTTAAATTGCAATTAACAATTTCTTTGGTGCCGGCTGGGATCGATCTCGGTTTGCTCGCGTATTGTGAAATTCACAGCGAGCGCTAACCATCAGCGCTACCACGGCTATATAAATATATAATTGTAAATGGAAATGATAAATAAATAAATAAATAAATAAAATAAAATAAATATTTTGTTATACTATTATCAACATCGGTTGGATGGTTTCAAAGTCAATAACGGTATATCCATAGAAACAATTTTTGTGTTTTGTATAGATAGCTTAAGTCAGATATAAGTTTTAGCCCTATATTTTGAGAATTTTGTAACTGGAAATTTAGATAAATGAATAACGTCATAAATGATATGTACAGCTTTTTTATACAGTAAGGGTGGATAAGCGAATACACAACCCACCTTGGTAAGTGGACGCCGTGGCCCATGGACATATACAGCAATCCCCGATTAAAAATAAAATGCAGATGCGTTGCCCTGAAGACTATAGGCTGTCAACTTCGTGCAGTACGCGCCCGCGGGGCTACAGGGGTTGGCAAGGACGAGGTAAAACGGCCACAAAGGGGAAGCGAGCGGTATGCGGGAGGGCGAGCGAGCACGCCGCGTGCTCAGGAGCGCCAGTCGCCGGTGGTCGCTTGCAACGGTTACTTGTATACTAGACGCACACGAGATTACGATCCGAAGATGAGCAAACCGATTGGACGACAATCAAAAGAAATTTTGTATAACGTATACATGTATTTTAAAGAGCGTAAAAATGATAAATCATCGCAAAAATACCAGAACGATATTAATTTGGCAAAAACCGTGTCTGTAGCAACAGGGCTCTCGGAAAGAACAATAAGAAGAATTGTCAGTGAAAAAAATACAATGAATGACACTGCAGGACCTTCCAAATTCAAATCTCCTAGAAAAAACTTGTTTCCCGAAATCGAATTGAAGTAGATAGTTTCACTTTAGGAGTGATACGACGTAAAGTGTCCCAGTACTACAGTGTAAAAAATATTATTCCAAGTTTAAGAAAACTAACAGCCGAATTGAAAGAAGAGAACATCATACAATGCTCACATGAGCATTTAAGAAAGATTCTTCGCGAATTGGAATTTTGATTTCTAAGCTGCCAATCGAAAAGAAAATTAATAATCGAGCGACCAGATATTATGGCTCTGAGATGGTATTATATTAGAGACATAAAAAAATATCGAGCCGATGGAAGGCCAATAATTTTTTTGGATGAAACATATGTCAACCAGGCACATAATGTACGAAAATGTTGGCAATCTAATGAAGAACGTGGTGCTACAAACGCGATCGGCAAGGGACCTCGCCTGATCGTAGTTCATGCTGGAAGCCGTGATGGATTTGTGAACAATGCTTTACTAACCTTCAAGTCACATTCGAAGACTGGGGACTACCACGGTGAAATGAATGCCGTGAACTTCCAAAAATGGGCAACTGAAAACCTTCTGCCAAATATTCCCCAGAACTCGGTCGTCGTTATGGATAATGCGGCATACCACAGCACCCAAATCGATAGGAAACCTACTATATTCGCGTATGAGTGTAAAAAAAAACGGTTTTAAATTACTTTCTTATTTAGAAAAAATATTATTACTATTATTCGGTGTTTAATCTTTTATTTTTCCAATTTTCGTTCTACTTACGGCGTGCATTACATTTTATACTTGTACTAGATTTTGCGAAGCTTCCTCATGAATCAATCCGTCTATTGGAGAAAATCCGTTCAGTTGTTTTTGAGTTTATCATACAGACGTGGCGGGGTTTTGGTTTCGGTTTACTTTTTTATAATATAAAGTGATTTAATATTATATCGAATTCATCACTATATCACACAATACTTCGTAATAAATTTAAATAAGTCCATACTAATCTCAAGATAACTCGATCCCAAATCCCTACGTGTGTAGCTGTGGGCGTGGCTTTGTGCACGAGCCGCGTGCTTCCTCGTCTCGCTCCACCCTGTACCCCGTGGGCGCGGACTGCACGACGTTGACAGACTATAAAATGAAATTCCTCGGTTCCAGTAAAAAAGGGTATCCGGTTCTCTACACTTTTTATTTGAAGCAAAGTAGCTTTGGAGTGTTTACTCATTGCCTCTTCTCCCAATAAGAATTATCAATATACTATTAGAACTATGGTTATTTATTACAGTTTTATTTATAACTTGGCTAAATGTCACTCCAGGAACACTTTAATTAGTAATCTGTTGTTCCTTTAGACAGTTATTCAGTCAGAGCGCGATCCTTCCCCGGTCGAGCTGAACAATTCATGCTATAACAATAATGTAGCTGGAGTATGGCTCTACCACGTATAAATTTTTGAAGATTTTGTTTTAATTTTCAAATTCATCTTAATATGTGCCGTCGATTATTTACGCAAATAATAAGTTGAGCTCGGCCGACCAGGTACTTACGACTAATATACACAAAACATGAAATACAAGGAGACGCTAAAATTTATATAACGACTATACTCCGGCCGCTGAGTTATTACCGATTTGACACATGACAAATTGACAATACTAGTGAAGTGACTGAACCAGTAACCCTAATATCATTTGGGAACAGTTTGTTTATAAATATTCTAGTATAGTGTGTAATTAAATAAAATCGAAACAATAATATTTAAAGACACAGGTTCTTTATTAGGTGGAGCATCCTTGATGGGCGTAGATAATTGGTCGAGGACATATCAAAATAAAACAAATTTGTAAACACTGTTACACATTTTAATGAATAGAGTAGGTACAAGATGTTTTAATAAATGACTACCTATCATTTATTAAAACAATTATTCATACTCTGAACCAGATTCGCCAGAGCTGTCATCGCTATCAGTCACTTGTATGACAATTTCATTCTCTATAATGGTGTCCATTCTTATATCGCGTTCATAATCTTCTGTTATTAGTTTACGAGTCTTTTCGACGACCTTGACCCAATTTTCTTTCGTTATTTTGCAGCAAGCATCTTTTAATAGACCCAACATTTCATTAGTACTGAATGGCGGAGTCATATTATTACGAGCTGCTTAACCTGTAATGTAAACATTAAATAACGTTAATTTATTACATTAAATCAACGAAATGTTACACAATTACCTACATGTAAGGGACATGAGATATTTATTTCTTAGTTATGTATCTTTTTACTTATATGCTGAATATTGGATGTTATAATAGTACAAATTATTCATATTCATAATGCGATAAAAAACAATACCTTTGATTTGTGCCCATATTAGCTCAATGGCATTGTACTGGCAGTGATAAGGCGGAATTCGAAGTACCCGATGTCCATGTGCTAGAGCTATCTCATCTACTTCATAACGGACTCTTGATATTTTATTTTCGCGTACCAACTTTACTAAGTCAGACTTCAGCATTTCGGCAGTAGTTTCAATTCCATTTTGGTGTAGCCATGCTACGAGATCAGCTTTTTTGTCGGCCTGAGTAGGCGCTTTATTCACTTGTTTCGAGTGATATGAAGCGTTGTCCATTATTATGATAGAAGGCTCTGACAGGCTGGGTAATAATTGATTTTCGAACCAATTCGTAAAAGTGTCTGTATACATCTCCTCGTGGTAATCGGAAGTACTTTTTGACGCGAAAGCCAGCAGTCCATTTTCAAAGAAACCACTTCCTGCAGAACCGGCATGACAAATTATCAGTCGCGATCCTTTTCCAATTGGAACCTTTGAGGTTGATGCTTTTGTTTCGTCAGTCCAAGAGCGTGACACAGTGTGGTTCGCATTTAACCATGTTTCGTCAACAAAAACGACGTTGTCCCAAGACTCGATTTTTCTGGCTTCTCTTAAAAACTCGCTCCTTTTAATTATTAAATCAAATCTTTCCATTAATATTTTCCTTTTATTCGTTTTTTTTTTTATATTCAAACCCATTTTCGTGCAATAGTTTTGACAACGCCGTTTTACCGCCTTTAAACAAGCCAGCTTCTTTTAAAGAGACCAAAAGCAAACGTCTAGTTGGAAACTCGTTCCTAGTATAATAACCATATATGTGGTTTCTTATTGCATCTGCATCAAAAACATCAACACCTGTCACGGGTTTTTGTCTTCGTTCTTTTTTAGGAGTGCGTAAAACATTATCTTCACTTCCAGAAGCACCAATTTTCTCTTTATGTATATTATATAGTGTTTTTGCACCAATTCCAAGAGCTTGTGAAACCCGATCTTTCACTTGAGTGACAGGAATCAAAGGGCCGCCATTTTGTGACTCATGCTCAAAGTAATCCTGTAGCTTTAGTACAAGCTCACGACATTGACTATTCAATGTTTTTCCTCGTTTCGGCATTTTCAACAAAATTACCAAACACAAACAAAATTAGTCCAATAAAGTGCAACGATAAACAGGAGAAATCCGAGTCAAAAAACAACGGTTACACAAGAGAACGTAGTCTGTGCGCACGAGAGTACGGAAGACGACTAAACAGATTGAAATAGCGGTGGTAAGGGTGTTACCAGAATAGTATCGCCAATTATTTAAAAAATACACCTATAACATTGCTTAATTGAGGGAGAAAATTATATTTATTAAATGTTGTTTTATATATTATGAATGTTAAAAATTATACATAATCATTTTAATTGTATTTACTTTTAAATCATAGAAAACAGTATTTCTGTCTTTGGAACACACATAAATCTTAAAAATCATAGAGATACTGGCAACACAGTGCAATTAGGAGACGCAAAAAAATGGTAGCATTATAGTCTAGTTGCTCGAAGGAATAAGTAAAATAAAAATATCCAAATAAAATAAATATCATATATATAGTACATCACTATGAAAACTAGACGCACGATGTAACTTTGTACAAGTGCGCCAAAGAACAAAAAATAAATGTTTTTATAATATTTACAAACTATTTAAAGTTTTGAAACAGAGTTTATTGGAAAATTACTTGATTCTGACATTTTGACATAAAGTTTTATATTAAAGAGGTATTCTAAATCATTCGGCAAATGTGTCGCTCGTGCAAGGTTATATCGATTAATTTAAGAATAATCTGTCAAATTGGTAATAACTCAGCGGCCGTACTATAATAAACTCGTAAAAAGGAAAACAAAAATCTTTACGTAACGCTCAAGGCATCTCATACCTTCATAATGAATAATGAAACAAAAGAACACCGATAAGGTTACATTAACAATAAACATGAGCACATTAGGAAGCTTAGATTCGTCTTAATTATTATCATAATAAAAATGTTAAAAACATTTTTTACAAATATAACATTACACCCGATGATTAATAGAAGGGAGGTTTTTGCGATATTTATTAATTTTATAACTAAAATTTTTTGTAAGAACACAGTCACGAGTATACTAATTACTTAAGTATTAGGGCATATAATTATTAATTTCCTCGGTTATATACAGAAATCACTTTATTTTCAAAAGTAAGGTTCATTCCTGGATATATTTTAGGACATTAAAGAGTCTGCCAGGGTATTTCGTAATTTTTAAGACAATAATGTTTTTTGATGTTTTTCTCCACCGCTGGGCACGATGTAAATATAATCATGTTTTCTCGCGGACTACCAAATTTTAAGCCCCTTTGTTCCCTAAATTTTGCCGCATAACTTAGTAATTTCCTAAACAATTATATTTCTTCTTGATGTTTTTACACCGCTGGGCACTATGCGTTTAATGCAGTGGCACTGACGGGAATCCTATTATGTTCTCTCGCATACTACTAAATTTTAAACCTCTTTATTCCCTCATCTTCCAATGGCTCGTAATTTTGATTTACTATAAGAAAATATAATAATTATTATTAAATATCTTCACTGTTAGAAAATATGTTAAAAATTGGCTTTAAGAGCCTTGGTTATAAGGTTCTTGATTCTTACGTAATTAAAAGTTCTTTATCAATGTCTTTACCTTAAAATATATAATATTATTACATCAAAATTGAGTATGTATGTTTACAGATAAATAATATACGGGTATAAAAATTATTAACGTAGAACCTATAATATATTTTAGTAGATAATAAACATGTTATTTGAAGGAAACATTATGGTTGACTACTCAAGTAGTAAAATACTCAGAAAATTCTAGAAGAGATTTTACTTTAAAATTTCTTCACAAATTAACCCTTCAATCCTCATAAAATCCCACGCAGTCGCATGCGGCCGTCAAATACCAAGCAGCCGCATGCGGCCGTCAAATCCTGAGCGGTCGCATGCTACCGCATCCACCCACAGCATCCCGCCGCGCCAGTCATTGGAACCACACCCTCTTCCCGCCGCGCTCGTCGTTGAAACCACAACGCTTCTCTCCCGACGTACCCCCGGGGTCCCAGAGTGTCTGTCCAGAAGAAGTTCCGGAAGTCGCAGCTATAGTGCTCAACAAGTAGAAGAAACCCCGGTGAGTCAACATTCCTTTAATTACTGCCTGCCTGATATAATTGTTTTAACCCGCTCCAATTTTATTTTTCTCCTAATCAGGCAGTATTCCCTTTCATCGATTTGGCACAATAATAGTTTTAGTTTTAGGGAAGAGCGAGTGCATTGCACCGCATGCTATAGTAGTCGCTTTTACGTTAGCGTAGAAGCAATCGCATATACAGTCCACTTTAGTTAATATCTCGCACAATATGTTTAAGGTTCGACCGGGGAATTAGATTTTCGGCAGCCTTAGACACGTGGCTCCACCAGTCCTCATGTAGATTTATAGATCTTGTTTTGAAGAGCAACTTGAACTTATTATCAGGTGGACTGTTGGTTTGTTTTTTTATTCCCCATAACAATATAATCAAACCCAATGAATAAAAGTATTATTGCGCACCGTAATTTATGCCTGGCTCATGGTGGGTTATTATTAGAGCCATCTAGTATCAAGTAGCAAAAATAGGAGCGTCAAGATCTTTTTTGAAAATTCACTAGCGCCATCTAGTATGGAGTAGCAGGATTAGGAGAGCTTTTTAGAAAATTCTTTGCTAAAACTTTCGACATTCTACTGGAACATTCTAGATTTTTTCAGTGGACCACGACCGAATCAGTATTGAATTTGCCGATCAAGCGAAAGAAATCTGATTGAAGCGATCACTTCGGAGTGAAATAAAGCGAACTAAAATGTTAAGTGTGATTAATTATTAGTATGTTTTAAATTTTAATTGATGTTCGGTAATTAAAGTGTCAATTTTTTTAATTCAATCGGCAGTTTTTACTGTCACGAACCCTAAGTTCATAAAATTATTTAAAAAAATATAAACTGCGCTAAAATTTACTCAGCAGAGAAAATTTTTACACCCTATGTCACTTTTACATGAATCCAACTTTAACGATACCACGTTTGTTAAAATTCATAAAGTCATTCGGCTACAACGCGTGCCAAGTATATACGCATACATATATACAAACATACTTATATGTATACGTACCCATTCATACTTATACTTTGCTTAAATTCGATGTCTGATACCCTCCTTCTTGAGCATTCCTTTAGATAAATTACATTTTAAATAAAAAAACATCAATGTTATTGTTTTACTATTATATTTACAACTAAAAATTTTTTGTAAGCGCCCACTCTCAGCGTTATAAAACCATTACCATCATACTAAATACATTCCTGCGAGAAAAGTGGTTTACAGTGTCGGGAAAACGACAGTTACAGTGTAGGGAATTAATAAATATATATATATATATATATATATATATATATATATATATATATATATATATATATATATATATATATATATATATATATATATATATATATATATATAAATATATGCAACAGAACGCGAGTAACCCGGGTTCGATCCCCGCCGGCACCAATGAAATTGTTAATTGCAATTTTAAGTGCTGATTTACCACGTGCTCGGCGGTGAAGGAAAACATCGTGAGGAAACCTGCATGTCTGAGGAATAAGAAAAAAAAATATTTCGAAGACATGTGAAGTTCGTCAACACGCATTTGGGCAGCGCGGCGGACACTTCCTTGCCCTAAACCCTCTCAGAAATGAGGGGAGGCCTGAGCCCAGCAGTGGGACGTATATAGGCTGTAACTTTACTTTATATATATATATATATATATATATATATATATATATTCCATCTAAACGTCTATTTTATACGTACGATTGGTGGTAACACTTTATATAACATTAGACTCTCTCTTTGCCAGCATTGTAACCAATAACTTTTTGCGAACTATGATAACCTGTAACTAATTCCAGTAAATCATACGGGTGCATTGTTTTCTCTGAACACTATAGATATCTCAGACTAAAACTTAAAACAGGAACCGAAAGTTTATGCTTTCCTGCTGAATGGCAGAAATAAGTTAGAGGGATAATATACGAACTTCCGGGCCGGAAAACTATCTACAACCTTCCATGTCACGTTATTAATATCTGACTTACTTACTGTTATAAGTTTAAACTTTTAAGCTACTCGTACGCCCTGTAATGCAACGTTTACATACTCGCCGATCACAGATGAGTAGGAACGAGTACGAACATGTACAACAACACCCTGCTTTGATGTTCTCGCTACTCGGTCCGAGTATTCGCCCGTTCTGCACTCGATGTCGGTTTTATGACACGAGTAAAAGCAATAATTGTGTACGTAGAAGCATATTTATTCGCGAAATAGGTAAGTAGGTAATTTATTTAATAATAGGTTATTTATTTAATTTAATTAATAGGTAGTTTATTTATTTATTTATATAACAATTTATGTACACGAAAGTAAGGGAGAGGATACATCATGATAAAAAGTTTGTACAAAGGCTCTACTTATCTCACAGTGAAATTTCTTCCAGTAGACCAGATTCAGAGATATATGATTAATAAATGATTATAAGGTGTGCACTTTGTTATTATACAACACATATGGGGATAAAATAAATACATACTTCAGCCCAAATACTTACCAGATCCCAGACCCGGACGTAATCATTCCTATTCCAACTATTGCGGAATCATCTCTTGCAGGCGCTATTATTTATTTTATATTTATTTATGTAGTAAAACAATACTTCCTTAGTTTTTGTATTAGAGGCATTAATTTTAAAGGCCGATGACAAGCACGTAATATTAACACTATCTCGATGTAAATGAGGTCCAGTGACAAACCGTTTTGTATCGCATGCCAGGGTCCTAAGATACAAGCTGCGCTTAGTTTAGGACCCGCAGCTACCTGTGTTCTTTATAATTTTACTTATTGTTAAAATAAATAAATAAATAAATAAAAATAAAAAATATGTACATGCATATATTTGTAACAGTATAGTAAATATCAAAGATTTGAGACTTACATAGAAGACAGCGATAAATAATGTTCTTTCACTCGTTTTTTGAACAATGTCACTGTTTTGATTTCTCGAATTTGAGTAGGAAGTGAATTCCAAAGTATTACTGCTTGTATGGAGAATGATCGGTAATATGAATGAGTATTAAAGGATGGGAATTTTAAGAGGGTTTTAAGGTGAGATCTACAAACTTTATCTGGGGGATTTAAGAAAGGGAAATCGATTTCGGAGGTATGTAGGGAAATTTGGGCTGTGTAGGATGTTAAAAAAGAGACAAAGGATACGAGTTTTCCTGCGAAATCGGGTCAGGAGCCACTTGAGTTGCTTTCTATATTTAGAGACGTGGTCAAACTTCTTGAGTCCGAAAATATGCTGAATGCAAAGGTTTTGCAATCGTTCAAGTTTGTTTAATTGCTCCTCTGTGGCATCCAAAAAACAGACATCATTGTATTTAGCTAGCGGAAGATTGCGAAGTAATTTATATTTTTATTTTATTTTGACATCAGCGTAATCTAAGATAGGCAAAATAAGAGTTCGAACAAGAGAGATTTTCGGTGGTAAGGGTAAAAACTTTGAAGACGTTTTAACGAGTGGAAAGAATAATAAACTTTTCTGCTTAAGTCCGTTATGTGAGGAATCTATGACAACCTATTGTCTATAATTAAGCCCAAGTTCTTCACAGATTCAGTATATGTAATTTATGTGCCATTGATAATCACATCTGGCAGGGTGCGTATATCAAAGCTACTAGTATATCTGCTACTTACTATTATTGCTTGAGACTTACTTGGATTTATAGTTACACCAGGTGATCTGGACCAACGAATAATTCTCTCCAAGTCATCGTTCAGTGCTTTTATCGCCAATTTAGTGACGATAAAGCTGCAAATTGTCTGCATAAAGATGGATGTTGGAGGATATTATTTTTGTTATAGAATTGATAAAAACCGTGAAGAGCAAAGGAGACAAGACGCCACCCTAGGGTACACCCGTTATAAGATTACACCAGTTGGAATAAGTGTCATTGGAACGGATACATTGTAAGCGTCTCCGAAGATAGGAATCAAACCAAAGAATGGCCGAAGGTGAAACATTAATACACTGGAGATTTTTTAAGAGATCAAAGTCAACAGAATTAAAGGCACTGCTGAAATCTAATAAAACGAGTACAGTTAATTGTTTTTGATCTATGTATGGCCCGACGGATATCATCAGTTCTAAATATCCATAAAATTACTGACTTTTTATTCCACTATAGGATAAAAAAAATTCATTTTGATTCTATAATGCCAAATTCTTCATAGAAAAGTAGTCTCTAAACATAAATATTTATGGGTTAAAGTGCTGTGGGTGGGTGCGGTCACATTTGATCTCTTGAATTCTGACGGAACATCGCCGCTGTTAAATTTGGACGCTTGGTGGCTAAGAGGTTGAATTGAGAGCTAATCGTTTATTTTTTAAATAAGCTCAAAAAATAATACATGAAAAATAAAATAAAATAAAATAAATCTTATTATAAACAGTAAGAGCTTACTTCTTATTTTTGTTGTATGTATGCTATAAAAACGTTTTATTTCATTTCTTGACAAAATTCCGAAAATTTGCAGGTAGACATAAAGTGTGCCAGCCAGTAATTACGTTACATTCTTAAAACATTTTATAAACTTTTTTGGACATATAATATGTTTTACCTTCAACAAGTGACCTTACAAGTGATAGTTCAATTAAGTTCAAGTTCTATTATCATAGAATTTAAATATTAAACTTAACAGGCTTAACCGCAATAAATTATATTCCTTTGTAACTTATAATATATTTATGACGATAAGTACATTAAAAAACTACAATAGAAATTCAACTCGAGTAAACTTAAAATATGCCGTGTAGTAGCGGTTGAGAATATCCACTACTCCATATCTACCCGTGGGTGTCGTAAGAGGCGATAGAGGGAGACAGGCAGGAGATGGGCAGCAGCATCTTCCTGATAACAACTGTGATATAATAAAAGCTGCGGTTGCCAACCCGCTCGGCAAGCGTGGCAACTATGGCAAATATCCCCCCATGAATAACGACGCAAACAAACGGCCCCCAGTCCCCGGCGGCCCCGCTATTCCTGGCTACGGTGGAGATCATGGTAACGGCGGGGCATGGGTTGTTAAGAATCTCCGGTGGAGGTTCGGTTGCCACCTACGACGACTCGACCTGGCAACGTATAACGCACGCACCGTGAGGACTTACGAGAAGGTACTGGAGCTGGAAGAAGAGGTAGACAAGTTGCGCTGGCATATTATTGAATTATCCGAGGTCCAAAGAGAGGGGAGGACACGGTAATCCTCGAGTCCGGCAACTTGTTCTATCACCGGGAGGGCGACCATCCGTCCCAAGGAGGTGTCGGTTTAATCGTCCACAAGTCTCTCGTTAACAACGTTGTAAAGATTGGGAGTGTGTCGACGAGGGTCGCGCACCTGATACTCAGAATCACCAAACGGTATTCGCTGAAAGTCATACAGGTTTACGCGCCAACCTCGGCACATCCCGATGAGGAGGTGGAGGAAATGTATGAGTATATTTCCACAGCCATGCATTCCTCCAAAACCCACTACACGGTATTGATGGGAGACTTCAACGCAAAACAAGGCACAGGAGAAAGCGGTGAGCTGAAGGTAGGGAAATTTGGAGTAGGGCACCGCGGAACCGAAGGGGCCACCAGCTGGCCGACTTTATGGATAAAGAGGGACTCTTTACGATGAACTCTTTCTTCCAGAAGCGGCTCCACAAGAAGTGGACCTGGTCGAGCTCCGGCGATTCGACAAAAAATGAGATTGACTTCATTATGAAGACCAGACGCCAACTGTTCAGTGATGTCTCAGTGATCGCAAGGATTTCACCCTGGCAGCGATCACCGAATGGTTAGAGGCACACTGAACCTAAACGTTAAGTTGGAGAGGTCTCCCCTAATGAAGTCAACGCTCCGTCCCCCTCGTGCTCTAATCCAGAATCCCGAAACTTTTCGGCTCGAGTTGCGTAACCGCTTTCAGTGCCTAGAAGATTGCAATGCAGTGGACGATATGTATGACAAGCTCGTGGAAACTGTCCATGCGGTCGGAGCTAAGTTCTGCAAGACCCGCCGCAGAAGAACACAAAAACTCTCCGATCACACTCTTAATCTCATGGCTGTTAGACGGGAGATGAGGCTGCTATTTGAATTACTAAGGTGATAATAATTCGCCTCATAATAATACAATATATTTATAATAATTCAAATCATATTGTCCTATAATTAAATATTATAGTCAAATAAAGTTTTGCAGTTATACTCAATAAATTTTATAGTTCAAATTTAAAACTTGTCAAACAAATAATCATCAATACTATAATAAGCGTTTTTGGTTAAAATATGTTCAATTGATTTTTTTTTAATGTAAAGAGTATTAAATGAAAATTTTACAAAAAAATATTAAAATCATAATATATACTTTTGAGGTCTATAATATATACATGTTATTTTCAGTTAAGGCTCTGTAAGTTCAACTGAACAACATTCAATTATGTTTATTTTACTTAGTTTTGCTATTTCAGGGAGAGGCTTATATTTATGACATTTCTTAACTAATGTGAAGGAGACTCCATGACAATTTTCTCCAACATGGTACGATGCAAGAATATAATTATCTAATTTGAATAAATACGTATAGTTGTAAGTCAATAGAAAATATCTCCTACTTATTATTTAATTTATCAGAATTTATAATGTAGAATTATTTCTGATTGCAAAACATGCTGTAAGTCCGCAATACTGCAGTAAATTCATCAATCTGTCCGTAGGCTGCAATGGCTTATCTCAGAATCTACGGCTTCTGTTGGCTGGAAAATATAACAATTTAAGAACGTTAATACACGTTCGCCGTAAATTTGTAGTTAAATGTAGAAGTAGGATTTATAAAGGAATTAAAGGTAATTTAAATATAAATAATTAATTAAAGAAATTGATTTATGATAATTATGAATTTGTAAAATAATTTTTTTAAATACACAATTAATTTACCAGCGAAGTCCTAAGGATCGTCATTTCAGAAGATAATGGCCAATGAGCCGACCATCTGGTCCGTAAAATGTTTAAGGGCTTGGTTGGAGATGCCATCCGCGCTTGGGCTTCAGTACTTTGATGATGGATAAAATCTCATCTTTGGACACAGTGATAGGGTCAGAGTAGGTGATGGGTGAGTTCTGGTGCCGGACCTCGTCCTCCACTTCCTGGATATGAAAGGGGTCGGGCTGTGAGCTGGTAGAGCACATTGCGTGGCGGCGCTGTCTACAAAGCACTCAGCCTTTTCATCGTCCTCAGAGGCGATAGAGCCGTCAAGACGTGAGATAGGGGAAGTATGAGATATAGCGTAAGATGGCTTTCGCCATCTGGTAGAACGCTGTATGAGGGGGAGATATTCTGCCCGAGATTGCTCTTTTCGAGGTCTCCAAGTTCGAAGAGGCGTGAGCGGAATTTACGTTGGAGACGGTGGGCCGTACGTCTATATTCGGGAGTGGGACAACTTGCAGCTCTACGGAGAGCAGCTCTTTTGGTTTTGATCAGGTTGCTGTTATCTAGTGGAAGACTAATTTAGCAACCGGGACAAACCTTTCATTCTCGCTAAGGAAGGATTTTATAAGGGTTGTAAGATTTTCGACCGCGGTGTCTATTTCTCCATACTGTTGAGAACGTCGGAAAAGAGGGTAATGGGAGAGTACGGAGAGTCCATAGCCGAAGTTAGGGACTCCCGAAAGCCCTTCCAGTTGGTGTAGATTTTGGAAAAGAGATGTGGAGAAGGTGACTCATGGCCAAGGATGAGGGATACAGGACGGTGGTCGGATCCTAGATCATCGAGGGACTCGATTGCTCTAAGGTTGAGGGAAACTCCTCTTACTAGAGCAATATCTTGCACGTCAGGAGCAGGGTCGACATTGTCGGGATAGTGGGTGAGAGCGAGGGGGCTGTAGACATTCAGGTCGAGAGACTGAGTGATATTCAGTAGCACCTTGCCACTACTAGTAGTAGTGTTGCAGGTCAGTATGCTTGGGGTTAAAATCTCCAAACATAATGAATAAGTTGCCTAATGCAAGTAAGGCTTCGAAACCACTCTTAACGGGAGGGTTCCGCTAGGGATATGATGATAGCACGAGTCTATCCAGTCCAGTCAAGGCTATCCTACATATAGTGGCTTCCATATTAATAAGCGTCGGAGTGGGGATCTGGGAGCAATGAAGCGACTTCTTGTAGTAAATGGCAGTACAGCCGCCTCTGCTTGTGCTTGCTGTCGGATCTTGTGCTGGATAACCGCGCCAATGAAGAGGCTTGACCTTTACTCGCGACAGGCCGCATACGTTGCGTACCTGCCGAAATTTTTTTTTTGCCTCTTGTACGTTGGATAGTATGAGTAGGGCAAGATTGAATATCTCGCATCTGCTTCTCTGAATTTTATGCACAGCCTCAATGGGGAAACCTTGCGATTTGAAGTCTTCCAGGATGCCCTCGTTTGCGAGTTCAAAAGGAACTCACGAACGGAACGGAACGGAATACAGCACTGACATTTTTTCTTCAGGAAAAGCTTTCGTTTGGTAGAACACACGTTCAGGCGTAAAAGGCCTAGTAAGGCTACTAAAATGTTCGATGGAAGAAGGGATAATTTTAATAGCTTCACCGACGTAGGTGGCTTGTTCATATACTATACCTGCGTCGTAGCAGGTTTTGGAGAGCTTTGTAAATTTTGTCTTGTCTCTGAGGAAGAAAGGGGGCGGGACTTGCTTTTTAGCTCGTGTGCAGCAAAATGCTGGCTTGAAAAGAGGGGGGATGTCTGTCGACTTTTTTGGGGAAGCGGCAGCGGGTGAGCGGGAAGTTGCGACGCGCTTCGGTCAGCGCTTGGACTTAACTACCGTAAATGGGGTCGCGTCGGTGATTGTTCCATCGGAGTCGGTCAATTCCGAGGAGCAGCTACCTCTTCCAGGAGGATGATGTAACGGATGATGTATGGAATGTATAGAAGATGTATAGAAGATTTTTTTTCTCATGGGTCGTGACAGTTGATTCCTTATTGTAAATGCAATGATGTGCTGAATTGTTCAGTACGAATAAATTAAATAATCGTAAAAATAAAGTGTTATGTAAATATTAAAGCATTTGATTCTGAACAGGAAAATGTATATATAATGATACTTTGTACGTAGAGTATTATCGTCCGAAGACTTTAGTAACTTTTTGTAGGTATATCTATGCAGGCCTTTGTCTAATGTTCAATGTTCGTACTCATTATGCTGCCTTATGCTTCTCGGCACAGTACAAACATTTTGCATAATGTCTTTATAGTATGACACTTTATAGAATGAAATGTCTGAATTTGAAACTATATTCAAGATAATAATATCAGAAAACATAATTATACACATATATGTATATTCATTGACGTATACAAGTAAAATATAATTAATTAAAAAATGTAGATTGGGTTAAAATCTTATAGATGAATATGCATATAATTACTTCACTCTATCAAACTTTAGAAATGATTACCAGATTTATGTCAGAATTACGGGATTGGTGATTTACGGTACATGTGTACGACGTGTAGCGTAAATCGTAGCAAGTAATTGTATGCAGAACGAAAAAAAAGTTATTGGCTCTGCGACTGCTGGTGTATGAAGATACTGGTAAACCTATCATCAGTAAAAGACCAGACCTTAGTAGAGTAAGTAGAGTTCCCGTATTTAGTTCCTTGCAGCCCGAAGAGAGGAAGCTGGGTGTGTTTCATTCCTACGTGCCACGAAAAGCACGTAAAGTTAACAATCCTGAACTTGATCTCTCTCCAGATGTGACGGATTGTAGTCTCATCGGACTATGGGTCCCTTATTCCTTTCCTGCACAGATGGCTAGTTTCCGTAAATACTTGAAACTGTGACTAATTTAGCCTGAAAGCTATAGTTATTGTAGTAGAGTTAAAAAAATAAACAGTCAAAAAAAATCTTTAAATTTTTGCCCAATTATTTCAATTGCAACAAATACGAGTGTAAAAAGGATAAAATTTTAACATTTAAAAAACAAGAAGCTTTTTATTTATTAAGATATAAAAAAAGAACCTTAAATTATCACACAACTCTACTCCGCACGTTACAATGATACTGGCTGTTCTAACTTTTTTAATGATTTACTATAATCTTTAGGCGAGAAAAGAACCAGCTCTCTTGTCACCAATGGCGATATTCTGTCGCAAATATAACGTACCGCAAAATAACACACCAACATGCTCTACAAAGAATAGCATAAATCATCCATCAGATAATCAATTAAGTTCTCCAGTAATAAATATTTAGCCTTTTTCATATTAAAGTAAAGAATTTGATGATATGTTTAGATACGAGTTTCAAAAAATTGTGAATAGTTATCACACAAAAACCCAAAAAACGATATCAAAATATCTTTCAAGGAAAGAAATATTGAAAGTGGTTCTGTTTATCCTTTTGAATCGAAATCTAACTCTTTTTATTATATGTAATAAGTTGCTTGAATTGTAGTTCACAAAACCTATCGGTCAAGGGATTTCTCCTGAATTTATCGCTTGACCACATAATGTTTGCTTTTGAGAGATCCATTTATTTTTGAACAACTGCCAAATCCCAACTCTTAGTTATGTGTTAAATCGTCTTTGCGATTAAACACTAACTTTATTACAATTAATAAATGATACATAGAAAAGTAACTAAATGTAATAAGCATTTAAAAAAATTACCTTAACTTATTTCATAAAAACGGCAATTTCATACGTAAATACCTAATATTATGAATAATGTGCGTAAGTGAAAAAAGTCATCACAAATAAGAAAACATTTCTAATACCACTGATAATATAACACAAAAACCCAAAGCAATTTAAAAAGCGTATAACTAAAAGCATATTTCTTGCTTCATTACGACTATGCTATTAAGCCCGATGATCTGCTTATAGATATATATTTCATCCTTAAAAGGACATTCTTTCATAATTCTTCAGGTTTTCCAGGAACGTATTATTTTCCAGGAACGAATTATTTCCTTTAAAGAATAAGTGTGACAAACGAGCATACATTCCACTTGAAGTAAATCCCGGAGACAATTAAATTATTATTATTATTATAAGGGATATCTTTATAGTTTTCTCATTTGGTTGGGCTGTATAAAGTTAAAGTTAATTAATGTTACAGCTTATATACGTCCCACTCCCGGCCACAGGCCTCCGCTCATTTCTGAGAGGGTTTTAGGGCAAGGAATTGTTCGCAGCGTTGCCCCAATGAGTGTTGACGAACTTCACATATCTTAGAAATATTTTTTCCTACTCCTCAGACATGCAGGTTTCCTCACGATGTTTTCCTTCACTGCTCAGCAAGTGGTAAATCAGCATTTAAATTGCAATTAACAATTTCTTTGGTGCCGGCTGGGATCGATCTCGGTTTGCTCGCGTATTGTGAAATTCACAGCGAGCGCTAACCATCAGCGCTACCACGGCTATATAAATATATAATTGTAAATGGAAATGATAAATATACATAAATATCAATAAAATAAAATAAATATTTTGTTATACTATTATCAACATCGGTTGGATGGTTTCAAAGTCAATAACGGTATATCCATAGAAACAATTTTTGTGTTTTGTATAGATAGCTTAAGTCAGATATAAGTTTTAGCCCTATATTTTGAGAATTTTGTAACTGGAAATTTAGATAAATGAATAACGTCATAAATGACATGTACAGCTTTTTTATACAGTAAGGGTGGATAAGCGAATACACAACCCACCTTGGTAAGTGGACGCCGTGGCCCATGGACATATACAGCAATCCTCGATTAAAAATAAAATGCAGATGCGTTGCCCTAAAGACTATAGGCTGTCCACATCGTGCAGTCCGCGCCCGCGGGGCTACAGGGGTTGGCAAGGACGAGGTAAAACGGCCACAAAGGGGAAGCGAGCGGTATGCGGGAGGGCGAGCGAGCACGCCGCGTGCTCAGGAGCGCCAGTCGCCGGTGGTCGCTTGCAACGGTTACTTGTATACTAGACGCACACGAGATTACGATCCGAAGATGAGCAAACCGATTGGACAACAATCAAAAGAAATTTTGTATAACGTATACATGTATTTTAAAGAGCGTAAAAATGATAAATCATCGCAAAAATACCAGAACGACATTAATTTGGCAAAAACCGTGTCTGTAGCAACAGGGCTCTCGGAAAGAACAATAAAAAGAATTGTCAGTGAAAAAAATACAATGAATGACACTGCAGGACCTTCCAAATTCGAATCTCCTAGAAAAAACTTGTTTCCCGAAAAGCGAATTGAAGTAGATAGTTTCACTTTAGGAGTGATACGACGTAAAGTGTCCCAGTACTACAGTGTAAAAAAAATCATTCCAAGTTTAAGAAAATTAACAGCCGAATTGAAAGAAGAGAACATCATACAATGCTCACATGAGCATTTAAGAAAGATTTTTCGCGAATTGGGATTTCGATTTCTAAGCTGCCAATCGAAAAGAAAATTAATAATCGAGCGACCAGATATTATGACTCTGAGATGGTATTATATTCGAGACATAAAAAAATATCGAGCCGATGGAAGGCCAATAATTTTTTTGGATGAAACATATGTCAACCAGGCACATAATGTACGAAAATGTTGGCAATCTAAAGAAGAACGTGGTGCTACAAACGCGATCGGCAAGGGACCTCGCCTGATCGTAGTTCATGCTGGAAGCCGTGATGGATTTGTGAACAATGCTTTACTAATCTTCAAGTCACATTCGAAGACTGGAGACTACCACGGTGAAATGAATGCCGTGAATACAAGATGTTTTAATAAATGACTACCTATCATTTATTAAAACAATTATTCAGACTCTGAACCAGATTCGCCAGAGCTGTCATCGCTATCAGTCACTTGTATGACAATTTCATTCTCTATAATGGTGTCCACTCTTATATCGCGTTCATAATCTTTTCTTATTAGTTTTCGAGTCTTTTCGACGACCTTGACCCAATCTTCTTTCGTTATTTTGTAGCAAGCATCTTTTAATAGACCCATCATTTTATTAGTACTGAATGGCGGAGTCGTATTATTACGAGCTGCGTAACCTGTAATGTAAACATTAAATAACGTTAATTTATTACATTAAATCAACGAAATGTTACACAATTACCTACATGTAAGGGACATGAGATATTTATTTCTTAGTTATGTATCTTTTTACTTATATGCTGAATATTGGATGTTATAATAGTACAAATTATTCATATTCATAACTTATGCGATAAAAAACAATACCTTTGATTTGTGCCCATATTAGCTCAATGGCATTGTACTGGCAGTGATAAGGCGGAATTCGAAGTACCCGATGTCCATGTGCTAGAGCTATCTCATCTACTTCATAACGGACTCTTGATGTTTTATTTTCGCGTACCAACTTTACTAAGTCAGACTTTAGCATTTCGGCAGTAGTTTAAATTCCATTTTGGTGTAGCCATGCTACGAGATCAGCTTTCTTGTCGGCCTGAGTAGGCGCTTTATTCACTTGTTTCGAGTGATATGAAGCGTTGTCCATTATTATGATAGAAGGCTCTGACAGGCTGGGTAATAATTGATTTTCGAACCAATTCGTAAAAGTGTCTGTATCCATCTCCTCGTGGTAATCGGAAGTACTTTTTGACGCGAAAGCCAGCAGTCCATTTTCAAAGAAACCACTTCCTGCAGAACCGGCGTGACAAATTATCAGTCGCGATCCTTTTTCAATTGGAACCTTTGAGGTTGATGCTTTTGTTTCGTCAGTCCAAGAGCGTGACACAGTGTGGTTCGCATTTAACCATGTTTCGTCAACAAAAACGACGTTGTCCCAAGACTCGATTTTTCTGGCTTCTCTTAAAAACTCGCTCCTTTTAATTATTAAATCAAATCTTTCCATTAATATTTTCCTTTTATTCGTTTTTTTTTTATATTCAAACCCATTTTCGTGCAATAGTTTTGACAACGCCGTTTTACCGCCTTTAAACAAGCCAGCTTCTTTTAAAGAGACCAAAAGCAAACGTCTAGTTGGAAACTCGTTCCTAGTATAATAACCATATATGTGGTTTCTTATTGCATCTGCATCAAAAACATCAACACCTGTCACGGGTTTTTGTCTTCGTTCTTTTTTAGGAGTGCGTAAAACATTATCTTCACTTCCAGAAGCACCAATTTTCTCTTTATGTATATTATATAGTGTTTTTGCACCAATTCCAAGAGCTTGTGAAACCCGATCTTTCACTTGAGTGACAGGAATCAAAGGGCCGCCATTTTGTGACTCATGCTCAAAGTAATCCTGTAGCTTTAGTACAAGCTCACGACATTGACTATTCAATGTTTTTCCTCGTTTCGGCATTTTCAACAAAATTACCAAACACAAACAAAATTAGTCCAATAAAGTGCAACGATAAACAGGAGAAATCCGAGTCAAAAAACAACGGTTACACAAGAGAACGTAGTCTGTGCGCACGAGAGTACGGAAGACGACTAAACAGATTGAAATAGCGGTGGTAAGGGTGTTACCAGAATAGTATCGCCAATTATTTAAAAAATACACCTATAACATTGCTTAATTGAGGGAGAAAATTATATTTATTAAATGTTGTTTTATATATTATGAATGTTAAAAATTATACATAATCATTTTAATTGTATTTACTTTTAAATCATAGAAAACAGTATTTCTGTCTTTGGAACACACATAAATCTTAAAAATCATAGAGATACTGGCAACACAGTGCAATTAGGAGACGCAAAAAAATGGTAGCATTATAGTCTAGTTGCTCGAAGGAATAAGTAAAATAAAAATATCCAAATAAAATAAATATCATATATATAGTACATCACTATGAAAACTAGACGCACGATGTAACTTTGTACAAGCGCGCCAAAGAACAAAAAATAAATGTTTTTATAATATTTACAAACTATTTAAAGTTTTGAAACAGAGTTTATTGGAAAATTACTTGATTCTGACATTTTGACATAAAGTTTTATATTAAAGAGGTATTCTAAATCATTCGGCAAATGTGTCGCTCGTGCAAGGTTATATCGATTAATTTAAGAATAATCTGTCAAATTGGTAGTTATTACCAATTTGACAACGGCCGTACTATAATAAACTCGTAAAAAGGAAAACAAAAATCTTTACGTAACGCTCAAGGCATCTCATACCTTCATAATGAATAATGAAACAAAAGAACACCGATAAGGTTACATTAACAATAAACATGAGCACATTAGGAAGCTTAGATTCGTCTTAATTATTATCATAATAAAAATGTTAAAAACATTTTTTACAAATATAACATTACACCCGATGATTAATAGAAGGGAGGTTTTTGCGATATTTATTAATTTTATAACTAAAATTTTTTGTAAGAACACAGTCACGAGTATACTAATTACTTAAGTATTAGGGCATATAATTATTAATTTCCTCGGTTATATACAGAAATCACTTTATTTTCAAAAGTAAGGTTCATTCCTGGATATATTTTAGGACATTAAAGAGTCTGCCAGGGTATTTCGTAATTTTTAAGACAATAATGTTTTTTGATGTTTTTCTCCACCGCTGGGCACGATGTAAATATAATCATGTTTTCTCGCGGACTACCAAATTTTAAGCCCCTTTGTTCCCTAAATTTTGCCGCATAACTTAGTAATTTCCTAAACAATTATATTTCTTCTTGATGTTTTTACACCGCTGGGCACTATGCGTTTAATGCAGTGGCACTGACGGGAATCCTATTATGTTCTCTCGCATACTACTAAATTTTAAACCTCTTTATTCCCTCATCTTCCAATGGCTCGTAATTTTGATTTACTATAAGAAAATATAATAATTATTATTAAATATCTTCACTGTTAGAAAATATGTTAAAAATTGGCTTTAAGAGCCTTGGTTATAAGGTTCTTGATTCTTACGTAATTAAAAGTTCTTTATCAATGTCTTTACCTTAAAATATATAATATTATTACATCAAAATTGAGTATGTATGTTTACAGATAAATAATATACGGGTATAAAAATTATTAACGTAGAACCTATAATATATTTTAGTAGATAATAAACATGTTATTTGAAGGAAACATTATGGTTGACTACTCAAGTAGTAAAATACTCAGAAAATTCTAGAAGAGATTTTACTTTAAAATTTCTTCACAAATTAACCCTTCAATCCTCATAAAATCCCACGCAGTCGCATGCGGCCGTCAAATACCAAGCAGCCGCATGCGGCCGTCAAATCCTGAGCGGTCGCATGCTACCGCACCCACCCACAGCATTCTAAACCATTAAAACTTATATTTACCGACTACTTTTATATGAAGAAGTTTAGCATTATATAATCTATACAAAATTATCTGTCCTGTGGTTTAAATAAAAGTCAGGTTTTACTTCATTACAAAAAGACTTTATTGTATTTCGATAACAAAAAACGGGTACATACCAGCAGATGTCGGCAGCGTGAAAATCACTATTATTTCTATGTATTACTCGAAATTTTTCGTAAAAAGATAAATTATATTTACACAGAAATTTTAATACCAATTTTTTAATAAAACACTATACAAAAACACTAATATAACGCTAGCAAAATACAAAAAATCAACACAAAAAACATAATAACATCCACACGAAAAAGGCGTACGTGATGAACGATTATAAATAAACACCCATAGAGTAACTAACTTTTTATTGCACTTGAGGATATAAAATTTCATATTGAGCCATAAGTATTCACGGGTTAAAGTGTTGTGGATGGGTGCGGCCGAATTCGGTCACTTGGTATTTGATGGAGTATCGTGGCGACCAAATTCGGCCGCTTGGTGGCTAAGAGGTTGGTAGCACTTTTGACAATGATTACGTAAAAAACAGTAATTTTTGTTGATTGTTGTTTTAATTGTTTTAAAGATTTTTCTTATCGACTGCATCGGAGTTCTGTGTTCGAAGACACCATGTTTCTATTCAAAAAGTAAAACATTTTTAAAAAAATTCTTAAAACTAGGGGTTCTTTTATTTCTTGGCATTCCTTTGTGTAAATTACCAACAATTTACGTACTTGCTCTCAAACAGCAGTGTATCTAGTATTTTTAATTAAAGGCTGAGAAGAAACAGTATTGTTTCAGGCTGTTAGATATTTAATTTTAGTCCTTGGTTGCGCGGAAAAACCATTCGTATTATTTATATTAGGACGGTAGGTGCCAAGTCGTTTATTCCTTTCCAAAACGAAATCGTTCATACCCTCCTATCGACACATCGGGGTGGTGGGGTGGGAGGGGAAAGAAGATGATTCTAGAATGTCACGTAATCATCGGAACCGAGGATATATAAGGCACGCGCGACCGACGCGGGCCCTCTTCCCGCCGCGCCAGTCATTGGAACCACACCTCTCTTCCCGCCGCGCCAGTCATTGTAACCACACCTCTCTTCCCGCCGCGCTAGTCATTGGAACCACAACGCTTCTCTCCCGACGTACCCCTGGGGCCCCAGAGTGTCTGTCCAGAAGAAGTTCCGGAAGTCGCAGCTATAGTGCTCAACAAGTAGAAGAAACCCCGGTGAGTCAACATTCCTTTAATTACTGCCTGCCTGATATAATTGTTTTAACCCGCTCCAATTTTGTTTTTCTCCTAATCAGGCAGGATTCCCTTTCATCGATTTGGCACAATAATAGTTTTAGTTTTAGGGAAGAGCGAGTGCATTGTACCGCATGCTATAGTAGTCGCTTTTACGTAAGCGTGAAAGCAATCGCATATACAGTCCACTTTAGTTAATATCTCGCGCAATAGGTTTAAGGTTCGACCGGGGAATTAGATTTTTGGCAGCCTTAGACACGTGGCTCCACCAGTAGCAGTTCAGAGCAACTTGAACTTATTATCAGGTGGACTGTTGGTTTGTTTTTTATTCCTCATAACAATATAATCAAACCCAATGAATAAAAGTATTATTGCGCACCGTAATTTATGCCTGGCTCATGGTGGGTTATTATTAGAGCCATCTAGTATCAAGTAGCAAAAATAGGAGCGTCAAGATCTTTCTTGAAAATTCACTAGCGCCATCTAGTATGGAAAAGCAGGAATAGGAGAGCTTTTTAGAAAATTCTTTGCTAAAACTTTCGACATTCTACTGGAACATTCTAGATTTTTTCAGTGGACCACGACCGAATCAGTATTGAATTTGCCGATCAAGCGAATGAAATCTGATTGAAGCGATCACTTCGGAGTGAAATAAAGCGAACTAAAATGTTAAGTGTGATTAATTATTAGTATGTTTTAAATTTTAATTGGTGTTCGGTAATTAAAGTGTCAATTTTTTTAATTCAATCGGCAGTTTTTACTGTCACGAACCCTAAGTTCATAAAATTATTTTAAAAAATATAAACTGCGCTAAAATTTACTCAGCAGAGAAAATTTTTACACCTTATGTCACTTTTACATGAATCCAACTTTAACGATACCACGTTTGTTAAAATTCATAAAGTCATTCGGCTACAACGCGTGCCAAGTATATACGCATACATACATACAAACATACTTATATGTATATGTACCCATTCATACGATACCCTCCTTCTTGAGCATTCCTTTAGATAAATTATATTTTAAATAAAAAAACATCATGCGAGAAAAGTGGTTTACAGTGTCGGGAAAACGACAGTTACAGTGTAGGGAATTAAGAAATATATATATAAATATATATATATATGGATATATATATATATATATATATATATATATATATATATATATATATATATATATATATATATATATATATGTATATTCCATCTAAACGTCTATTTTATACGTACGATTGGTGGTAACACTTTATATAACATTAGACTTTCTCTTTGCCAGCATTGTAACCAATAACTTTTTGCGAACTATGATAACCTGTAACTAATTCCAGTAAATCATACGGGTGCATTGTTTTCTCTGAACACTATAGATATCTCAGACTAAAACTTAAAACAGGAACAAAAAAGTATGCTTTCCTGCGGAATGGCAGAAATAAGTTAGAGGGATGATATACGAACTTCCGGGCAGGAAAACTATCTACAACCTTCCATGTCACGTTATTAATATCTCACTCTCTTACTGTTATAAGTTTAAACTTTTAAGCTACTCGTACGCCCTGTAATGCAACGTTTACATACTCGCCGATTACAGATGAGTAGGAACGCGTACGAACATGTACAACAACACCCTGCTTTGATGTTCTCGCTACTCGGTCCGAGTATTCGCCCGTTCTGCACTCGATGTCGGTTTTATGACACGAGTAAAAGCAATAATTGTGTACGTAGAAGCATATTTATTCGCGAAATAGGTAAGTAGGTAATAAGTGAGGACATCGTTGAATTACGTGCTAATTTAGAAACTAATTTATTTATTTATTTATATAACAATTTATGTACACGAAAGTAAGGGAGAGGATACATCATGATAAAAAGTTTGTACAAAGGCTCTACTTATCTCACAGTGAAATTTCTTCCAGTAGACCAGATTCAGAGATATATGATTAAAAAATGATTATAAGGTGTGCACTTTGTTATTATACAACACGTATGGGGATAAAATAAATACATACTTATATACATACATATATATATATATATATATATATATATACATATATATATATATATATATATATATACATAAATATATATATATAATTAAATATGTAAACATATATACACACACATACATACATATATGTACATGCATATATTTGTAACAGTATAGTACATATCAAAGATTTGAGACTTACATAGAAGACAACGATAACTAATGTTCTTTCACTCGTTTTTTGAACAATGTCACTGTTTTGATTTCTCGAATTTGAGTAGGAAGCGAATTCCAAAGTATTACTGCTTGGTTAGAGAATGATCGGGAATATGAATGAGTATTAAAGGATGGGAATTTTAAGAGGGTTTTAAGGTGAGATCTACCAACTGTATCTGGGGGATTTAAGAAAGGAAAATCGATTTCGGAGGTATGTAGGGAAATTTGGGCTGTGTAGGATGTTAAAAAAGAGACAAAGGATACGAGTTTTCCCGCGAAATCGGGTCAGGAGCCACTTGAGTTGCTTTCTATATTTAGAGACGTGGTCAAACTTCTTGTGTCCGAAAATATGCCGAATGCAAAGGTTTTGCAATCGTTCAAGTTTGTTTAATTGCTCCTCTGTGGCATCCAAAAAACAGACATCATTGTATTTAGCTAGCGGAAGATTGCGAAGTAATTTATATTTTGATTTTATTTTGACATCAGCGTAATCTAAGATAGGCAAAATAAGAGTTCGAACAAGAGAGATTTTCGTTGATAAGGGTAAAAAACTTTGAAGACGTTTTAACGAGTGGAAAGAATAATAAACTTTTCTGCTTAAATCCGTTATGTGAGGAATCTATGACAACCTATTGTCTATAATTAAGCCCAAGTTCTTCACAGATTCAGTATATGTAATTTATGTGCCATTGATAATCACATCTGGCAGGGTGCGTATATCAAAGCTACTAGTATATCTGCTACTTACTATTATTGCTTGAGACTTACTTGGATTAATAGTTATACCAGGTGATCTGGACCAACGACTAATTCTCTCCAAGTCATCGTTCAGTGCTTCTATCGCTAATTTAGTGACGATAAAGCTGCAAATCGTCTGCATAAAGATGGATATTGGAGGATATTATTTTTGTTATAGAATTGATAAAAACCGTGAAGAGCAAAGGAGACAAGATGCCACCCTGGGGTACACCCGTTATAAGATTACACCAGTTGGAATAAGTGTCATTGGAACGGATACATTGTAAGCGTCTCCGAAGATAGGAATCAAACCAAAGAATGGCCGAAGGTGAAACATTAATATACTGGAGATTTTTAAGAGGAGATCAAAGTCAACAGAATTAAAGGCACTGCTGAAATCTAATAAAACGAGTACTGTTAATTGTTTTTGATCTATGTATGGCCCGACGGATATCATCAGTTCTAAATATCCATAAAATTACTGACTTTTTATTCCACTATAGGATAAAAAAAATTCATTTTTATTCTATAACGCCAAATTCTTCATAGAAAAGTAGTCTCTAAACACAAATATTTATGGATTAAAGTGCTGTGGGTGGGTGCGGTCACATTTGATCTCTTGAATTCTGACGAAACATCGCCGCTGTTAAATTTGGACGCTCGGTAGCTGAGAGGTTGAATTGAGAGCTAATCGTTTATTTTTTAAATAAGCTCAAAAAATAATACATGAAAAATAAAATAAAATAAAATAAATCTTATTATAAAAAGTAAGAGCTTACTTCAACTTCTTATTTTCGTTGTAAGTATGCTATAAAAACGTTTTATTTCATTTCTTGACAAAATTCGGAAAATTTGCAGGTAAACATAAAGTGTGCCAGCCAGTAATTACGTTACATTCTTAAAACATTTTATAAACTTTTTTGGACATACGAGGGTGGATTGAAAAGTACTCGGCCTAACCAAGAAAATAAACACATGCTAAATCAATTATATTTTTATTTTTCTACATAATCACCATCAAGTTCAATACACTTTTGCCGCCTCCCCTTCCAAGCATTTAGGCCATTGAAAAAAAAATGATTCTTCCTTAGAGTCAAAATATGCGTCTACAGCTGCTTTGACCTCGTCGTTTGTCGAAAATCTTTGACCTCCCAAGTGCTTTTTTAGGTTAGGGAACAGAAAGAAGTCTGATGGTGCCAGATCAGGTGAATACGGCGGATGCGGTAACAGTTCAAAGCCACAGTTGTGAATTTCAGCCATTGACTGTACTGACGTGTGAACACGGGCGTTATCTTGATGAAACAGGACTTTTCTTCTGAGCATTCCTCGACGTTTTTCTTTTATTTCCTCTCTTAAACGACGTAGTAAGGTGCAGTAGTAATCAGAGTTTATAGTCTGACTCCTTTCAAGATAATCAATCATAATCACACCTTTCGAGTCCCAGAATACTGAAGCCATTACCTTATTTGCCGACAAAATCGACTTAGCCTTTTTAGGGGGTGGTGAATCAGGTCTTCTCCACTGTTTTGATTGTTGTTTTGTTTCCGGTGTACAGTAATGAACCCATGTTTCGTCCATAATAATAAAACGATTCAAAAAATCATCTGCATCGGCTTCAAATAACTCCAAACAGTCGCGTGAAATAGTCAATCGCGTCCTTTTTTGTTCAACTGAAAGCAGTCGCGGAACCCACCTCGCAGACACCTTGTGGAAACCCAACTCGTCGACAATGATGTTTTGAGTTCGTTCATAAGAGATGCCTATAATCTCGGCTATCTCTATAATTTTTAATCTGCGGTCTCCCATTATTAAATCATGTACTTTTTTAATATTTTCGTCAGTAGTTGACGTCGAAGGCCTTCCAGAGCGGGGTTCATCTTTCACACTCTCTCTACCACGCTTAAATTCTGCTATCCATTTTTTTAGGGATGAATATGACAGAGCCCAATCGTCTTATGTACTGACCATGTCATCATGGATGGCTTTTGATGATAGCCCCTTCTTATGGAGGTACTTAATGACGGCACGCTGCTCGATTTGCTCCATTCGCGGAAATAATGTCCGATTACTTTGTTAATAAAATTATAAAATCACAACTAATTATCGCACACGTTTCGAACTTCACACAATGAACTAGTCTGAACTGAACTAAATAATGTGGCTAGATTTGATTTTTAGAATTGAATGGATCTGTGTTAGGCCGAGTACTTTTCAATCCACTCAGGTATAATATGTTTTACCTTCAACAAGTGACCTTACAAGTGATAGTTCAATTAAGTTCAAGTTCTATTATCATAGAATTTAAATATTAAACTTAACAGGCTTAACCGCAATAAATTATATTCCTTTGTAACATATAATATATTTATGACGATAAGTACATTAAAAAACTACAATAGAAATTCAACTCGAGTAAACTTAAAATGTGCCGTGTTGTAGCGGTTGAGAATATCTACTACCCCATATCTACCCGTGGGTGTCGTAAGAGGCCACAGAGGGAGACAGGCAGGAGATGGGCAGCAGCATCTTCCTGACAACTACTGTGATATGATAAAAGCTGCGGTTGCCAACGCGCTCGCCAAGCGTGGCAACTATGGCAAATATCCCCCCATGAATAACGACGCAAACAAACGGCCCCCAGTCCTCGGCGGCCCCGCTATTCCTGGCTATGGTGGCGATCATGGTAACGGCAGGGCAGGGGGTGCTAAGAATCTCTGGTGGAGGTTCGGTTGCCACCTACGACGACTCGACCTGGCAACGTATAACGCACGCACCGTGAGGACTGACGAGAAGGTACTGGAGCTGGAAGAAGAGGTAGACAAGTTGCGCTGGCATATTATTGAATTATCCGAGGTCCGAAGAGAGGGGGAGGACACGGTAATCCTCGAGTCCGGCAACTTGTTCTATCACCGGGAGGGCAACCATCCGTCCCAAGTAGGTGTCGGATTTATCGTCCACAAGTCTCTCGTCAACAACGTTGTAAAGATTGCGAGTGTGTCGACGAGGGTCGCGCACCTGATACTCAGAATCACCAAACGGTATTCGCTGAAGGTCATACAGATTTACACACCAACCTCGGCACATCCCGATAAGGAGGTGGAGGAAATGTATGAGTATATTTCCACAGCCATGCATTCCTCCAAAACCCACTACACGGTATTGATGGGAGACTTCAACGCAAAACAAGGCACAAGAGAAAGCGGTGAGCTGAAGGTAGGGAAATTTGGAGTAGGGCAACGGAACCGATGGGGCCACCAGCTGGCCGACTTTATGGATAAAGAGGGACTCTTTATGATGAATTCTTTCTTCCAGAAGCGGCTCCACAGGAAGTGGACCTGGTCGAGCCCCGGCGGTTCGACAAAAACTGAGATTGAGTTCATTATGAAGACCGGACGCCAACTGTTCAGCGATGTCTCAGTGAACGCAAGGATTTCACCCTGGCAGCGATCGCCGAATGGTTAGAGGCACACTGAACCTAAACGTTAAGTTGGAGAGGTCTCCCCTAATGAAGTCAACGCTCCGTCCCCCTCGTGCTCTAATCCAGAATCCCGAAACTTTTCGGCTCGAGTTACGTAACCGCTTCCAGTGCCTAGAAGATTGCAATGCAGTGGACGATACAAATGACAAGCTCGTGGAAACTGTCCATGCGGTCAGAGCTAAGTTCTGTAAGACCCGCCGCAGAAGAACGCAAAAACTCTCCGATCACACTCTTAATCTCATGGCTGTTAGACGGGAGATGAGGCTGCTATTTGAATTACTAAGATGATAATAATTCGCCTCATAATAATACAATATATTTATAATAATTCAAATCATAATGTCCTATAATTAAATATTATAGTCTAATAAAGTTTTGCAGTTATACTCAATAAATTTTATAGTTCAAATTTAAAACTCGTCAAACAAATAATCATCAATACTATAATAAGCGTTTTTGGTTAACATATGTTCATTTGATTTTTTTTTAATGTGAAGAGTATTAAATGAAAATTTTACAAAAAAATATTAAAATCATAATATATATTTTTGAGGTCTATAATATGGTGGAGCCACGTGTTTAAGGCTGCCGAAGTCTAGTTCCCCGGTCGAACCTTAAACCTATTACGCGAGATATTAACTAAAGTGGACTGTATATGCGGATGCTTTTACGCTTACGTAAAAGCGACTACTATAGCATGCGGTATAATGCACTCGCTCTTCCCTAAACTAAAACTATTATTGTGCCAAATCGCTGAAAAGGAATCCTGCCTGATTAGGAGAACAACAAAATTGGAGCGGGTTAAACTATATATCAGGCAGTAAATAAAGGAGTGTTGACTCACCGGGGTTTCTTCTATCCTGTTGAGCACTATAGCTGCAACTTCTGGAACTTCTTCTGGAACACTCCGGAGAGAGGCGGTGCGCGACTATATCTCACACGAGGTGAGGGAACTTCTTCTAGACAGACACTCTGGGGCCCCAGGGGTGCGTCGGGAGAGAAGCGTTGTGGTTTCAGCGACGACTGCGGTGGAAAGAGGACGCGCAACGGTCGCGCGTGCCTTATATGTCCTCGGTCCCGATGATTACGTGACATTCTAGAATCATCTTCTTGCCCCTCCCACCCCACCACCCCGATGTGTCGATAGGAGGGTACGAATGATATCGTTTTTCGGAAAGGAACAAGCGACTTGACACTCCTACCGTCAAATATAATAATCCAATGGTTTTTTCCGCGCAACCATCTCCCCCGCCCTTGAAGGATTTCCTTCAAAATTAACTAATAAAACTAGAGCTAAGATCAACTAACAAAATAACTAACTAACGCTAAGATTACCTAAATTCAACTACAATTTAATCTAGAAAGCTAATTTAAATTATGGAAGAGGCAGGGGGCACAAACGGACAACCGGACGCAAGTAAGACCCAACCGTGGTCTTAACGCGAGCTATCCTAACTACTCCGTCGGAACCGGGAAAGACCTCTTCGACAATTCCTTACGGCCAGTGGAGAGGCGGCGTATTCTCTTTGGTGAGCACAACTACAGTTCCTACAGCTAAAGGCTCAGTTGCTGTGTTCCATTTTTGTCGAGACTGCAAAGTATGCAAGTATTCCATCCTCCATCGTTTCCAAAACGATTGCACTAACCGATCTAATAATTTGTGGCGTGCGGAAATTCTAAGTCTGTTCTCATCCATATCCGCGGCTGGCAAATACTTTAAAGGCGTTAAATTCAAAAAATGTGCTGGAGTCAGAGCCAGCGGTTCCGAGGGGTCACTAGACAACGTACGACAAAGTGGGCGACTATTCATTACGCATTCAATTTGAGCGAGCACCGTACTTAGCTCTTCGAAGGACAAAATTTGATCTCCTATTACTCGGTATAAATGACTCTTTAGACTCTTGATATTAGTCTCCCAATTGCCCCCAAAATGACTCGCGGCTGGGACGTTAGAATGTGAGCGAACTCCGAATTATAATATTTGCTAGCTAAGAGCTCATGTAGTTCTGATAGAATACGTTTTGCACCGACGTAGTTCGTACCGTTATCCGAATACAATCCACTTACAGGGCCACGGCCGGAAAGAAATCTTTTAAATGCGCCCATAAAGCCTGCTGTGCTTAGATCACCAACGAGTTCTATATGCACCGCTCGAGTAGTTAGACATACGAAAATGCAGACGTAAGCCTTTGTGGATCTTATACCACGCCCGCGAGTGAACGTGACCTTAAACGGACCAGCGAAATCAGACCCGGTGTGCGTGAAGGGCTTTACTGATTGTATTACTCTACAAGATCTAAGTTCCGCCATTTCCGGAAATGACGGCTTGGGGCGTGCCCGAAAGCAAGCTATACATCTGTGGACCCGATTGCGTATTAAACTACGTGCAGAAAGATTCCAATAATTCTGACGCATAATCGACATCAACAAGTCGGGGCCAGCGTGCGAGTTCAATTTATGATGGTAATCGACTAATAAGTTCATGATATGGTCTTTACGCGGTAAAACAATAGAGTGCCGTTGGTCGAAACTCAATTGCGAGTTGGACAAGCGTCCACCTACCCTTACAATCCCATCCTGTAAAAATGGCTTAAGGCGTTGAAAGGCGCGACTACAAGCTCTATTCGATTGTAATCTTCTAATTTCTCCAGAGAAGTGCGCACGTTGAAGTTCACGCAATACTAGCGACTCAGCATAGTTGTAATCGGATGCTAAGACATACGAACGTCGCGGTAACAGCTTCGCGAATCGACAAACGTAAATTACGCTACGCAATAATTTCGACCAAGAGGACAAGCGGTTCGCCAAAGCAATGATTGGAGAAACCTCGCTCGAAACGTTCGCCACTAGAGCGTGTCTCTTTTCTTCCGGCGGTTGTGACACTGACGAAGGTTCGAAATCGGTTATTGGCCATTGCGAGGGATCCAAGTGAACCCAAGCAGGTCCGTGGAACCAAAGCGGGTGGTCCATTATTTGCATCGGGGTGAGTCCACGAGATAGACAATCGGCGGGGTTTTCCGTACCGGACACGTGATAAAAGTTCCGCGTTTCTAAGTCGTCTTGTATCTTGGCCACTCGGTTCGCAACAAACGTATCCCAACGGTGGGGTGAAGAATGAACCCAGCATAAGGCGACGGTGGAGTCGGAAAAGGCCAATATCCTTTCTATGTGAACTCTATCCCTACATGCGCTGATAACTGCGGCAATAAGCTTGGTGAGTACTAATATTGCGCAAAGCTCTAAGCGCGCCAGAGAGACAACCTTACGGGGGGAGACTCTCGACTTAGAACTAATGAGGCTAATCGAATTTCTACCATTATTCTGGACGTGGAAATATACAACGCCCCCGTAAGCCTTCTCGCTGGCGTCTGCAAACCCAACGACTGTTATGGCGCTACTTCTATCTACGTTTATATGACGCGGTATTTTAATTTCTCTTAATAAAGGAAGTTCCTCTCTAAAGCGCTGCCACAACCGAACAATGCTGTCAGGCGGCGAGTCATCCCAGTCGCATTCCAATAACCAAAGTTGTTTAATTAAAAGCTTAGCGTATAATACCACTGGAGCTACGAAACCCATGACGTCCCATAATCTAGCAACGCATGACAGTATTGTGCGCTTTGTGCATTTCTCTACGGGCGGATTTACCTTAAGGCTAAACACGTCGGACTCTGGTGACCAACACAGACCGAGCACCTTGTGTGTATCAGAATCGTCGAATTCCTTTATCGCCGAAAGACGGTGTGATAGTGGGATTGTATCCAAAACCGGACGCGAATTACTAGTCCACTTCACAAGATCGAATTGACCCGATTTCATGAGCCTTATGACCTCGGCGGTGGTTAGGGTTGCCTCCTCCACGCTATCGACCGAGTACACAAAATCATCCATATATAATCCGCTCTCAATTGCCCTCTTAGCTTTAGGATAAGAGGGACCTTCATCGTGAGCGAGCTGTCTCACCGTGCGTAACGCATGAAATGGGCTCGACTTTAAACCAAAACACGGTTAAATTCAAACACCATTAGAGGTTCCTTTGGGTTGAAACGATATAAAATGCGTTGGAATCTACGGTCGCATTCACGGACCCCTATGCAAAGAAACATTTGACGAATATCGGCGGATAGTGCTATACTAAACAAACGAAAATTGACTATTATATTAAATAAACTGCCCTGTAAATTTTGCCCACTATAGAGGATATCGTTAAGCGACAGGTGAGTGCTAGTTTTAGCACTAGCGTCGAGCACTACACGTAACTTAGATGTAAGTTTGTCCTCTCTAATGACTCCGTGGTGTGGTATGAAATACGACGGTGTGTCTTCGTAATTATCTAATTTCGAAGCCACAAGTGATATGTAACCTTCTCTTATGTATTCGCTAATGACGCCGTCGTAAGCTTCCTTTAACTGGGGTGAAGCGAGCATCCTACGCTCCAAGCTGTAGAAACGTTTTTCCGCCAATAAACGCGAATCGCCGAGAGATAAAACATCTCCTTTAAAGGGTAGCGCTACACTATATCTACCGTCGCGATCACGAATGGTCGTGCGGACGTAAATTTCCTCGCATAACCTGTCATCTGAGCTAGCTATGGGTGGGACGTTCACCTCCTCCATCTCCCAAAATTTGCGGACTAACGACTCGAGCGGTTCGACAGCCATACCACAATAAGAGGTTGCCGAAATACTATCTATGATGGGGGCGGAGCCAAAAATCACATAGCCCAATACGGTTTCCAGTGCGTAAGGCGCGGTATGCGAAGAGTTGCCCCTGACCTTATTGTTTAACAAAAGATGAGGGAAAAGCGATGCTCCAATGAGCATGTCTATGTTTCCAGAAACGGCGTAAGTGTCGTCCGCCAGAGTCAAATTCTTAAATTCAATCATTGCCGAGGTGTCAACCGAAACGGTTGGCAACCGTTCAGTGACCCTATCTACTACTAGTGCATTTATATCAAAGTTAACATTACGATCTATCCGAGAATAAAATTTTAAATTTATATATCCCTGTGTCGATTTACTAGTGCCTCCGATGCCTTTAATTACAGGACATGAAAGTGACCTATTTATTACTAAGCCTAAGCGCTGACAACATTGTTGCGTTATAAAGCTATTTTGGGCTCCGCTGTCCAGCAGTGCACGGACGCTTTGTTCGTTTCCACGCGAATCCCTAACCAAAATACGTGCCGTACCCAGTAACACGGTTGAAGGAGGTTGTGCTCCCATATTTGCCAATGAGCACAGAGCGACATCACCAGGTCGACCGCTAGAATCGTTGACCTTAGTAGGGGCGAATTCCTTATCCGCTTTACTTGACGCCGCTATGTTGCTATTTTCAAAATGTAATAGCGTGTGATGTTTCCTGGCGCACTTGCTACATACGGAACTCGAATTGCATTTTGCAACTAAATGCTTATCGCTTAAGCAGTTCAAACATAGGTTGTTTGTCTTTACTAATTTATAACGCTCGCTTGGTGAATATTTACGAAAAGTCGCACAATTATATAAATTACCGTGTCTATCTTTACATACTAAACAAGTATGCTGGAGTGATGTTGGCGTAGCGGTTACGTAAGTTAACGACCCTGCTATTTTAGATGGTTGAGTCTGTCTACGGTCGACGCACCTTTTAATCTCCTGTTTAACGTTCGGAGAGCGCTGCATCACCTTTATTTGATCTCGCACGAACGATGCTAATGAATGAAAGGAAGGCATCTCCGAGCTACGATGCTCCATTTCAAACGCACGCACGGTGTCGGGGTCCAACTTCTTCAGTGCAATATGGAGAAACACCACGTCCATAAGATCATTAAATTTCAAATTCTTAAGTGCAGCCACCGATGCCACAAATTTATCTAGAAACTGCTCTAAGCCGTTGATGTTCGCGGATGATATAGATTTAAGATTGAATATCTGGTTCAAATATTCGGAAGCTAACATTCTCCTATCTTCATATTTAGTTTTAAGCGTTTCGAATATTAATAGGTAATTGTTTGCTGTAGGTGTAAAACCAGAGCAGATCGACTGTGCCCTGCCACTAAGTTTACTAATTAAGTAATATAATTTTTCGGAGTCCGATAACGATGGGTTATTGTGTATATTGTTTTGAAAACTACTGAAGAAGAAGGGCCACGTCTTAATATCACCATTGAATACCGGAATATCTATTGGCGGCAACGTAATCGAGTCGCTTGGACGTACCTATTTTTCCGGCTTTGCTTCGTTTTGAGATAGTAGGGATCGCGCAATTCTTTTCACGCGACACAACATATCTTCGAATGCCAGCAGCGGTTGGTAGTTCACTATGTATTTCGGGTCGATTTGTAATTCCAAATGATTAATTTGGTCTAATATTTTTTCGTAATCTATTCGTAGAGAATCTATCGTTTCGATTTCAGTCAAAAAGGTTTCCCGCACTGCTTCTATATGAATGTTCTATCCCTCTTGGCATAAAGCGTTTTAATTTTGATTTCACTTCCACTAACTGCCATTTTAAACTATTATAATAAAGTTATATCAATCACAATTAATCTCACAACGCACAAACAATAAAGGATGGACACTCGGTATGCCGTATTACGTAATTAAATCGAACACCTGCGCAGCGAGTCGAGGTGACGCGTCATTTGCACTCAATAATTTTATCAAGATTGTGGGTAAGCGTATCAAACGGTTCCTATTACACTGTTTCAATTATTTAATAGGCTTTAAATTTAATCAAATACGAGCGCTATAAAACGAATAATTCTGTTTGCGAGTACCTAATCAAAATTTAAATTTAAACGAACACTATTTAAGTCTATTCTATAAATTAGAGTGCATTATCTAATTAATTAATTCAACAATTCGACCAAAATCCTGCTCGAAGTGACCATAAAATGGTGGAGCCACGTGTTTAAGGCTGCCGAAGTCTAGTTCCCCGGTCGAACCTTAAACCTATTACGCGAGATATTAACTAAAGTGGACTGTATATGCGGATGCTTTTACGCTTACGTAAAAGCGACTACTATAGCATGCGGTATAATGCACTCGCTCTTCCCTAAACTAAAACTATTATTGTGCCAAATCGCTGAAAAGGAATCCTGCCTGATTAGGAGAACAACAAAATTGGAGCGGGTTAAACTATATATCAGGCAGTAAATAAAGGAGTGTTGACTCACCGGGGTTTCTTCTATCCTGTTGAGCACTATAGCTGCAACTTCTGGAACTTCTTCTGGAACACTCCGGAGAGAGGCGGTGCGCGACTATATCTCACACGAGGTGAGGGAACTTCTTCTAGACAGACACTCTGGGGCCCCAGGGGTGCGTCGGGAGAGAAGCGTTGTGGTTTCAGCGACGACTGCGGTGGAAAGAGGACGCGCAACGGTCGCGCGTGCCTTATATGTCCTCGGTCCCGATGATTACGTGACATTCTAGAATCATCTTCTTGCCCCTCCCACCCCACCACCCCGATGTGTCGATAGGAGGGTACGAATGATATCGTTTTTCGGAAAGGAACAAGCGACTTGACACTCCTACCGTCAAATATAATAATCCAATGGTTTTTTCCGCGCAACCATAATATATACATGTTATTTTCAGTTAAGGCTCTGTAAGTTCAATTGAACAACATTCAATTATGTTTATTTTACTTAGTTTTGCTATTTCAGGGAGAGGCTTATATTTATGACATTTCTTAACTAATGTGAAGGAGACTCCATGACAATTTTCTCCAACATGGTACGATGCAAGAATATAATTGTCTAATTTGAATAAATACGTATAGTTGTAAGTCAATAGAAAATATCTCCTAAATTTAATTTATCAGAATGAATAACGTAGAATTATTTCTGATTGTAAAACATGCTGTAAGTCCACAATACTGCAGTAAATTCATCAATCTGTCCGTAGGCTGCAATGGCTTATCTCAGAATCTACGGCTTCTGTTGACTGGAAAATATAACAATTTAAGAACGGTAAGTAGGATTTATAAGAGAATTCAAGGTAATTTAAATATAAATAATTAATTTAAAAAATTGATTTATGATAATTATGAATTTGTAAAATAATTTTTTTTTAAATACACAATTAATTTACCAGCGAAGTCCTAAGGATCGTCATTTCATCGATATTAATGTTAAAAGTTGTGTGAGGCGATGAGTTGATCACAGGTTTAGTCACTATAACTATTTTTCAAATTATTTTATTTATTACTAAAATAGATGTAAGCCATATATATTAGTAAAATTGACGAACTTAAACTAAAAATAAACATACAACAAAAATTAGGAGTTCACAATACCAGGTTACTGAACTTTTCTTTAATTACAGCATTATATTGCTGGCATTTATGCTATTTCGTGCACGATGTCAGAGCATTAATCTCTAATAAATCAATAACTTAAAACTGTTCGTAACTACAACGTCTAAAGACCAATTTACACTTCGACAAGTACAGTAGCGAGTTAACTTGCGAACCTGGCGAATTAAGTTTGAACCTCGTTTGAACGTCAATAAGCGAGTTAAGTAGCAAGTTAACGATGTTGAACGCGATAGCCGGCCAAGCTATTTTTCGGCGAGTTATGTGCGAAGTGCTGCCCTCCCACGCGTCTCCCGCCACACGCAACTAAACTCGCCGTTTGTGTAAACGAGCGAGTTTAGTTCAGTGCATAAGTTGACGTTTGCGCGCCAAAACGTACAATTGTAATTTTATAATTAAACTCGCCACAAAGTTTGTACGATACTGTTTATAGAATATTTATACGTTTTGTATTGAGTTTTAATAATAAAATGGATGTAAGATATCACGTACAAATTTGTAGAGGAGTATTTAGAACGCGAATGTTTAATAGTAGATTTTCAAGTTGTAAAATTAACTCGAGATGCTGCACTCATGAAAATTCTTAAAAACTTCTTTAACAACAACCATTAACACTTCTCTGACTAGATCATTTAATTCTTGACGTATTCCTAGAACCATCTTAAACGAAAACCAGAAAAATTCTGTAGTCTTGAAACGTCATACTCAAATGAACTCTATGAACTAATTCCTTAAATAAACTCGCCACGAAGACATTGTTTGCACGCTACTGCCCACTTAACTGCTTACCGTCAACTGCCCTGTAACTAAACTCGCTACTTTACCTATCGAAGTTTAAATCGGTGTTAAGGGAGGAAAGAAAGCTGTAACTTCGATAATATGGATTATAATTGACAAAAAAAATGGTATATTCCGTTAGTATGGAATAAGTGGGCAAACTTGACAAATATCCGATTTTAAAGAATATTAATTCAAGATCTATCTATTTTCTGTGATGTTGGTGCCGTTAGCTTTTACGGCTCTTACAACTTCATCTGGCTCAGGGCTGAGCTAATTACATGCCAACTTTTTACTTATCATCAAATACCTACATTGATGTCTGCGGTAGCATTTCCGACAAGTTCATTCATATTTCATAAAATTTTCACACCTGCAGTATGCGCGCAATATAATACAAAAATGCAAATGGGATTTTTGGTTCATGACTTCACGTAGCAGGATCCAGTGAAAGAAATCAATTGGGGATCTACCTTAAAAGTTAAACATCATCATCATTATAATCACTACAGCCTATAAAAAGTCAACTGCTCAACATAATCCACCCCTACAGGTTGCCTTAGAGGGAGGATTTTGCCATAATTGCCACACTTGGTAGGGGAGTTTGTACCCGCAATTTTTTTTTGTTGTTACTAGGAATCAGGATCAGAATCGTACAGAAGTATCAGCAAAACGCTGATAGCCAACTTCTTAATCAGCTTCCCTCCGTAACCTCTTAATAAATCCACGGGATGATATAGGTAGTGGATATTTTTACGTCGCCACTACAAAGCGAAAACTTATAGGAGTAAAACATTTAAATACAATTTTGGTCAATTACTTTTACAGGAGATGTAACATTTTCAAATTTTGGTGCAAAATTTAAAACTAAAGCTAAACCATTAAGATTAAAGTTTGTTTTTTAAGTTTCTGAAGTTGTTAGTCGTGTATTGAATAACCAAAGCTTTTATTTGAAAAGCTATTATTTGAAAATCATCAAAATCTTTTTTGTGATTCAAATCCTTACTAGAAATAATAAACAAGAATTTGGTCTTAACATTTATATTAAAAACTTTATATATTTTATTTCTATCCAAAGGGGTGAGATTTTTCTAAAAATGTATAAAGCATTACTCTTGAAATATAAACCTACAAAATAAAACAAGAATAATAAAAATAAATATAGTATTTTCCGAGCGACCGGTATACATAAAAAAGCAAATGTGCACGTCAAATACACAACCATTTCATTTTTTGAACTCAGTTAAAAAACAGTTCAAATAAGAAACTAATTTCAGATTTTACATTTATCTATTTCGCTACATTCGGTATATAAAATAACCTTTATACTCTCCTGCGGCCCGCTTCTTGATTCCTAGGAATTGTAGACAAGGTATGACTTTCTAAAGAAGGGGCAGTCCGCGTTGTAATCATAAGAACTACTTAATCAATCTCGTACTTTCATTTGTGCATTAATGTCCATTACCATAACGAATTTCTGATCAATCTGTGCAGGACAGGATCAGATTCAGATCAGATCATTGTTACCAAATGTCCGTGAAAGCACAAGTGCCTTTACTATTTCCATACTCCAATATTTCAATGGGAGAGGGATCAGACGCAGTACTAACGGCTTTAAGTGCTTTCCAAGGCACGAGGGTTAAACACCGCCAACTTTCTGACTCCAGGCAACCAACGAAAATTTCTCCACAGAAAATTCCAATAACTCTTTTTTGACCCCACCCGGGATTCGTACCAGTTACATAACATGATCAGCAATCGCGCTTACAACCACAAGACAACCTACAATGAAGACAAAGCAATCAAATTATCGAGGTGGGATGTAGTAAACAATCATACATAATATTATTTACTTTCTTTTGACTAATTATATGCTTAACTTTTTTCTGCAATCGTCCACGCAGTTTGTACAACTCCGTATGGAAAACACGCAAATGTACATTTTTTTAAACTTGTTTCAACTGTACGAGATTTGACGATACAATCTCTTCTCTCTTCCACCGAAACGCGAAACAGGTTAGACGGACGTGACACACTAAACGTTAAAATTCAATATTTAAAGTGCTAAATTAATATTTAAAATTCGAGCCAGCTATCAGGCGAACAGAAAATAAGGAGTGTTTAACAAAAGTGCTAAAAAGTGACAAACATAAGTTGATACGTACATAAAGGTAGCTTACTTGTGAGGAGGGATCAAGATATAGTAGTAATAATCTATTCATTTACTGTTGTAACTACGTAAACTTTAAACTAAAGTAACTTGATATAAAATGTCTAAGCTTATAGGATCACTCCCTGGCCGTAGCATGCAACATAGCTTATCGGATTCTGATGTTTCCAAAATATCGTTACAACTCCTGCTACACCGTTTTATATTTCTAAACGTAACAAAACACAACGCGAGTCATGCGACGAACAATTAACTTCCTTTAAAGATTAAATTCAAAACATGTTGGATGAATGGAAAATACACAATACTCGCACATAAACAAACTAGTCTCAGATATTGCAGAAATAAAACAGCAAAACATGAACAACGCTCAAATGAAGAAATTGAAAAAGCTCTTGAATTCCTTCACAGTCAGTAAGAAGATATGAAGAAGACAGTTGGTTGTCTTAAAAATAAAGAAAAGCAACACCTACTTCGGATAGCCTCACTCGAAGCGCAAATAGAAGATATGCGTAGAGCCTCAAAGTAATCCACTGTAGAAATGAGGAACGTACCTATACCTGCACATTCGGAAACTAAGGCTGACCTGTGTGATATAGTCCAAAATAAATAAAATTCTACAAATCTACTCGCTTAAGAAATATCAATGTAAAAAACTACTACTATCTTGGTTAAAAACTCTAAATACAGAAGAAACTGAAAATTTCTTGGTCACTTTAAAATAATATTACATTAGAATAATATAACTATCTACTAAAAGTACTTTAATTATTATAATAATTAAAAATTATTTCACTTTTATAGCTACTTATAAAACTATATTTAATTAAGTCAAAATGTAATAAAAAACCTTTGCAAAAACCATGAATTAAATAATTATATAATATTTATATGACTGTTCACCATGCATTGCATAACTTTTGTTAAATACCCGTAGAACTACTAAAGTTATATATCATAATATATCTTTGCAATACTTCATTGTAACCTATCACCAAAAAAAAAGTTCTTTGATTTGTGATATGAATAATCATTTATTGCATTATAAATTAAGAAATTAAAAAAAGTTCATACGCATAATAAGTTAGTGTGACGGTAAACGCAAAAAAGTGGTAATGTATTTGCTAATTTGTAACGTAATACATAGATTAAGTGAATCATAATATGGCGTATACTTTTATAACCGTATATAATGGTGCCTTTGGAAGTGACTAGTGTCTAAGGTACAGGCTGGGCTTAGTTTAGACGCTAGTGTATAAAATAGTATAGATAACTTATAATTCATAACATTTGTACAAATGTCTTAAAGATAAATAATGTAATCCTTACTTTGTGTCAATAAAAAATCGCAATTACATACAGATTCAGAAATAAACGAATTCTGGAAAGGAATTTAAATATTTATGAACTAGCGTTCGTCCATAACAAATTGGTTTGTACATTTGGCTTGAATAATTTATTTGCCTTTTCATGCTGGTATACGCTTAAGATTAATTCAATGAGTCCTAACTATAAAAAATAAAAACTTTTGCCGCAATAATGTAGTATAGAAAATTTAGGTATTTAACTACAAAATAAGCCGTGGTAGCTCAGATGGTTAACGCTCGCTGTTAATTTCATAGTATATACAAGAGCAAACCGGGTTTGATCCTCGCCGGTACCGGTGAAATTTTTAATTGCAATTTTAACTATTGATTTACCACGTGCTCGGCGGTTAAGAAAAATATCGTAAGGAAACCTGCATTTCTGAGAAATAAGAAAAAATTATTTTGTAGACATGTGAAGTTCGCCAACACGCATTGGGGCAGCGCGGCGGACAATTCCTTGCCCTAAAACCATCTCAGAAATGAGCGGAGGCCTGTACACAAGAGTCGGTCGTGTATATAGGCTGTAACTTTGTATATAATTAATTTTTTTTTGTTTGGCTCGGAATTCAAATTTCAAATTAATTTTGTTATAAAAATATGAAACTCATTTCTAAAATAAGTTATTTATTTATTGATTGGCGTTATGTCTTCGTTGCATTTGAATCTTTTTCGTCATCGTTACGAGTTAAACGTTAAAAATTCGAGTAATTATGGAATATGAGTACCTTCGTGACAGCAACGCGGCATAAACGGCAAGCAACATCAGCGACGTTTACGAAGCAAATACTACAAACGAACGCACCACCTCTTATTGGTTTGCCCGCTTCCATCCTGGAAATTTCCATCTTAAAAATGAACCCGTGATCGTCAATATCTTTTTTTTTTTTTGCGGATGGAAAATCATCTAATGACGCCTTTCGCTCTGGGTGGAGCATAAGGGAGTGTCAGACTTCTACTGACTAAAAACCATCCGTGTTCCTTCAGTGCCCTTACATTCCGGAGCCGCGGTATCTCTTTCGAACAGCCCGCAGCCCCGGCAGGCGTCGGCCCTTGCGGGCCCCTTCACGCTGCTGACAGCTCTTTGAGGCGAGCGTGGAACAAAACGCGCCGTCGACACGGCCTGTCGTCGTTAGACGGACGGACGGCGAGCTACCCATTGCTCGCCGTCCACAGGCCCGCGCCTACGGTGGCCGGGGGCCACGACGTAGCCCCCGACGCCCGGGGCGTCTCCCGCGGCGGCCGGGGAGGAAAGCTGCTGCTCTCTCCTTCTCCCGCTCCGCCACCTCCTTCGCTAGCATCACTGCTTCACAGAAGGTGGTGACGGCCTCCCATTCCGTCTCGATCCGGACCATGGCTTCGACCAGGGCCGGACGCGAGAGGTCGCCGCCGCCTATCGCCGCTACGTGGACACGGCGGTGCTCCGCCCAAGCAGGGCACACTTCCACGGTGTGTTCCACCGTGTCCTCCGGTCCATCCTCGCAGTGGGAGCACCCGGGCGTTTCCTTCCGCCCGATTCGGTGCAGGAACCTACCGAACACACCGTGTCCGGTGAGGACCTGCGTCAGGCGGAAGGTGAGGATGCCGTGGCGTCTCTCAAGCCACTCCTCAAAGAGGGGTCTTATCGCCGCTATAGTGGCGTGCCCAGCACGGGGTTGCGACAGTCGCTCTATCCATGTCGCCATGAGATCGTGCCGGAAGTCTGTCCGCTGCACGACAACTTGCCGCGGCAGCGGGGTTTCCCCCCGGCATAGTGCCTCCACGCGCCATTCGTGCAGGCGTGCGAGGACTACCGCCTCCAGATCCCATGGCAGCAATCCGGCAAGGAGGCTCGCCGCCTCGCGGGAGATCGTGCGGTAGCCGCGAACCATTTTCACGGCAACCACCCTTTGGGGCGCGTTCAGGTGGTGGACGGCAAGCCGCGCCAAACCACGCGCCCACACAGGGGCCCCGTAAAGGGCCATGGATCGCACGATCCCCGCGTAGAGCCTCCGGCAGGAGGCGTTTGGCCCCCCCAGGTTCGGAAGGAGCCGCCTGAAGGCAGCCCCGGTCCGTTCCAGTTTGGGAGCCAAACGTCGGAAGTGCTCAACGAAGTTCCATCGGCCGTCGAGGACGAGTCCTAGGTACTTCAGCGTCGACTCGACGCCGATGGATACTCTTCCTACCATCACTGAGGATCCCGGTGGTGGCCTGTTCCGAGGACCATGGAAGTGCATGGCCTCGGACTTGTGCAGAGCCACCTCGAAACCCAGTTGCCGAATCCTTTCAACGACTATCGCAACCCCGCGTGTCATAGTTTCCGCCGCCGCCTCGTACGACCCCCCTTGTGCCAGTACCAGCGTGTCGTCAGCGTAGCAAACTACGCTGACGCCGGTAGGGAGGTCGGCGCGCAGCACCCAGTCGTAACCGATGTTCCACAGAGGTGGCCCCAGAACCGAACCCTGTGGGACACCGCACGACATCTCTCGCCGGTTCCACTCATCGTTGCGACCGGGGTAGATGACGGCCCTGTCCGTCTGATAGTCCCCGACTATACGACGGAGATGCAGCTCCAGGGCATGGAGTTGAAGGCGTTGGCGATGTCGAGAGACACCGCCAAGACAACCCCCACTCTGGCCACTGCATCGCCCGTCGTGAGGGCTCTCAAGCACATGATGGCGTCCACCGTAGAGCGCCTCTTGCGGAAACCAAACTGGTGTTCCGCAAGATCCGGCCCCGTCCCCGCAAGGTGCTCGACGAGGCGGTTTGCAATGACTCTTTCAAAGAACTTGCCCACCTCGTTGAGCAGCACCACGGGCCGGTATGCGGACGGAGAGCCCGCAGGGCGCCCCGGCTTCCGAATGAGGACCAGCTTCCCCGTCTTCCAACGAAGCGGGAATTGGCCTCTCTCCAAGCATGCGCTTAGGAGCCCCTCCAGTCGGGGCCCGAGAGCCTCCGCGGCCAGGACCCAGGCTTTGCCAGGCAAGCCATCGGGTCCTGGGGCGGTATTCCTGGCCTTGAGCCTACGTACCGCCACTCTCAGGTCTACTCCGGTCCCTTCCGGGATGTCGTCGTCGTCGTCCTGGTGCGGTGGTGCTGTCTGGCACCGCAGGTGGCGGAGCCATAGCCGGGGGCGGATGATCCCCTCGCGCAGGGAACAGAGCGCTCACCACGTCCTCCACGAGCTGGGGCCGGAGACTTTGCGTCAGCGGGGGGGCCCAGGTGCGGAGTTTATCCCACACCATCTTGTAAGGGGCGCCACGGATCTCTGTCGAGAGTCTCCAGCATCTCCTCATGGGCCCGATCCCGGGCCCGCAGGACAGCCTCCCGGAGGGCGGTCTTCGCCGCTCTGTATCCCTCGTACAGCTCCGCCTCAATGGCTGCCGCATTCGGTGGACGAATGCGGAGCCTGCGATGCCTGGCGTACAGGTGCCGCGCGGCGACACACGCCTCGAGCAGAGACGTCAGCTCACGCGACCACCAATACACCTGACGCCGAGCGCTTCCTGGCCGGACGCGGGGCATTGCCAGGTCACATATCTCGGACATGGCCTCCTGGAACCACCCTGCCTCATCATTAACGTCAGCAGGCCTGTCCGGTGATGACACCCAGGCCTGCATAATCGAGGCTTCCAGGAGGAGCTCCCGGTCCAGCTGCTTCAGCGCCCAACGCGGACCACTCGGGGCCTGTTGGACTGGCGCACTCGAGGGCTGGGTGGAGACGTCAAACCGGATGTAACGGTGGTCAGAGTAGGTCTCCACCCCCTCCATGACACGCCAGTCAATGACACGCGGCGACAGAGCGGGGCTAGCGGACGAGATGTCCACCACCGACTCGCCCCGCATCCGCACACACGTGGGGACAGAACCCCGATTTAGGACGACCAGGCCTGTCTCCATAGCCCAGTCTTCCACCATCCTACCCCGCACATCTGTACGACGAGAACCCCAAGCCAAGTTCTTGGCATTGAAGTCCCTGAGGACAAGTACGGGGAGGGGATAACTTCCGACGACGTCTGCTCTCAGCTCTGCAAGAGAGTTGTGGAGCTCGGCAAGAGATCGGTTCGGGGAGAAGTACACCCCCACAACGACAAACTCCCCGAACCGTGCTGCTACGCACCCCTGACCCCTCCTGATACCTTCAAGGGTCGGGGTACCGGCGGCGGCCGAAGAGATGATGGCCACTGAGCCGTTAAGGTCCGCCACCCAGTCCTCCCTAGGCCAGACAAAATACGGCTTAGCGACCACAGCGATGTTAATCGACCACTGCGCCATGCTCTGGAGCGCAGGCGCAGTGGTTGATATTCGCCTGGAGGAAGCTTAATGGGGCCGTTATAGGCATTCCATTTCAGCTTCCTCCACGGGAGACCCCTCTGCGGGCGTCGGTGTCGCGGCGGCGGCGGCGGCGACAGTGACAGCGGTGGCGGCGGCAGTTGCGTCTGCGGCGGAGGCCACAGAGGCGGTGGCGGCGGAGGGCCCTCCCCTCCCCGCGGCCTTGGCCTTGGCGGGTGGCACGCAGGCCTTGCTTCCGGCCCGGTGATGGGCTGGCTTGCCGGTCGCCGCACATGCATCACAGTGCGGCGTGGCGCAGCAGGTCGCCGATATGTGTCCGGGCTGACAGCAGCGGAAGCACAGGCGACTGCGGTCAACCTCCGAGGCGCATCTCACTCATACGTGGTGCCCCACGAGACAGCGATAGCACCTCAGAGGTCTGGGCTCCAGCAGCTTAACCTGCGCTGAGACCCAGCCCACCAGCAGCCTTCGACCCTACACTATGGTTTTGGCCGCCGTAACAGGGCAGCACACCGTGGCGGCATGCATGCCCTGTTGGTACGGGCGTATGGCGCCTGACCTGACCTGGTCAGTAGTGCACCCCCCGGACCTGGCGACGGCGGCCACCAGCTCCTCCTCCGATACCGAGTCGTCCAGACCCATGATGCGCAGGTCTGCGCATCTGACGGGCCTGGACACCCGGGCCTCGTCCGCGTCCAGAGACGCTCTGAGCTTCGCAGCCAGAGCGTCCGCGGTCGCGCCACTGGATTCCCCGGGGACCTCCAGCATACGGGCCCCCGTCTGGGTGACTTTGAGCCGGAGGCCCCCGGTGATCCCGAGCTCCCCGAGATCCACCGCCTCCTTCGCCTTCGCGAGCAGATCGCGGTAGGTAACGCCCTTCTTTTCCGCGTCCGGCTGTAGTGTAATCACTACAGCTGCGATCTTCGGGGCGCGGAGCCTAGCCGCGATCTTGCGCGCCCTGAACTGGCGCTGCCGCTCCTGCTCTTTGGCCTTTTTGGCTGCCTTCTTCCCCTTCTTCTTGTTCCCGACCACCTGCCAACCGGCTTCAGCTGCGGGAGGTGTAGGGAGCTGGGAGGGCGGTGACGGCGGCGGCAACTGGCTTGCCGTCGGCGCTGGCACATTCGCCGCAGGCACTGGGGCTGGTGCAGCCACCACCTGTGCTGCCGCCTTGCCCTTTCTCGCCTTCGTCTTGCCTCTCTTTCCCGTCGCCGGCTTAGCCGGAGCCGGTTCAGCCGGTACTGGATTTGCCGGAGCCGGCTTTTCAGGGGGGGAGGGGCAAATGCAGCCCCGCCCGAGGGCTGGCTGGACGGCCTCGGCCTGGATGCGGCAGCCGTGGCCGCCGCGTACGACACCGTTGCCGGCCTCGCTGCCGTCTTGTTTGCCCCTAGGGGGGGGGGGGCGCAGGACGATGCCCTCCAGAACGGAGAACCGGTGCTAGAAGGCAGCCAGCTCCTGCCGGACCAGGTTCAGAACCTGGTTCTCCACCGGCACGGGCTGGCTTGGGCGCTGCGTCTGGGGCGCCGCGCGAGAGGCAGGCTCACGTAGACTGGCCAGGTCTGCGCGGAGCTTCTCGTTCTCCTTCTGGAGAGTCTCCATGGCGGACGTCAGGCGGGCTACGTCCGCCCGCAGCTTCGCCACCTCGTCCGCATTAAGCCCGGCCCCAACAAAGTTGGCCTCCGCAGTCGCCATGATGGAGGCGGAGGCCCCGGGAATGGCCTTAAACTTCGAGGAGGGCTTTTGCTTGTAGGCCACGACCTTGATCGCGGCCTCCACCTCCTTTACGAATCTGGCCTTACGCTCCACCTCGGAGCCGCCAGTCGCACTCGTCTCTTCGCCTGATACCCAAGCCGTATCGCCCGGATGGCGCCCCTCCTCGGCAAGCTTTGCAGCTCGTTCGGTCCTCTGATTGGCATTCCCCTTGCCTCTCAGCCCGCCCCGCCCATTGGTGGGGATTTTCCGGGCCGAGACCTCTTCTTCACCGGATGACGGCCCCTGGTCGCCATCCCGCCTGGATCGCTTGCGGAAGAACTTACTGTTCTCCGCGGTCCCAGGCCCCATGCGTCGGGAGCTCTCTGGGCCTCCCACACTGCTCGATGCGGCATCGGACTCTGTCCCCGCATCGCTCCTCCTCTCCTCTTTGTTGCCGTTGCCGGCGGTTTTGTTTGTTTGTTTTTTGTTTCCATATTTGTACCCACGATTATGGGGGAATTAAAAGTCCACCTTGGCAGAGACCCCTGTACCAAGGTAAGCAGATTTAGAGGATTTATTACTCGCCAGAGGGTCTGCAGGTACCCTGGCGAGGAGCGCACTAGCGACTGATTTGTTCGTAGAACCCCGTCAGCCATCCATCCCCTCGCGGTGTGTCGCCACTTGGGATTCGGAGTAACTTTTTATAGAGATTTTCTCCCTCGCGGTCCGGGCGATTAAGCCAAGACCCTCAGTCCCCATCAAAGCCGCGAGACATGATCCACGACATTTCGATACTGGGATTACGAGACCGGCGGTGACAGCAAAGGATGAATCCTTCACTGTCTGCCCGGAGGCAGGGTAAGTGCACACCGAGCTCGCCCTCACTCCTCTGCTATGCCCTCTGCTGATCAGAGGGTCACGCAGAGGAACGCACTGTTGGTCCGGAACGGACCCCCCCCCCATGTCAGAATAATTAGCCGCGACAGCAACATTCCCCAAGGAATAAGAATTTCTTCTCATTTCTCGAGGAAGATTACCGCCGCGCCCAGGGTGCACCGGCCCAGTAGCTGCTCTTCCCTCCAAACGTATCGAGAGGGACCCGCAACTACCAGGCACACGTGGAGGACTTCTGACTTCGCAACCCATCGTCAATATCTAATTAAAGATGATTGTGGAAGCTGATGATACTCAATCTACGGCCGAATTAGCAGCAGATTTTGAAGCTAGCATCAAAACAACATTGGTTCATTTGCGTCAAACTCGCAAGGTAAAAAAAAGCTTGATAAGTGGATACTAACCCCACCACCTACTACCCCCACAAACTAAATGATCAATAGCGCGTAGTATGCCCTGCACTCTAGACGTGCCTTGCACTGCTCAACAGGCACACAAACCAAAGGAATTTTGAACCGTATTGTTAATTGATATGAAGTAATAAAAATGCATGCTGTTTGACAATCGCAGATGCTCAATAAGTTGGTTGGATCCTGGTTCATCACCTAAACGAAAACCTACCTCCACAAAGTCGCAGATGTTCACCTGATTCCTCTTAGTTCACCAGGGGGCCACCAAGCCATAGCTCCTCACCAAGCCTAGCCTCCCCACACGAAGGACCAATTCGACGAGGGGGGAGGGTAGGAGCTCTAAAATTCTAATTATATCGCGTGTAATATTGGATAGCTGGTATTCATGCAAACCATGGTGCTTTCCAAGTGATGTGTTCACCAACAAACTGCAGTTTGGCGAAAGTTGTATAAATAACAACAGACTGTAATTTCGTATTATAAATAGAAAAAAAATATCCACTTTATTTTGTGGATACTATGCAACACAATTTTTGTACAAATGTACTCGATTAATTCCGGTATCATTATAATAGTTGATAGTAATTTTCAGTACTAATTTATCACATCATGTTAGACGGCGTAAAGAAGCAAGGGTGTGTCGGGGCTTCACGCCAAGGCAGTTTCTTACAAGATCAGTTGTGCCTGGAGTACTGCTGTCGTAAAAGGGCTGGTGCTGCAAAATTTTACTAAGCAGCATAGGACTCAGTGGATAGGATTGCTAAGAGGCTTATTGGTAACCGTAATTTGGTTGAAACCAATCACGTCAGCTTTGAACACATGCGCACGGTGGTCAAGCATCTCGGTATTCTACATCGTGCATTACTGAACATCCTATAGAATATTCTCTCATTCATTTATTCACATTCATTCACAGGTAGGAATTACATGCTTTAACTCTTTCCTTCCTCATCGGACAAGCTATCGTCAGGTCTTTATCACTTTAATGTCAATATTTCAATATGCGTGCAGCAAATGGGTGGAATAATTTGCCGGCGTCTTGTTTCCGTCCGAATACAATCTGAGCGTATTTAAGTACAATACTGAAAAGGCTTTTGTTACACTTAGATGATCTGTGATTAAACATCGTGATTTATCTAGGGCTTTATCGCCAGACGGTTTTATGGTCACGCATTGGCTATAATTGAAAAAAAAAAGAACATTTAGATGAAACCTGTACGAGTGAGAAACTCTGCCGCTCTACAGCAGTGTCTGCATTTATGTGTTCCGGTTTGAAGGTAAACTAGCTTATAATATACCTGTAAAATTGAATGCTTCTTATTAGTATTTTTAAGGCTTTCTTTTAAATTTCATCCAGATCCATTAAATTGTGCTTATTTTCTACCAACTATTGTAATAAACAAATGGTTTATAGCAAAAACTAGTTTTTAAAAATTTTAGATATTAGCATTACAACTTACTATTTACTTAAATCTATTCATTACGTTAAAACCACGTTATTATAGTTAACAATTCTATTTTTTTTAAGAATAGTGAGTTAAATATAAATTTTGACGTTCAATAAATTTTTACTATTAGTATTACTGTAAACCTTCAAACAGTTAATGAATTGTGACAGTAAGAGGATGTTCTAAATCGGCCAGAAGCACTGACCTCTATATATACAGCGTACTTGTATATATAGAGGTCAGTGGCCAGAAGTAAATCGTCGTTGAAAGAACTTAATGTATGACCTCATATAACGGACAACAGAATTATAACAAATTGTGTAAACAAAATAAAATAATAATGGATATTTTAATTACTCAGCAAGAAAAGGAATACCTATCGGAAATTGACAAGTTAACCTAGTTCTACGGGTAATGAACGTGCCGACAACCTGGAACAGGAAAGCTGTGTACTTCGTATCAAAGTTATATTGAGAAAAAATCCCTTGTTACACAAGCTATCTCAGCTGTATTAAGATTTGTGACATCCGATACCGTAATATATTATTGACTTTGGAGTCTTCAAATTTTTTTTTAATTTTAAATGTGGAAATGATTTCATATTTTTTTAAATTTTGTCTTTTAAATTTTTTGACACTTTGTGTTGTGTATTCAAATAGTTACACAAAAAAATATATTCCTTATTATTCCACCTTTATATACCACTCTTGGGATATTAGTTTTATTTAATAAATAATATTTTTTAATCAGTTACGAGTTGTGGAAAATATTGTTCATCTTACGAATTCAGGCAAAATCAACCATGAAATCAAATTCAGAAATGATTTTTTTTTAATTCCGCTAATTAATTGAAAAATATTGTCAGGTATAAATTATGGCTTTATTATAATCTAAATAAGCCAAGCCGATGCTACATCAAAATTTCTTTACCTGCTAAGGAAGCATAAACTGAAGTATTGTTCTATTTTTATAATATTATGTATGCAATAATTACCCACTGTTTACAATCCATGTAATTTCCGTTTTTCTTCTCGTGTACGTGAAGATAATTTTAACAGGCAGTTTCTTGTTAAATTATATCCATTTGTTATTAAGGCTGCATCTCGCATAGTTTGTCGCACTTGCGTATTTATTTGTTGAGGAGCAGCAATGTACGAAGAAGAATCTTGTCTTTGTTTGGTTGACTACCCGCTCCTACACGCTTGTCGGTTTTGTCATACACCATAGTTATTAATCAGGCGTTCCTTGACGGAAATTCATTACATTAGAGATGAGAAAATAAACTTGTTGACATCTTCTTGCTAATATGATGGCGTGTAATATTATCTAGTCTAAAGATAATTTATCTCTATCAAACAGTTTCGTGCATTGATTGATTGTTTCGTGATTGATTGAAACAAATGATATAATTTAAATCTATTTTTATCATGTTTAAAAATATTTTTGTAGCCAATATGGAAAGTCTTATTTGGGACCATCATCTTCATCATCTTTGCAGCCCTTTACAAGTCCACTGCGGACCATAGGTCTCTCCCAAGTAATGCCACAAAGCATGATCGCATCGACTTCCCGCTGGTCTTACCAGGTCGTCACTCCATCTAGTGGGATATTTTATTATATTTAAATCGAATAAAATAACGAGTAACTACATTATAATTATTTTTTTACCATTTTTGTTCCCATTGAATTAAGAATACTTGGTTTTTACGTGAAATTTCGGTAACGGTAGTTTCTACAGATTCTCTATGGAGAGTAACCATTTGCGCAAGACAGGATTATATAGTACTCAAGTATACGCTAGCACGAGTGCAGTCTCTATTCCCTCACTCTTACATTCCGATGGAACGGTAATCCGATACGGTTGGAGAGAGAGGCAGGACCTACGGCTTTACGTACTTTCCGAGGCACTGCACAGGAGGGAAAAACACCACCCACTGCCTGACTTTCGGCGTGCTACTAAGAATTTCTTGACAGTAAAACCATATTAGTAATTTTTGACTAGCTTGGAATTCGAATCGAGGATCTAATGGTCAAATACCGTGTAATGCTGTTCTGCTTCGTATGGTTAGTTTAAAGAACTGGGGATATGTATATATATATATATATATATATATATATATATATATATATATATATATATATATATATATATATATATATATATAAGTGGCATTACATCTCTGTAGGGGTGAAAACTCATCCGCATTTTAATTCTTAATAGATAATAGATGTATACGTCTATATGCCATAATCCAATAACGATGTTAAATTGAAATATGAGAAATTTAGTTAGAATAGTATGACATATCGGAACTAGTGATTGAATGCTGCAGACGTGGAAATTGCAGTGCTTTATTACTAGTTATTCAAGCTCTAAGAAATTGTTTATATCAGTTCATGTCAAGTTACTAAAACAGCCCTTGGATATCTTCAACTTATTTCTAATAAAGATTGCTTTTATCCCGTCTTTTTCAAATAAACAATTCACGTTGTCACCTCTGCCTCGTAAATCCCTTATAAATCTTATTAGAAAAAACTGGCCAAGAGCGTCTCGGGCCACGCTCAGTGTGGGGTTCCGTTGTTTCCCGTCCGTCGCAATAAGTGTTCCCACCTATGAGTTTAAAGGTGGATATCCATTATGTTCGCGCTCCTGCAACTGCTCCCGGTCGTGGGCACTGTTGTTTCCATCCAAGTTCAAAATGATTTTCCTAGAAAGTCCTTATAAAGTTCTACTTTTCATATTATTTTCATATTTTCTAAGCCTGTGGTTCAAAAGTTAGAGGGGGGGGGGGAGACACACACTGTTTTTTACTTTTGGAGCGATTATTTCCGAAATTATGGACATTATCAAAAAATGATTTTGGTGAACCCGTATTCATTTTTAAATACCTTTCCAACAATATATCACACGTTAGGGTTGAAATTAAAAAAATCACTTCCCACTTTACATATAGGCGGGGCACCCTAATAAAATATTCTTTTCCAATTTTTATTTTACCACTTTGTCGGCGTGATTGATACACATATTGGTACCAGATTTCAGCTTTCTAGTGCTAACGGTCACAGAGATTAAGCGAGGACGGACAGACAGACATGGCGAAACTATAAGGGTTCCTAGTCGACTACGGAACCCTAAAAAGAGAAATCGTAAATATTTTATTCCATTATAATAACCTCCTGCTATATATTGACCTTCTCTACAGATAGTCTCATACAGGAGATTGTCACACATGGCAAGCGGGCTGGCAACCGCTGATTTCTTATTGTTATCAAGTTCTTGACTGAAAGATGCTGCTGCCCATGTCTTGCTCTAGTTTTCCCCTGTCACCTCTAGCATCACATACGGGATGATGTTATGGCGTAGTGGATTCCCTTTTGCTACCACTACACAGCAAAAATTCAAATAAACATAGCTAGCGTGATTAAACCAAAGACTAAAATATAAATACTAGGAAAGCCTTTTGTAAAGTTCTTTATTATATGATAGCGCCCCGAGTGAATGGCCAACTTTTGAAATTGTAAATTAATTTAAAAAGCCTAAGTGTGTCCGAGGCAGCGAGGCAGCAAATAAAGATTCTTCTTTTCTTTGAATAATTAATGGTTGCAAAGGGATGTAGGCGGTATTAGTCAAGGGTTTGCGGATAAGCACCACAAAGGCCTTTGTTAATTCGCAGCTAAATACTGGTACTTTCAAATCCTGATTTAATCGTAGTCGAATAAATGTATAGCCTTTTATTTTATTTCAAAAATATTCCTTTAAAAAATTCGAACCAAACCGTAATTTATTAAAATAAAAATAGTACAAACAAATTAATGAATAATTTCGTACCGGCTAGAGAAGCTTAGGGCAGCCTACACTGGACCGGGTGACGATCTGGTAGCGGATTCTGAAATTCAATGAATGCAGTTAGCTCACGACCGTGCTTGGTATAAGTCCTTGAGGCGGCCTATGTTTAACAACGGAATTGTGATGGGCTGTAATGAATGTTAGAAATACTTAAAAATAAACGCATCTAAGTGTAGTTTATATCATTATTATCAAAAGTTGGTCTTAAGGAACACTGCTTTAAAGTATAGCTAGACAACCAGGGCAGAGGTTCGTTTTAAAAATAGAGGTTAATTTCAATTACATATCGGTAATTTTTTTTAAATCTTAGCGGTTAATTACAAAGTAACGGTTTTGACACCCAAATTATCCTGTTAATTCCGTAAAACATAAAGACAGTTAATTACGTTGTGAGATGTTTATGTCGCATCGCTGCGTGCAAGCATACTATTGGTTACTTATCAGCTTTTACACTACTTTCTTTTACTTTTTTATAGAAGGGGCGGCAAACGAGCATGCGGATCACCTGATGTTAAGTGAGTACCGCCGCCCATGATCAACCGCAATACCAGGGGAATTGCAGGTGGGTTGCCGGCCCTTTAGAAAGGAGTAAGATTATTTCTTGAAGGTCCCCAGATCGTATCAGTCCGGAAAAATCGCCGGTGGTAAACTATTCCACAGCGAGGCCATACACGGAAGAAAACTCCTTTTGAAACGTATAGTGGTGGACCGCCAAGCATCCAGATGGTGTGGATGATATTGGGACGTTTGCCGCGTAGTGCGTTCACGAAATTTGGCGGTTGGGATTAATCCGAACAATTCCTCAGAGCACTTACCATGGTTTATGCGAAAGAAAATGCAAAGAGATGCAACATCTCTTCGCAGCGCCAGTGAATCGAGCCGATCGGAAAGCACTCGGTTATCGACGATTCGAGCCGCTCTGCGCTGGATGCGGTAAAATGGAAAGAGCTGGTACTGGGGAGCCCCAGCCCAGAGATGGGAACAGTATTCCATGTCTGGCCGAAACTGCGCCTTGTAAAGTTGCAAGCGGTGTACCGGCATTAAATACTGTCCCGCTCTGCTGAGCACGCCAAGCTTTTTAGAGGCCTATTTGGCCTTCTTTTCCAAGTGACCACGAAACTGAACGTCACTCGACATGTCGACGCCGAGGATTCCGATACTGGCTGAGGCAACAAGGTGAGTGCCTTGAAACTGATTGGATACGATAAAGGGGTTCTTTTTAGCGGTTAACGCGCAAACTTGTGTCTTCTGGGGGTTAAACTGGACTAGATTTAGTCGCCCCCAATCCGAGACTCTGTTCAGCAGAGACTCGACTTTAGACATAAGTTTGTCCCGGTACTCGTAGACGTTTTCCCGAGAAATATTAGCACGGCCGGCGTACAGAGCATCACCAGTGCTGTCATCTGCATAGCAATGAATGTTACGGGTTTGCAACATATCACTGATATGCGGAAGAAACAGCGTTGGCGATAGCACGCAGCCTTGTGGAACACTAGCATTAATAGGCTTGCAATCGGAGCATGCACCGTCTACAACGACCTTGATGCTCCGATCTGCAAGAAAACTGGTGATCCAATCGCACAATTTCTCGGGAAGCCCATAGGAAGGGAGCTTCGAAAGAAGCGCTTTGAACCAAATCCGATCGAAGGCCTTCGCATGTCCAAACTAACGGCCAATGCCTCCCCCTTGGACTCTACTGCCTCCGTCCATCTGTGAGTTAGGTAGACCAGAAGATCACCAGCTGACCGACCACGGCAAAAGCCATTTTGGCGATCACTAATCAGGTGGCGATCCTCAAGATACCCCATGAGCTGGTAGTTAACAATAGACTCCACTGTTTTGGTGAACAAGGAGGTGATGGTGATAGGCCGGTAGTTGGACGAGTCTTAGCGGTAGCCATTTTTAGGAATCGGGTGGATAAAAGCCGTCTTCCATGATTTCGGGACTACGCCTAAGGAGAAGGAGTACCAGAAAAGATGCGTTAAAACCGGTGCCAACTCTGGAGCACACGTCCTCAGCACAATTGGGGGATTCCGTCAGGACCACTCGACTTGTGGATGTTCAGAGAGAGAAGCGCTTTGCGAACCGAGCGCTGTGTGAACTGCACTTCCGGCATGGAGCACTCACATCGCGGGATGGTCGGCAACGTACTCCCACCGTCATCGGGAGTCAAGTTGGACGCACAGAAAGAGCCTAGCAGATCGGCTTTCTCCTTTGCGGTATGGGCCAGTGAGTCATCCTCCCTCTGCAGAGATGGAAGAGATGGCTGACAGAAATTCCCCTGAACAGCCTTGGCGAGAGAACAGAATGCACGGATTCTAGAAGGAAGGCGAACTAGTTTCTTGCCAATTCTGCCTATGTGCTCTGACTTTGCCTTGGCAACGACTCTTTTGAAGGACCTATAGGCGGAATTGTACTTCTTTTTTAGAGCGCTGGTGTTTACATCCCGGGACGTTGATGCGTCAGTCCAGGCTTGGTAGCACTCCTGCTTATAGATGATGCTATTTTACGGGAACGACCAAACCGTGGCTGAGATTTGCCTCTAATGGGCACCACAGAGGAAGGAATAAAAAGTTCCATACCCTGAAGTACCACATCAGCGACAGAATCCGCAAAAACGTTGGGATCGTCCGGCGAGAAGCAAACCCACCCCCAAGGGTAGAATGCATAGAAAGACCGCATCCCATCCCAATCGATTGACCTATAGTGCCAAACACGGCGGCAGCCTGCAGAATGCAATTGCGATTTCAGCGTGAGTGGCACCACACTCCGGACAAGACAATGTTCCGAGGAGCCCAAAATGGCGCCGACGGAAATCCGATATCCGTCCGGGTGAGAGGTCAGCAGAAGGTCCAACAGGGAAGGTGCATGATCCTCACATCTTTAAAGTCGCCAAGGATCACGATCTCTGCGGAGGGGATCTGCTGTAGCAACGAATCTGTAGCCATTTAGACGTGGTCGAAGACTCGGTCTGTGTCGGCATTACCGCAATGGTACCTATAGAGACACCCGTAGACGGGCGGATGATTGTTGCTGTCTACGCGTAGCCAAAGGATGGACAGGTCCGAACCTTCAAGACTGCCGAGGCGTCGAGAACAGATGTCCTCTCTAACGTAAACGCAAACTCCAGACACTCCGAGACACAAAGGAGTGTTCCAGTTTGTACTCTGGGCAGGAAAGATACGAGACAACAGACGGAGAGGACACCTGCGTCTCGGTTAGTAAGAGCAGAGCCAGCCCCGCCGTCTCGAGATGGTAGTGGACGGCATTTAGATTAGAGTGAAGTCCCCTGATATTGCAGAAATTCACGGATAGCGTGACAGGGGTCGCCTTGGTCATGTTGCTACGTTTGCCCCGAGTAGTTGTAGTCTTGAGCGGAATTTTGCCCACCCCAGAATTCGCGGGGCAGCCTGAGCACCCACGCTCAGGAGTAGAGAAACATGGTCGTGGATGCTCAGCGAGGGATTCTCCAGGGGTGCTGGTACCCTCCTGGGTTAGTCTATCACTTAATTTCACTACCATGTTGATGGGAGGGGATTTGGGCCTCCGGCCACCTGCATTCACCAGACGAAACGCGGAAGCAGAGCTTCCCCTTCACGCCGGTATTCTGTGAGGTCGTGGTAACACCCCGGTTTGAGCCGGCCCATACGTGCAACAGCAAAGCTGCCGCGTGGCTCTACCACTGTTGCTTGCATTTAACTCCCCCTAGGCGAGTTTGGCGTTTGTAAAAAATGTAAAATTATTGAAGAGGTTTTCAGGCAAAAAACAGCCCGGTGAAAAAGGAGTTATTGTATTTATTTTATTCGTTAAGACTGGACATTTCTAATATCGAAGGAAATTTATTCTTGTGTATCGGTTGTTATTTATTGTGGGGAAAAAAATAATTAAATAGAATTTTTTCCATGTTTACGTACAAGGATGAAACCCAAGCTATCAAGATCCGGGGATTCTAGTACACTCTTTAAACAATATAAGTAACGGTACTTGGGCAAGACCCGGGATTCAAACCCAGGTCCAAATTATGATCCGCAGACGTGCTTATGACCACTAGAACTACGAGGCAGTCGGAGTTTACGGGCATGTGTAATATTTAAGAAAATAATGTTAATTTTGAAATCTAAGTACCTATTTGTCATGTATGTTGTTGGTAATTTACAATCAGCGTATTGTGAAAGGGGTTTTTGGTTATTTTGTTCCATTTTCGATTCTTATGAGGACCATTTTAGTTATAGAAGATAATGCGATCTTCAAGCGTATCGATTTAAGATAAGGTTAATTTATTCACCTAAATAATTTATGTATGGAGGGTTTATAATAAGCGCACCGAACTCATTTTGTCCAGGAATAGGTACATTTTTATCTTAATGAATATTTAACTTGAGCGTATTGTTGATGTTACTTGGCGAATATTTTTTGTAGGAGAGGAGGCAAACAAGCATACGGCTCACCTGATGGTATATGGTAACCACCGTCCATGAACAACTACAACGTCAGTCGAATTGATCAGGAAAAATCTCTGGTAATAGTCGATTCCACAAGGAAGTTGTGCGAGAACGAAAACTTCTTTTGTCTAACAGTGGTGGACCGCCAGTCATCCAGATGACATGGATGGTATCGCAAGTTTTATCGCGGTGTGCGAAGGTGAAATTGTGCGGCTGGAATTAGTCCAAACAATTCCTCAAAGCACTCCCTCTGATAAATTAGATAAAATACGCAAAGAAGTGCATAATCTCTTCGCAGTGCCATTGAGTCAAGCCTTATTAGGCCCACAACTACCAGCGGTCGGCTAGTGGAACACCGTGCTTCGGATCGCGCTATCCTCCACAACCAAGCACCCGACACAGTAACAACTGAAGCTTCGCACCCGGTTCACACACACAACACTACTGTTCAGACCCATTCTCTATATGGCTTCACCAAGCATCATGCTGGAACACGACAAAGTCATTTGGCGACAAGACTGCATATGTGAGTGGTAATCAAAAAGCCAGCGGCCGAAACCTACCACCGAAATTGGTGCTGCTCGTTCAGCACTACCCATAGGATACGTGTAGGGAGTCAGATTTCAAGTATTTTCTACGGACGCGAGCATCCTCGTCCCCTAAACGTTGCTTCATACGATTTTAAAACTCCTATCACGAATACAAGTAATTAATTTAAATTTTGTTGTGACGAGGATCATTTTGAGCCTCATTCAATGACTGAAAATGATGTACTCGTACCTAATTCGTATCGTACCTGTTAGTATTAATAATTTATAATGTAATAAGCTAGCTGCAATATTAATTCAAAAATCGATATAATTTAATAGTAATAATAATGCAATACTTTTAGTAATAATAATGTAATAACTATTTATAATCATAATAATCATATTAAATCTATTAATAATTATTTACTAGTGTAGTATAGAAATAAATTTTAATTTAATATTTGCATGCCAAAATGGTAGAATGTACGGATCTTTTATGTACTCTGTCAACACCCTTTTTGTAAATTACCTACATTCTATGCAAATAAATCAATATTCTATTCTATTCTATTCTATTCTAAATACTATATGACATTATATGATATGTGTAAGAGATGTGAGTGAAGTTTAGGACTAAACTAACGATACGGAATTATGAATGAAAGATATTGATAGAAATATGTAAGTAAAAAGTATGGCATAGGTAGTAAAATTATCGGAGGTTAGCATATCCACATACAATCAGCCTGATCAGCTGACAGTTTGGAAAATCTAATAACTGATCAATTTTTAAGGTTCTTCGGATACTATAAAAGCGAGATGAGTTTTAACCCCTCAACCCCCAAGAGCTCGCATGCGACCGCGGCCATATTCCGTCAAATCCCTAGCGGTCTCATTAGGTCGCACCCACCTACAGCAATTTAACCCATAAAAACTTATATATAGAGACTACGTTCTATAAAGAAATTTGGCATTATATAATCAATATGAAATACTTTATTCTCCAGTGTAATAAAATAACTGTTATCTTATGAATATTTATTTATAAATCCACGTTTATTCCGTACGCCATTTTCTCGTGAATGTTATTGTGTTGATTTTTGGATTTTTCTAGTGCTTTAGTATAGTGTTTTATTATAAAATTGTAATGAAAGTTTTTGAGTGAATATAATTTATCCATTTACGTTAATAACTTCGTGTAATATATAGAAATAATTGTGATTTTTACGCCGCCGACGTTCGCTTGATATACTTTATTTTCTTATCAAAATACAATAAAATGTTGTTGTAATGAAGTAATACCTGACTTTTGTTGAGACCAAAAGATAGAAAATTTTGTATAGATTTTATAATGCTAAACTTTTTCATAGAAAATTCGTCTCTAAACATAAGTTATTTAAGTGCTGTGGGTGGGTGCGGTTGCTTGCGAGTGATCGGGATTTGCCGGGCGCATGCGATTGCACGGGATTTTTAAGGGGCTTGAGGGGTTAATGTAGGTTAGCGAGGGAAATTAGAAGTTAAAACAAAGGTTTTTAAAGCAAATATACCTTCAACAAATAACTTCTGTTAGTTAACGAACATGAAAATCCCACCGAAAACATTTTCATGTAAAATGTTGCTAAAACAAGACCATATAGCTCGCACTTTCAAAAATTTATCAAATCTCTTCTAGAGCCAAGCTTCTTCAAACGACTTTATTAGTATTAAAATACAACAATCAGCTAAAGTGGAATATATTCGCCTATAAGCCAACTGATCTATCGCTTATTATAAACAGTTAAATAACAAAAAAGCAAAGATAGATAGTGGGCTATGAAAAAAGACACCTCCGTTGTGCAAGAAATACATTATAATAAAGAAAGAAAACATGAACAAAATAAACAAGAATTTATAATAAGCAACTTAAAAAAATAAGTGAAATCCCACCGAAAATATTTTCAAGAAACATAAAGTCGATGATATCAATCAAAATAATGGTGATAATGAATATGATGATGACATTTTAGTTTTTGTTAATTATTATGATTGATGAATGATATGAATGATTATATTACGGTGACTGACAAAAGGTACATTGAGTTAGGCATTAAATGAAGTTATGACTTCGAAAGATCACAATAATTTCTTATACTGATTTTATCACTACATTCTTATATTTCTTCAAATATAGGATGATACACACCCCTTTGAGCGTTAAGCAGGGGCAGAAGAAAATTTGTCACAAGTGGGCAGCAACGTCCTGCTTACAACTACTCGTTTCTGTTGTAATAAATAAGCTTCAGAAGTAAAACCCGGTTAAGCTAAGTTTGAACCTCACTGTAATGCGAGACCTCGTTGATACAGTCGCGTCAGTACGCACGTCCTAATTTTCGTCTCCTATTCGTTAAGATTTTGGATTTTTGTCATGTCATCTGCACCAAGTGCAAACTTAACTCAACTCAATTAAAGGATGATGATTTGACCTAGCATTGAGACGTTATAGGCTTAAAAAAAAACTAAAAACGTTATAGGCTTAATTTAGTTAGTGTACGCTACAAATAACGCCTTCCAAATTCTTGCGAAGTCGTATAATATCAATCACATATATACATTAAACTCGTTTAGGCGTAAATTGTTTAGCGATTAGGAGAATTTAACATACACCCGCAACGTAGGAAATAAATTGTTACATCTCGTTGTAGCCTACCCGTTTAGGAAATTTAATCGTGACAAAGCGTTTGATTTAATGTCATTTTGTGGAAAAGTGATGCATCACTAGCAGAGCATTGCCTGATTTTATTAGTTAACTTTTCGTACGTTGTGAAACTGCCGTTTTCCGTCACTACGTGATTTGTTTTGTGTTTTGGTTTAATTTAATTATTGTACTGCAAGATGACAGTAAGTACAAACTAAATGTGACTTAACCCTTCTATCCCCATAAAAATCCCACGCAGTCGCATTCGTTCGGCATATCCCGAGCGATCACATTCGACCGCACCCATCCACAGCACTTTAAACCATTAAAACTTATATTTAGAGATTTTATAACGCCCAACTTCTTCGTAGAAAAGTAGTCTCTAAATATAAGTTTTAATGGTTATAAGTGCTGTGGTAGGGTGCGGTCGCATGCGACCGCTCGGGATTTGCCGGACGCATGCGACTGCACGGGATTTTTATGGCACTTGAAGGTTTAAAACCTTTACGCTAAAAGAGACATGTTGTTTTCTTGTATAAAATACATCAGCGATCATATAAAAATATTAATATAGAATCAGTTTTCTGAACATATAACTGAGCCATACTCGTTTATTTCAATAAGTGCAAGGAAGATACTAAATATGTTATCTATATAGGGATTGTACTTCAAATAATTCAGATACAATCTTTATATATATGACATATTTACGTTTGATAATGATTCGCTAAGACTATTTATATGCCTTTCAAACTATTTACGTTATTCGTCTTAATATCTTACACAAGGATTTATAATACTTCGTAAAAATACCTTTCATTTGTGTATTCAATGGAATTCTGTGGAAACATTTTTCGTGTCGTTTTGTAAAACTAATCAAGGGAACAATATCAATTCCACGAATCTCACTAAAGGAAATTATACCATTTCCTTTTTCATATGATTCTTTATCAAAGCTTTTCCATTTGCATTTTATTATAATATTTAAAAATGGCATTAAATCGTATTAAAAACATTCTTATTTAGGCAGTAGGTACTGGATTATCATATCGCCTGATAGTAAGTGGTAAAACTATTTAAATATTACCGATTCGATCGTCTAAATAAATAATGCATTTTATTCTCTACGGTTAACACAAATTTTTCGACCTTAATTGAAGTTCCTTATGTGGTATTGTTCTAAAAAGTACTGAAAGTTGTCGCGATGTGCTTTGCTGGAATTTATCTGAACAATTCTGAACACTCCTAATGGTAAATGCGACAAAAATACAAAATGACGCAATATTTTTTGCAGAGCCGGTGATTCGAGCTGATCAAGAAGAAATCGATCGTCGACGATATCATTATTATTACATACTGTACGTAATGTGTAATAATTCATAGAATTTAAGGTTTTGGTGTAAAATAAATAATAAAATGTTATTTTTCACTTATAAAATGTACGTTAAGAAGCCACATTTTTCTAGACGTAAACTTGTTCCGTGGTAAATCGTAATATGTTAATTATTAAACGTAATTAGCAAATTCTGAATACACATGAAGTCGGAATCTTGAATTATTGCAATCATAACTGTATTATTTATTATAATATAATCTCAAAAAGTTGAAATAAAACAGATTTCAAAATAATTCGGGTGTATTATTTCTAAAAAAATACACAAAATTAAATATTTATGTATTAACAAAATCCTTTAAAAGCTCAAGGATATATGCAAAATATCTCATTGAATTTAAAGAGGTACCGGCACCACTTAAGAATACTGGACATAATATTACATTTATTAATCCACTACATCCTGTAAAAGTCCACTGCTATACACACATGTATATGTTATATGTATGCTATATGTATGTTATATATATGCTATACATGTGTGTATAGCAGTGGACACATAGGCCTCCCCCAAAGACTGCCTCATAAGGGGGATTTTGCCATTGCTGCTCCGCTTAACAGGTAGGTTGTCAACCGCAGTTTTATCATTTTGTTTTAGTCGAGTTGCTATCAGGAATATTCTACTGCTATCTTCCTTTTCACTAGTTCGATTCTTCTGATACGAAATATTTACGTTTTTGTGTGTATTACTATTCTGTTCTAGTTCTTCTCTTATGGACGATAGATATTTTTACACCGCCACTTCACATTTGGTAGAACGATCTCCTAATTTTTTTCCAAGGCTGACATGTTATGTATATACCATATTATCAAAACCGTGAGTCAGCATACAAATATGAGAAAAAAACCGGCCAAGAGCGTGTCGGACCACGCTCAGTGTAGGGGTTCCGTGGTTTCCCGTCCGTCACAATAAGTGTTCCCACTTATGAGTTTAAAGGTGGGTATCCATTATGTTCGCGCTCCAGCAGCGCTTCGCGCTCCTGCAACTGCTCCCGGTAGTGGGTACTATTGTTTCCATCCAAGTTCAAAATGATTTTCCTAGAATTTCCTTATAAAGTTCTACTTTTCAGATTTTTTTCATATTTTTTTACATTGTTTTTTACTTTCGGAGCGATTATTTCCGAAATTATTGACATTATCAAAAAATGATTTTAGTAAACCCCTATTCATTTTTAAATACCTTTCCAACAATATATCACATGTTAGGTTTGAAATTAAAAAAAAATCACTTCCCACTTTACATATAGGGAGGCTACCCTAATAAAACATTTTTTCCAATTTTTATTTTACCACTTTGCCGGCGTGATTAATACACATATTGGTACCAAATTTCAGCTTTCTGGTCCTAACGGTCACAGAGATTAAGTGAGGACGGACAGACGGACAGACAGACATGGCAAAACTATAAGGGTTCCTAGTTGACTACGGAACCCTAAAAAGTGGATGCCTTGCAAATCGCACTGGAGCAGCATGACGGTCTCTTTCCTAGTCCGTAGAACTAGATATCAGAAGAAATATATGTTAAAAGAAAGTTGTTACCATACATAAAGACATAATTTAATATTTTACTGCACGCTTAAACATGAAGAACTGGGTGGATCTGTGGCTGAGAGCTTGCAGTAAATTTTACAGTAAGTACGATAACAACCCTACACAAAACACAAGCACTCCTGGTTCGATCTACCTCGGCATCAACTAAATTGCAATTGCTTTTTTTTAATGCTTGTTTACCACATGCTGAGCGGTGAAGATAAAAGGGCTCGATGAACACTGTGTATTTGAGACATGAAAACATTTCAAAGACATGTGAAGTCCGCCAACAAGTCGACTAATTTCTCTCAGGAATGAGAGGATACCTGCGCCTGGCAGTAAGACGTATGTAGGCTCAAATTTTAGTTTATTGGATCAAAAAATAAATATAATTAGCTTCTATTTTTTAAATTATTAACTGGCAAAGCGTATCCAGCGCTTTGCATTATAACATTACAAATATAATTTCATCTCGTTTATGAGAAGGGAAAATAATCCGAGCATAATCCAAACTGTGTTGCATTAAATTTCATAGTAGGCAAGCAACAAAACATTAATGGGTAATGCCAGTACAGAAAACACGACACAATTTTGTAATTATGTGATTTTGCTAATAAATAGCAATACGCTATTTTGTAGTACCTACTTCAAACAATACATTTATTAAAGTGCTGCGTCTTTATGGACCTGCACACGTACCATGTATACGAGGCAACTATTGTGTTTTTGTGCGCTCTAAATAAACAGCATGTCTATCGTACAAGGTGATATCCACTCGACTTACGTCGAAAGGAACAATTGAGTCACTAACGGAAAATTTTCTCAGGGAAATTTAATAATAAGTATCATTTTAACGTACCTACCTACGTGATATTAAATATCAATAGACAATTCTTATTATTTCATCATATTGAACCTTTCTTTGTCATATAATATATTATGAACATTTCAATTGTTTATCTCTTGTGTTTATATCGTGGATAGGGAAACTGTTAATGCAAATTTAAACCTAATTATTTTACGCTAGGCTACGTAGGCTGCACATAAATAAATTTATAATTATATACGTATACACTCGAAAACCATTTCCCTCGTGCAATTAGGTAAAAACAGTTTGCATAGTATTGCTTACATTGATTATATTATTTATGCGAACGATTCTATTAGTTTGTTCACGTTTTTTAGTATATGAAGCTCTGAAAAATCGTTAAAATATTATATTAACATACAAGTAAATTGTTATTTTATATTATTTGCATTACCGCTGTGATGTGAAACCACGTTTCCACATTATCGTCGTGAAGCTCCGTAAACAGGCGTAAACGTAAATGTGGATGGTTTACGCGGGATCCATGCGCGTTCACGATAATTCACCGATCAGAGTCTGTATTTTGTCCCGCGACAAAGGGTTCATGCACTCTTCGCGCGGGTTTTGCGCGTACACATCCACATTCACGGTCCCGTGCCAGTTCGTTTCGGACTACAAAGACATACGGACGTTGTATTTTAGTCATACACAATCTTCTTTTTTTCTAACACTTTCAAATAAATTTCTTGTTTTGGATGTTTAAACAGTTATATATTGCCACAGCAAATAAAATTATTGCAGCAGTAGCTTCTACGTCCGTTTCGCGGTGGCTTTCACGAACGATTGTGAGCATCCCGTGAATGTGGAGGCCACGACTTGTGCCGTGAATTCACGGCGCTAATGTGGAGCCGCCACAAGTAAAACGGTAATGTAAGTAAATGTTAATGATGTTTACAAAATTGCAACCAGATGGCGCTGATATCGTTTGAATCGCGCTATGCTTCCGGTGACATAAAGAGATACTAGGGCTGTAGATATCACATTTTCATATTTAAGAAACTGGAGTTGCCTTTGTTGTCATGATTGATAAAGTAGTGACTTTTCAGTAGATTTGGAGAATCTTAGGCATCGGTTTGAGTCAAGTTCACAAAATCTTCCGCGAAAACATAGTGGTCGGGAAGCTTTGTGCTCGGTGGTTACCTCATAGTTTTACAGATGGCCAAAAACTCCGTCGTGTTGATTGATGTCGTGAAATGGTTCAAAAAATTATCTAAAATAAATAAAATGGAAATCGCAAAGTGCGAGTTCGGGGCTGTAGGGTAGTAGCCAGTTTTTTGCTTGACGGTGTGCGACGAAGCATTGTCGTGGTGAAGGTGGATCCTACTGCGAGGTAATTTCTACCGAACTTTTTTCAAGACAAATGGCAAACAATTGTTAGTGTACCAGTCTGTAGTAACTGCTTTTGATTCTCTAAAACAATTGTTGCGTAATGATATCTCCTTCCGAAGAAGGATGCCACCATCTTTTTTCCCACGTTTCAACCTCTCTTCACTTTAGTTAGCAAAATCTCGGAAGGAAACATGCAGACAGGTGTCTGTCTCTTAGTGTCAGGATCATGCTAATAAATCCAGTTTTCGTCACCTGTAAGAATTTCGAAAGCAGCATTCGAGTCATCTCCGTTGAATTTTTGAACCATTTCACGACACCAATCAACACGACGGAGTTTTTGTCCTTAGTAACCGACGAGCACAAAGCTTCCTGACCGCTATATTTTCATGGAATATTTTGTGAACTTGATTCAATTCGATGCCTAAGCTTCTCCAAATCTACTGAAAAGTCACTTTTTTGTTAATCTCTATCATACGCCGCACAACACTGATGTTATCTTTAGTCGTCGCCTCACTTAGTGCGACCACGTTTAAACTCATTAAACCATTTGTAAGCATTGGGATAAGATGAGGCTTCATCCTAAGAGAACAATCAAAGTCTATTATAACTTTCTTGTTGACTTAAATGACGTCGAAACTCATAAAAATCATTGTACGAAAATTTTCCCGTGTTAAATTCATGCTGACAAACAATTTTCAATTTGCCACCAAATCTTATAAAAATGGAAATTAATAAAATATATAACAGTAATATTGACAAAAATTTTCATTTCCAAATTTGAACTTATTTTTTTATTATATCGTTTACAAGTGGCCAGTTTTAAAAATTTTCACTGTCTTCCTAGTAGCCTATTACATTTACCTCAACAAGAGCCCAAATTTCTGGAAATGTTTTCATTAGTGAGGACACAAGGGATGCAAATGCATGGCACTGGCCAATTTTATTTTGATGGTTCTGGAGGTACAGGTAAAATTTTGTTTTAGCATTTTTTATTAGCTAATTCAAGGAAAAATAACGGAATAGCTTTGGCAGTTGCCTCGTCCGGTATTGCAGAAACGTTACTGGATGGTGGTAAGACAGCCCATTCTAAATTTAAATTGCCCTCAAATTTCGTGCTAGTAGAGTCACCTCTATGGAACATTTCAAAACAGAGTAATATGGCGTAAGTTTTGAAAGAAACAAAAGTTATTGTATTGTATGAGTGCACTATGGCCGACGAAGGAGCCGTGGAGGCTCTCATAAGAATATTGAGAAATATAAGAGTAAATGGTATATTGACGGGTGTTGTTACAGTTCTTTTAGCAGGACACTTTTGACAAACCTTATCGGTAGTACCGAGGGCAACACGAGCCCATGAAATAAGGTCATTTTTAAAGTCTTCATATTTGTGGCCTCATATTCAGAAGCTTGCTCATTAGACAAATATGAGGGTACTCTTGAAAGGTGATGCTACCGCTGGTCGGTTTGCACAGATTTTGATTTAGATAGCGGATGAAGATTATCCTACAGTAGAGATGATGTAATAGGTGACAGATGGAATGTTCACTTGATCCACTAGCAACATTTACCTAGAAACTTTTAGAAATTTAGAAATACTAACGTTTTGCTAAAATAAACATTGCGATTGCCAACTTGCCAGTCAATTGTTGCGACTATGTCAAATATCTCTCCATGATTATTTTAAAAATAATATAAATAATACATAAATTTCTTTACTCAATGTAATAATAGTAGAATTATTACAAAACATCAATAAGGCAATTAAGGTAATTAAAAATAAACTTAATAAATTTGCATACAAACTGCAAACTAATCAAAAATGAAATCAACGAATACATCGAGAATTAAACGAAATTTAATTATTAAATTAAATGGAATATAAGATATTGGACGTTAACAGCCAACGATTGATGAATTATTACTGTGATCCATTACTATTCTACCACTCACTATAATAAATCAACAGACACACATTCTATATGTGTCAGTTATGATTGCAATATGGTAGTGCACACATGATGCTGGAAACAAATGGTAACAGTACAATATATTTTATGAAATATTACTCGTAATTCTTAAGCTTCTATCTAATATCGTCTATAATCGTAAACTTAACTAACTAATAAATAAAACTCACAGTAAAAATAACTTCTACAATACATTTTAGTTATTAGTTTTTTATACGTGGTATGTATGTATACTCGTGGTTGTAGCACGAATGGGTCGGATCAACCGGGGAAGGACCACGCTCTCACAGAATACTAGCGTAAAATAGCAGTTTAATACTGCCCTGTTTCATATGGTGAGTGCAGAGATCCGGAGACCCTTTTTTATTGGAAACGAGGCATTCCATCTTAGTCCTCACGGGTGACAATGCATCTGCATTTTGATTCGTAATCGAGAATAGATGTAGATGTCTATGGGCTACAGCAACCACTAACCATCAGGTGGACTGTGTGCTCATTTATCACACAATCCTATAAAAAAAGTTTTAGCTAGTTCTATTACAATGTGTCGATAATCGTATGAAGTTACCGGTTAAATTTTGCGAGCACTTATCGAAAGTGAGAGGACATACACTCTGAAAACACTAGGAACAAACACGAGCTAGTGATGCTAGTTTCTTGACTTCACAGAGTCAGTAATTATTTCATTCATGTATACACTATAACCACAAAGTCCCAGAAAATATACAAGGTCTCACTATTACGAAGTATAAATAATTAAATATACAAAAACTGTATAAAAAGGGTCATTGTAACAAAAATGAATACATGGTCGATAATTACCCCTGGGAATGAGCTGGTCGCTTCCAAGCTATTTCTAAAATAATTTTTGTAAATATTTTGTATATAAATTTTATAATGTGTATCAATTCATATTATAAAATTTATTTAAAAAAAGTCCCGCTTTGTTTCTTGCTCGTTCGTCCCAGGACAGAGGTTTTTTTTTGGACCAGTGGTAAAGTTAAAAATGACATTCAATAAGAATTACATCTAATCTATATTGAATAAAAAATTATTCTTTTCTATTCTATTAATCGATGAGTAAAAAATTATGTCGCTACATAATCGTCGATAAGTATTGATGATTTGATCACTTGCTTAGCTTAAAATATATCGTAAGACAAAGTCATTATTCAATATAATACTTACATTTAACATTACTATTATCATATATTAATCATATATATAGTTGTTACTATAATCATATAATAATATAGCCTATCGGCTATAATTATTATATCGTAATAATAATAATTGTACTATATGATCATAGAACTATGGACTTTGATAAAATTACATTGTTCAATACAGGTCACTCTAGATTGCATAAGTTACTATAGTTGTGGTCACTTGGTTTTTGGTTTGATTGTACACCACAGTTTTTTTTTTGTAGTTTTTATTAAGAAGACGCTACTGCCCATATCCTGGGATAATAAGTGTATGTTAAGAAATAATAATAAACAAATTGTGGTTTTAACAGACATTATGGATTATTTTATTTTAATTTTATTTTATTTATTATTTTGTATCAACTTATTTTTGATTCAAGTGGGGGTCAGATACTTTTTGCGTAACGACGTCTAATTTGTCTGCAATAAAATTTGAAACAAGAATGGAACAGAAAATGACGATATAAGTGATATTAATAGGTAAAAAATAGATAAGAAATTGTTACAGCAGTCGGAGCAGTGTTCTTCTGCTGCAGACATCTGGTTTTCATTGAAGCTACGATGCCCTTACTCTAAGCGGCACATAAAACTTAACATATGCACTGTTTACCTTTATAACGAAAATCTGGGTGCTTCCTTCTCTGGTCAAGTTATTAAATTTTGCAATACATTAGAGTCACTTAAATCAGCAAATCCTAATGGAAAATTCCTCATTATAGGCGATTTTAATATAAGTTCTATTATCTGGTCTAACACTCAAAAAGTTTTCGAAGCTTGTGGCGCTGAAAGTGAACATGTGCAATATTTTATTGAAATTAAATTTCGTTAACTAACATCAATTTAATCGAGCGTATAACACTTACAACCGTCTACGTGATCTCATTTTATTCAAAGACAATGTGTATGTAAAAGTCAAAAACTGCCAAAATATCTTGGTGTCGGAAGAACAGCTCCACAAAGCTTTATCGCTTTATGTTAATTTTGTCGAGGTTCAGTCCCTTCCATACTCTATACATGTCTAAGTCTTTTACTACAAAGGCATTTATAATTTAATAAACTTAGATATAGATTCGAATAATTGGGACGAAATTTTAGGTAATGGTTACATCAAAACATTTTATAACATAATATATTATATTCGTGATAAATATTTTCCTCCGTCATTTAAACCCAAAAGAAAATATCAACCATGGTTTAACCGTGCACTTACAAAATTAATTAATGAAAAAGAGTATTATAAGAAGCTTAAAATTTATGGTAATTTAAGTGATAAAAATACATTTATCATATTAAGAGAAAGATTAAAGAGAATTGAAAAGGATCTGTATGGCAAGTTCGTTAGTAATGTTGAAGATAGCTTTATAAGTCATTCTAAAATGTTTTGCTACTATATCACAAATAAATGGAAAATACTTCATATCCATCTTGTATGACGTACTCCGGTATATCTGCTAATTCATGAAAAGATATAAGTAAAACCTTTGCTCAATATTTTAATTCTCACTTCATTCAATGTGGTAACTCAATAGTAAACCTTAATAATATAGCTCCCATAATTGTTAATGACATCTCTTGAATCTAAATCAATTTTTGTGAATTAAAAAGACTGTTGAAAAACTCGGTTTAAGCAAATCAGTTGGTCGTGCCGGCTTCCGGGTATTTTCCTAACTAAGTGTGCTGAAACTATATCGAAACTTTTACAATTATTTGAAAAAGATCAATTTCTGAGGGTTCAATGCCTGTAAGACGGAAATCCGTATTTAGAACTCCCATTCATAAACAGGTCCTAAAATCAAGTTGAAAACTATCGTCCTATCCCAAAGTTAAGTTTAATTGCAAAAGTATTGAAAATAATTGTATATAATCAGTTATATCCTATAATTAAGCACACCTATGTACCTCAACAGCATGGTTTTTTCAGAATAGATCAACTACATTTAACTTACTACTATTCACGGATTTTATTACTCATAACATGGATAAAGGAAACCAAATCGCTGCTTTTTCACCACCATTAACTACGCTATACAAATGCAAAAATTATATGCTGCTGGTATCTAGGACTAGAGACAATCTGTTTCGATGGTTTACATGTAAATTTGAAACAGATCACACGCGGTAATTTTAACGTATTTATATCTTGCTGTCCATGTGTCCCTTCTGGCATTACCCAAGCTTCGCTACTTGGCACATTGCTTATGTCATATTTATCAACCATATTGCTAAATGATTTCAGAACTCTGAGTTTTAGCTTTTCGCCGATGACATGAAAGTTTATAGAGTAGCCAACAATTCTTATGATTCTAATCGCCTAGAAAACGATCTTATTAACTAAGGTAATTGTTGTATCCGTAACAAATTTTACTAGCATGTTTCGAAATGTAATACTATATCTTTCTGGTGGAAAATTTTAACGGATACTAGATGTGATAAAATAAGGGACCTTGGCGTTACCATTAATACTAAGCTTTTGTTTGACCACCATGTGGAAGATATCGTTAATAAAGCATATAAGGCTCTGGGTTTTATTATAAGTTCCTGATGCAAGTTCTTCTTGAAAATATTTTTTTTCTTTTGTCCGTAGCCATTTCGAATATACGTGTCAAGTGTGGAGTTCTCAATATAAAATATAATCGAAGCCACCCAAAAAAAATCATTCGATATATCATATACTCAAAGAAGGCTATGAATTGCAGTATTCTCATCTTCATCTCCTCCCGCTGTACACTAGTTGCTATATACTCGTAGCTGACCTGGTCTTACTAAGTAAAATTGCTCAAGATCGTTTAGACTGCCCTGATTAAATTATTAAAAGGATTACACGTCGCTTATAGTTTCCTCTCATTCACTTAGTTATTATAATTCCTCATATGTATCTTTATGTAGATCAAATTACAGATGAAACTCATTTTCATAAGAGTATGTAACTCGTCATCATCATCATCATCGTTACAGTCACTTACAAGTCCACTGCTGAGCATACTCCCCCCTAAGGAATGCCACAAAGCACGGTTTTGAGCTACCTGAATCCATCGACTTCCTGCATGTCTTACCAGGTCACCACTTCATCTAGTGGGAGGTTGCCTGCACTTCGCCTACCGGTACGAGGCTGCTACTCGAGAACCTTTTATACGCATCGGTTGTCGGTTCTTCGAGCTATATGGCCGGCCCATTGCCACTTCAGCTTACTAATCCGTTGGGCTATGTCGGGTACTCTGGTTCTACTCCAGATATCACTTCTAAGCTTTTCACGCAGAGAAACTCTGACAATAGCCGTCGCCATAGCTCGCTGAGCGACCTTGAGCGTCATCATACGGCGAGCATTGAAGGACCACGTCTCAGATCCATAAGTCATTACTGATAATACGCACTGGTTGTACAATCTAGTTTTCAGAGTTTGAGGTATACCTGACAAGAAGATGTGTCGTAATTTCCCGAACGCTGCCCAGCCGAGTTGAATCCCTCGATTGACCTATCGGTCGAAGTTGGATTTACATAGTTGGACTATTTGTCCCAGATAAACATACCCGTCAACAATTTTGAACTTCGTGCTCCCAACAATTACCGTATAACCACCTTAAGACCTATCCGATCTAACATTATTACGAGTACCTATCTATCTATAGTTGGAAGATATTCTTGAGGTCAATAAGCATAGTGCTTAGTTCCCCAGCGATTCTGCTGTAAGGACTATATTGTCAGCAAATCGAAGGTGTATGATTATTATTTCGCTCTTATTATTATACCGTATCTTTTCCAGTTCAGTAACTTCAAAACTTCTTATAAAGCAGAGATTAAGAGTTTCGAGGATATAACGTCACGCTGTCCTACACCTCTCTGCAGTTAGATAGGTTACGTACTCTGGTTCTGTATGCGGATCCATCTGCATCTGCCATCGCAGCCCTATTGTGCAAACATTTTAGTCAGTTACAGTCAACTAGGCACCGCTGGAGGAACTGAAGTATCGGCCAAATGTCGACGGGATCAAAGGCTTTCTCATAGTCTACATACACAAGGCAAAGTTGCAGATAGTATTTTTTGGTCTTCTGTACAATTTTACGAGGGTAATGTATGTATGGTCTATAATACTCAAACTTTTCCGGAAACCTGCTGGTTCAGGCGGCTGGAAGTCGTCGAGTCCGCTTGCGAAACGGTGTGTTATGACTCTTGAAAACAGCGCGTAGATGAGGCTGATAAGGATAATCGGTCTTAGTTCTTCAAGAGAGCGTTGTCGTCTCCCTCGAATAACAAATCCACCGCACTTCTGCTCCACGCTTCCTAACTAGTCCCAGCACGGAATCAAAGATCGGCTTCAAGTATTGGATTTCGCCCGATTTCCAAAGCTCCGCTGTAATTTTACTCACGCCGCGGCCTTGTGGTTTTTAAGGTGCTGGAGAGCCATTCTAGTCTCGCTCAGACTAACGTCCGAAATATCATCGGAACTGTTTTGAATAAGGCTTGCCCTTGGTTTATTACTCACACTTGCGTGTGGCTCTATCGATGATATGTACCGCTGCCCTTAGAATCTCACTCGAAAACCTTAGGTGTCCCGAAAACGATTCTGCCACACTCGGTCTTAGTTTCGACAGTTGGTTGTCATTCTGGCAAATAGATCTCTAGCCTCTCAAACGCCAAGCGTCCAAATTTGACCACTTCGATATTCCGTCAAATTTGAAGAGGTCACATTTGACTGCACTCACCCACATCACTTTAACCCGTAAATGCTTATATAAAGAGACTACTTTTCTATGAAGAAGTTAGGTATTATAGAATCAATATGAAATTTTCTGTCCTCTAGTGGAATAAAAAAACAGTTATTCAATGGATATTAATTTATATTCTACGTCCATTACGTATTTACACCATTTTCATTGGGATGTTGTTGTGTTGATTTTGGATTTTTCTAGTGTTTTATTAGTGTTTTACTATAGTGTTTTATTATAAATTCTATAAAAGGTTATGTGTGAATACATTTTATCTTTTTACGTAAATAATTTCGAGTAATATATAGAAATAATTGTGATTTTCACGCTGCCGACATCCGCTTGGTATGTTTTTTTTTTTGTTATCAAAATACAGTAAAATTTTTTTTAATGTAGTAAAATCTGACTTTTGTTTAGACCACAAGATAGAGAATTTCGTATAAATTTTATAATGCCAAAGTCCTTCGTAGAAAAGTAGTCTCTAAATATAAGTTTAAATGGTTTTAAGTGCTGTGGGTGGGTGCGGTCGCATACGACCGCTCGGGATTTGTTAGGCGCATCAGTCGCATGGGAATTTCACGGATAATTTAAGCACTAGCAAAGGCTTCAGAGCCCTTAGTCTGCTCGATTACTTCTTTGATATGAGCTATATTGGGACTGCGTTAGTTCTGCTGCATGAATTTGCAGATCCGTCTGTTCAGTTGCCTGTATGCTGTCAAATCTGCTGAAGACTGCAGCTTCATTGCCCATTTATTAGCCTTGAGAGTAAGAGTTTGTTTGGAGAAATTTTGTGTTCTTCTGCTACGGGCCTTAGAGAACTTAGCTCCAACCGCATGAACAGTTTACATAAACTTGTCATTCATATCGTCCACTATAGTGTATAGTGTCTTTTAGACACTGAGAACAGTTTATTACTCTTAATGAAGACTAGCATTAAATTTTAAAATAGTTTTTTTTTGTACAATCGATGCAGAACTATCTTAAAGTCTCGCAGTCCTTGAATGCTAATCCAAGCATACCATACTTGGGTTCGGATTTATATTTATTATGTTGGGATCCTAAACACATTACAGCGATTACTAAAGTACATCTTTAGGTCACTCCACCAAGTCCGGAGGTAAGGACTCATCATACCTAACAAAACGAGCCCAAACTCGGCACACCTAGCAGTACTTGGCGATCAGTTCCAATAGCGATTACCAAAGTACACCTTCAGGTTACTCCGTCAAGTCCGGAGGTAAGGACTCATCATACCTGACAAAACGAGCCCAAATTCGGCTCAGCTAGTAGTACTTGGCGACCAGTTCCAATAGCGATTACCAAAGTACACCTTCAGGTCACTCCACCAAGTCCGGAGGTAAGGACTGAGGAGAGAGGAGGTGAGGACATTATACCTGACAAAACGAGCCCAAACTCGACACAGCTAGTAGTACTCGGCGACCAGTTACAATAGCGATTACCAAAGTACACCCTCAGGTCACTCCGTCAATTCCGGAGGTAAGGAATCATCATACCTTATAAAACGAGCCCAAATTTGGCTCACCTAGTAGTAGTTGGCGACCAGTTCCAATAACGATTACCAAAGTACACCTTCAGATCACTCCGTCAAGTCCGGAGGTAAGGACTCATCATACCTGACAAAACGAGCCCAAACTCAGCACATCTAGTAGCACTTGACGACCAGTTCCAATAGCGATTACCAAAGTACACTTTCAGGTCACTTCATCAAGTCCGGAGGTAAGGTAATACAAAACAGTAAAATAAATTTGAATTTTCTAATGGTTTTATTTGAAACTATTCTTGTTCTCTTATTTTAGCTATTTTGTCAACGAAACTTGGGTATTTTAGAATTAGTGACTGTGCGTTTTAAATGTATATGTACGTAAATAGTTGACAAAGTACCTGTTCATATTATCATAAAACTGACTTTAAAAAAATATTGATAATAAAAATTTAGTGTGATGTCCAGACCCCGTAAACAGTTTTGATATTAGTGTGTAAGTACTCAAAATATTATTACTATAATACCTAGTGGTATTGCGAAGCGGAGACCTCACGGTAAAATTTTTGTTTGGAGGTGAATTGTCTGCTTGCTTTGCGCATACTGTATTCACGCTGCGCTCTCCGAATGCCGGTTGCGCTCCGCCTAATGCGGGACGCGCGGGTAAAAAACGTATTTGAAATTGTGCTAAGACCTCGTCTTAAGTATATCCACCCTGTCATATATTTCAGTGGGTGTCTAAGAGGCGACAGAGGGATACAGGCAGATGGTCAGCTGCATCTTTCTAATAACAACAATAATTCAACAAAATACTAAGGTTGCCAACGCGCTCACCAAGCGTGGCAAATATGGCAAACATCTCCCATGTTGAGAATTATGAAAAAACGGCCCCACGTTTTCAGAGGCCCAACTATTCCTGGCTACGGTGGCTACCAAAGTGAAGGTAGGGCAGGCCAGGATCAATTATAAGAATCTCTGGAGGAGGTTTGGTTACCTACTAGGATCACTCGACCTGGCAATATATAACGCACACACCCTGAAGACTGACGAGGAGATCCTGGATCTAGAAGAATAGATAGTAGATTAGCGCTGGGATATAATACGATTATCGGAGAAGAGAAAGGCACGGTAATACTCGAATCTTGCAACATAATCTATCACCGGGGGGGGGGGGGAGCAACCATCTGTCCCAAGGAGGTGTCGGATTTATCGTCCATAAGTCTCTTGTTAACAACATTTTAAAGATTGCGAGTGTGTCCAAGATGATTGTTTACCTTAAACTCAGAACCACCAAACGGTATTCGTTGAAGATCATACAGATGTAAGCAATAGCCTAAGCAGATCGCAATGTGGAGGTGGAGGAAATGCATGAGTATATCTCTAAAGTCATGCATTTCTCCAAAAGTCACTATGCAATAAATGGTGAGCTGATGGTAGGGAAATTCAGTATAGGAAAACGGAATCCCAGCAGCCAGCAGCTAGCGGACTTCATTGAGAAAGAGGCACTTCTTATGATGAAGTCTTTCCTTTAGAAACGGCACCACAGAAATTGGACGTGGTAGAGCCCCGACGGTTCGTCAAAAAATGAGATTGATTTCATAATGACGACTAGACGACAAATGTTCAGCGATGTCTCAGTAATCGCAGGGCTGAAAACTGGCAGCAATGACCGAATGGTTAGACGCACACATAACCTAAACATTAAGATAGATAGGTATCCACTAATAATTCTTATGTGGTAGAGCCACGCTTATGCTATATTATGGTTGTAGCATGAATAGGTTGGCTAGAAGTGGAAAAGACCACGCTCTCAGGGAATACCAGCGTAAAATATCAGCTTAATACTACTGTGTTTCGTATGGTGAGTGTTACGAAGACCCTTTTTACTGGAAACGAGGCATTCCATCTTAGTCCTCAAGGGTGCCAACGCACCTGAGTTTTGATTCTTCATCAAGAATAGATAGATGTTTACGGACTACGGCATCCACCTACCATCAAAAGGGCTGTTTATAATAGAAAAAAAATGAAGATGATAAACACCTCAGGTCCCCCGTAAAAATAAAGTTATCTCAGAATACGTTTAAGATTTTGATGCTAAGCGCGATTAAATCCGCAACTTTTTTCACAGTTCTAGAAAGATCTTATGGTTTCCGATAGATGTATATAAATACGGATTGCCGATTTACAATATTTTCGGTGGTGAGGGAAATCATCGTGAGGGGCATGTTTGAGAAATTAAAAAAAAACATTTCGTCCCCTTGCCCTTAAATCCTTAAAGAATTGAGGAGTCCTTCAGTGCCATTCTCTTTTCGAGACTCTATTCACTAGGAGTGTGACGTTTATCCAATTTTACTCCGTGCGCTATGCTTTTTGCTTTTAAATCTATTGATTTTGATCTGTTGTGCTACTGATTTCATAAAATATTTTCAGTGATATTGCACCAAACCATTAGCCGTTTTCCAAAATAAATTTTTCATACAACATGACGTAAAAATTTTTTTACAGAATAAGGATGACGAAAGAATAAACATCCCACCTGATGGTAAGTGGATGCTGTGGCCCATAAATAACCATATTTATCCTCGATTTAGAATCAAAACTTTGCGATGATGCCACCCCTGAAGACTAAGATAGAATACCTCATTTTCAGTAAAAAGGGTCTTCGTAACACTCACCATACTAAACACAGTACGGTCTCCGGATCTCCGGATCATACGAAACACAGCAGTATTAAGCTACTATTTTACGCTGGTATTCCGTGAGAGCGCAGTCCTTCCACGATTGAGCCGACCCATTCATGCTACAAACATAATATTGCTGCAGCGTGGCTCTACCATATAGTATTCCGCTATTTCGTTTTAACTTGTTTTCATTAATAAATAATCGGTAGTCTACTATGCGCTACTACAAGCAGAAGGGGTCAACGTATGTCGTTACGTTTTAAATCCATATCAAATTTATTACAGGACATAAATTCCCACCACACGAAAACTTTTGCATAATTTATTACATATGATCCTCTAAACATGCAGCTTTTAGCCTATCATAAGCGTGCGCCTTTTAAGAGGTATAATACGGTCTGGCTGATAATTAAAACTTAACGACGTAAGTAATTAACCCAGTGCCGGATAGCGTGTACTCAAACTGCTTCAGGCTTAGAATGTTTCTATAATTTACTTTATTATATTAAATATTTAATACATTCATTTAGTTTCACATTCGTGAATTGATTTTTATTCCATAGTAATAATGTAAGGAGACAATCATTTTTGGGTCCACTAGAAATATTGAAGTTCCATAGAGGAATTACATTAAAAAAATACCAAATTATAATGGTAAATGGCCAATAGATTTTGTAAAAATCTAAAAGGAATCAAGAAATTTAAGAAAATGAGTTGTTATGATATTCGTGTTCCGATTAGTGTAATATGGGAAAAATGCATGGAATTAATTATTTTGCAGTTTGTATAATAAGATTTTTTTTTATACAAGGGTAAGTAATTATATACATTTACTTAATTGTAAATTACATATTTATTATTAAAAGGAAATATCACTGATAATTTTTTGTTTTATCCTATTTTCAAAAGTGTATCATACAACAAATATCATATTTTTGAAGTATGATGAGTTATACTCATCATATTAATGCTTCAAAACGACCGTGAACCAAAACGGTATTTTGTCATTGACTTCCGTGTCCGGGTAATTCCCAGCGGCCGGCGCACGGGTATTACGTCTTTACGGCATTGACGTTCGTCACGCTATTGTTTTTTTGTATTTATATGCGATTTTAATAAAATGAAATATGCTTGATTAGTACACAATACTACAAAAGCCATGTATATATGTGTAATAGCCATGTGAGCTGGAGTTAGATTTAAACGCAGTGTGCGAAGACAATAACTAGCCGAGGCAGCTGCAGATGTGCGCCAAATTTTATCTGTGTGGATTTCTTGATAGGTAAGTATTTTATCTTACGGAAAGCGAAAAACTTTATTGTACAATCCATCTACATAATATCTAGATTTAAACTTTTATGAGAAATATATCTTTTTTTGTTAGTCTCGATTCTATGCGGAAAATTACTGTTTTCTTCTTTAATGTATAAATTAATGTTTGTTTCTTTTTTATTTTTACTGAGTAATATGAGATATGGTACGATTTTTTAGAAATAATAAGAAACGAAAATGATCTACATACTCCAGAAATACTTAACGATCAATACATGTTTAAGAACTTAATTATTTTAAGTTTTTAAAAATACTAATAAATATCACTTCATATTATTAACAAATTCATACCTTCTACAGTTCCAATTTTAATCTTTCGTTGTATTAGATTTATAAATGTTTAACAGATAATAAACAATTTTAGATACTGCATTGACTTTTCTGTTTATGTTTACCAACTTACAGGAATACTTCTTTGCATTGACTGTAAGAAGACTGCATTGACCGGAAGAATAAAGTCTGCAGTTTCAAACTATTTGGTAGTAAAAATATAATATAGTATAAACTCGTTTGTTTATATTGATATAAACTGTGTTCTTGTTAAAGTGTAGAAACGTTCCAATTTCATATTTGAACACCTAATTTACGTAGTTTTTCTGCTTACAAGTGGGTCCATATGTTAATGGCTAATTGATGCAAAAAATGGATAACTTGAGTGTTATATCATGCACGTTAGTCAAATATTAATATTTCACAATATGTATTTGATTCACCAATGACATGCGAAAAGGGAAAATGACGAGAAAACGTCTATGTGAGTAGTATAAAAATTTACTTTTAATCCTAAAATTTCGGAAAATCGAATTACCTAAAACAAATGACAAAAACAGGTCTTATAGACTTGTTATGTGTTAAAGTATTAAAGTTTTATGTTACTAGTGAAATCTGATTTAAATAATAGATAAAATAAAGACACACAATATACACAAAAGAAGATTTTGTATCACATGTTATGTGTATCTAATTACTTGTGGGCAGTCAATCAGAAATCAGAGTTGAAAAGGAATATATATATATATATATATATATATATATATATATATATATATATATATATATATATATATATATATATATGTTACGGCTAATAGCCAAAGTGCGGCTACACATAGTTTTAGCCGGCTACAACTAGGTGCAGCCGCACGCCGCACGGTGGTTAAACCTAGGTGTATCCTATTTATCATCGGCTACAACTAGGTTTTCAGTTCATATCCACAACTGAAGGACAAGGATACAAAAGATGCCATTGCAAAACGAAATGTGGTAAAAGAAAGTGCCTCTGTAAAGCAGCCGGTATTTTGTGTAATTATAAATGTCATTCAAGTTTATCTTGTTTGAATAAGTGATAGATTCTTGCAACATACTATCACATGAAGAGTTTTTTGATTATTTTTTTTAATAATTAAAACTGAGTCAAAGAGATCGTATTTGTTTTAACCTAAAAATGTGAGAAAATAGTACAAATACTTGATTGATTATTACATAGTAAAACTTAATTTTTTTTATGTTTAACATTTTTATCTTTGCGCGTAAGATGTCTAATTCTTTTACTTCTGCAGAGAAGTTTTAAATTGTGAGTTTTATTAATTACTTATAGGTATAATTATAAATGTCACTTCAACATCCCTGTCTTTTATTTTTTCAATATAATAGAATCAATCGAGAAACGCAAGACAAGAATCTCAAAACAAAACCAAAATGCTTAACTGAACTGATAAGCTAGTTGTAGCCGATGATAAATAGGATACACATAGGTTTAACCACCGGTGTGCGGCTGCACCTAGTTGTAGCCGGCTAAAACTGGGTGCAACCGCACTTCGACTATTCGCCGTCACACACGCACACACACTATATATATATATATATATATATATATATATATATATATATATATATATATATATATATATATATATATATATATATATATATATATTTATACTAAGGATAAAATATTATGTAATTAGAAAAAAAAAGTCATTTTGTGCAATGATTAATTTACAGTCCAGTCCAATATTACCGTTACAGACACTTAAAGTCCACTGCGGAATAAAGGCCTCCTCCATAGATCACTAACAAAACACAAATTTATAATACTCTAGTATTATAAAGTTTCTTTATCACTAAATGATATACCTGAACTACTGATAATATTGTAAAATCATAACACATAATCGATGTTTCTCTTTTGGGTTTTGCCCCCCCCCCCCCCCTCCCTCTTAACGACTATATTATATTATTTATAATAAGGTAATTTCCCTTTTTTAAAATAAATAATACATAAGATCAGGATAAATAAAATATGTTTTGATCTTTCTAAATGAACTTTCTAAAGGCTTAATAATAGGCCGCTTCTAATATTTTTGGCGTGATCGTCTTAGTTAGGACCCTTATTTACGTTGTGTGTGTTTAGTAACTTAGTTCTTTAAGGTGTCTATTGGAAGAAAGAATATTCACTAGAGCAATTGAAAACTGTCGGTAGTGCTTTATAAGCTAAGTAAACCCCGTTCACGAAGACAGGGCTCGAGAAAGGCTAAGAACATAAAACGTCCCTACTCCATTTGTATCAGGTTTACATTATTAATTTATTATTATTTATCACTTCTCGCTTGGAAAAGCTCACAATATATTTATATAAAATGCCCGATACAAAGGTTTCGCTCTCATACATTTAATTAAAAAATATGTAGGCTCCACACACGCCGTGTGCGGTGAGCGCCAACCATTTTCATGCACTCCCCCGTAGGGAACGCTAATTCGGGAACTGGACCGTAGTCCATAACAAAATAACTGGCGAACCACTAAAAGAAGGCTTGGACATCAGAAGGAAGGAACATCGACCGAAGTAGCGCATGTCAATGCGTGTAAACGCCATACAGAATACGAACGAATATAGCCACAGTGAATGTACGTTACACGGTTTAGGTAAATAGGCAGACCGCCGCTCCTGCAGACGTGATGTAAGTGTATGGCATCACCACCAATTGCATGATCAGCACAGCTACGAGTAGCAGAGCGTGTCATGAGTCGACTGCTCACCTCAAGGGAATGGGGTCCCACATTGTGCGGCTTGTGTTCGTCTGGTCGAGTGTAGGTGGCCAAAGGCCCAATCTCCCACCCCCCCCCCCCCTTAACATGATAGCGGAAGTAAGTGAAGATCTACCCCAGGAGGGTACTAGCACTCCTGGAGAACCCCTCGATGAGTATCCACAACCAAGTTACTTCACTCCTGTATGTGGGTACTCACGCTGCCTCACGTACTCTTGGCGGGGGGGGGGGGGTTGAAATTCGATCAATACAACAACTGCTTGGGGCAAGCTCATCAACAAGACCAGGGCGACCCTTGCCACGCTATCCGTGAATTTCTGCAATATCAGGGGACTTCATTCTAACCTAAACGCCGTCCACTACCATCTCGAGACGGCATCCACATACACAGTGTCAGCTCTACTCTCTCTGACCGTGACGCAGGTGTCCTTTCCGGCTAATGCTTCGTATCTCCCCTACCCGGGGTACAAACTGGAACACTCCTTTGTGCCTTGGACTGGAGTTTGCGTATACATCAGAGAGGACATCTGGTCTCGACGCCTACGCCCCGGCAGTCTTGAAGGTTCGGACCTGCCCATCCTTTGGCTAAACGAAGATTTCGATGACCATCAGCACGTCTACGTATGTCTCTATAGGTCCCATAGCGATAATACCGAAACGGACCAACTCTTCGACCACGTCCAAATGGCTACAAATTCGTTGCTACAGCAGATCTCCTTCGCAGAGATCGTAATCCTCGGAAATTTTAACACCCACCACGTCGAATTGCTTGGTGCACGTTCAACCAATCATGCTGGGAGATCTGTTCATGATTTTGCCTTGTCATATGGTCTAACACAACTAGTTACTCCACCTAGTGTAGTGCGGATTCCAGATGTGGAAGATCATGCACCTCTTCCCTGTTGGACCTTCTGCTGACCTTTAATCCGGACGGATATCAGTTTTCCGTCGATGCCCTTTTAGGCTCCTTGGACCATTGTCCGGAGTGTGGTGCTCTGACTCACGCTGAAAACGCGGTTGCATTCTGCAGGCTGCCGCCTTGTTTGTCACTATTGGTCAGCTGATTGGGATGGGATGCGGTCTTTTTTGCATACAACCCTTGGGGATGGATTTGCCTCTCGCCAGACGATCTCAACGTTGTTGCTGATTCTGTCACTGATGGGGTACTTCAGGATATGGAACTTTTTATTCCTTCTGTGCCCATCGGAGGCAAATTTCAGACATGGTTTTGTCGCTCCTGTAAAATAGAATCGTGCTATAAGCAGATGTGCTACGAAGCCTGGACGGACGCATCAACGTCCCGGGATGTGAACACCAGCACTCTAAAAAAGAAGTATAATTCCGCTTCAAGGTCCTTCAAAAGAGTCATTGCCAAGACAAAGTCAAAGGCACGTAAGCAGAATTGGCGAGAAACTAGTTCGCCTTCCTACTGGAATCCGTGCATTCTGGTCTCTCACCAAGGCGGTTCAAGGGAATTTCTGTCAGCCATCTCTTCATTTCTGCACAGGGAGGACGACTTACTGGCCCATGCCGCAAAGGAGAAAGCCGATCTGCTAGGCTCTTTCTTTGCGTCCAACTTGACTCTCAATGACGGGAAGAGTATGCCGCCATCCATTCCACGGTGTGAGTGCTCCATGCTGGAGGTGCGGTTCACACAGCGCTCGGTTCGCAAAGGCACTCCTCTCCCTGGATATCCACAAGTTGAGTAGGCATGACGGTATACCCCCAATTGTGCTAAAGACGTATGCTCCAGAGTTTGTACAGGTCTTAACGCGTGTTTTCCGGTACTCCTACTCTCTAGACATAGTCCCAAAATCATGGAAGACGGCTTTCGTCCACCCGATCCCTAAAAAAGGCGACCGCTCAGACCCATCCAACTACCATCCTATCGCCACCACCTCCTTGTTCTCCAAAACAATGGAGTCCATTGTAAACTGCCACCTCATGAGGTACTTTGAGGATCACCAGCTGATTAGTGATCGTCAATACGGTTTATAACGTGGTCAATAAGCTGATGATCTTCTGGTCTATCTGACTCATAGATGGGTGGCGGCAGTAGAGTCCAAGGGGCAGGCATTGGCCGTTAGTTTGGACATTGCCAAGGCCTTCAATTGGATTTGGCACAAAGCGCTGCTTTCGAAACTCGCTTCCTATTGGCTTCCCGAGAAATTTTGCAATTAGATCATCAGCTTTCTTGGTGATCGGAGCATTAAGGTTACGTTGTAGATGGTGCAAGATCCGATTACAAGCCTATAAATACTGGTGTTTCACAAGGCTGCGTGCTATCATCAACGCTGTTACTACATATTGTGAAATTGTACATGACGGCCCATCGTTATTTTTAATAGTTAAATTCAATATCAAGGGGTGTCAAATATAATCCTAAAAGATATATATTAAACAATGAAATGAAATTAATATGCATAAAGTTAAGACAAATACATTTCAGACATTAGACAAATATTATAGTAAATTAAAGGCAAAATATTGTCTTTCAAAATAAATAAATTTATTAAAAAAAAAAAGACGTGTGGCACTCGGGGACTGCCGCGGTAAAGCTATTGCATAGCATTTTTTATCAACTTATGCAATTATAATTAATTATTTATTTTATTTATGCAGTTAAGTCTTTGATATTAAATCAAGTTACACTTTTTGAGCGTGGTGACCGATAAGAAAACATTTTTTTTTCTCTTATTGTATAAATGAGAAGTTAATATTGTTTAAAATATTTTTAATATCTTACAATACATGTGGGTTATTCAGGAATTTTTATCATTCAGTTAGCAGCTAGTGTACACGCATACGACTATTCGCACGCACACAAACACCGTACCGAAGCCTGCCGAGTGTCGAAGTCTGCCGAACTGAAACGACGTTAGACGATGCACGGATTTCAACGCCACACCTCCGTGCCCGTCGGAGTGGGGAGCGTGAGGTTTTTTTCGTTACGGAATTTCTGGATTCGGTCCCCGCGCTCAAGGCCCGCGATAGAAGCTATGCAATAGCTTAAAAATATTTTAGTTATGTAAAAATATTTTATTTTTGTAAAAATATTTAAAATATGATAAATAATAGTAATAAAAGATGAAAATATTATAAAAATTAAAATAAATAACATTTGTAAGATAATTGGAAAATTGGTTAAAAATTGTCTAAGTCCTGAAGGGAGTTCGTGTATAAATAAAAATTTCCCAAGTTATGGAGGTTGTTCATATATAGATGGCTTGTATGGAGGAGCTGCCGGAGACGCATACCCAAGGTCGTACATATATATGGGGTGTTCGAGTACCCGACTGCTTGAAATATTGCACTGTGACTAATCCTATTAGGGACTTATGATACTAAGGCCTATTATACTAAAGCATTATTATAGAAGGTCTCCTTAATAGTATTGCGACTCTCCGGTGGTAATTTGGTGCGACGCTATTCTCAATGGCGCTCTCTGCATCTTGGTTTGACTCACACCTATGTAGCTTTGCCCAAGTCGGGTTCCTTCATTACGGGGCTGCAGACTGTTTGACTTTCATGATTTTTATATAACAACATATTATATAACAACATAGTAATATATCTCTGTAACTTTTCCACCTTTGAATGATTGAAGGCAACTTGTTGGTAGGTGAGACAAACATGATCGAAAATGCATTTACTCAACGTCAGTGACACAAACCCTTTCTGATGGCAAATTATTACTCTTGCCTTATAACTGCCGTTTGGCAATATCTGCCGTTGTATTTGTTGGTGAAGCATATGTGTCGACCTCATGCGGGTGGTAGCTGGAGGGAGGATCTAAGAAGACTGTCAAGGCTGCGGCCGAAAGCCGCACAACGTGGGACCCATTCCCTTTTTTTACATTTTATTGGATAAGCAAACAATATCACAATAACAAATGGTTATAATAGTGTTAACCTATACATTATTGAAAATTGTGACATCCACACCGTTTACCAAAAGCATTATGAACAAATTGTTTTTACAGGTTGAGAGTTTTATTCATCTGTACATTTTTCACTGTTTTGTGTAGTATACAGTGTCATGGAGTTCCTAAATTACTAAGTTTCTGTAAACGCTTACACTATTTACAAAAATATCAATATATCTGAAGTTGCGGTTATAAGAATTTAGTATACGACGAAGAGCAGTCGTACCTGTTATGGCAAATATCATACAAAAGCATGGCTTGCATTTGTATTCTCCTAGACTTCAAATTAAGAGTTTATATCTTTGCAATAGCTGGTGGTATGACTGATAGTTACGACAACATTTATAGTGCAAACAACGTAGAAATTTCTTTTGCACTCTTTCTAAGCTATCTGAGTATTTTATATACAAAGGATCCCAAATACAAACAGCATATTCTAATTGTGAACGGATTAAGGTCTTATAAATATGTAAATATGTAAATATGTATTAGGACGTACGAAGTCATTACTGGCTCGGAGTACAAAACCATACATTTTATAAGCCCTACCACAAATGTTATCAACATTTGCATCAAGTGTTAACTTAGTATCCAATGTGACTCCAAGATCGCGAATAGTTTGTACTCTGGTAAGATTGTGGCCGCCTGTGGAATAATTATGTGTACTCCACGCTCGTTTTTTATCGAGACTTAGTTGTAGTTTTTTAATGCTACAGTAATTGTTAAATCTATTCAGGTCCTCCTGGAACTCGAGGTGATCATTAGAATTATGTATAGTTCGATAAATTTTTAGGTCATCTGCATATAATAAGAAATTACAATGCTGAAAGCAATTGTTTATATCGTTAATAAACAGAATGAATAATAGGGGGCCAAGAATAGATCCTTGTGGCACAGCAGACGTTATAATAACCGTACTTGATTCATATCCATTGATGACCACTTTTTGTGTTCTGTTTGTTATATACGACTTAAACCACCTCCAAAGATTTCCGCGAATCCCGTTGAAAGCAAGTTTTTCTAGCAGTATTCTATGATCCACTCGGTCAAACGCTTTTCGAAAATCTGTATAGACACTATCGGTTTGCGTATTAGCGTCTATATTGTCAAACAATGTAGACGCTAATACCCAATGTCCCTTGAGGTAAGCGGTAGGTTCATGACACTCTCTGTGGCTAGTAGCCGTGCTGATCATGCAATTGGTATTGATGCCATATACTTGCATCACTTCTGCAGGAGCAGTGGTCTGGCAGGTGGTGGCACTCACTGAGGGTTTACGGCCACTATGCCTATTTGCCTTAACCGTGTGACCTACATTCAATGTGGATTCGTTCGTATACTGTATGACGCTAACACGCACTGCACGCGCGACTTCACTCGATGTTTGCGCTAACGCACTACCAAGGGGCCAAGCCCTCTTTTACTGGTTCGCCAGTTATTTTGCTGTGGACTACGGTCCATTTCCCAACATTGCATCCCTTCGGAGGGAGTCCATTAAATGGTTGGTGCTCACGGCGTACAGCGTGTGTGGAGCCGTGTACCTCCCCTACATTTTTTTTAAATAAATGTACTCACTTGGAAGAGAAGGCCAAATTGGCCTCTAAAAAGCTTGGCATGCTCAGTAATCAAAAATCCAATAGAATTGTCTTGGGATGAACTCATTCCTGCCAATCTACGTAACAATTAGGTTTCATTTGTGTCTGCTTACCTAAATACATTCGAAGTGCAGTGTGGCGTCCGTGTATACACTAGAACTTCTCCATAACCACGAGGAGTGCTTTAGTCTTGTGAGTATCCTTACCTTATCTTCCCAGTTCTTAAGCTATTTTCGTTTACTTCCCGGTTGGGATCATCGGGTTAGCCAGCCCTTGGTCTGAAGATACTTTGACTTCTGTAATTTAGATTAGGCTTAGTGTTAGCTTTAGTTACTTGAAGGGAAACCTTCAAGCCGGGGGGAATGGTTGCGCAGATAAACGGGTATCCTCGCATTTTGTTTAGTTGATTTGTAATCTAGCCAGTACCTTCCTCCATCCTACCCACATTCCTTTTCGCACGCACTGAAAAGGTGGGGGGGGGGGGCAGGAGGCTAAATTATGTGGCATTATTTTTGTCGCCGATGAGGAAGCGTGCCTTCCGCTTATATAGAGGTGGTGATGGCTTGCGAATAAAAGGACGCCCACTGCCACCGCTCGCTCTCTTGCATCATAGTTGAAGACCAACGCTGTTTGTAATTGCACTTTTGTGGCAGTCAGCCACCGAACCTGGTATTAACCGTTTCGCATAGTGCAAGTTGTCGTCGCGCACCGCTCTTCCAATGCAGTCGCAACACCAGGGTCATCGTTCTCGGGACCGCTGAATCAGAAGGACCCCACCCCGATAAGTAATCCATTAAATTGTTTTGAGCTATTCTTTATTTTCTTTACTGTGTCATATTTTTCTTAAGAGCTCAAGTTAAATTCTATCACAGGGACTAAATAATAGATTAGATTATAGCGAGGTGAGAAATCTTGCTTTTGGAGGAATGAAACCGGCTGAATTATTAAATAGTTCCCAGTGGAAACATGGACAAATTTGGCTACGTAAATAAAAGTTCTTTTCCGGAGGACAAGATAAATATCAAAATTTATGACACAAAGATTGAAGAGAAAACTAAAACATTATGTTGTGTTACCACGTTTCCAGAGGAATGATATGAAAGAGGCAACGCACTAATAAGTTAAAAGAAGAAATTTGAGAGAAAGGCTTTCACAAACTATATATTATATTATAAGCCGATTTTTCTGAAAAAGAAGAAAGTATAAACTCTCTTCTTTTTCAAAAAAAATCTGTTTATACAATATGGTACCAAGTTACTTCGTGGCAACAATAATTTATATCATCAGTAGGACAATATCAATGGAATCGAATACAAACATTAATTTTACTCCTGGATTAATATAATACTACTTGGTAACACAATTCAGTTACTTTAAGTTCATTTATGCTCGAATTTATTAAAAAAATATCTGAAGGCGAATAAAAACGCCATTATGGAACATATTGAAGAACAAATCTACTGAGTAATCGATAACTTGCAGAAACGTGTAAGTAAAATTGAATGAAATCGTTCTTTGCTAGTAGGAAATATTTTTGAAGAATATTTGTCATTTGAGTTAGGACTCTTCTCACGTATTCAATCTAAGACGGTGAATTTGATTTGTCAAATGATTTGAAATGGCATAAATGTTTATAATAAAATGGTTTAAGAACATTTTAAGTTTGTATACCGGCAATAAAAGAACTTTTATAGCTTCTTGCTTGAAAAGGCTTATAGAACTGGTGTTGACTACAAAGTTTGTTAAATGAGCTTCGAGTTTCCAAGACACAATTTATTGTAAACAAAAGAAATTTGGGACAGCCATTATGAATATAAAGTATAAAGTTTATTCAAGTAAGGAGTTATATACGACATATATAACTGTTACCGTAACAACTATTAGAAATATTAAAGTCCATTTGCCATAGTTGCTACGCTTGCTAAACTTGTTATCAAACGCAGTTTTTATGTTAAGTCATTATTAAGAAGATACTGATGCTCTACTCCTAATTTGTTTTCCTCTGTCGCCCACTGCTGGATGATATGGGGTAGTGGATATATTACACAACTATAACACCGCAAACGACATAATAATAAGTAATTTATAATATTTTGCAGATGAGACTAAGACAACTTAACTTCTGGTTACCACAGATGACTGGAAGAGATTAGTGTTAAAAAATAAACCTTCAGCCGAGCACACAATCCTTGACAGACCACACTAATGGAGCAGGCACGAGACGTTGGGTTCACCCCTTTTTTTTCAAGTGCCTTACGAGGTACGAGGCTGCCACTCGAGAACAAATGATTTCTCACGGTACTTTTAATACTATTAATTTACGTGCTCATCTGGGAGCATATATTTCACTAATAATATTTATTATTTGTGTATTGAAAGGATAATTATAAAAATCTGTCATAAAATCAATGTTGGTTATTTCAGTCTAATCGTTCTTATCACAGATTAAGCGCTCTATTTCCGCCGATGACATTCTTAAATGAAATTTGAAGTGCTGATTTACTCACGGGTGGTGGTAAAAGTAAATTTGGTAAGAAAACCTTTTTTTATTATGAAGCTGAACAGAGATCTCTCCCATAGGTTGCCTCATTGAGGATATATTATATATATATATATATATATATATATATATATATATATATATATATATATATATATATATATATATATATATATATATATATATATATATATATATATATATATATATATATACTTGCCATGATTGACCGGCGGGTTGCCAACTACAGTTTTTTTTATTGTTTAGCGTTGTTGTCAAGAAGATGTAACAGCCAATCTCATCTTATTTTCCTTTTTTTCCTCTTATAAAATCCAAGGGATAACTGTATCTCTGAGAAATTAAAAAAATCGCTGACAGTAAAAAATAAAACCTGTTAACACTTATTGGGACATCGCGTATACACCAAAATTGAGACGAGGCATTTACTTTACTACTTTACTTTTGTGCTAATATATAGAAAAGCAGTATTTTATGATAATTATACTGTATCTATGGAGGCTTTGGGACTTGAAATCTTTCTAGCATTTCTAGAGTTGTCTCTTACGATCGCCAAGGGACGAAATGGTTTGACGGATTTTCTTTCGCTGTTTGGCGCGCTTCATTTCACTTCTTAGACTACTCTGACTTAAATTCGTAATTCGTGTTTTTTATTCTGCAGTAATATTACAAATTCTTTTAGAGATTTTCTGAAGATTTTAAATCATCTCGAGTGTAAAGGAAAAGTTTTTATAATCTTTAATATCCCATCAATACATATTTACTTTACTTCACTAGATAGCAGAATTACTTTTCTTCTTAGGATTCCGTCTGGGAAAATACTACTTCCTTACCTATATCTGCAAAAGAAAAGTGTCCCTAATCGCTGTGTTTTGTAGGACCTGAAGGATATTGAGAGCCAGAATAGTTACAGAAATTTAATCTAAAATTAGAATCTAAATATTCAGAGGTGACAACGCATATGTAGCCTTCCTTGTTTAAAGTTTGTTGCAAGTGTCCATGGATTGAAGTAACCACTTACAATCGAGTGGTATAAGGTAAGTGGAACGTTGGTAATTTCATAAATATTTTTATAAGTATAAAGAAAAATGAGCCGCGTTAGCACTGATTTGGGACACTTTTATAGTACACAAAGACTTATTCGATTTTCGATGCCTTCACCACGAAAATCTACATATATACTATGATCCGCTCGTCCTCAAATAAAATATTTTTCAAAAATATTGTTAAAGGTAGTGTTAAGGCATTGTACGGGCTGCAGCACGTACATTTTTGTGGCGTCGGCAGTTTACGCTATAACGCTACAATAATGCATTTTGTGCCGGTGCGCTAATTGAGCCCAGCAATACCGGTCACGCGTGCTCGCAGTATCATTTCCCATCTATCATTTAATTAGATTTAGTTGGGTCTATCAATAAAATATCGATTATCAACTTCCCGGTATTGACTATCATTTATTATCACATACTATCAACCGACCACGTGGGGGTCCCATCGCAGCCCATACATATTTTTGGTCCTTCGACAAACTCGCGTGTGTGTACAAAAAGTGTGCAACACAAGTGAGAGCAACCAGCAGGAGACGTGAGCTATCATCGGATTGTCAACATCGGGAGTCGGTGAACTGCAAACAGCTGAGCAGATCTGAACAAGTAAGATCTTTCCTTTTTTTCTATTACTATGTCCAACATGGAGGATATTTTGGCAAATCAACAACAATTGTTCGGGGCAATAGAGCAGACATTTACCAATTTTAAAAAGGATAGTGCCGATCGAAAGACGGCAGATTATATCAAACGGAGGTTTGATACTCTAGACAAATACTGGGCAGAATTTCAATCTAATCATGGTATATTAAGTGAAATAGAGTATGCGAAGTCTCATTCCTATTCTACGAGTAACCAATTTGAATCGTGTAGAAATAAATACGAGAAAATTAGAACGGCAATCGCTATCTATCAGGTTAGAGATGATAGGCCGGACACTCCAGTGTTGAAACCCGCTACACCGCTAGGGACGCCTGGACCACCTTGGCAGCCGTCGCCGCAGGTTACTCTGTCCCAGTCCCAAGGGAATAATAGCAAGACGGACGAAATGTTACGCAGGCAAACTAGTAATTTTAAGGCATTCAAACACACAGTATCCAATATCAACTTAGATTCGATATCAGAAAAGTGGGAATTCGATCATTTATTACGTGCTATACAATCGCGTTGGTCTTTAATTGATAATATGCATTGGGAGTTAGACAGTGAGCTTGGGGGTAGGAACCCAGATTATGAGTTATCATTTTTCACATACGAAAGAAAATACAACGAGATTATCAAAGCCATCAACCGTAAACTGTGGTCTGTATCATATCGAGAGCAATCGACCCCTCACGTAGAGATACCTACATTTAGTGGTAGCTACCATCAGTGGAGTTCCTTCAAAGACCTATTCATGGAAACTATTCACGGCAACCCGTCATTATCTAACGCACAAAGGAAGCAATTCCTTAAAACTAAAGTTAGAGGTGAAGCGGAGAGACTAATTCAACATCTACCAATATCATCTGATAATTATCCAATCTGTTGGGACATACTTAACAACAGATATAATAATAAACGCTTAATTTTCCGCTCGCATATCGATATCTTACTAAATGTCCCCATAATGCAACATACGTCTTTAAATCATATAAAGCGTATTCACGACACAACCCTAGAAACATTAAACGCTATCAAAAATTTAGGCGTTAACGTTGATTCATGGGATTCATTGATTGTGCATCTCCTTTCGCAAAAACTCGATGCTGACACGCATAATGAATACATGGCGTCAGTCAAGGAGCCCCGCGAGTTACCTAATTTGCATGAATTTCTGTCATTTTTAGAAGGCAAGTTTACAAGCTTAGAATCTTCTCGAAAGAAGTCTGAGACCTCTGCAAAAAATGTACATAGCAACAACAATTATTCGCCGCGACCTTTCAATAATAGGTATCAAAGAAACTTGAATAAACAAGCCTTTCCGTTGTACGGTAAATTCACTTTACAACAATCAAAGGCTAATAACAATACTTCTTGGAAATTTTATAAGTGTGCACTTTGCAAAACCAATGAACATTGTCTTTATTTCTGTCGACAGTTTTTAAACATGACACCTTACCTAAAGCTTAAAACTGTATCAAGACTGAATGTATGCGAAAATTGCCTTTATTCACATAATGGTAAGCCATGTATTTCCGAAAAAAGATGTACAGAGTGCAATGAAGCGCATAATTCTATTTTGCATAAATCATTTCGACATAATTATAATAATTCGCCGAAGGCAGCAACCCGCGTAAGCAACCAGAAACCTGAAACTTCGGGTCAAGTACGAAGCAACTTACACGTGTCGATGCAATGTGACGTGCCTGAAATTCTTTTAGCTACAGCTATACTTAAGGTACAAAAATATGATGGGAGTTTCGTCAGCATGCGTGCTTTAATAGATCAAGGGTCCCAAGCTTCTCTCATCAGTGAACATGCGGCTCAGTTGCTCGGCCAACCTCGACTTCGATGTACTAAGGAGAGCAATTGTAAAGGCGTCATGACTATCAAATGCAAAGCTATAAATAACGATTTTGAATTTGAACCGGAAGTATACATAATGAAAAGCCTTATCAAAAATTTACCTAACTTTAGCTTTTCAAAACCGGCCTGGACGTATTTAAATAACATCACGCTAGCAGATCCCGAATTTAATATCAGTCGCCCGGTCGACCTTCTGTTAGGAGCAGATGTTTACTCTTTGATTTTATTAGAGGGAATTTGTAGGTTGAATGATAATATACCGATAGCTCAGAATACTCGTTTAGGCTGGATTTTAACCGGTAACGTAAAAACTTTACAATGTAACGTGATCATTAACGACTTAAAGGAGATTCAAAAATTCTGGGAGATGGAGGATATCAGTGAAGAATCTACCCTATCATTTGAGGATTAACTATGCATCGACTATTACAAGTCTACTACTATCAGGCGCGAAGACGGTCGATACGAAGTACGTTTGCCCCTCACCCCAGACTTCCCGGATAAGCTGGGAGAATCAAAATCAAAAGCTATCGCTCAATTTAAATCGTTAGAAATCACATTCAAAAAACACGAAAACATTAAAAATCAATATCAATCATTTATAAAGGAATACCGCACCCTCGGACACATGATTCCAGCTACCAATAAACCGACTCAGAGACGTCAGCATTGTGTATTAACTCATCATTGTGTGCGTGCTGACGACACTATCATTAATTCCAAATTTAGAGTGGTATTTAACGCTTCGTGTAAAACATCATCAGGTAATAGCTTGAATGACGTCATGAGATGTGGTCCTAATCTCCAACTGGATCTGCAGTCTCTCATAATCAAGTGGAGACAATATCAGTTCGCGTTCACAGCCGATATTGAAAAAATGTTCAGGCAGATTTGGATCCACCTCGATGATCAACAGTTATTAAGGATCGTTTGGCGTGACTCTCCCTCAGAACCTATCAAAGACTATCAACTAACCACAGTCACATACGGAACATAAGCAGCGCCGTTCCTAGCGATGATGACTCTCAAGCAACTTGCATGTGATGAACCTAACTATCAAAACAGTCAGGCGATCGACGTATTAAACAACTGCTTTTACATGGATGACCTGGTCCATGGGTGTCACGATATAAGAACCGCACGTCAATTACAGCAAGACCTTATCAATTTATTAAAATCAGCTGGATTTCATTTGAGGAAATGGAGATCGAACTGCGATGACTTGATCAGAGAGGAAGAGTCAGCTCTATCAAAGGATGACAACTTTGATTTCAAGCAATCAGCGCAAACGAAAACCCTTGGGTTAAGATGGAATCCACAAGAGGATATTTTCATGTTTCAATCAAATTTAGAACCGACGGAAGTCTCCAACAAGGTCACAAAGAGAAACCTTTTATCAGACATATCAAAACTTTTTGACCCGCTCGGTTGGCTATCACCACTATCAACTAAGTTAAAAATTATTTTTCAACAAGCGTGGACTGCTGATAACATTAACTGGGATGATCCTATACCGAATGAAGTATATGTCGAGTGGAAGAAGGTCAGAGAGGATATGCACAATATTCAAGACCTTCAGTTACCCCGATGGCTGCAGATCCATGAGTGCGACAGTATCGAGCTACATGGGTTCAGTGACTCGTCTGTCAGAGCTTATGCATGTGTGATCTATTGTCGTATCAACCAAGGCAATAAATCGTCTGTAGTGTTGGTGGCCGGCAGAGCCAGGCTTGTGCCAACCAGCAAGACAGTCTCGCTACCGCGGTTGGAACTGAGCGGAGCACTACTCCTATCAAAGCTAATGGGTAAAGTCGCAGAGTGCCTTAGTGGGTACAATATCAAAATATATGGTTGGACGGACTCCATGGTAGTACTGGGGTGGCTCAACGGAGAACCATCCAGATGGAAAACGTTTGTGGCAAATAGAGTTCGTACAATAACCAAAAATATGCCACCTGACTGCTGGAGGTACGTTATGTCGGAAGAAAACCCAGCCGACTGTGCCAGTCGTGGTCTAACTGCATCACAACTCAAAGCCCAGACCTTGTGGTGGCTGGGCCCGACTTGGCTATCAACATATAATGGCATAAGATCGCTTATACCACAAACGAAGAATTAATCAAGGGCATAAGATCGCTTATACCACAAACGAAGAATTAAAATTATCAAAAACAATTTTAGTAGCACAACATCAACCTGATTTTATCATTCAAGAAATCCTATTAAAATATAGTACAATTAACAAAGCGGTAAGAATAGTTGCATGGATTCGGAGATTTCTAACTATCAAAAAAGGACAAAATATAAAATATTTAACAGTACGAGAGTTGAAAGAAGCTAAGTTATTAATTATCAAAAATATACAACAAACGGGATTTGCAAGAGAGTTATCAGATTTAAAACAACGAAATAAAATAAGTCGAAAATGCAACATTTGTGAACTAAATCCGTATATTGATCAAGATGAAGCATTGAGAGTCGGTGGGAGGTTGCGAAATGCCAATCTGGACCCAGACATGAAAAATCCTATCATTATACCCGGCAACAGTCGTCTTGCGGAGTTTCTTATAGACCAGGCGCATGAAATGACATATCATGGTGGTGCTCGGCTAACGTCAGCCAACCTGAGACAAAAGTACTGGATCGTCGGTGGTAACAGAGCTACAAAGAAGAGATTACGTCATTGTATCAAATGTAGAAGGCACGAACCAACCAAACACTATCAAATTATGGGTGACCTTCCAGCAGCTAGAGCAAACCCTTCACGCCCCTTCCATCATGTCGCTGTAGACTACACGGGCCACGTGTTCATCAAAGCTAACTCAGACCGTGGGATCAAAACTACGAAAGGTTATATCGCAGTGTTCACGTGTATGGCAACAAAAGCTGTACATTTGGAGTTGGTGTCTGACCTGACGAGTACTGCATTCTTAGCAGCGTTACGGAGAATGACAGCTCGCCGTGGCAAACCTAATCACATTTATAGCGATAATGGCACGAACTTCATAGGAGCCAACAAGGTCTTACAGCAGGAATACGAAGAGCTCCTCAAAACATTTAGTGATGAGTTCCTCTCAGAAGTGTCCGAGATGGGTATAAATTGGCACTTGAATGCACCTTCGTGGCCGTCAGCCAATGGTCTTTGTGAAGGAGCCGTGAAAAGCCTCAAGTATCATCTAAGGAGGGTGGTTGGTGATCAAAAACTCACCTACGAAGAGTACAGCACGCTGCTAGCACAATTAGAAGCTTGCTTAAATTCGAGACCACTATGTCCATTGACGGAGGACGCTGATGATTTAAATTATTTAACCCCTTCACATTTTCTATCAAGCGGTCCGATTCTATCAATTTATGAGACGGAACGAGATCTTAGGACTAGGTGGCATTTAACACAAAAAATATTCCAAGACATTTGGAAAAGGTGGAAACAAGAATATTTTACAAATCTACCAACCCGGAGCAAGTGGCGCCAACCTCAAGAAAATATAAAATTAAATGACATCGTACTCATCAATGATGGCAACCTTCCTTCAGGCAGATGGGCCCTCGGTAGGGTGGTCGAATTGCACCCTGGTAATGACGGCTACGTGCGTGTTGTGACATTAAAAACAAAAAACGGTTATATGAAAAGACCTGTTATCAAACTATTAATACTCCCTATCATCTCCGAAGAAACACAAGATCAGGAATTAAAGCAAGAGAAACCAATAAAGCGTAAGATAAAACAAAGGAATAGAGGATACAGTTTCATTACAGTTGCAACTTCTATCTTATTATTTTTTATGACCCTTATAACTAATACTAGAGGACTATATACTATAAATAAACTGCAAAATAATACTAGCCTATTTTTCGACAAGATTGTAAACATGCATTTGATAGCTGACGATTGGAAACTCGTTGTCTATTATGATCTCTACCCATATTGGGAAGGCACCGCCGCGTCCTCGAAGTACATGGAATACCTAGAAAACATCTGTTCGAAGATAAGAGGGCATTCACACTACGAGAGTGTCATGTATCAATTGAATCACGAGCGATCGGAACTACGGTGCTACAATATTGTGTTGCAAGATAGGGACGACCTACTCACACGTAAGCGCAGGGGACTCATCAATGGTGTAGGTAATATCGCAAACGCGTTGTTTGGGGTGCTTGACGGCAACTTCGCTGAAAAATATGAAAAAGATATCGACTTAATCAGAAAAAACCAAGGACACCTAGCCCAGCTGTGGAAGAATCAAACTTCAGCCGTAGAAGCAGAGTTCAATGTCATCAAGAGGGTAGAGTCGATCATGGAACAGCATCATAAAACAGTCAACAAAAAGATGATCGAACTTGAACAATCAATGAACGCACTAAAGTCACAAGTCTCAAATAACTCATATATAAACGAATTTACCTTGGCCGCTATAGTTACAAACAACATTTTGAACAAGTTAAAAGAAATACAAACTTATCTTATTGAAACTATCACAGACGTATTTCACTGGAAGTATGATATTCATCTCCTAACCCCCAAGCAACTCCAACACGAATTAAATGCCATCTCTACTCAGATACCTAAAGACACAATAAAGATACAATATCGTGTTGCAAGATAAGGACGACCTACTCACACGTAAGCGCAGGGGACTCATCAATGGTGTAGGTAATATCGCAAACGCGTTGTTTGGGGTGCTTGACAGCAACTTCGCTGAAAATTATGAAAAAGATATCGACTTAATCAGAAAAAACCAAGGACACCTAGCCCAGCTGTGGAAGAATCAAACTTCAGTCGTAGAAGCAGAGTTCAATGTCATCAAGAGGGTAGAGTCGATCATGGAACAGCATCATAAAACAGTCAACAAAAAGATGATCGAACTTGAACAATCAATGAACGCACTAAAGTCACAAGTCTCAAATAACTCATATATAAACGAATTTATCTTGGCCGCTATAGTTACAAATAACATTTTGAACAAGTTAAAAGAAATACAAACTTATCTTATTGAAACTATCACAGACGTATTTCACGGGAAGTATGATATTCATCTCCTAACCCCCAAGCAACTCCAACACGAATTAAATGCCATCTCTACTCAGATACCTAAAGACCTATCACTACCTACCGATCACGCGAATTATTCAAACATATACAAATTACTTAACGTAAAAGCACGCTTATCGAAGTCCTTTCTTATTTTCGAAATCCGAATACCATTATTAGCACGAGACGCTTACGAAGTCCTTAAAGCAAGTCCGCACGCACTGAAGGGGGTAGGTCTAGAATGGAATCAAAATTAACATCACTACATTAATTAAAGACTCAACAAAGCCTTGCGACTGGCGAATGCGCACCGAAAACAGTTCAAAGTCGTGGTGGGTAAAGAAGTGGTTAACGCGGAAATCTTATTGGAGTGCGAAATAGAAATTGGGCGAGAAGCTGTGCACCTTGTATAAAAACATAATTAATATCTATCAATTTTAGACGTATCAATACGGGTAGCATATTAAAAAATTGAAGTCAATCTACATAGAATTATATTTTTATTGTTTTTCCAACAGAATATGTAAGTTACCACATAAAGCGTTTTTGAACTCTCTCCTTTGTAGAATAGTGTGGACGCCAGATAACACCGCAGTACTCCAATATACTCCTTACAAGCCCATAGTGACTTTTTTTGTTTTGGGGTTTAAAAATCCTAAGATCTATTTATAATACCATCAACATGGGCATAAAAAAGTTAATTTTTTGTCAAAATATACACCAAGATCACTTTTACTTCTTGTATTTCGTTATTCATAATGATTATTGATCAACTTAGTATTTCTTGTAACTTTAACATTTAGAATAGTTAAGGTTCATGCCGTTAAGATTATACCAATGTACAAGTCTATTTAAATCTCTCTATAACAATACTTAATCTTCTATAGATTCGATTCGAAAATTAAAAAAAAATAGAAATGTCGTTTATAAACAAGTTAAATAATAATAAAGAATGAAACACTCGAGTATAACATAAAAAAACATTTCGCTTTACTTTCTTCTCTTTCAAAAACCATAACTTTCGTATATATGAAATAAATTAGAAGGGGAGTTGGTCGAGCAAGTAGATGAGTTTGTATATTTGAGATGTATATTCAGCAGGGCTGGGAGACAAGAGATCACAGTGAAACACACATTAATTTGCTACGCTCTGACATAAGTATTTCTAACACAACAGTTTCACATATACCACAATTAGGACAACACGCAGTGATATCCGTTCTATTTCTAATAGAAAAAGATAAGTTTATTACACGTAAGGCTTACATTTGTCCACTTAAGCAGATTTTGGTAGATTATTTTAATGCAGATTTAATCAGTATTGATTGGGATAGTATTTTATATCTCAACAATGTTAATGATATGGTAGCAAAATTGAATTCATATATAATAACGCTTTTTGACCTTCATGCCCTAAGTAAATTAGTGCGATTAAAAAAACAAACTCACCCATGGATTACTGATACATAATAATAACGGCATTGGCCATTAGTTTGGACATTGCGAAGGCCTTTGATCGGGTTTGGCACAAAGCGCTTCTTTCGAAGCTCCCTTCCTATGGGCTTCCCGAGAAATTGTGCGATTGGATCACCAGCTTTCTTGCAGATCGGAGCATCAAGGTCGTTGTAGACGGTGCAAGCTCTGATTGCAAGCCTATTAATGCTGGTGTTCCACAGGGTTGCGTGCTATCGCCAACGCTGTTTCTTCTGCATATCAATGATATGTTGCATACCCGTAACATTCATTGCTATGCAGATGACAGCACTGGTGATGCTCTTTACACCGGCCGAACCAATATTTCTCGGGAAAACGTCTCCGAGTGTCGGGACAAATTTGTGTCTGAAGTCGAGTCTTTGCTGAACAGAGTCTTGGATTGGGGACGACTAAATCTAGTCCAGTTTAACCCCCAGAAGACACAAGTTTGCGCGTTAACCGCTAAAAAGAACCCCTTTGTCGTATCCCCTCAGTTTCAAGGCACTCCCCTTGTTGCCTGAGCCAGTATCGGAATCCTCGGCGTCGACATATCGAGTGACGTGCAGTTTCGTGGTCACTTGGAAGGGAAGGCCAAATTGGCCTCTAAAAAGCTTGGCGTGCTCAGCAGAGCGGGACAGTATTTCATGCCGGCACACCGCCTGCAACTTTACAAGGCGCAGTTTCAGCCGCACATGGAATACTGTTCCCATCTCTGGGCTGGGGCTCCCCAGTACCAGCTCCTTCCAATTGACCGCATCCAGCGCAGAGCGGCTCGAATCGTCGACGACTGAGTTCTTTCACTGGCGCTGCGAAGGGATGTTGCATTTCTTTGCGTATTTTATCGCATCTATTACGGGGAGTGCTCTGAGGAATTGTTCGGATTAATCCCAGCCGCCACATTTCGTGAACGCACTACACGGCAAACATCCCGATACTATCCACACCATCTGGATGCTTGACGGTCCACCACTGTACGTTTCACAAGGAGTTTTCTTCCACGTACAACCTCTCTGTGGAATAGTTTACCACCGGCAATGTTTCCGGACCTATACGACCTGGGGACCTTCAAGAAAAGAGCTTACTCCTTTCTAAAGGGCCGGCAACGCACCCGCAATTCTCCTGGTGTTGCGGTTGATCAAGGGCGGCGGTAGTCACTTAACATCAGGTGAACTGCATGCTCGTTTGCCCCCTCTTCTATAAAAAAAAATACAGTTAAAATTATGATGAGGCATCGAAACCACTATTTCATGCGGTTTAAGAAAACTAAACTAGATAAATATTATAATTCCTATAAAGATCTAAAAAAACCTTGTGACTAATGCTATTCATTTTGAAAAGAGAGCATATTTTGAAACGTATAGTAATAAAAACTTAAATAACCCTAAAGCTCTACTATAGAAAAGTGTAAAAGGTAATATTATTACTAAGGAACAGGCTGAGATAAATTTGCCAGATCATTGTAATGATCCTGATATAATAAATAAACATTTTTGAATATTCCTCGTGATAATAATATAGACCTTTCAAAACTTACTTTCTATGAGTTTAACAAATATGAGACAGGTATTTTCATTTCAATATAACAAATGAGGACCAAATGGCTAAAATAATTCAGAGTTTGAAATCTAACCTCCAAGGTGTGGATCTGATAACACTTGATATGTTATGACACTGCCACATACATTGAAAGTCATCACAGCTATTGTGAATAAATCTATTACCACGTCTACCTTCCCTGATCAATGGAAAATAGCTGTGGTAAAGCCTATCCCTAAGAAAAAAACAGACAACCTGTTTAAAAGATCTGCGCCCCATAAGCATCTTGCCTTGTTTATCTAAGGTATAAGTAGAAGTGGTCTGCTTTCAGTTAAACGAATACTTAGAGGTACACAAAATCTTACCTTTAGCACAGTCAGGTTTTCGTAAACACCATAGCACCACAAAAGCGGTTATTGATGTTGTTGATAATAAACTAACAGCTCAGGATAAGGCAATGGGTACAATACTTACTCTTTTAGATTTCTCACGAGCTTTTGACTCCATAAATTATACTCTTTTCTCTCTAAGTTATCTTTCTATTTATTTGACGCTTGTACAGTTCAATGGTTTCATAGTTACTTAACAGATAGATTGCAATATGTTAGTATAAAAAACATGATGTCACAATGCTTATGTCTGAACCGCACTTCGTTTCTTGCGGTGTCCCACAGGGATCTATCCTGCATCCTATTTTATTTATTTTATATAGTTCAGACATCACTAGCTGTATCAAAAATTGTGAGTATCACTTATATGCAGATGACTTGCAAATATATAAATCTCTTTTCCCTCAAGATTGTGAAACTGCTGTCAAATTATTGAATGGAGATCTCAAACGTATCTCGTTATAGTCCAAGCAAAATTCTCTTGTGCTAAATTCACCAAAATTTTAAAATTTTAAATTTTAAAAATTTTAATTCTAAGAACAAATAAAAATATTAAAAATATATCAATGCTTCAGCCCTTAGTTCTAATTGATAATGAACCTATACAGCAAGTATCTGAGGCAAGAAATTTAGATGTATTAATTGATTGTAGTTTGCGATTTGAAAGTCATGTATTTGAGGGAGTGCGCAGTTGTTTTTACCGTTTGAAGTTATTGTACAAAGTTCGGCAATACCTCAGTGAAGATATGCGGATAAGATTGTGTGAGTCATTAATAGTGTCTAAGTTAAATTATGCAGATGCAGTCTATGGACTACGACTGTTGAGAAGGTCAGAGACGCTCATACAGCGGGTGCAAAATGCGTGTACTCGGTTTTGTTTCACTGTCCCGCCTCGATGTCATGTAATGCCTTATTTGAACAACGCTAATCTGTTAAAAATGAGTGCCCGGAGAAAATTACACCTTGCTACTATACTATTCTCAACAATAACAAAACAGCGACCAGTATACCTGTTTCAAAAGCTGAAGTAGGCCCGAGATCAAAATAAATATAATACAAGAGCTTCTGTTCATTCCCTTGTAACAACTCGATACCGCACTGCATTCGAGGTAGTTTCAAATTTGCAGCAACCCACTGTTTGAATGATCTACCACCACCTATTCGTTCCCCAAAATCACTGAATATTTTTAAAAACAAACTAAAGTTCTATTACTTAGCACAACAAGTTCTAAATACGTAATACAATTACATTTAGAACGCAAAATAGTACTAAAGTTAAATAGTATTTATTCTATTTTATACCGTGTTCAAATATTATTGATTATTGTTTATTTCTGTTACATTATGTGATGAATGATCATTTAATATTTATTTATTTTTAATCTCACTTTTTATTTTATAAAAAAATCTAGGAGGTCCCGTTACATGGCGTGCCCCTTTGAGTACAGAATATAAATTATATATGTACTAAAATCATAAATTTTATTGCTACATTGCTTTTTCTTCCCCATAGAACCAAATATGTTATATGTAAGTATAGTTATACTGTATGTACTACACACCATTTATATTGATATTAATACAGTATGTCTGTGTTAACTGTGTTCGTTAGCACTACTCTTTAACCCACTGCCTAATTACTATTAGTCTATAAGTTGTAGTTACGCGTAATTCGAGGTTCACACACCGACTCGTCAGTGAAGTCACAAGGTTCCAACTGAAAACCAGCGCTGCCTCTGCAGCATTATGCTGAGTTGGAGACCTATTTGATGTCACATTTTATCTTTAAAATCTTTTTTAATTTTTTTTTATTTCATTATTAATTAACATCATGTATGTTCTGCTTATTAAGTAATTTTTAATGCGTAAGCAGTCTTACACGTGCGCATGCATATTCTTTGTCCATTGTATTTTATATTTAAATTTCAAAAATTGTGTGTAAAGTGTGATTATCAAATAAATGGTTCTTTCTTTCCACCAAACCACCGAGGTTGTATGGGTTACCGAAATTTTGACTCATTAAAATACTTAAAGAAAAAGTATAAACACATTTTTTTTGATGTAATACGAATAAGAAAGGTTTTATGACTTTTTACGATAAAGTTAATATTTTCGGATTTGTGAATTTTTAAAGGTTTCAAAAATCCCGAATTCGACTAATTTTGACCCATTAAAAGTACATAAAGAAAATATAAAATTAAAAAAAGATATTTTTATGGATTTAAAAACGAATAAAAAGTGTCCTTTGGCTTTTTACGATAACGTTAATATTTTTGGAGTTATGAATTTTAAAAGGTTTGAAAAATAATGAATTCGATACTTTTGACTCATTCAAAATATATAAAGGAATGCATAAAAATATTTTTATTCTAACTTAAGTTAACTATTGTCACAAGAGTAAAAAATATATCCTTTATATTTTATATTTTTTATACATTTTTAGATAGTCAAAAAATATCCGAATTCGGCATTTTTCAAACATTTAGAAATTAATGACTCCGAAAATGTTAACTTTATCGTTAAAATTCACGGTATATTTTTATTTACCGCGAATTTTAACGATGGGGGGTCATTGTAGAAGCGTGCTCGTCGCGACACCTGCCAGCCCTTTTCAGGGCTGCAATTCTACACAGCTGCGCACCCATGTAAACGAGGGTTAGGGCGTCCCCCCAAGGCGACGCACACCAGCTCGTCCCCGTTGGTGTGGAATTCAGCGCGCAAAGCGGCAATGGGGACCGCCACCCGTCACGCATAGCCCGACACGGCGGAAGGTGGAGAACGGAGTGCAGAGTTGGCACGTGGAATGTTAGAGGGGGCATGAGAGATAAGACGAATGAGTTGATCGAAATAATGAAAGAAAGAGAATTAGATGTCGTGTGTATGTCGGAGACCAAACGGAAAGGCAGTGGTACTGAAGAGCTCCCTGGCGGGACGTTAGTTATATGGTCCGGAGTCCCGGAAAGCGAGAACGCCTGCCAGGGAGTGGGAGTGCTGTTGTCGTCCCGGTTGGTCGATCTTATGACTGAATACAAGGTTGTGAACTCAAGAATTCTCTGGGTTCGCTTGAAAATGGGACTGACGAATTTATTCCTTTTGGCTGTTTATGCGCCGGTAGCTTCGTCGTCCGGGGCTGAGCTGGAGGAGTTTTGGGAGAATGTAAGAGAAGTTCTATATTTGGTTAAGGGAAACGAAAGAACTGTTGTATGTGGTGATTTGAATGGATGGGTAGGTATCGCTCGACCAGGATACGAGTCGGTGCTTGGAAAGTTTGGCGATAAAAGGGTTAATGATGCTGGCAAGCTTATACTGGCTGTATGCAAGGAAAAGGGTCTTCTTGTGACAAACACTATGTTTAATCACAGGAAAATCCATATGTACACTAGAGAAAGAAAGAATGAGAGAAGTATAATTGATTTGTTCCTGGTGGATGACCGACTGCAAAAATAGGTGATGGATACACGAGTGTTCAGGGTTGCTGACCTGGGAACGGATCATTATCTAGTAATTACTAGATTTAGGGGTTAGATAAGTAAGTAAGTAAGTAAGTATATTTTTGTTTATATTTTTTAAAGAACTAAAAAAAATTGTCGAATTTGAAAATAATTGCATTTTGTATTGTTTAAAGCATGGCTATGTAAAGTTATTAGTTTTACTTTTGCTAAGCAAGTGTTTCCTTAAAGTAATAGGACATGAAAACGCCATTTTTACACACACGTTTAAAACAGGATGATCTTCTCGCCGATATCACATACCAATGTGCGGGAAGGAGGATCGATTACAGATTCAAAGATACGGGAACAGTATCCAAATATTCGCATTCGTAAATTATATTTAACTCTCTGCTTTGTGTGTGGCATTGTATGTCATCAAAAGCATGAATGTTCCAAAATTATCCTTAGAATTTTAAAGAAATAGTAACTTTAAAATTCAAAAAAGGTGGAGATTTTTCCAAACAATGGCCATGATATAAAAAATGTTACGGCATTCGTAAAGGTACATTTTCAATCTGACACAAGCCACATACACAATAATATTATCATTTTCCTTGTCTCCGTGTGAGAAATATTTTGTCACGTCGTGTTACTGCAGGTTAACAACTCTCACGTGTGTCGCATTATATTATTCACATTCTTGCAAATATACGAAGGCGACAAATTCTGAATATTCATGACGTAAGAGTTATGTGATATGTTTGTATTGTTTGTCCTGTCTTGGATGCAGTGTACAGCGACCTTGTGTATATTCTTGTGTTAAAATATTTATTTTTTTCATTAATAATATTAAATATATGAACAATTTGAATAATACAATAGAAATTAACTGCGATAGCGTGGTCTTTAAACGCGACGGCTGATCATGAGGTCCCGGGTTCGAATTTAGGGTTGGGTCAAAAAATTTGTACAATCAGCCTTGAGTCAGGTAGTTAGCAGTGTTTCATCTCGGTGCCACTGAAAACACTTATAGCCGCTGGTTCTGTGCCTGATCTCTCTCCGGTTGTTTCAGTTTGTGCTATGAGGGTGAGGGAATTTAGAGTGCACCTGTGCTTGCTCATATACCCGTGCACTACAATCCTGTCGAGCAATATGTGATATTAAATAAAAATTCATGTATTATTCCTATACGGGACTTAACACTAGTTGTGGGTCATAAATAAATCGGTATAACAATCAAAGAAATAAAATAACAATGCTCCCATAGAATACCTATAGCCTTAAGTTACTTTGTAGGCTTCGTAATGTGAATAAATCTGAGATCCTGTTAGTTGAAGATATTTGAAGATTATATTACATATATCTGAGGTATGAAATTACTATACATTGTATCTTTTGACAAGATAACCTTTGATTATGGTTGATTCAAAATCATCGTATATATATTATAATCAGGGTTTAGTACGGGAGTTGTGAAACAACTATATTTTCTATAGTTGTAGCACGAAGAGTTTGGCGCAAACAGGAAAGAACCACGCTCTCACAGAATATAAGCATAAAATAACAACCTAATGCTGCTGTATTTCGCATGTTGAATGTAAAGAAGCGTGGAAGCGTCCCCGCTTCATTACATTCCATTTTAGTCCTCAGGGATAATGCATCAACATTTTATTCGTGGTCGAGGAAAGATGTGGAAGTATAGGACCGCAGCCTCCGTTTGCCATCAAGTGTGTGTTCGTTAATCACCTTTATTCGTTATAAAAACAAACCTAGTAGCCTTTTATGGACGGAAATTGATCAGTTCATACACCACCGACGTAAAATACCAAGACCCGGAGCAGCAAACATACTAAAAGTTTCCAAGTTTGGCGATTATATAAAATCAGTATTTCTCGTCTTGATTGAATGTTATTTACCATGCTTTAGGAATACAATTCTTCCTACCTTGCAAAATTATACCATAATTAACACCACCAAGCATAATAACCAAAGTGATGGATTCATGGTATATTTACAGACGCGCCTATTGGCTACATGCATACAACCAGACTTTCACTAATCAGCTTTTGGGCTGATTATAAAGATTGATACCGACGTGTCAATTGTCTATATTATCCGTTCACCAATAGATAATATAAATAGTTTTCTCCTAGTCACTAACAACATTCTTCTGTCACTCACTTTATTCAAGTCTGTTGTCGTAACAGTCGATTTAAATCTATATATCAAACCCGATATGCCTGACACGCGATCTCACAAATTTTTGAATTGTCTTTCTTACCACAGCTATCTCATATGCCCATACCCTTCCAAACAGGCGTTGCAATTACTTGGTTCACACGATCCTAAGAACAATCTCCCACTTTTATTTTGTCTATGGCTCCACAGTAACTGATCACTGTTCCAAATTACTTTACATACACACCCAACGTATACAGTTTCAGTCACAACTTCAGGTTTGACAAATCAGCATAATAACTAGAATTCACCCCTCTTTGTTCTATATAGGATGCAAATATAGCTACCGATAAATTAATTCAATTACAACTTCTACTTTTTTTTGACACGACAGTTAAGAAGAAGAACATTCTGTAAACTTGAGTTGCTCTCAGTTTAGGAATTTTAACATAAAATCGGTGCATTAGAAATTTTAACACAAAAAATTATAAACTTTTTAAGTCAAAAAGTCAATACAGGCGTGGGTGCTTGTGTATATGTAAATAAAGCAAGTTATAACCCAAAAAACCTTGAGGGATAGCACAAAACGATTAACGAATACCACTAAAACTAAAAACCCTTCTGCACAATTAGTTACTTTAGGTAAGGTTACGTGAACGTATCACATAAGCAGTCGTGCAACAGTGTAAATTCGTACTCTTTATGTACTAAAGAGAAACTTGCAAATTATATAATCAACCGCAGAAACTTTCAAACAACAAACTCCCTACAAACCCTATCTGACATCGTATAGACTTCATCTTTTATCCTAGATCCCTTATAGATCATAATTAAATCATTTCGGTTATAGTCTTCTTAAGGTTTTTTGATGATAGCTGTTGGGATAGCATTTCGCCTTTCTTCCTGAAGAAATATTCAACCACTCTGGCACCGATCTTATGCCTTATATTTAATCTTTGTTTTGACACTGATGTCTTTCCCACGTCACTTAAAAAGCAATTATTCATTCAGTCTTCCAGGAAGATAACAGGAACGTAACGAATAATTTCGATCTCGTAGCTGCTCTTAGTACTCTATTAAAGGTTTTCGAAAGATTGATTAATAAAATACTTATTTTATATCTCAAACATTATAATTTAATTTCTTCACAGCAGTTTGGCTTTCTCAAGAATGAATCAACTAATAATATACTTCAAATTTTGGTTAACCATGTCGTTTGGAACTTGAATCAAGGCAATAAGCCCTAACTGGATCTTTGGATCTTGCGAAAGAGTTCGATACGATACTTGTCCCAGCTCTCTTACTCATAATATAATACTGTAGTGTCAACTTTTATACGTGGTAGAGCCATGCTGCAGTTATATTAGTAGTATAGTTGTAGCACGAATGGGTCGGCTCGACCGGGGAAGGACCACGCTCTCACAGAATACCAGCGTGAAATAGTAGCTTAATGCTGCTGTATTTCGTATGGTGAGTGTAGAGAACCACTCCTTAAAAAAATGCCTCGCCTCCAGTAAAAAGGGTCTCCTTTTTACTGGAGGCGAGGCATTCCATCTTGGTCCTCACGGGTGACAACGCATCTGCATTTTGATTCGTATTCGAGGATAGATGTAGATGTCTATTGGCCACAGTAACCACTTACCATCAGGTGGACTGTGTGCTCGTTTGTCACCCTATCCTATTAAAAAAAAAAACTAGATCTTTTTCAAAGTAACCTCACAATTCGCTCCCAGACTGTCAGAATTGATGACCATAATAGTGATGAGCTCCAGATCCTTTACGGCGTACCACAAGGAATTAGGTCTCACTCTATTCGTAGTGTTTGTCAACGATGTATGCAAGCCTAATACTCCAAATGATAATATTTTGTCTTTTGCGGGTTATACTGCAATAACATTCGTCGCCAAAATATGATCTTTATTTGAGCACAAGGCTCAGTTTTGCCTTAACCTTATTGACTTATTCACACACGCTGACCTTTAGTATCTCCAAAACTAAAAGTAAAAATTACCTATCCAGCTATTTGAGTCCAAACCAAATTTACCAAAATCCCTTAAAGTCCACTCTTGACAAAGACATACTTAGGTCTCTTGTCAGTGTCCAGTCATATCTGTTGACCATATTAAATACCCAGGTATAACCTTACATAAAAATTTTTATTAATTTATTTATTATTTTTTGTACACCACAATACAGAAACATCAAGTTCAGTTAAAACTAATTAAAGTATGTACAATAGGCGCTCTTATCACTCTGAAAGTGATTTCTTCCAGACAACCTTTGCGTAGAGGAGTGATGCAAACAAAAGTTAAAATAGAGGGAGGCATACAAAATATAAATAAAAAAACACATACAAATAAAAGTTATATATAAAATATCATATAATAGATTAAATAAATAGAGTACGAGAAAGGTAAAGTAATTTATCTAATAGCGTTCTAAATAATACGATTTAACAAGACTTTTGAAAGAGTGAAGAGATTTAGCACGACGAATATGGAGAGGTAAGGAGTTCCACAATCGCACAGCGGTTACGGTGAAGGATTTCTTGAAAAAGGAAGAAGAGTGCAAAGGTGTAGAGAGAGTAAGATTGACGGAGGAACGAAGGAACCGATTATGAGTAAGAGAAAGATACTGGAAACGATTTTTTAAATAAAGAGGAGTAGAAGGATTAAACAGCACACTATACAAAGCGGAGAGAATGTAAGTATTCCTGCGAAGGCGGATCGGGAGCCATTTGAGCTGTTTGCGAAATTCGGAGATATGATCATATTTGCGAAGCCCAAATATAAATCTAATGCATAAATTTTCAATACGCTCAAGCTTATTAAGCTGCCCCTCGGTAATCTCAAGATAGCAAATATCAGCATAGTCAAGGATAGGCAGAAGTAGAGACTGGGCGAGCGTAACTTTAGTTGCTGTGGGATGGAAATTACATAATCTACGTAAAGAGCTTAACGCAGCAAACAAAAATCCTAAATTTTAAAAGCTACAGTAATCTTCTCACTGTTAGAGTTCGTAAATTAATTAATATATTAAAACAATATTATTGTGAAGTTTTTTTTCATATATCTATCTATTATTAGATATTTAATTTCCTTGCGGTGTGGTTTTACAAAAACTAACCTAATGTAGCTGGAGGTGGCACACAGAGCCATTTTGAAAGTGGCTTTACTTTCCGGCCAATCATTTTTCCAATTAATCAGTTTTATAATGACTGGTACTTCCTTAATGTTCGCCAAATTTATTCTACAAACAGTTCTTTTGAAGCACTGCAATACCCCTTACAGGAAAATAAGTAAAGCTCGAATGGACAAAATTAATTCCCTTCCATAAGTTCGCTTATCATTCACTTACATATTTTTTATTTCCTGGGTCCGTCCCTTACAACGAAATAAGCGGAAAATGTCCTATATATGGGTTAAGTTAAAAAAAAGTTAATATATGGGTTATCGTTCTATAATTGCACAAAGACTATCCGCTTGTATCTTTAAAACAAATCCTATGACAAAAAAGAAAAATACATAAACCAATTGTAAAATAATTTACCTACTCTTTCTCACACAAACACACACACGTGCACGCAAACACACACGCCCACACATATGCACGCACGCATATACACACACGCACACACATACACACGCATACATTTCTAAAATTTATATTTAATAATTTGAATCACTAGAAATTATTATAATTGTGGCACGTATAACTGTAAATATGTACTTATTTTAAATCTACTATTACGAGTATTGAGTCTGTTACTCCTTTATACAGGTTATTCTGTATGCCAGGAGAGCAGAGCTACATCCACTAGATTGAAGTTCATATTTTAAACATTATATCTACCCTACCCATTATTATATAAATAAAGTTTACTATGTTATATTATTATATAACAGAAGAGACCAATATCGAACAGTATGTTACAAAAGTATAGCAAAAGAAGTTGAAAACAACCCCAGAAATTGCGATTGTAACATTAATTAGTTATTTTCTTTAGAACAGTTTTAGAGTCATATCAATAATACAACAACATAATTTAAAAGTGGAAGTTCTTTTTGCTTCTATAAATTATTAATTTTTTTCTGTGTGTGTTGGTTTCTTCCGTGTGTTAATGCTAATTATGAGCGGATAAAGCATTTGGTATCAATTCTTTATATCTTTTCAAAAAGAAACAAAAAATTTATCTACATTTTATTTACATTGAATTTTTGATTACGATTTTTATTGCGAGAGGAAGGATGTTCGAGGGCCCTGTAGTTCAATATCCCGTCTGCGGATTGCTTCATTAGCAGTATTGAGTCATGGATCAAAATTTCCTGTAAGAAAAGAAAAAAGTCTGAAAATACTATTATGAAACTTGAGTCAAGAAGCACCTTCTATTATCAAATTTCAAATTATCTTTTTTCATAACGGCGTAAATCTCGTTATTTAATATTAAATGTGGTTGTAAAATTTTGTTACATCTGTGTGAACATTTTGCGACTAAGCAAATTTATGCTCCAAAAGTGGGAATCAGAGTCAATAAAATACGTCCACGTAGATGGAAGATGGGACATCACAATACGTAGATAAAGTGTTCTCTTTAATATCTTGGACATTACCAAAAAAGGATCACATATATATGGGGTAGTCTGGTGCCCGACTGCTTGAAGTACAGTAGAAAAATGACTAGTCCTATATCAGGAACTTTTGACAGTAAGGTCTATTATACTAAAGCAATATGATAGTAGAGCTATGGGTTGAAGTCTTGTATATTAAAGACATATAATAGTAAGGCCTATGAAATAAAGCAAATATGTGGAAGGTCTCAAATAGGTAAAAGCATTATATTAATAGGAATGAGACTTGAAAAGGATTATTATAGTGGTGTGTATGCTGCTTCACGAACAACTGAGACCGAGGTAAACTTGTACTCGCTAACCGATGTGTCCTAGATATAATATCATCTTAGTGCCGGTGGTAAGCGGGTTTGTTGTAGCAATACGATTTTCCCGTGGACATCGCACACCCATACCGTTTGTGGGCGGCGTCGTAGTGTATAGCGATGCGTCGTACGTCGGCTATCTTTCGGATTGGGATGAGTGTATTTAGTAGTACTTTTAAGTGTAACAAGCATACTCAACTTCATGTATTAGTACATTAGCGCTATGATACATAGAGTTTTGTCCACTGGCGTCTTAGTGGCGTGCCACTATAATATATTGGTGCAGCTTTTAGTTAACAACATATTCGTGCCGGTGATAAGCGGGTTTGTTGTAGCAATACGGCATTCCCGTGGACATCGCACACCCATACAGTTTGTGGGTGGCGTCGTAGTGAATAGTGATGCGTCGTCTACCTTTCAGATTTGGATAAGTGTGTTTAGTACTCGTCGTCACTTTAACGTGTAACAGGTATACTCAACTTTATGTTTTAGTGCATTAGCACTATGATACATGGAGCTTTGTTCACAAGCGTCTTAGTAGCGTGCTACTATGATACGTTTGTGATATTTTGTAGTTAACAACAATACAAAGGAGACAATCGATTTTTCTATGGAGAATGGGCCCACTACAAATTTTAAAGATTATCAACGAAATGCATGTCGATTTATTCCTTATAATCAATTAAATACAATAATATTATTAGTTTTACTGCACTTAAACGGAGTCCTGAGAAATTAATAAATAAAATGTGAATCTAACAATAACCTGAAAACAAACTGAAAGCGATTTTCTAGTAGTATTCATCGGTATTATAAGTTAAAATAGTGCACACTTGAATAATAGTACATATAAAACTAAGCTGTAGGTATGTTCAGCATTTATAAATATTTTAAAATCGATGTTTACATCGATTTTAAACCTTTCACTAGTTCCAGCAAAGCATAGTGCCTGTCTACGCACAAATGTCGTAAGGATTCTATTTTGACATGTATTGATTGATTGTGAGTGTAATTTTAAATACCAATATGGCTAAGGCATGATGTCTATTTATATTTATAATATTACCAACACACAGTAAGAAATGTTTTAAACTGGTTGTATTACGAAAAACAAAATATAATGTAGGTAACTCTATGTTTATTATTGTAAATCATTAAGTTGAATATTCTATTAACAGTAGTAGGTAAAGAATCAGAAACCTTTTATTCAATTTAGATTATAAATAATACTTATTGAGTCACTTTTTTAATTTACCACTGGTTCGGAAAAAACCTCTGACTTGAAAAGAACCAGCAAAATAACCAGTGGGTCTTTTAAAAAAAAAGCCAGCTTACATTACAATCATGTATGTCATAATTTACAACACAGAACAAATTAGAAATAGCTTGGTTGCGATCACCTTACCTACGGGTTATTGTCGGCCATAAATTCCTTTATACTATAATAACCCCTTTTGTACAAACTTAGTTTAATATATTTTTTTAACTTTGATGATTGACTGCCATATATAGACAGGAGCGGTGTCAAGACTTTGTTTTAATATGTTTTGGTTGATTACAAAGTAGTATACATCATAATAAAATGACTGGGAAATAACATGCTTATCTATGTTGTTACACAATGATAAATAGTGAAGAAGTAAAATGTTTTAAACTGTTTGTGTAAGGATTACAAAAACAGGCTTAATTTAAATGTATTTATTACTAGCGATGCGCCTCAGAAGAGATATAAGATAATACTATGCCTTAAATGTCAATAAACTGTATTTACGTATTTCTGTGAGCATTTTCTTATATCTGCTTTTTCATATGTTAAATAATAAAGAAATTATCATAAATTATACAGCATTAATCTGCTCCAGCTGATCAAATACAGAAGCAGTAATTATTGATTAACATTAATGATTTTCAACTATGTTAAAGTTGTCTCACATTTTATTTTCAATGGTTTCATGTACATAGGAGACAAAGATATTATTGTTATATTAAGTATATCTGATTCTAGATGACAAAATAATGTTCCTTTCTGCAGAATGAACAACACAACTGTCTAAGCATAATAGATACATCCATTAATTTTTTTTATTCAAACTATTATTACTAAACTTTATATACGCTTCTAGTACAAATAATTACTACATTTTTACACATAAATATATGTACCATTTATATTGCCTATCTACTATGGCTGGTATAAATCCAGGATCTGTGTCTGGTTTAACAAAAAAGCCATTTAGTTTTAAGCAAATTGCTGAATACATAAGGTACCTATTTGTACACAAATGCAGCACATTTTTTTTTGCTGTGGCCGTAGCTTCCTCCGGTATAGCCGCCACGCTACTAAGCGGGAGCCGCACTGCACATTCTGTTTTAAAACTCCCTCTAACTCTAGCCCAGGAAGAATCGCCGATCTGCAACTTTAGCAAAAATAGTGCACGAGGTATAATGCTACGACAATGCAATCTTTTAGTGTGGGACGAAAGTACAATGTCGCATAAAATAGCTGTAGAAGCACTAAATCGAATGCTCCAGGATTTGCGCAGCAATACCGATGTAATGGGAGAAGCAATACCGATGTAAGGGGAAAATATTACAAATTATTTCTAAACTTTTAGAAAGATCATTTGGTAAGATCATAACATATTTTATTTATCCTGGTCACATTAACATAATTTTATTTAAAAAGGGGGAAATTAATAAATAAATAATCTCATCTCAATCTCATTTAATATATTCTAAGAGGGGGGGGGGGGCGTTACAACGGAAATAAAGACAAAACTTTATTGATTATAAAAAAGTTAAATAAGTCGGTCGCCTTTAACAACACTCACGAGTTAAGTGGGTTCTATAACGCCGTTACTTCACGGCGATTTCGACGGTTAAGAGTTAACACGACAATGTAAATCTAACAATAACCACTAATAATCAATCAATAAATACTTACTACTAATACTTAACGAGTACTGTCGCCTTTCTATAGATTTCTTTAACGGTGACTGATATCACCTTGAGGTATGCACGTCGCTTGATATTCTGACAAAAATCTTGTATAAATTATTAACTATAATAACGAGCTTATTCTGTAACCACGGTCATATACTTTCAATGGAATCTTTAGTGATTATTGGTGTCATCTTGAAGTTCAATACACAAATTTAACCGTGACAGACACATAGTTCTCATGGAGATAACGTCACGTTTCAGTAAGCTTCATCTATTTTTATCGGAACTGATAAATTTAACTTGTATGTAGTGGTCTCGAATTTTCATATAAGCATTGAGGTGAGAATAGAAGAATAATGTTACATGGAATAATTTTGCAAGTAAATTAAAAATTTGCTCCTTACCCTGAATTAAACTTTCAACGCGCGTGCATTATTAAGAAGCTGCTGACTATTTCCATTTAAAGTTTTCTTACTGTCACCTCTTGCGACACCCGCGCGACGACATGATGTAGTCCCTTAGGCTTACACTAGATTTCCACATAAAAATATGTCATTAATATTCTTTTTTCCGTTGTCTTTGGTACGTTTACTTATATATTCAAGTATATTTCGTATTTGTTCATGATTATTTGTTGTTCATTTGGTTCCATTGTGTAACTCTGATTGGAATCGCGGTTGGCTTCCTTTTGACGTCAGTGGTTTTGTTGTATCGTGTAAATAAATCTGCGACGATATTATATTTTTATATTAATATCTTTTTTTTAATTACTGAATATAAGCATAAACAAAATAAAAATATAGTGCATAGTGAATTAAATGGGTCGGCTCGACTGGGGATGGACCACGATCTCTCAGAATAGATACCGGCGTAAAATAACGTTAGTGTTTCGTAAATTGACTGCAGAGAACCGAAGAACCTTTTAATATGTGGTAGAGCCACGCTAAATTTATATTATGACTGTAGTACAAATGGGTGGAAAGCGTAAAATGGCAGTTTAATTTTTATCTTACAAAACGCCCCTTAAATAATTAACATTGATGGTGTCTCCACGAAAACAGAACAGTAAGGCTGGCGAACGAACATACAATCCTCCTGATAGGATGCTGTAGTCCCAAGACACCCACACATATCATCGATTAAGAAGATATAATAAAATGTAGATGATTTGTCACCACTGAGAACTAAGATCGAAGACCTTGTTGCTTTTAAACAAGTGGTATGTATTCACCAAATGATACATAGCAATATTATGATGATGCTCATTAATGCATTCTCACTATAACCATAGTAACTCGAGACTTTAGTACTGGATAGGAGGCACTCCATCCTCAGGGGTAACAAAACATCTGCATGTTATTTTAAATTGTAGAAAAATAATTTAGTAATTTAAAAGTATATTATATCCATGAGCCACAGTACCTACTTACCATCAGGTGGACTGCATGTGCTCAATTACCTTTGTTATATAAAAAAGTGATTTCCACTGACAAACAATTTCCACCAGTTTTTAACAAATGTAATGTCGTTTTTAACGTAAACAGAGAAACCTATAGACAAATTGACGCCTTCTTTCGCATTCGCACACGAAAAAGATGGATTTATGTATACGTCATGCTTAGAAATGAGACAGAGCGGTGTGTTTGTTTGTCCCTTTCTCCGTGCCGGTTTTTTTTTGTTAAGGTGGCACAAGTCGAGGGCTCGAACTCATTGGTGGGCGCGGCCAAAAAGCACGTTGTCTCACCTGGCATTGTGCCCGACAGAGATAGTATCAGTGAAGAGCAGTTAGAACGCACGTCTTGTTCGTACGGCGTTCCGAACCGTTAGAACAAAAACGAAGTTACACGAACACGATGCACACATACATACCACCCTATTCTGTGCCGCTCGACGCTTGCTGAGAAATCAGCAGTACCTACCTACAAACTTGTACTAAATTATTAGGCGCTGAGTTATCGCTTTATACTATACCTCTGTGGCTCTATAGATACCTAATATAGATTGCTTATTTTATTATGTTTTGTTTTCCCCGGGTGGTCATGCAGCGATCACTCAAGAGTTCACGACGCCGAAGCATGAACTGGAACAATCATCGCAATTTATATCCGTACTAGCTGTTGCCAGCGGCTTCAAACGCGTGAACTCGAAAATTATCCCACAGGAGCGAAATACCTTAATAAACGGTATCAAATGTGTTATTCCAGACCAGGTAAAAACCTATCTCTGAGCTAAATATCATCCAGATCCCTTCAGCTGTTCTGGCGTGAATGAGTAACATACATCTATCCATCCAAACTTTCGCATTTATAATATTTAGATAATAATTGTAATTAGTTCTGCCTACCTATAAATTGTTTTCAAAAATACTAACCTGCCTTCTTACTTTTTTTATATACACACAATATCACTAGATGTAAACACATGTTTTTATCAAGACAAGTGACCCGTCAAGACTGTTTCCTTAGTACCGACGTACTTAGGCAGGTAGGTAGGCAGTTTAGATTTTAGTGTCCACGACGCAGCGACAGTTTGTCAAATTTTGTTGTATAGTAGGTTGTGGGTATCTAGGTAATAACAGTAGGTAGGTACCTATCCACCGTCCACGCCACGCAAGTGATTCTCGTCCCACCTGTCCGCGCAGTAACTTTTTTTTACGACCGCGCGAGACTGTCGCAATAAAAACGATTACTACTGAAAAACTAAATAGGTACCTACCTAACATTCAAATAAAAATATTCTCAAAAAGCTCAACAAATTCAGAATTCAATTTTGTTAAAAGAAAAGTGTTTAAATAAAAAATAAAGGATATGGGAATATAAAAATAAATCGTATTTATTTGTTATTTCGAGTTTTACAAGAAAAGTATAATATTTACTGGAGACAATTATTTTATTATTACAATAGTACATGCAATGATATTATAAATAAAATATCATTGAGTACATGATATTCCCTTTAAAATGACACCAATATGAATAATATCTTATATCTATATCTACAAATAAATAAAATTGAAGTGTCTGTTTGTAATGTTAAAATAACAGCTTTTTATTAAATGCATATGAAAGTACTAGTCACAAAAACACAATTTTAAAAATTTTTGTCTGTCTGTCGGTCTGTCTGTCTGTCTGTTTGTTCCAGCTAATCTCCGAAAAAGCTGGATCTATTTTGACGGAACTTTCACTGGCAGATAGCTGATGATATAAGGAATAACTTGAACTACTTTTGTTTTAGAAAAAGAATTAGGGTTCCGCGCAAAAAAATTAAAACCCATGAAATCCATATTCCACGTGGGCGAGATCGCGGGGAAAAACTAGTACTCAATATAGATAAATGTATACTTATTTTTATTTATTTATTATTTTAATAAATAAATAAAAATAAGTATTAATAATTTCTAGACACATCTCAACTGATATTTCGTTTATAAATTGCTATCAATACTGAAGCATTCTCTTATATTTAGCATTTAACACAAAGCTGACAGGAATACTTTTTAAACAACATAATATAATCAATAAACGATAATCGCGTATAGTGAATTTCGAGGTAAATTATTATATGTAAACGTTTTTGAATCGTCGTAATGAAACATATTTCCTAAAGAAAATATCTTCACAATTAATTTGATGTAAAATAACATTAGAAATAACGTATAAAAACAGAAAAATTATCAAATTTTTGATCGAGTTCCTAACCAGTACACAAACAAAAATGGCGACATGTCATTTTCACATTTTTTCTATATAGTTATTTGTTACAGAGTACGCAGATAAAATTCACTCTCACAGATGACAAATTTCAAACACCACAATCTCTAATTTTTTACTCTGCTATCTTCAGCGCTGTACACGAACGGAACGATGTCGTTGAGAGCCCTGGTAGCTCACATGGTTAGCGCTCGTTATAGGTATCACAGCACGGGAGCAACCCGGGTTCGATCCCCACTGGCACCAATGAAATTGTTGCGTGCTGATTTAGCTATCAGTTGGAAAGTCTGTTTTTCTGGGGCGTTTTGTTTTGTTACACTGACATCTCGCAAGTCACCTAGGGACCTAGGAGGTTGTCGGTTGCTTATTTTTTATTTTCCTTTAAAATTTTCGTCGGTAAAATAACATATTTATAAAAGTAAAAAAAAGTAAAGTTACAGCCTATATACGTCCCACTGCTGGGCACAGGCCTCCTCTAATTTCTGAGAGGGTTTTAAGGCAAGGAAATGTCTGCCACGCTGCCTCAATGCGTGTTGACCAACTTCACATGTCTTCGAAATATATATTTTTTAATTTCTCAGACATGCAGACCCAAGTTCGATCCCCGCCGGCACCAATGAAATTGTTAATTGCAATTGTGCTGATTTAGCACGCGCTCGGTGGTGAAGGAAAACATATTGAGGAAACCTGCACGTGTGAGAATATAATTATAATCGAATGTAAATCAAATTGACATAGGTAAGTACAGATAAAATTAGCGGGACATTAATAAAATTTTGAGATCGTTTTTTTTTTCAAAATTTTATTTATATATTCCTCTATTTTTGTCTGTGCTTATATCAATTTGATTTAATCCAAAGTTCAAGCAGGGGTCAATGTAGCATAGTAATTTAGAGGGCAGGTATAGCTATAGTCAACGAACGACTGAGTTGAATAAAACTAAGCGCGCGTCACCGCGCATGCATGTGTGTGTATGTGTCGTCCTCCCGCACCGCACCGGGGGAAACATTATTCAGTGAGATGAACGATAATTCATATAAACGCGCGCGCTTAAAAAAATATGAAAAGGCCTTTGGAAGGAGGGGTTTTATGAAATAACCACTGCATAAATCAATTATCAATAAAATTTATTGAATTCTTCGATAATTGAGCTGTGTCGGTACCGACTTTGTTTTGGAAATTTTACACTGCTTTTATTACTAATTTACGCCCAAAGTTGTGTTAAAATTGGCAATAAAAACGAATCTTTGGCAGCTCGTAACTTTTTAATGACTTTTTATTTTACTTTTCTGTTTCGGTACACACAAAAATATTAATAAGACTAAACGATATCATGTTTAACTTTGGATGTACACTGTCAAACAGCGGAGTAAAACCCCTCCGAAATGTCTATGGAAATAATGTCGACTAGAGTCACCTTAAGGCGGTACCCCGACCAAAACCTGGCAAAAGTGCGTTTTTCAGAGACTATTATCTCATTAGTTATGAGAAATAATCTACATCTAAAAGCACATTATTAATGTTCGATATCCTATCATTTCATTCCACGTTCTAATTTGTTTTTATGTGTTATGAATACATTTAAAATCTACTTGTAAAAAATGAGTAAAATTATTGATTACATGCATCTGTTGCTAAACGAAATGCTCTAATCATTTGAGAATTACACTAATGGATAGATAATTTAAAAATCTATATTCTACACGTTTTATTTAATTTCTTAAGTTCGCTTATCTCTTTTAATTGAAATAATTCCAAATATTCGGGCGTATTTTTCCGTGATATGTTGTAGCGAGAGCGCGTGGATTGTATGGGACCGAACGCTCAAGGTCTCTCGCTAGGGGAACCGTCTTAAGCAAACTACACTTTGCGAAACAAACTTTGACAGTTCGTGAAGATCTAAAGAGTTTACAAGTTGCTTTAAGTGAGAAAAAAAGTATTTTGTGAGCTTAAGATTGGTGAATCTTGTTCAGTTCGATTCTTAGAACAATTAAAACCTTAAAAATGGTTAGATGTAGTGTCTTAGGATGTAAAAGTGATAGTGAACGTAAACTCACCGGTATATCATTTCACTAGTAAGTATAGTATATTTTATCTGGTATAACGCATAAAATTCAATTGTAATTTTAAATTTAGTTACAGAACTATATAAATATACGTTTAAATTTTATTCAAACATGTTTAAAAGTGATAAAGATTATTGTATAACCTAAAACTACGTTATCGTCCTATCTCACTCAAGGCCACGCTTATATATAAGAGACTAAAGTCTATTGGTTTCTCTGTCTACGGTTTTAAAGCTTTATACTGCAGAAATAATTTATACACACGAGTATATTTTGGAGTATCTTAAACCTCTTTAGTATGAGAATTCCTGAACGCGAATATTAAAAAGTCATATACGAAATCCTAAGCGATGTTTCCTTTCACAATGTTTACCAGCCACAAGTCTTTAAGTTTAATAAAAGCTTTTATCATTTAAGCGATGCGAGTATTCAATTCGAGTCTTTCTCTTAACGTTTTTCCTACAATTGATCGTGCGTCGGTTATTGTAAATGTAAAAAGTAAACTTTCCAAAAACAAACACCTGATTATATTAATTAAGAAATATATTTTATTAATACATAGTACATATTTATGTAATCAAATCAATATAATTGAAGTGTTTGTCTGTAATATTAACGTAAATGCTATAATGCATAATGAAGACATATACATACATGAAGATATTTTACAATGTTTTGTTTGTCTGTTTATCGGTCGAGGTAATCTTCGCAATGGCTGAACTGATGGTGATGAAACTTTACTAATGAATAGAAAGCAAGAGGTTCAGACCTAAACTTGAAGATTTTGTTTTGAAAAAATCAAAATTGATAAAATAAACAGACATTTGATTATCTTAAATCTTAAAAACACCACATTAACGATCCAGGTCCAAACGGGGCGCTTAGTTGTTAATAAAGTATTTTATTAGAAAATGGAAATCCAAGCAATTTTTGTCAAGGTTAATATGATATAATATGTGCTGAATTCCTACACAACTGGCTAAATTAATCATAATATGATTTATTAAAACGAGTTTCATTTTATTCTTAAACAACCCCCACACTAGGATTTTCTCTGTAACCTGGATTCAGTTTACAAACATTAATTGCACCAAGACAAACATCCAGACCCGGAATAGTTATTTGTATGCTATACAAATATTTGTTCCGTGCGGGAGTAAAATATTATTTAGAAAGTAAAACCCGAAGGGCAGGGGTATATCTACGCTATTCACACATCGATGCACACATCGCACATAATACCATCGTAAAATAGCAACATAATGCCGTTGTTTCGTATAGTGAGCGATGAAAACCGAATATTCTTTTTACTGGTAAAGATGTATTCCATCTTAGTCCTCAGGGGTAATATGCATCTACGTTTTATTCCGGCTTGCATCAAGAAAACATATATTATCGACCTCAGTAACTTCTTACTATGAGATTTACTGCGAGCTCTTTTAACTAACTTTATTAACGAAAGATATTTTCACTGATCAATAGTTCAACTTTCCCTTGCCTTGTCAGAAAGAGATTGCGCGTTAACAATACATACATTTTATCCTATCCTTTAAATTTTTCTTTCTGTAATCTTTTTTTTTGCATAATGGTAAACAATAAAGTTATGACATATATTTATTCATTAGTTACATGTTTAAAATATATTCATAAATATCCTTAATTATAGTTACCATGCGCGATACAATAGTTCAATGATTATAGATCACCGTATTCATTACATGCAAACGTAATATAGAATTCGAATCCACCATTCGACTACTGGCGTGAACCACTCGTAACACAAGCAATGTATCTTACCATGAGTGGTTAAGGGGAATATTAGTAATGTTTATAGCATTGTTAATATTCTTTTTTTTTAAACGTAATATAGTCTACATCACAGTCGCAGTCAGACACGCGCACTCACACACTGACAGACACATGCACGCATGAACACACACACGCACACGCACGCCCGCGCACACGTGCTAACACACACGCACACACGCGCATGCACACAATCACAAACGCAAATAATATTAAACTAATCAAAATCGCTCTTTTGATATGTTCGATCTGCAGCCTCAAACGCATTACATAGCATTTTAATCAGCGTCAGGTCAAAGGGTGGAAATCAGGTCACGTCAACCTAACACGGTCGTATTAAAAGAGGCTTTAATAGGTAAGATGACAACTAGTTGATCATATTTCTTTCAACCAGTAGTCAATAAAAATACTTGTTTAAATACAAACTTGGTTATAGTATTATTTCGTGAACGGAAACTACATAATACTTACTCGTATACTGTAAATGGAATATAGCCAAATATTGACTGTACAAAAAGTGTATTTTTTATAGAATAAGGGTGACAAACGAGCACATAGGCCACCTGAAGTGGCTTATAGACATCTGCACCTATCCTGGATTAAGAATCAAATGCAGACGCGTTATTACTCGACTAACATGAAAAGGAATCAGAGAAAACATTTATCAAATGAAATACAGCAACATTAGGCTGCTATTTTACGCTGGTATTCTGTGAGATCGTGTTACTTACCCATTAGTAATACAAGTAACTATATATACTACTTTAATTTTACCGTAAGTTTTAATAGCGATAGAGACATGCTGCTCTATTGCTATTAAAACTTACGTTAAAATTATAGTAGACGTAAATAAAATGTATATGGTAAGCTTTTTACCAGCTTTTATAGCTCAGAGGCGAAGCACTCGCTGTTAATTACACAGTACGCAAGATTTGCGATGATTGCCTGAAAAGGCAGATTAACGATCGCAGCACCAAATATGGTATTACACTGTTGCTTTTTTATATTACAACCCGGTGTAAGTAAGACGATTAATTAGATTTTTTGGCATTCCCCAAGTCTCTTACAAAACCCACGGGACGAAATAGGGTGATGGATTCTCTTACGCCGCTACCACACGGCTATAAGAAATAAAATTAGGAACATTTTCAGGTACAAATTATGCAACAAATTTCTTATTATTATGTCTCCATTGTAATGTCTCCCACAATAATCCTGTTTAACGTCGTCCGTTTTGATATTTACATATGTTAATGGAAGATCTTTTTGGTTTTTCGATGGTCACCTCTTGCGTCACCTACGGGTCGAAATAACGCATACGACACGTTACGGTGCAATTAAAATTGCTATATCTTACTGTTTAGCAGGGCAGTATGTACACAGTCTCCTCGAATTCGTATTCTCCTCAGCGAACCCGTTTATTTGATATCCATATATTTTATATATCACGGGGGTGATTGAAAAACATATAGCTCGCCATGTTTGCGGGTCTATCATATTGGATTTAGAGTGACGTCACTTTATTTTATTTTCTTCTCAATAAAGTCTCATTTAAAATCCAAATCATGAGAATGCATAAAAATAACTAGTCCACTATCTTTGGCAGTCTGCCATATTGGATATAAAATGGATTTAAAATTCAGTAAATCGTATCTAAATTGTTCAAATCGTTATGAGGATAAAAAATTAATGTGATATATAGATATAATATTATTTCAGGCTGCAAACCTGATATAAGATACATAGACACATTCTATCAGCGACATGAAAATAATGAACATAAACAGGAGAATATAGTGTTATGTAAGATACTTTATTTTCATGACGTAATATAATAGCGTAGTGTTGACAAAATCCTACTATTTCTGTTGGGGTTGAATTAAGAGCTTAAGTGCTTTTCAGAAGCATTGCATAGTTAAGAATATCCTCTACTGGTAGCTTAAAACAATTAATTGCTTTTATGTTTCTGTGTGCACTTCGGCAATACTACTAGCTCAAAATTAAATCGGATAATACGGTCATGTTGAATTTTTTTTAGGTTAATGATCAACAGCATCTTCATTATATCATTACATACTAAATCAAAGTAAAACTAATGATAAGTAACAGCACAAGTACGCTCAAAATCATCTAGAAGGACTTCACGTTCTCTTGAAATATATTTAAATTTTTATACTACCTTACGCAAGTTTAAGCAAGTTTTGAAGGTCCGAAAGAAAGATTCATTTATTTAAGTGTGACCCGCCTCAATTTGTCTGGATAGGATCTATAAATGTGATGTTATTTGGATTTAAGATAAATAAAGACCAAAATTACAAAGATATAAGGATTCATTTTATCAATTTATCCTACTTACAAAAAAATGTCAGGTTTTTCGTATATAATATGCCCCTTCGCGTAGCTTTCTATATGTTCGTAAAAAATTATCACAGTGGGTTCAGCCATTTTAAAGGTGAGTCCGAACAGAGACACAAACAAAAATTTTAAAATACTACAGACACTTCAATTTTAGTTAAATGTATATATTTCAGCTTCTAAACTTGGGATTAAAAAGAATAGAGTAAAAATAGTGATAAAACGGCTTACTTACTTAAAAAAAACGTAGGGAGAGTGTCGCAAGTGTGGATTAAATTAAATGAAATATGTGGCAGGTGACGAATCAATGAAATAAATATCTTGAAGACAAAATGTATCATCATCATTACAGCCTCCCACACGTATATGTGTGTTGAAGTCCTCCCCCAAGAATACCACGAAAAAGGATCCCAGGTTACCTGTATCAATCGATCTCCTAGATGCATTACGTCTATTGAGAAAATACCCTACACTTGGTTTGCCGATAAAAAGCTGTCACTCAAGATACTCTCTTTTCTATTTGTTGTTGGTTCTTTCAGTTATATGGCTGGTTCATTTTCACCTCAGCGTACAGATCCTATGGGCTAAGTCTGTTATTCGAGTTCTACTGCAGATAATTTTATTATACACATAATGCAGAAAAATCTCAGGATAGCCTTCAAAAGTTTGTTAAGTACTTTGAAAGAACACATTTCAGTTCCTTATGGCGTTACCTGTAGTACAACTGGTTGTACAATCTTTTACCACCAGATTTTACCACCTTTTACGTGGTAAAATCATGCTGCAGCTGTATTAGAATAGTTGTAACACGAATAGGTTTACTCAATCGGTGAAGGATCATGCTCTCACAGAATATCAGTGAAAAACATCTGCTCAACACTGTTGTGCTCCGTATGGTGAGTGTAGAGAACCGGAGACACATTTTACTGGAAACGAGGAATTCCATCTTTGTCCTCTAGAGTGACAACGCATTTTTTTCGTAATCGAAGATAGATGTTAATGTTTATAGTCCACAACCACCACTTACCATCAGGTAGACTGTGTGCTCATTTTTCACCTTTATCCTATCATAAAAAGCACTCGTGCACTCTCTATTTCTTCACTCTCATTGGCCAATGGGACAATCGGACATGACCGGAAAGAGACCAAGCGTAGAACCAACGCCAACCAATTTACGTGTTTGGGTATGAAACAATTCCATCTTCCTGACTCTGCGCTGCTACTGAGAATCATTTGGCAGAAAAACTCATAACTTATTTTGTCTCTACCCTGGATTCAAGCCCAGGAATCTCATGATTAGGCAGTCGCGCTTACGACCACTACACTAACGAGATATTCAATACACAATTTTTGTCATCTTAAGACCTGCCATTCAGAACTCTATTGAGGTAATTTAGCACAGTGCCTTTTTAATTGTTTTGAACAAATTCGCATCTAAGAGCGTACGTGAACTATATTAACACATTTTGAATTTTCTTACGATATGAAACTTTATGAAACTACCCAATAAATTACTTTCGATACGTTAACTCACAAAAAATCCTTTATTTACGGCTCATTGCTTACGAAAACACATTTCATACAATCAGTTTATGAGCTTTGGTCCTTTTACTTTTCTTTAATTTAGCTCGTAGATGAATACTGCTGGACATTTTTACTTCTAGTTTTAAAAGAGGATTCGGCATGCTTGGAAAGCAGATTGGCGATCGTAGTTCCAAACGTTAGCAACTTTGACGCTACTGGCCGTTGCCGTTCTGAATATTTTACATCTGATGTGTAAACGAGCAAGATGTTATAGTTCCATCTATCGGAAGCCATAAGATTTATCTGCAATTTCCTATAGTCGCCACTTACGACACCCACGGGACGAAATGTATAGATTCTCTGACTCGATGATTCGCTGACATCAAGCGGAACCCAGAACACATGATCATCGTTACAGAAGTGACGTGAAATGTTGCATTGCTTGCGTGAATATGTTATGTATATATAATTTTCTTTACTGGCAAGTAGAATGTCTTATAGAGACGTCAAATTCTGCCTTAAAACCCGTTAGATTTTTGAGAGATTGGCTGGTATCAATACGAAAACTGTTATAATATATGTTTATCTTGTTTTTACTTATTATATATACCTAAAAATTATAAAAAAGCCACCAAACTATAATCATAAGTTTACACAAGTACTGTGGAGGTACCAGCCCAATAATTATTGATTTATGTCTTCCGAATATTTAACAATAATCTTTTTTTACACAGTAAATGATCATTTCAGAAAATTTTTGTATAAGCACGCTATGTTTGATACGTTAGCTATATAAATATAGCAAGCATATCAGACGATTTAAATTGTTCAGAGTATTTATGTATTCTAGCTGAATACGACATACTGCAAGCTATCTCTTAGCCAACTAGAGGTGCGTCTATACTAGACCATTTTTTATCAGAAATAAAGATCCAGCTATGGGTATAGTATGCCTAATGGATTTAACGGATCACGACTTTATTACATTAGGAATCAATACTGACAAAAGGATGACAATTCGCTCGTTTCGCATAGTTTTGAAAAAAGATTATACGGCTGTTGAGAAAGAGTTGGAGATATCAATAATATGTAACGTTTAGAATAAATAGACGTTGACAAAGCGGCAATGACGTTCACGGACAGATTTCAGGAGGTCATAGACAAACGTACCCACGAGGAAAAGATAAGTCGATCAAAATACAACTTAAAACCATGGGTTACTCCCAAACTAATACGCTGCATGCGTTACAAAGATTAGTCATACTTGGGTTCAAAAGAGTATCCTGATGACCTAGTCGCTAGCTAATGAATATTAGGTACACTATTTTATTGAAGTGATACGGAAAGTTAAGAACATTTATGACCATAAAACACTTCTAGTTAGTAAAGAAAAGCCGAAAAACTCTGGAATACTAGCCATTCATCAAAGTCATTTGTCACATCTTATCCAAAAGTATGGACCCTACTGAACTACTTTCACTTTCAGGAACAAATTACTGGAAACAGTCATTTGACATGTGCAATGGTCATATTGCTGCAGTTGGCCAAAAGTTAGCGAGTCAATTACTATTACTGCGAATGAGGGTAAAAAATAAAAGGAAATACGAACAAATGAAGGTAGAACCATAATCTCCAACTCGCTCTGGCGCTATAAAGTATCGCGTATGCGACTAAGGGGGACTCACAGTCGTTACTATTCCCGATGGGCTATTCTACTACTGTGGTCACGGAAAATTGTGTTGCTGTTGGTTTGCATACTTATGTGCTACCGTGTAATTATATCCTTCACGTTACCACAGTGTGTGATTGTGGCGGGGGCGTATTACGGTTGGTCAAACAGTATTTGTTCTATACTGAATGTGTACTGTAGTACGTTGTCTTAATCCTGATAATGATTAATTGCGTTAGCAAGAGAGCAAGTTCAACATCCGCCTTCACACATTTATTATTTTTAACAATTTACCTTTAGAATAATTTCTTACAGTACAGAAAATGTGTTATCGAGCAATATTCTTTTATTTTAAATAATTTTGAGATTAATTCATAACATCAGAAGCGAGATAGATTATTCGTTATCGCTCACATGGGATAAATTTTCTGTTATCGCTCACATGACATAAATTCCCTGTTCTCTGCTCACATATAATCTACGAATAGTGTTTCTGAAAGACTATGACGCGCCTCGCCTTTTGTTTTTATGTTAAATGTCGTAATAGGTTTTGTTATCCTATTTACAATATTATCGAATTATCAAGGTGTAGCGTAAAGGTTTAAAGTGAGATGTTTAAGCAAGTACTTAGTTATGGTTACACCAGCACCACCCATAATACGTACAAAGCGTCCATCAGCTGAGTAAACGCTGAGTATGTAGTAATTTAAGTAGATTGTAAGCTTAGGATTAAGAATTGTAAAAAGACAATGGTCAGAATAAATTCACATCTCACTCTGTGAACACGTAGTTTTAATTAGTTTTAAGTTAGTTTTTAAAAAGCTCTCGGCAGCTCCCGCAACTTGACTGGCGCAGCCGGTAGGATCACCGGAAAAGCTGTGTCACCGTTCGTGAATATCGCGTATCCAATTTTACCCAAACAAATTCGTCGAGAATAAGGATCCGTGAAGCTGATGATGGGCACTCCGGGCTGGTGAGTACGACTCTTCACCTCCTTCATATCCCTTAGTGAACTTGGAATTAGACATTTTCCACTTTGATTGTTATTTGGGTTTAAAATACTAATTTTACGTAAATTTTATAAAGTATTAAGTGCAATAAATAATTATCAATGAATAAAAATTAAAAATAATAATAATTTAATTGTAACACGTACATATTATTAGGTCCCATATTACTCAATGAAATTATAGAGTAATATTATATTAAGTATTATAGTACATTATATTAAGTTCTTATCATGTCTACATGTGTTTGTTAATTTAAAGATTACTCAACACGTTAATACGTAATAGGTTAGTACTTATACTTGAATTTTGCTTATACAACATTTGTGGAACTAGTAGAGTTATAATAAATATTTTATTTTATTTCTTATTTTTGTGTAGAACTAGTGATTAGTCAGGGGGTTTTCATGCTGGTCTACCTTTCCGGTGATCCTGTTATGGAATACGGGTACGCGACCCCGGCTCCCCGAGCTACTGTTATTCTCATACCTTTCCTGCCGAGATAACAGTATCCTTACACCTACGCTCCTACCCCCAACCTTCTTTTTCCTTTTCCCAAAATGGTAGCTTCCTCTACCAACAATAGCATACCCAAAGAGGGTTGGTGTCAGGCAGACGGCCGACTGTAAAACTTTTGCCAAATCCCATGCAGTAAATTTATGAATATTACGAGTTGTGGGATATATGACAGGGCTAGGGCGTACCCCGCAGGCGACGCGCAGGGGCAGCACCCGGCTCCTGTGGGAAGTGGGCAAGGGTTGTCGCACCTTACGGAGCGGGTGCGACGTAAGAGGCGAGCCCGTAGAGAGAAGAATGTCAGAGTGAGGTTTGCAAGCTGGAATATAGGTACGATGACTGGAAGAGGAAGAGAGTTAGCAGATGTTTTGAAACGACGAAGAGTGAATGTTGCCTGTTTGCAGGAAACAAAATGGAAGGGCAATAAAGCAAGAGAGATTGGGGAAGGATACAAGTTTTATTACTGTGGAAGTGACGGGAAGCGAAATGGAGTAGGAGTTGTGTTAGATAGTGGAATGAAAGAACGAGTGACAGATGTGAAAAGAGTAAATGACAGAATGATAGTTGCTAAATTAATGATTGAAAACAAAGTAGTGAATGTTGTAAGTGTGTATGATCCGCAAACAGGCTGTGAAGAGAGTGTGAAAGAGAAGTTTTGGGAGGAATTCGATTGTATGATGATGGGAATACCTGATAGTGAGGATGTTTATATGGGAGGAGATTTTAATGGACATGTAGGGAGAGTGAATGACGGGTATGAAAGAGTACACGGTGGATGGGGGTACGGAGTGCGCAACCGTGAGGGGGAAGTTCTTCTGCAAGCAGCATGTGCTTTCGACCTGGCTGTAGTAAACACGTGGTTCCAAAAACAAGATCAGCATCTTGTTACTTATAAAAGTGGCCACCACGCGACACAGATCGACTATCTTCTGTTAAGACGGAACCAAATCAAGAGTGTAAAAAACTGCAAAGTGCTTCCAGGTGAAGACTTAGTATCCCAGCACCGAATTCTGTTGGCTGACATCTGCTTAACTGTTCGCCTCAACGAACATAAGGATCGTCCCCCACCCAAAATAAAGTGGCATTTGTTGCATAAGGAGGAGTATGCAAGTGAATTTAGAGAGCTAGTTGTAAACAAGATGATAGAGATGGGTGAGATGGAAGGAATGAGTGTGAATGAGTGCTGGAAGGAAATGGCTGATTGTATCCGAAGTGTGGCAAGGAAGGTGTTAGGAGAAACAAAAGGGAAGCGTATGATAGATAAGGATGGGTGGTGGTGGAGTGAAAGTATTAGAGAAGTTTTGAGAGAAAAGAAAAATGTCTTTAAAGAATGGCAGAGCGTAGAAGACCAGAATGAATCCATAAAAGAAAGTAAGAGAGGGGCGTATAAAGAATGTAAGAAGAGAGCGAAGAAGGAAGTTGCTATTTGTAGGGAAGAGGCGCAAGATAAATTATATCGGTCCCTTGAAAGCCCCGAAGGTCAAAAACAACTTTTTCAAATTGCAAGAGCGAGAGAAAGGAATGGAAGAGATGTTTCACATGTAAAATGTATAAAAGATGATTCTGGAAGGATTTTGACTGACGATGAAAGTATAAAGAAGCGATGGAAGGAGTATTTTGAGAAATTGATGAATGAGGAGAATGAATGGAATGGTATGCTTGAAAACCCACCAGTGAATATGGGCTTAGTGAGAGAAATTAGTGTGGAAGAAGTAAAAATGGCTGTTAGGAATATGAAGAATGGGAAGGCAGTCGGCCCAGATGGAATACCGGTAGAAGTGTGGAAGTTGCTGAGTGCGGATGGATGGAAGTGGTTGAGTTTATTTTTCGGTAAACTGTTGCAGGAAGAACAAATACCTGAGGAATGGTGCAGTAGTATACTGGTCCCCATTTTTAAAAACAAAGGAGACGTTCAAAACTGCAGCAGTTACCGGGGAATAAAACTCATGTCACATACGATGAAAGTCTGGGAAAGAATAATAGAGAGAAGAATGAGAGAAGAGTGTGAGATAACACAAAACCAGTTCGGATTCATGCCCGGTCGAGGTACGACAGATGCCATTTTTGCATTACGCCAATTGTGCGAAAAGTACAAGCGCGTGCATAAAAATCTGCACATGGTTTTTGTCGACCTTGAAAAGGCGTACGATCGGGTTCCCAGTGAGGTTTTGTGGTGGGCGTTAAAGATGAAAGGTATGCCTGGGAAGTATGTGAGGTTAGTCCGTGCTATGTACAGAGCATCCCGTACATGTGTACGATCTGCCGCGGGAACTACGGGCAGTATCGATGTGGCGGTAGGGCTGCACCAAAGGTCGGCATTGAGCCCTTACTTCTTCCTACTGATTATGGACGCTTTGACGTCGGACCTGCAGGATGAGGCACCCTGGTCCATGCTCTTTGCCGATGACATCGTGCTTGTCGGGGAAGAAGGCATCGAGGTACAGAGCAGACTGACGGGGTGGCAACAGAGGCTGGAAAGTGTTGGCTTGAAGATCAGCAGATCCAAAACCGAATATCTGTGCTGTGATTTCGGCGGTCTTTCCAGTCCTGTACCCATGTCGTTGGATGGCGCTATACTGCCTACCTGCTCAGATTTCAAGTACCTCGGTTCCCTCATTCAAGGCGACGGCGGAATAGATAGAGCTGTGGAGCATAGGATTAACGCAGGGTGGATGAAATGGCGACAGGTCACAGCCACAACGTGCGATCCCCGAATGCCAATAAGGCTGAAGGGGAAAATTTACAAATCGATCATCCGACCTGTCGTCATGTATGGAAGTGAATGCTGGGCCGTCAAGAAGAAGGATGAAAATAGACTGCATGCGAATGAAATGAGAATGTTACGATGGATGTGTGGTGTGACAAGGATGGATAAGATAAGGAATGAGTATATAAGAGGAAGCCTGAAAGTAGCGCCAGTGGTAGAAAAGGTGAGAGGAAGCAGATTGGCATGGTTTGGGCATGTGATGCGGAGGAATGAAAGTCATGTCACAAAACGAGTGTTGAATATGAATGTGGAGGGACACACGGGCAGAGGAAGGCCGAATAAAAGATGGATCCACTGTGTGAAGAGTGATATGAGAATGAAAGGAGTAAGTATGGAAATGACGGCTGATAGAGAGGAATGGAACAAAAAGGTTTACTGCGCCGACCCCAGATAATGGGAAATGGTTTAGAGAATGATGATGTGTAGAACTAGTGAATACATAATTAAAAATGTCGGAAATTAAACTTATCCCTAATGAATTAACTAAAATAATACCAACATTTAGCGGCGATAAACGCCATTTAAATTTATTTTTGCGTAAATGTGAATACATAATAAATAACTTTAGATCATCCGATGTGCAAAATGAATATATAATGCAAATCATTACTAGTCGGCTTACGGACGAGGCCGCGTCGCTTATCAGTGAACGGGAAGACATAGAGACGTGGGCGGAATTGAAGGAATTTTTTTTAACTCACTTCGGCGACCCACGTCGAAGAATGTTTAGCCATTGAATTAGAAACTTTAAAGAAACATCAAAATGAGAATTATATAGATTTTTGTGGTCGAATACAATCCGTTAAATCAGTGCTATTATCGAAGGTTAATCAAATTGGTGATAAAAACTTAAAAATAAGTAAAACTATTATTTACAGTAACACCGCTCTGCAGGTTTTCTTATATAATTTACCTGAAAATATGGTGCACATTGTTAGACTGAAAACACCCAGTACACTAGAGGAAGCACTCAGTATAGTTCTAGAAGAAGTAAACTTCTATGACCAATATCAGATGCGTAGTAAAATGTTACAGTCTAGCCATACGTCTAAGCCATAGTCTAGTAGTATACCAGTGCAACAACCATCGTTTAAATTCGCAATGCCAACACAGTTTACAGGTTTTAGACCAATGTTAGCACCAAACCAACCCCCTAGGCAGTATTTCGGAACACCACCTCAATTTAAGTTTAGCATTCCCCATAGTAGACAAATGAAGATTCCATTACCACAAAATAAGCCTCAACAGCAAATGAGTTTCCCTAAGCAATATCACCCACCTCAGTTTGGATACCGACCTAATTTTGGGTACCGACCAAACTTTGGATTTAGATCCCAGGGCTATAGCCCCATGCAACCAATGTTACCACAACAGTTTGGTAATTCTCAGCGTTTTAATTATCCTAGTAACAATAATGTGCATAATAAGCCGGTTTCTAATGATACTGATGTTTCTATGGGAACTGCCCCTCCAAAACCAGGTTTCCACCTAAACGAATTAGAAATTTATCCATCATACTATCCCCACGAATTTCCTCAAAATTATTTGTATGAAGAAACATACGGCAAGTATTATGAAGATGAATCCATACAAGAAAATTCTATAATAGAGGTCGACGAAAACAATGATTCAGAGGATAATAACGTGTCTGCACAGACTGAAAATTTTCAAATAAAAGCCTCCGAAAACCACCTGAAAAATAAATCGTATGTAAATTTTATAGATCACTCTGATCTAGAAACGGACCAATTATTGCTTGAAAATTTAAACAAGTTACGCCTAAACCGTATGAGGGAAGATGCCTTGTCTCGCATAAAACTTAATGCTTTAGACGACGCATCAATGGTTGTTAATGTGGATGACGATGACATACACAAAGTAATACGCCAACTGAAAGAACATGAAAAATACAGACCTGAGCCTCAACCAGAGACAGTGATAATTTCAGACTCAGACTCGTGTGTGACGGAACATGTAGAATTGTTCGAAGAAAATTACCCTGTACCATCGGTAACTAACAGTAGTTGAACAGACACGATACACTCAAATATTGAACCTGAGTCAAAAGCAATCCCAATTTTAAGCGAGGCAATAGATACCAAACCAAATCAGATCCTAGTATTTTCTTGGTTCCAAAATAAACTACAAGTCAGAAACTTATCTAGAGCAAAACAAAAAATATTACAGGTATTTCTCCCACTAGAAAACGAAGAATTAATAAAACAATTTTTAAAGGAATATATAAAATTTAAGAGTCGATACTTTATTAATTTCGAAAACGCTGAGCACAGGAAATTATTTACAAAAGTTATTATAGAACTCTTTAAGAAGGATGCAGTACAATTCTTTGAATGTACAGAACGCGTAGTATATGTGGAGGATGAAAAAGAACAAAAATCTGTCATTCTCAAACATCATGAAGGAAAAACATGTCATCGCGGTGTGAAAGAAACTATGATAAGAATACGCAGAAACTATTATTGGGAAAATATGCAAGACACTGTAGCTGCCGTTATAAATGCTCGTGAACCTTGCAGACTAATGAAGTACGATAGGAAACCAATAAAACCTGTACTACAACTCACATCAACTCAGGATGCGCCTTTTCAGGAACTATTTATAGATTTATTTACTATTGAGATGAAGTATTATTTAACCGTTGTGGATGCTTTTAGCAAATTAGGGCAGGCCTTAGAGATTGCAAGTCGACAAACTGCTGAAGTAGCGCGAGCATTAATTAAATATTTTTCCATGTACGGAATTCCTAATAAAATATCATCTGATCCTGGCACTGAATTTAGTAACGAACTAATGCGTCAGCTCCTATCTACGTATAAAATAGAAACTCATATCACAACTCCCAATAACCCCAATTCGACAGGCATTATCGAAAGATTTCATTCTACTATAATTGAAATATACAGACTTGCAAATTATGAGCAAAAATGCACAGACGCTGCATCTGTCATGACATATTCAGTCATGGCATATAATCATACTATTCATTCAACGACAGGATTAACACCCTTTGAAGTAGCATTTGGTCATACCGATTCTGCTAAAATATTCGACGTAGATTTTGAAAAGGCATATACACAGCAACTCGTTAAAGACCACGCGAGACGAACCAAATACTTATATAGGTATATTTCCGAAAAAGTCCATACAGATAAAGAAAAGGTTAGGAAAAAGAAAAGTGGGGAATCTGGAATTGATTTTAAAGAAGGCGATACGGTTTTTATTAAAGATATTAACATGAGAAAAAGTAAGGATAAGCCTGGGTATCAAAAGGCGAAAGTGCAAGGGGATATTGAAAGAAACATAATACCGGTAACGATAGGGAAAAGAAAAACTAAAGTGCACCTCAAAAATGTGAAATGCCCTCCACAGGTTGTTGGCGATCTTCGTGAACCTGAATCTGATGATCCAGACCCAGGGCCTTCAATTTCTAAAGATTGAGCATAATCCAGGCATGTTACCCATAAAGCAAGGACAAGCATACAAGGAAGTAGATAAGTGGGTTATAGTTAAGCAATTAGACTTTAGTAGCATAAAAGGTGATTTAAATTTTAATATCAATAAATATAAAGAATTTAGCAGTTTAATAGATATCCATAAGCCATACGTAAATGAGTTCCAAATATGAAGACACAAGTAAATTATTTAAGTAACTTAGCTGTAGAAAAGTTTAAACAACTCATACCAGTGATACGTTTCAAGCGCGGTCTTATTAATCCATTAGGTTCTGTTATCAAAGCGCTTACAGGAAACTTAGACCACAATGATGCAGTAGAATACGAAAATCTCATATCTCAATTAAAGGCCCAGCAAACGCTCACTAATAAGAAAATAACAATAATCTCGTAGATGCCTGACTCTCTTATAAATAGTACTGGATCTCTACAGGAAAATATGAATATTGTAAATGAAGGAATGAAACCTATAGAAAGAATTGTAAAATATATAATTACTAAAGACGATAACAGCATATACTCCACATATGTTTTAAGTATGTTTAACATGTTTGTCAATAATTTTAGAACTATATACTTAATTTTAAGCGAAATTGAAACGGCATTAGCATTTACTAAACTTCACGTTCTACATCAAGCCATTGTTAATTCCACTGAATTAGTAGTTATATTAGAATCTATGTCTAAAACAAATAGTTTATTGTATCCTACTACTGAAAACAATTTAGTTAATTTAGAAAGATCTATGTCTGTTAAGGCCTATGTAAAAGAAAACCAAATAACGTTCATTATGGAAATTCCTCTGACTGATAATATTACATACACTTATTTTAAAATGTATGCTTTACCTATGTTTGATCCCACCTATAATAGAACAACTGTTATTTTTCCCAAATATCCTTACCTCATGGTGAAAGATCACACGTATTTACCCTTAAATGGCCATGAAGGAGAGAGTAGTAAACCAGTTCCTGTGTGAGGAAAATGATATCGTGTAGTATCCTGAAAACACATGCATAGAACAACTTATGAACTTCGCATCAAATCTAAGCCTTTCAATAGTAGAGCTGGAAAGTGTTAAGATACAGTCTATTGGTCCTATTAACTGGATCCTATTTACACAAAATGAAATAGTGCTTACAAAAACGTGTGGCGATGACACTCAAAGAAATGCTGTAAAGGGCACTTACCTCTTGGAAATCGATGAAAACTGTGAGATAAAATTAGGCAATATTAAATTACACCGGAAACGATACTATTCAGGAAAACTGCAATATAAGGTGACACCTATTTTAACTCTACCGAAATTGATAGAGCAGCCCACAAATGCGGAGAAAACAGTGAATTTAAATCGCGTTAATTTGGATGAACTAAAATATCTCTCGTACAAACTGAAAAGTGAAATAGTGAAAAGTGAAAGTGAAATCTTAGTGAATAAGAAAAGTGTTAGTTTAGCTACTGTACTACTCTATGTTATATTAGTTTTAGTTAGCCTTATTATTGTAATTTGGAAAAATAATAATAAAATAAGTCTAAGCTCTTACATTATATGCAAAGTCATCGGAATCCAAATCTTGCCGATAACTTTGCAGTTGAGGAGGGAGGAGTTATGGTTACACCAGCACCACCCATAATACGTATAATGCGTCCATCAGCATAAATACATAAACGCTGAGTATGTAGTAATTTAAGTAGACTGTAAGCTTAGGATTAAGAATTGTAAAAAGACAATGGTCAGAATAAATTCACATCTCACTCTGTGAACACGTAGTTTTAATTAGTTTTAAATTAGTTTTTAAAAAGCTCTCGGCAGCTCCCGCAACTTGACTACTTTCATGATTTCTTAACGTATCCAAATATGTTAACAAATGTTGAAAAATAGGTAGACGCATTTTACATGAGTAGTAGTTTTGCGTTCAGTGGAAATTGAAACTGCTCGAGTTGTTATAATTCGATAGATTATGTGAAAAATTATTTACATATGCTACAATTTAAAATTTTAAATGTTTAAGAGATGTAAAGAATAAAAGATTGATTTAACGTGCTAGAAATTGAATTAAAATGTAGTCGTTTTGTATTCTAACATTATTGATAAGTGTTACATTTTACAATAAGTTGTCTTAAGCAATATGTTCGGAAGAATACTTTTCACTGTTAGATTTGTGTTTCTAGGAAACGTGTCCCGAGGGCTCCTCGCCAAACTATTATGTCATGGGATAAGTCTGATTTCTCTTTTGACGCAGTCTATTTCGACCTTTTAGGTCCCTTACCGGAGTGTAACGGTTATAAATTTGTACTTGTTTTAGGCGACTTATTTACTAAATTTTGATTACTCTATCCTATGTACAAACAGGATAAAAATGAATAAAAACGGGTTTTTAATAGCGCAACATCTTTATTTGGGACGCGTACGATGATGGTTTGCGATCGTGGTCGTATGTTCGAGTCGTCAGCTTTTACAAGTTGGGTGTCTGAAATGGGTTGTGATATCCACCATATTACGCCCGAAACACGTCATTTCAATGGGGAGCCCAAGCTTTATGTAAGCGTGCTTTATGTACGCGTGCTGCACGCGCGGCGGGTAACGCCCCGGAGCTATGCGTATTGCTCGCGCGGCGCGCGCTCTGTATGCGCGGAAATCGTGTACACTGTATGCTCGGAAGGTGGAACTATAATCTCCAACTAGCTCTAGCGCCATAAAGCATCGCGCACACGACTAAGAGGGATCCGTCGGTGATTCAAGTCACACTGTCGTTACTATGCCCGATGGGCTATTCTACTAGTGTGGTCACGGAAAATCGTGTTGTTGATGGTTTGCATACTTATGTGCTACCGTGTAATTATGTCCTTCACGTTACAACAGTGTGTGATTGTTACGGGGACATATTACGGTTGGTCAAACAGTATTTGTTCTGAATATACTGAATGTGTACTACAGTACGTTGTCTTATTCCTGATAATTAATTGCGTAAGCAAGAGAGCAAGTTCAACATCCGCCCTCACACATTTATTATTTTTAACAATTTACCTCCAGAATAATTTGTAATAGTAAAGAAAGTTTGTTATCGAGCAATATTCTTCAATTTTAAATAATTTTGTGATTAATTCCTAACACCATAAATAACAAGAAAAGATGAAAAAACACTAGCCTCCATTATACATTCACCGAATACTCCAATAAATTCATTCTTTTTGGAACCAACAGACACCAGAGAAGTCGAAACTATAATAATTAAAAAAATGAAAACACGCTAGCCTCCATTCCACGTTCACTGAATACTCAAATTAATTCATACTTCTTGGAACCGACAGACACAGACAGAGAAGTCGAAACTATGATAATTAACCTACAAAATGATAAAGCTCCTGGAATTGAAGGTATCAATATTTACCTTGTTGAATAAATTAGAAGTTCGATTATTGAACCACCAATAAACATTTATAATATGAGCATTGCAATATGAATCTTACAGAAAGTTTTTAAAACGACCTTGGTTTGTCCAATTTATAAAAAGGGAGCTACAAATTCTCTAGAAATTTACCGACCAATATCCGTCTTAGAAGTCGTCTCTATTGGAATAGGAAACAAGAGGTTGGTAAGCTTCCTCAAGGAGAATAGGCTGATCTCGGCAAATCGGTATGTTTTATGTCATAGTAAATCCACAAACGATGCTGTATCTATATTAACGCCCTTTATGGTTTTAAACCTTGACAGATCTACTAGCTGTATTGGAATGTCTATTGATTTGGCAAAGGCCTTTGGCACTGTCTCTGTTCCAATAATTCTATGCAAGTGGGAAAACAAAGGAATTAAAGGGCTACCTCTCGAATAGTTTTAAAGTTATTTGATTGGACGGAGCCAGTGTGTGGGAGTCGCAAATCGTATAAGCAGTCAATTCTCAATACTGAAATGATTTGTTATGGGAATGACACTATCTTACTGTTTCGAGGCAACACCTGGGAAGAAGCGGAGATAAACGCAGAAAATGGTATAGCTAAGTTATCGGATTGGCTAACTAATATCCACCTTACCATTAACGTGAAAAAAAAACACTAATCTGCAGCATCCGCTACTCATATTTTAATAAAACTAAGATAAAATTCATGTGAAAATCCATCGAGAATTGCCTGTTCTTGCAGTTGTGTCGAAAGAACTGGAACCTTACATCTCGGAATCTTGATCGACCAAAACCTGAACTTCCGAAAAATATTGATTTTCTCTCGGGAAGTGTAAGGAAATTAATAAATATTATGAGACAACTTAGATATGCTTCTCCCATGGACACATTATAAATTATTTTCTATGCTCCTACCTACTGCATTCGCTGCTGGGGTGGAGCAGCGTAGGTACTCATATGATACAGTTGGAGCGTGCCCAACAAGGAGGACTGACAACTGTGTTAAGAACCAAGGCGCTTCCCACTATACAACTTTTTAAAGTCAGGCATACTATAAGTATACAAAAGCTCTTCATCAGTATGTCTTCATAGCTAGAATAGCTGTGAACAAAATAGTTTTCTTGTCACTGAAATACAGTAAAATGACTACAAGTTGTCGTTTACGAATTTCAGACCCTGTCCCCCGCACTAAGTAAACTTACTTGAGCTACGTTGAGCAAAGTTAATTACTAAATAACTAACTTTGCCCAACGTTTTTATCTGTACGTTTTAATTTGTTAGTTTTTGACGACTCCGTGGCGCAGTGGCTTAGCAATGAGTGGCTGCGCTGGGGGTCGCGGGTTCAAATCCCGCACGGAACAAGTACGAGTATTTGTATGGCCTACAAATAGTTGTTCCGGATCTGGATGTTTGTCCTTGTGCAATTTATGTTTGTAAAGTGCCCCTACGATACAAGAGAAAATCTTATTGTAGTAGGGGTAACGTTTTTTAATAAAGAAAAAAAATGACAATACTACTACCAAGTGTTGTAACATTCATTTCAAATCTGTAATAAAGACAAAGGCAAAGGTGCAAATTCTCAAATGGCTTCATAAACTCACATACGAAGAGACAGAGAACTTTCTTACCAAAATTTTGTAATCTTAATTTATACATATTTATATGTACTTATTATATTTATTAAAAGGTCAATATTGTTACTATTAGTATATGTACTGAATGGTTGTACTATTTTATATATAGTAACATATATATCATTAATATACATAATATATAGTATTACTTACCTCATAAAAGTCAACAGAAACTCTGTTTACATAATTGATCACAAACTTCCTCCATTAGATTATTTTGTTTTGTTTTCTTATCAGATTACTTAATTATCCTTAATTTGGTAATTGTGTAGTGCTAGAGGGAAATACTTACATGTTTAACTCTGAGAATTGGGGACACACGGAGGCATGCCTAGTGTGGGGACTACGGGAATTTCGGTAGCTTCGGAAATCCATTCTAGTCTTCGAGAGGAGCTTAGTCACAATGACTTATTATCTTAAAGTACACCAGCATAATTTAAACTTATGAAGATATAGTAAAAGTCAACTCAAGTGTTTTGGCAGAAAACTTAAGAAAACCTTACCGAAATATTAAATCTAATTCCACACTATGTTTCCAAAATAACAATATTATACGTCTTTATTATTTAATATACATATATATATATATATATATATATATATATATATATATATATATATATATATATATATATATATATATATATATATATATATATATATATATATATATATATATATAGTGAAGTTACGTATTTTCATATAAATATTTCTCATGAAAAAGGTAAAACAAGTACCGTAACAAGTATACAAATTACTTGTTACGGTATACAAATTACTTGATACTATGGCCCATAGACATACATCTACATTTATCCTCGATTAGGAATCAAAACGCAGATGCGTTGTCACCCCTGAGGACTAAGATGGAATGCCTTGTTTCCAGTAAAAAAGGGTCTTAGGCACTCTAAACTCACCATACAAAATACAGCAGTAATAAGCTAATATTTTCCGATGGTATTCTGTGAGTGCGTGGTCCTTCCTCGGTCGAGCCGACCCATTCGTGCTACAACCATAATAAAGCTGCATCGTGGCTCTACCTCTTATAAAGAATTCTCTATCTCTATCAATTCTCTATTAAATTTAATCATGTTGTGTAAGCTTGCAATTTGTATTCCAATAAACTTATTATGTAAAATTTGTAAAGATGGAAAGCAACAAATTATATATACATTACAACTACAGCAGGATGATCTTTAAAATAAATAAATAAATTTAATTTGATTTGTGACAAATACGCAAGTAAGAAACCTTTGTTATATGACGTTACATATTTAAATTACAAGTTATATTATTGACTGTCGGTAATTCATCAAGTTTGTAAAAAAAGTTCTTAGATCATTGGAGCTTTACGCTGATGGTAAAATGCACCTAAATATTTTTTTCATTTAAATACTATCCAATTCAATTTATACCATGTATTTTCCTATAAATATTTCTCATGAAAAGGGTAAAACGTGTAAGTTTAAATGTAAATAAGCAAACACTCCAAAGACATTTATGAAAAGAAAAATCGCACCCCTGCGAAAGTCTCACATGTCAAGTTTACGTGTGTCACTTAACACGTTTCACTTCGAACTTATTATTTGAAATTTAATTTCAACCAACGTTATATTATTACGATTTTATTTATAAAACATAATTTTATACAATTACAATGTCGTCTTATTTGATATATGCGTAATAAATTTAGAACAGATGAGCGACCATCTTAACCGAGAATTCGTCGAAATTGACAGATTTTTTTAAAAGAATATTAACAATGATGTAAACATTACTGATATTCCCCTTAACCACTCCTGGTAAGCTCAAACTGCTTGTCTTACGAGTGGTTCACACCAGTTGTCGAATGGCGGATTCGAGCCCACGACCTTTTTGAGTTCGCGGTCCGCGCCCTGCCATTAAGCTACTGTCGCTTCAATGGTCTATTGGCACTATTGCTTAACCACAGACAAAAATACTTTGAAGTAGCTGCTTACAATCAATTTATTAGATTTGGCGCGTTATTTAAAATGTAACGACGCATTCAAATTACATGCTCTTTAAAAGATACTTGGGCGTTTATTTCATGAAATTCGATAACATCTTTGGCCCGTACCACTATCGAGTAGAAAGTGCCTTTTAAAAGGCAACTCGTCGTTATGAGTTTAATATTGCACTTCTACTGTAACCTGTTCCATTACTTGTACCGGGCGTTGTTCAACGTAAGTAACTTGTTGGGCATTATGTCTAGTATAGTTCTAGAGTGTGACTGCATCCATGTGTGTAGAAGTTTTATTCTATACGTCACCCGTACGGTACCCGTGAAGTCAAAGTGTACAAGTTATAAATGCCATTTAGATGTGTGTCTTACTCTTATGTATAATTCTCGCTGCTTTTTTCGATAGGACCTTTAAAGGTGGTGAGTGTAATGCAGATTTAAGATAAATAGAGACCATTTATTTAATCAATTAACCTGTACGCCAAGCCATGCTCACTTTCGATCGCGCAATACCAACCTTACGCCCGCCAAGTAGTGATCGAATTAGATCAGAATTATGTAAACATGTCTACCTATGAAAAAACTATTTTTTCGTTTTAAACAAAACCAAAGACACTATGCAATAGATATTAGTATCAAAGACAAAGATATGCTCTTTTATTTTAAACCATAACCTGGCAATGTTTCTTAGAAAAAAAAAAAAGAAATCACTCTGAACTTCCGGCGTTCCACGTGTCACTTTGATGAAGTTGCTCTGTCTTTTTTATAGAATTTGATATTTGTGTCTGGACTAAAAACGAAAGTATTATACTTTTTACATTTCTTGTAATATAGTCAACACGTAGATATATAATTTGTGGTATAAAAAGTGAAAAGTAAATTGCCAAAAGTACTTCAAATTCCGAAAGGCCTGTTTTGGCGGGCGGGTTATAAATGTGTTATTTTTCAAATTCTCATTTATTTTTAGTGTAAAATGTAAGTAAAAATAGTTTTCCTACATATTTTGAAATAACATGACGTTGTATTTATTTCAAATTCACACGAACATATTTTAGAAATATTGTTCGAAATGTCACAGATAAAATATTATTTTATTTTTTTTTTTTAATTTTTTAATATTTTAATATTTTGGTATGAGTAACGAATGGAAACACATAAAACATAAAATATACATATTTCCAAACAATTTCATATAAATTTCTCCAAAAACAAAGGTGTAGAATTCAAATTAGTAGTAATTTTGTCACTAAAATTGAAGTTTATACTACTATTATGCTATACAGTGTAATTTATATACTTTATTACAATTTCTAGCAACCAAAAATAATTTTATTCGATAGTTTATACATTCAACAAGACTTCCTGTAAGTTTTATCCATAAATATTGTCTCAAAGTGAAAATATAGCAAAATTTGCAATATTGCAAAAAATTTCCTAACCTAGAAATTTTCCCGCCAAAAAGGTCCCGAGTGAACGGGAGTGTAACAATGTCGCGCGCTGTCAGAGCGTAGAAGTTAAACTTTATTGCAAAATGAAAGTATCTCTCGTCTTTAAGTTGTAGCCTAGATCTCTCCTAGCATTGCCCTCTACTCGTTAGTAAAGTTTCATTACCATCGGTTTATCAATTCCGAATATTAACCCGGACAGACAAACAGGTAAAAATTTTCAAAATGGTGGTTTATGTCTTAAAATCATTTAAATTAACTTAATAGAAGCCGGTTATTTCAATATGACAGACAGATGCTTCAATTTTATTTATATGTATAGATCTAATATATAAGAATTAATGTTTGTTTGTTCGTATTTTTTGCGCTGCTATACCGCTCATTAGATTGCGGTTAAACTTTATAAACTATTGCTTACACTTCCGCGTAGGTTAAAGGAATAGTTGGACCCGGTAGGTGGCACTGTTATAGAATGCAGATATTACCCGTGCGAAGCTGAGTCAGATCGCTAGTTTAAATTTTAAAAAATTTAGCACTGTGCACTCCTTCTATGTATTATACGAATATAATATATAATGATGAATAATATAATATATTGAAGCGAAACAATTATTTTAGGCCACACAAACTTTTGCTACGTGCGAAGATCGAACCAGCTGCATCGAAAGCAAATGCCACTAAGCCACAGCGCTGCCAACGTGACGATAATTTTCATTTGATTTGGGGTTTCATTTCTCGGGTATACAAATTTATTTTATTTTATTTTATTTATAAACTTACACGTAACACCTTAAGCTAAAGGGTACATAGGGCGGACTTAATGCCATGTGGAATTCTCTGCCAGTCAACCCTGGGTGGCAAGGATAATTGTTGGCAGGTGCGACCATTATACGTAAATAAGTGCTTATACATTAAAATATACATATATGCAAATTACACACATACACATTACATTTAAATATACACACATATAGTATCAATATACGTACAATAATACATACATACATACATATAATATATATACATGCTTATAAACTTCGTAAATAAATATCCAAATGAATGATATATGTATATATATATAGATATACATATATACATATATATATATATATATATATATATATATATATATATATATATATATATATATACATATATACATATACACATATACGTATACATATATATATAATATTATATTTGAATAATATATAATGAAATAAATATTTGAAGTAAAAAAGAAGAAAAGAAAGACAAAATTAAGGAAAAATAGCGTTAATTAGTAGTTTCCTTCAGGTAATGTTTTCGGAGAAGAACTTTGAAAGCTTTTGTATTTGTGGCATTCTTAATATCGTTGGGGAGGGTGTTCCAAAGTTGTATAGATTGTATCGTAAAAGACGATCTGAAAAAATTTGACTTATGCTGTGGAAACCTTAACCTCAGACGGTTTGACTGTCGGGATGTTCGACCACGAGCCGTGGTAGCTCAGTGGTTAATGCTCGCTGTAAATATAACAGAACGCGAGTAACCCGGGTTCGATCCCCGCCGGCACCAATGAAATTGTTAATTGCAATTTTAAGTGCTGATTTACCACGTGCTCGGCGGTGAAGGAAAACATCGTGAGGAAACCTGCATGTCTGAGGAATAAGAAAAAAAAAATATTTCGAAGACATGTGAAGTTCGTCAACACGCATTTGGGCAGCGCGGCGGACACTTCCTTGCCCTAAACCCTCTCAGAAATGAGGGGAGGCCTGAGCCCAGAAGTGGGACATATATAGGCTGTAACTTTACTTTACTTTACTATGTTCGACCGTCGATCGGATGAAAAAAATGAAAATTATCCTTAAGATAAGAAGGCGACCTTGGATCGTTTAAAATTGAATAAAGTACAAGTAAAATTCTAAAGCATCGCCTTTGACGTATAGGTAGCCATTTAAGCTTTGAACGATAGGATGATATGTGGTCATACTTACGTAAACCAAAAATAAACCTTATGGAATTATTAAGAAGGCGCTCCAACTTGTTTAGAAGATTTTCTGACAGAACTGGGTAACATACATCGGCATAGTCGATAATAGGTAGAATAAGGGAATGAACCAGCGTTAGCTTGGTTTTGAAGGGTAGGAAATTTTTAAGACGATAAAGGGAACGCAAGGTAGCAACAACTTTACGACTAACTTCAGAGATCTGCAATTTCCAGGTCATAGTTTTATCCATGTACAGGCCAAGATTTTTTATGGAATCACAATATGGAATCAAACTATACATAAAATACAGGAGAGAGATATCCATAATCAACCTTAGCCAATAATTGCGAACTTCCGAATATTACAACTTTGCATTTGGCAGGATTAACAGAAACGCCATATTTACATGACCATTCTCTTATGGCTTTCAGGTTATCATTTAATTGGTGTATTACAAAGTTAAGATTGTTTAAGCTCGACTGTACATAGAGCTGGAGATCATCCGCATACAGATGGTACGAACAATCTAAAACTGAGGAGATAGAATTTATAAATAAGGAAAACATAATAGGAGAAAGTATTCCGCCTTGCGGCACACCAGATTCAATTTCAGCCCATGCAGAAAACCGCTGACCTGAGCGAACCGATTGCTGGCGACCGCGAATATAAGAAGAAAACCATTCCAAGGCTGGGGATGAAAATTTAAGGTGTTTAAGGATGGATAGGAGGATACCATGATCCACTGTGTTAAAAGCGTTTGAAAAGTCAATAAGCACCACCACTGTTAATTTCTGCTCATCTAAGCCCTTTCTTATATCGTCTGTGACTTTGATAAGCGAAGTGGTAGTACTGTGACCAGAGCGAAACCCCGATTGAAATTCATTCAGCAGGTTATGTTTTGCAGCGAATACAGATATTTGCTTAAAAACACAGGCTTCCAGAACTTTAGAGAGGTATGGGAGAATTGAAATAGGACGAAAATGGTTAGGGAAAACAGGATTAGGTATTTTAGGAAGAGGTCTTACAAAAACTTTTTTCCATGCGGAAGGTCCAGAGAATAATTTATAATGTGTGTTATAGCTGGAAGAAGGTACTCAAGAATCATAGACACCATTTGCTTACTAATTTCATCATAACCCACAGCCTTGGATTTAATGGCTAACAGAGCTTTTTTAATTTCATCCTGAGTAACAGGGGAGAAACAAAAGTCAGGGATCTGGAGACGCTGCATTGATTCTATAGAAGCAATAGTTTGAGAACGGACTTGAGGGTCCAATGAAGTAATAGAAACAAAGTGACGATTAATGTCATCCAAATTAAGAGAGGCGCCATATTCCTGAGAATTAGTTTTATTAATTCCGATAGACTTGAGGAATTTCCATAACTCAGTGGGCGAAGAATTAGTTATTTTGTCATGAATGTAGCGGCGTTTAGCATTTCGTACCACCTGATTGCATCTGTTTCTTAGCGTTTTAAAGTTAGACCAATTTTTTTCTGAGCGATTCTTTTTATACTTCTGGAAAGCCCGATCTCGCCGTGCCATTGCCACTTGTACCCCTTTAGTCATCCAGGGAGCAGGAGGACGCTTAACTTTTACATAATGTACCGGAGCATGAATATTATACAGATTCAGGATGCTATTATTTAGAAAGTATATTTTATCATCGACGTTAGAAGCTGCCACCAAAGGGCCAAAATCAATTGAAGATGAGTCTCTCCTGAGACACTCAACATTTATTCTTGAAAAATTGCGTAACTGCAGAAAAATAGGTTTCTGTTTTGGAGGTTTAAGTTTATAAGAAAAATAAATCAAGTCGTGGCGTGAGAAACAAGGATCAGAGAGCTGTCCAAACTGAATCACACGATCAGAAGAGGAAGTAATGATGAGGTCAATCAACGAATCATCAGTGTCAGTATTTCTATGAGTTGCCGCCAATGGGAGAATGCAGAGTTCGACTGATTCAATGATTGATCGAAGTTTTTGGGAGCGAGAAGTATTTTTTAACAAATCAGTGTTGAAATCACCCATTATCATGCAATGTATGTACTCAGATCCAATGGTGTCAAGAGCCGTCTCAAGTGAGGTAAAATAATCCACAGAAGGAGGACAATATACAACACCTAAAACTGCCCTAGCACCCATAATGTTTATTTCTATAAATAAAAACTCAGCAGTGGCAGAAAATGGGGAGGGGGAAGATAGAACAATTTTATAAGGAATATTTTTTCGTAGATATATAGCGACACCACCTCCCCCTTCTCAGTCCGATTATTGCGTATAAGAATGAAATTAGGTAATGGGTACAAACTCGACATAAAAGATGGTTTTACCCAACTCTCAGATATTAAGATAGCGTCGACACACTCTAGTGAGAATGCTTCTTCTAAGTAGGAAAAATGACTTGGAATGCTCTGTGCATTAATATGACAAACATTAAAATATTTTTTTTGAGGCAGAAAAATATTACTTAACTGATCGCGTAAGGGAAGTAAATTATCTGTAAGATCATTACCAGAGGCGTATGAGGAATCTGAACTATAAATGGAATAAAAAGATTCATCATCAGACATTATTAACTTCTAAATAGATTTATATATAATATGTATATTAGATAATAATAAATAATAAAACATTAAATATATTAAGAGATAAAACAAAGTCTAAGTATAAAATATCTACAACGCTATACGTATAAACCAGAAAATCAACTACTCCACTATCACTGCTCTATCCCATCTGTTGACTGATAAAGATAACAATCATTATTTTTAAAAGTAACCTTAAATTAATAGAACATTAAAATACACTATTATACAAGTAAATGCAGAAACTGGATATAACAAAACATCAAAATTAAACTAATAAGTCCACAATTAATCTTTCCCAACGGAAACAAAATCAAACGTTTAATTTGTTAGTGTCTGTGTATCCAAATCATTTCTTAAAATCAATGTTAACAGGGATATAGTAAAAATTGTAAAATTTAGTCATGATATAAAATAACATCCATTTGCTAACAGTATTTTAGAAACATTAAAACACACTAGGATGCAAGGTATAATACCTTTGCCTGTACTTGGCGTATCGTAATTGTTTATATTTTTCTACCCACTTATTATAAAAAAAATCTAATATAAAAAGTAAATAATAAACAATATTAAACCCTTAGTAGTTTAGTTAAACCAATTAAACTAAGAAGATAAATATAGTGCAACGATAATTACTAAGATACGATCATTAGGAATAATAAAAGGCTTGAATGATACCAAGTAACATAGGACTGAATAAAGTAAACTTAATTATTTTAAAGATTACTTGTTACGGTATACAAATTACTTAATACTGTGGCCCATAGACATCTACATTTATCCTCGATTAGGAATCAAAACGCAGATGCGTTGTCACCCCTGAGGACTAAGATGGAATGCCTTGTTTCCAGTAAAAAAGGGTCTTAGGCACTCTAAACTCACCACACAAAATACAGCAGTAATAAGCTAAAATTTTCCGATGGTATTCTGTGAGTGCGTGGTCCTTCCTCGGTCGAGCCGACCCATTCGTGCTACAACCATAATAAAGCTGCATCGTGGCTCTACCTCTTATAAAGAATTCTCTATCTCTATCAATTCTCTATTAAATTTAATCATGTTGTGTAAGCTTGTAATTTGTATTCCAATAAACTTATTATGTAAAATTTATAAAGATGGAAAGCAACAAATTATATACATTACAACTACAGCAGGATGATCTTTAAAATAAATAAATAAATTTAATTTGATTTGTGACAAATACGCAAGTAAGAAACCTTTATTATATGACGTTACATATTTAAATTACAAGTTATCTGTCGGTAATTCATCAAGTTTGTAAAAAAAAGTTCTTAGATCATTGGATCCTCCACATCTGGAATCCGCGTAGGCGCAATAACCAGTTGTGTCAGACCATATGCCAAGGCAAAATCGTGAACAGATCTCCCCGCATGATCCACTAAACGTGGACCAAGCCATTCGCCGTGATGGGCGTTCAAGTCGCCGAGGATTACGATCTCTGCGGAAGGGATCTGCTGTAGCACTGAATCTGTAGCCATTTGGGCGTAGTCGAAGAGTGGGTCTGTTTTGACATTACCGCTACGGGACCTATAAAGGCACCCGTAGACGCGCGGATGATCGTTGCTGTCTACGCGTAGCCAAGGGATGTACAGGTCCAAACTTTCAAGACTGCCGAGGCGAAGAGAACAGATGTCCTCTCTGACGTAAACGACGTGAATGACGTGAAGTGTTCCAGTTTGTACCTCTGTTGGGAGAGATGCGAGACATAGGCCGGAGAGGACACCGGCGTTTCGGTCAGAAAGAGCAAAGCCGGCCTCGCCGTCTCGAGATGGTAGTGGACGAAGCTTCTTCAATACTGGCAGTATAGAAGATGCGCAAGTCCTGCCGCATGCATTTGGAGATCTGTCTGTTCAGTTGCTGTATGCTGTCAAATCTGCTGCATGAGATTGAGATTGTGGTCGGAGAGTTTTTGTGTTCTTCTGCGGCAGGTCTTGCAGAACTTGTCTCCGACCACATGGACAGTTTCCAAGAGCTGGTCATCCATATCGTCTGTTGAAACTCGAACTGAAAGGTTTCGTGATTTTGGATTAGACCACAAGGGGGATGGAGCGTTGACTTCAATAGACGAGACCTCTCCAACTTAACGTTTAGGTTCAGTGTGTCTCTAACCATTCGTTGATTGCAGCAAGTTTTCAGTTGTGCGGTCACTGAGACATCACTGAACGTCTAGTCGTAACGAAGACAATTAAATTTTTTGTCGAACCGTCGGGGCTCGACCAGGTCTACTTTTTGCGGAGCCACTTCTGTAGGAAAGAGTTCTTAATAAAGAGTCTTTCTCCATAAAATTGGTCAGCTGCTGGCCTCTTGGATTCATTTGCCCTATCCCAAATTTCCCTACTTTCAGATCACCGTTCTTTCTTGTTCCTAGTTTTGCGTTGAAGTCTCCCATTAACACCGTATATTAAGTTTTGGAGTCCGTATATTAACTTTCATTTCCCTTTCTTTTAATAAACAGGTCATTATTGTAACCATTATTTGCAACTCAGCTGCCTACGATGCAAATATGACTAGATCATCGGCGTACGAAAGACACTTGACGGTTAATTCACCCTTCCTTAACCCAAAATCTTCACCTTTCAAAGTTTGCAAAGAACTGTCCATAAATACGTTGAACAGCCACGGAGAAGCTACACAGCCCTGTATGTTAACTTTTTGGATGCCAAGCCAGTCCGAATAGATCCCACTGATCTGACACAGGCACAAGTGTCTCTATAAAAAGACCTGTAAGTGTGAGTAGAACGATGGTTACTTACGTAATCGATTATGATTTGCCCGTGTTAGCTCACATCATTGATTTTCGTTGAAATACGATGATTAACCAACACTGTGGCGTAAAGTCTTTGTCAATTTTTCTTTTAAAATTCATTGCGTACAGCCTTCTTTTTCATTTTATTCATTTTATATCATTCATTATATTACGATGAAAGTTTAATGACATATTGCGTTCTCGCCCGCGAAGTTTTTTAACAAAATTGAATATGCTTTTCGCTCTTCGATATTCGCTTATCGGCCTTATGGATCAAAGTGTAATTTCAATACTATTAACTTTAAAAATTTACAATTCATTAACTCGACGCCATCATTGGATATTTTATTCTCTATACTAAAGTCTTCTCTTGATTTCATTAAACTTATTTATTTAATATTTTATTAATGAACGAATATGTTTTTTTGTCTAGAAGTTTTGATCTTTTAACTGCTCAGTCTTCTTAAAATTTCCATGCAGTCGCATGCGCCCGGCAAATCCCGAGCGACCGCATGCGACCGCACCCACCCGCAGATCAAATTTGACCGCTTGAATTTTGACGGAATAGCGCCGCGGTTATATTTGACTGCTTAGAGCTTGAAGGGAAAGAAAAATAAATAAATTTAAAACTTTATAAATTCGAGGAAATATTACAAGACGGTTAGGAGGACTGAGAGCAGTTTCGAAACCCTTCGTTGGTGTGCAGTACTTTCGAAAAATGATTTGTTCTTTTCTGCTACCATATATCTAATATATGTAAATTGACTAACTATTTGTGTATTAATTACTTAATTTCTTGGCTACAGCTAAGTTTCAAATGTAAAACCTTAGAAAAAACCTATTAAATTAGAATCTCCTACAGATTGAGTCAGAGTTAATAGTATCATACAAGCAACGAATGAAATGATGAGGAAAAATTTCGCGTGATTTGTTACCTCTTATAAAACTTGATACTAACGGAAAGTTGTGTAGTATTAAAACAATAAATTTTTTCGGTTGCCTTCTTTAAAACCTGTTTTAACTTTTTATAATAATTAAAATATGTTTTAACTTTTTATAATAATTTTTGGTTACCTGGAAGGAATTGCTATGTAGCGATAAGGCCGCCAAATTGTACTTACAAAATATTATAATCTTTTTTGTGTTTTGTTAACTGTATATTTGTTTGTGGTGTACAATAAAAGTATATTCATTCATTCATTGAAAATATATTAAATACACTAGCATAAATTGGGATTGCTATATTTGTTCCTGATAGTTTTATATATATATATATATATATATATATATATATATATATACATATATATATATATATATATATATATATATATATATATATATATATATATATTTACGTTGTTAAAATTTAGAATCATCACACTTTATATTAAATTATTAACAGGTTATTCTGGAAATAATCCGACATTTAAAAGCTACTACGACTGTAAAAAAATTATTATACAACTTAATAAAGATACAAAATGTTAAAATGACGACACGTTTGAAGCTGATAAATTATTCACAATCCATTTCCATTAATAAATGAGTGACATTATTCACCGCATACTCAACTGTTCTTGAAATATCGACCCTGTTATGCCCCTTACCAACGACGGTGAAATCATTAGCCACGGGTCAGCAAGAAAAATAGACATGCTTGTCCGTAACAAATGGCGTTTTTAACTTTTTTATTGTGTAACTATATCACTATAATAATTTTGGTAACATACATGTTCAGCAATCAGTGACCTTAAATTTTTATTCCAATTTAATAGTTTCTGCCCTATTATTCAATAAAAAGGGTTGATTGAACCCTTCAATCAACCCTTTTTATCAAATGAGTTGAATAAAGCTCCCAACATTTCGAGTGCTTTGCAGCTCCCATGGTCACGGGGATCTGAGGTGTTTGAAGTCCTGGTGTAATGGCACCCGGAGTAACTTTCACTTTTAATTATACATTTTGGTCCAATTAACGCAGAATGAGCTTACTGTATCTTAAAGTTGCGATAATTTGCTAGAATTTGTTAGTGAGTTTAATTTGATTAATTACAGAATCCCGAGCAGGTGGTAGTAAGTACTAATTAATAGTGGTGGAGCCACGTATCTAAGGCTGCCGAAGTCTAGTTCCCCGGTCGAACCTTAAACCTATTACGCGAGATATTAATCTAAGTGGACTGTATCTACTAAATGGTTCTACGCTTATATAACGTCGACTATAGCACGCGGTACAATGCACTCGCTCTTCCCTTGAATTAACTATTAGTTTGCCAAACCGATGAAAGGAATCCTGCCTGATTAGGAAAAACAAAATTGGAGGGGGTTAAAACAATTATATCAAGCAGGCAGTATTATTAGGAATATTGACTCATCGGGGTTTCTTGTATTCTGTTGAGCACTATAGCTGCGACTTCTGCAACTTCTTCTGGAACACTCCGGAGAGAGGCCGTGCGCGACTATATCTCACACGAGGTGAGGCGAGTTTCCTAGAGCCTTAATTCAACTACAATTTCTAATCTAAGCTAATTTAAATTATGAAAGAGGCAAGGGGCACAAACGGACAACAGGACGCAGGTAAGACCCAACCGTGGTCTTAACGCGAGCTATCCTAATTACTCCGTCGGAACCGGGAAAGACCTCTTCGACAATTCCTAACGGCCAGTGTAGAGGCGGCGTATTCTCTTTGGTGAGCACAACTACAGTTCCTACAGCTAAAGGCTCAGTTGCTGTGTTCCATTTTTACCGAGACTGCAAAGTATGCAAGTATTCCATCCTCCATCGCTTCCAAAACGATTGCACTAACCGGTCTAATAATTTGTGGCGTGCGGAAATGCTAAGTCTGTTCTCATCCATATCTGCGGCTGGCAAATACTTTAAAGGCGTTAAATTCAAAAAATGTGCTGGAGTTAGAGCCAGCGGTTCCGAGGGGTCACTAGACAACGTACGACAAAGTGGACGACTATTCATTACGCATTCAATTTGAGCGAGCACCGTACTTAGCTCTTCGAAGGACAAAATTTGATCTCCCATTACTCGGTATAAGTGACTCTTTAGGCTCTTAATATTAGTCTCCCAATTGCCCCCAAAATGACTCGCGGCTGGGACGTTCAGAGACCACTCAATGCGGTTCTCGGCTAGAATGTGAGCGAACTCCGAATTATAATACTTGCTAGCTAAGAGCTCATGTAGTTCTGATAAAATAGGTTTTGCATGGACGTAGTTCGTACCGTTATCCGAATACAATTTACTTACAGGGCCACGGCGGGAAAGAAATCTTTTAAATGCACCCATAAAGCCTGCTGTGCTTAGATCACCAACGAGTTCTATATGCACCGCTCGAGTAGTTAGACATACGAAAATGCAGACGAAAGCCTTTGTGGATCTTATACCACGCCCGCGAGTGAGCGTGACCTTAAACGGACCAGCGAAATCAGACCCGGTGTGCGTGAAGGGCTTTACCGACTGTATTACTCTACAAGATCTAAGTTCCGCCATTTCTGGAAATGACGGCTTGGGGCGTGCCCGAAAGCAAGTTATACATCTGTGCACCCGATTGCGTATTAAACTACGTGCAGAAAGAATCCAATAATTCTGACGCAAAATCGACATCAACAAGTCGGGGCCCGCGTGCGAGTTCAATTTATGATGGTAATCGACTAATAAGTTCATGATATGGTCTTTACGCGGTAAAACTATAGGGTGCCGTTGGTCGAAACTCAATTGCGAGTTGGACAAGCGTCCACCTACCCTTACAATCCCATCCTGTAAAAATGGCTTAAGGCGTTGAAAGGCGCGACTACAAGCTCTATTCGATTGTAATCTTGTAATTTCTTCAGAGAAGTGCGCATGTTGAAGTTCACGTAATACTAGCGACTCGGCATAGTTGTAATTGGATGCTAAGACATACGAACGTCGCGGTAAAAGCTTCGCGAATCGACAAACGAAAATTACGCTACGCAATAATTTCGACCAAGAGGACAAGCGGATCGCCAAGGCAGTGATTGGAGAAACCTCGCTCGAAACGTTCGCCACTAGAGCGTGTCTTCTCTTCCGGCGGGTGTAACACTGACGAAGGTTCGAAATCGGTTATTGGCCATTGCGAGGGATTCAAGTGAACCCAAGCAGGTCCGTGGAACCAAAGCGGGTGGTCCATTATTTGCATTGGGGTGAGTCCACGGGATAGACAATCGACAGGGTTTTCCGTACCGGACACGTGATAAAAGTTCCGCGTTTCTAACTCGTCTTGTATCTTGGCCACTCGGTTCGCGACAAACGTATCCCAACGGTGGGGTGAAGATTGAACCCAGCATAAGGCGACGGTGGAGTCGGAAAAGGCAAATATCTTTTCTATGTGAACTCTATCCTTACATGCGCTGATAACTGCGGTAATAAGCTTGGTGAGTACTAATATTGCGCAAAGCTCTAAGCGCGCCAGTGAGACAACCTTACGGGGGGAGACTCTCGACTTAGAACTAATGAGGCTAATCGAATTTCTACCATTATTCTGGACGTGGAAATATACAACGCCCCCGTAAGCCTTCTCGCTGGCGTCTGCAAACCCAACGACTGTTATGGCGCTACTTCTATCTACGTTTATATGACGCGGTATTTTAATTTCTCTTAATAAAGGAAGTTCCTCTCCAAAGCGCTGCCACAACCGAACAATGCTGTCAGGCGGCGAGTCATCTCAGTCGCATTTCAATAACCAAAGTTGTTTAATTAAAAGCTTAGCGTATAATACCACTGGAGCTACGAAATCCATGACGTTCCATAATCTAGCAACGCATGACAGTATGGTGCGCTTTGTGCATTTCTCTACGGGCGGATTTACCTTAAGGCTAAACACGTCGGACTCTGGTGACCAACACAGACCGAGCACCTTGTGTGTATCAGAATCGTCGAATTCCTTTATCGCCGAAAGACGGTGTGATAGTGGGATTGTATCCAAAACCGAACGCGAATTACTAGTCCACTTCACAAGATCGAATTGACCCGATTTCATGAGCCTTATGACCTCGGCGGTGGTTAGGGTTGCCTCCTCCACGCTATCGACCGAGTACACAAAATCATCCATATATAATCCGCTCTCAATTGCCCTCTTAGCTTTAGGATAAGAGGGACCTTCATCGTGAGCGAGCTGTCTCACCGTGCGTAACGCATGAAATGGGCTCGACTTTAAACCAAAACAAACGCGGTTAAATTCAAACACCATTAGAGGTTCCTTTGGGTTGAAACGATATAAAATGCGTTGGAATCTACGGTCGCATTCACGGACCCCTATGCAAAAAAACATTTGACGAATATCGGCGGATAGTGCTATACTAAACAAACGAAAATTGACTGTTATATTAAATAAACTGCCCTGTAAATTTTGCCCACTATAGAGGATATCGTTAAGCGACAGGTGAGTGCTAGTTTTAGTTAAAAATAGTCCCGCTGGGTTTCTTGCTGGTTCTTCCCAGGACAGAGGTTTTTTTTGCGAACCAGTGGTAAATTAAAAAAGTGACTTTCAATAAGTATTTTTATAATCTACATTGAATAAAAAAATTTCTATTTCTATTTCTATTTCTAGCACTAGCATCGAGCACTACACGTAACTTAGATGTAAGTTTGTCCTCTCTAATGACTCCGTGGTGTGGTATGAAATACGACGGTGTGTCTTCGTAGTTATCTAATTTCGAAGCCACAAGTGATATGTAACCTTCTCTTATATATTCGTTAATGACGCCGTCGTAAGCTTCCTTTAACTGGGGTGAAGCGAGCATCCTACGCTCCAAGCTGTAGAAATGTTTTTCCGCCATTTGACGTGAATCGCCGAGAGATAAAACATCTCCTTTAAAGGGTAGCGCTACACTATATCTACCGTCGCGATCACGAACGGTCGTGCGGACGTAAATTTCCTCGCATAACCTGTCATCTGAGTTAGCTATGGGTGAGACGTTCACCTCCTCCATTTCCCAAAATTTGCGGACTAACGACTCGAGCGGTTCGACAGCCATACCACAATAAGAGGTTGCCAAAATACTATTTATGATGGGGGCGGAGCCAATGATAACATAGCCCAATACGGTTTCCAGTGCGTAAGGCGCGGTATGCGAGGAGTTGCCCCTGACCTTATTGTTTAACAAAAGATAAGGGAAAAGCGATGCTCCATGTCTATGTTTCAGGAACGGCGTAAGTGTCGTCTGCTAGAGTCAAATTCTTAAATTCAATCATTGCCGAGGTGTCAACCGAAACGGATGGCAACCGTTCAGTGACCCTATCTACTACTAGTGCATTTATATCAAAGTTAACATTACGATCTATCCAAGAATAAAATTTTAAATTTATATATCCCTTGGTAGTTTTACTAGTACCTCCGATGCCTTTAACTACAGGACATGAAAGTGACCTATTTATTACTAAGCCTAAGCGCTGACAACATTGTCGCGTTATAAAGCTATTTTGGGCTCCGCTGTCCAGCAGTGCACGGACGCTTTGTTCGTTTCCACGCGAATCCCTAACCAAAATACGTGCTGTACCCAGTAACACGGTTGAAGGAGTTTGTGCTCCCATATTTGCCAATGAGCACAGAGCGACATCACCAGGTCGACCGCTAGAATCGTTGACCTTAGTAGCGGTGAATTCCTTGTCCGCTTTACTTGACGCCGCTATGTTGCTATTTTCAAAATGTAATAGCGTGTGATGTTTCCTGGCGCACTTGCTACATGCGGAACTCGAATTGCATTTTGCAGCTAAATGCTTATCGCTTAAGCATTTCAAACATAGGTTATTTGTCTTTACTAATTTATAACGTTTGCTTGGTGAATATTTACGAAAAGTCGCACAATTATATCAAGATTATTAAAGATAATATTGATATATTGGCTGAATCTTTAGCTTATCTTTTCAATAAGTGTGTGGAACAATCTCTGTTTCCTGATCAGCTGAAGGTTGCACGAGTACTTCCGGTACATAAAAAGGGAAGTAAAATGGACCCCAAAAACTATCGACCGATTTCCTTGCTACCAATTTTATCTAAAATTTATGAAAAGCTGATAAAGGTAAGACTAGTAGCACATTTGCGACAAAATAATATATTAAGTGAGAGGCAATTTGGTTATCAAACGCGTGTAGGTACTATAGATGCTATAAATACGCTAGTCGATGATGTAGTATGTAGACTCAAAGATAAATATAAGGTAGGAGGTCTATTTTTAGACTTAAGTTCGGCTTTTGACACGATAAATCATAATATACTACTACTGAAATTGGAACATTACGGAGTTAGAGGCTCAATCTTAGGGTTATTTGAATCCTACTTATCAAATAGAAAACAATTTGTTGAGATTAAAACAATAATAGACGGCGTTGAAACGATATACAAATCTAAATTGCAAACCTTAAAGAAGGGTGTTCCACAAGGCTCCATTTTGGGACCCATATTATTTATAATATTCATTAATGATTTAACTGCTTACATATATGCCAAACAGCAAGACGTAAAGTTAACTATTTATGCGGATGATACAAACGCGATTGTATCTGCTAACTCGATAGACGAACTAAATACTAAAATGAAAAGCACACTGTATGACTTTAAAAATTGGTTTGCTACTAACGATCTACTACTAAATACAAATAAAACGTACGCAATGCTTTTCAAATCTACAGCAAGACAAAAGGACTCAATAAACATTAACATTGACGGTAAAAATATTGAATCTGTTCAAACAGTAAAATTTCTAGGAATCCACATTGACATGTACTTGAACTAGAAAAAGGAAATGACAGCACTAGAATCTACTATCAGTTAAGCATGCTATGCCTTAAGAAGTTTACGAGACGAAGTTACGTTAAAGCAGCTTAAGTTGGTTTATTTTGCTCTAGTAGAATCACAACTTCGTTATAGCATACAATTCTGGGGCAACAGTTATAAATATAATATTAAGAAAGCGTTTGTGTTACAAAAAAGAGCGATCCGCACCATGTTACGTATTCCACAAATTGAGTCGTGTAAAGAACATTTTCGAAAACTTGACATACTTACGGTTCCCTCTCTGTATATCTTAGTTTCACTTACATACTTAGTAAAAAATTTTTACAAATATGAAACAAACGAAGAAAGGAAAAAGAGAGAAATGACACGTCGAAAAGATTTAAAAACTTCAATTACACCAACTTGGAATGTTGTACGCCACAGCACAAGGCATCAAGTCATTGCACTATTTAATTCCTTACCTATCTCATTTAAAGTTATTTATTGCCACCGAAAATTCCAAAATAAACTCAAATCATTATTAATTAAGAAAAGCTACTACTCAGTTGACGAATACCTAAATGACAAAAATAAACTTAATGAATGTTAATTTTTTTGTTTATGTACTATATTTTAATCTATTATGACATGAAAAATATTTAATTATGACATGAAAAGTATTGAATGTATATAAGTATATAGAATGATTGTCAAATGATATTTAAATTTTATTCGATTTTTGTTTTATTTAAGTCAATTGCATGTAAACGTAATTTCTGATTTTGTTTAATTAATTTTCCAATACAATGTAATATTGTTCTAAGGAATAAATGACTATGACTATGACTACTATGACTATGACTATATAAATTACCGTGTTTATCTTTACATACGATACAAGTATGCTGAAGTGATGTTGACGTAGCGGTTACGTAAGTTAACGACCCTGCTATTTTAGATGGTTGAGTCTGTCTACGGTCGACGCACCTTTTAATCTCCTGTTCAACGTTCGGAGAGCGCTGCATCACCTTTATTTGATCTCGCACGAACGATGCTAATGAATGAAAGGAAGGCATCTCCGAGCTACGATGTTCCATTTTAAACTCGCGCACGGTGTCGGGGTCTAATTTCTTTAGTGCAATATGGAGAAACACCACGTCCATAAGGTCATTAAATTTCAAATTCTTAAGTGCAGTCACCGACGCCACAAATTTATCTAGAAACTGTTCTAAGCCGTTGATGTTCGCGGATGATATAGTTTTAAGATCGAATATCTGGTTCACATATTCGGAAGCTAACATTCTCCTATCTTCATATTTAGTTTTAAGCGTTTCGAATATTAATAAGTAATTGTTTGCTGTAGGTGTAAAACCCGAGCAGATCGACTGTGCCCTGCCACTAAGTTTACTAATTAAGTAATATAGTTTTTCAGCGTCCAATAACGATGGGTTATTGTGTATATTGTTTTGAAAACTACTGTAGAAGAAGGGCCATGTCTTAATATCTCCATTGAATACCGTAATATCTATTGGCGGCAACCTAATTGAGTCACGTGGACGTACCTGTATTTCCGGCTTTGCTTCGTTTTGAGATTGTAGGAGTTTCGCCGTTCTTTTCACGCGACACAACATATCTTCAAATGCTAGAAGCGGTTGGTAGTTCACTATATATTTCGGGTCGATTTGTAATTCCAAATGATTAATTTGGTCTAATATTCTTTCGTAATCCGTCCGCAAAGAATCCACCGTTTCAATTTCATTCAAAAAAATTTCCCGCACTGCTTCTACATTAATGTTCTTTATATGATCACTTATATTTTGCATACGCGAAAAAAGTATGTCCCTCTTGGCATAAAGCGTTTTAATTTTGATTTCATTTCCACTAACTGCCATTTTAAATTATTACAGTAAAGTTATATTAATCACAATTAATCTCACAATGCACAGACAATGAAGGATGGACACTCGGTATGCCGTATTACGTAATTAAATCGAACACCTGTTACAGCGAGTCGAGGTGACGCGTTGTTCGCTAAACTCAATATTATTTATCAAAATTGTCGGGTAAGCGTATCAAACAGTTGCTATTACACTGTTTCATTTATTTAATAGGCTTTAAATTTAACCAAATACGAGCGCTATAAAATGAATAATTCTGTTTGCGAGTACCTAATCAAAATTTATATTTAAACGAACACTATTTAAGTACATTCCATAAATTAGAGTGCATTATCTAAATAATTAATTTAATAATTCGACCAGACAATGATTGGACGACCACTAAACACCAGTCCAAATCCGGCTCGAAGGACCATAAAATGCTGGAGCCACGTGTCTAAGGCTGCCGAAGTCTAGTTCCCCGGTCGAACCTTAAACCTACTACGCGAGATATTAATCTAAGGGTACTGTATCTACTAAATGATTCTACGCTTATATAACGTCGACTATAGCGCGCGGTACAATGCACTCGCTCTTCCCTTGAATTAGCTATTAGTTTGCCAAATCGATGAAAGGAATCCTGCCTGATTAGGAAAAACAAAATTGGAGCGGGTTTAAACAATTATATCAAGCAGGCAGTATTATTAGGAATATTGACTCACCGGGGTTTCTTCTATTCTATTGAGCACTATAGCTGCGACTTCTGGAACTTCTTCTGGAACACTCCGGAGAGAGGCAGTGCGCGACTATATCTCACACGAGGTGAGGCGGGTTTCCTGACTGACTCGACTGCTTCCAGGCTAAAGCGGTTTCTACTAGCGGTGTGGTTCCAATGACGAGCGCGGCGGGAAGAGGCTGCGCGTCGGTCGCGCGGGCCTTATATATCCTCGGTTCCGATGACTACGTGACATTCTAGAATCATCTTCTTTCCCCTCCCACCCCACCACCCCGATGTGTCGATAGGAGGTATGAATGATATCGTTTGGAAAGGGATAACAATTCGGCAAGTCCTACCGTCAAAATAAATAAATACGAATGGTTTTCCGCGCAACCAAATAGTAATTTCAATATAGAAGGCGTCTAAGTAGACGCCTTCTATATTGAAATTAGGATGTTTATTTTTATTTTAAATAACCCCACGTATTAAATCCTTGGTAAGAATCGATGTTTTTTTTGCCAAGAAATTTAGTCTATTAAACCTATTATATTGGCGGGGGCCATCTAAGAAATGATCACAAATTAGAGACTCCCCAAACCGTTGGTACTTCACAACAGAAAATCGATTGTTTAACTGTATGCAGGGTAATAAAATGCTTTCAAATATCTAAATTTATTTATATATAATATATATATATATATATATATATATATATATATATATATATATATATATATATATATATATATATATATATATATATATATATATATATATATATATATATATATATATATATATATATATATATATATATATATTAATTTAGATAAGATGTGCGTCATAATTTTTAGCATAAATGGTTTTTATTATTTAATTTACGGTTGCATGCAAAATTATTTCAATTTTAACCCTTATTTCTATTCAAGTTTAGTTGATAAAAAAATTCGTATAAAATCTCTATTGGGACCTTTAATAAAACTTATGTACAATATGTCTTTCATTTGTTTTATCATTTAATTATAACATTTATTAAATCTGATAGAAATTGGTTATACGCTAAATTTCTACGATAGCTAACTCAAGTCACTTTTTCATTGCGTAGCGGATCTTGGTTTATATAAATATTATTTTTTCACTTTGTCGATCATTTTATTCATTACAGAATATAACGCTCCCTACGGTGCATTACATGCTTGTTAGCTTCTCTTTTACAACAAAATCTTCAAGGGTGAGTTAAATTACATGCATAACTTACTCTACGCTAACTCTACGTTACCATACGTAGGACTTATAACGCTTATGACAACTTCTGCTTTCTAATACTAAACTATGGAAATAGGATTAGGTATTATCAGAGGTATAATATGTAACTCACCGGATTCTTATTCTTTAACTACCATCAAGTAATAGCAAGTAACAGCAAGCAAAATTCACAAGTAAATAAATATTTACGTATTTTATTTTTGAACTGCATTAAAATTATCACACTTTATGAAGTCGAAACGGGTTCAAAAATAAAATATATTATAAATACTGTGCTAAAACAAAGTGTACCGAAGTATTAAAAAGCCCCCACTTCAAAAGATATTAACCTTTCAAACGCCAAGCATCCGAATTTGACCGCCTCGATATTCCGTCAAAATTCAAGCGTTCAAATTTGACCGCACCCACCCACAGCATTTTAACCGATAAATACTTATGTTTAGAGACTACTTTTCTATCAAGAAGTTTGGCATTATAGAATCAATATAAAATTTTCTATCGTCTAGTTGAATAAAAAGTTAGTCTATGGATATTAATTTATATTCTACGTTCATTACGTACGCCATTTTCATTTGGATGTTGTTGTGTTGATTCTTGGATTTTCTAGTGTTTTATTAGTGTTTTATTATAGTGTTTTATTATAAAATTGTTATAAAAGTTTTTGAATGAATATAATTTATCTTTTTAGGTCAATAATTTCGAGTAATTTATAGAAATAATTGTGATTTTTATGCTGCCGACATCCTTTGTTTAGAAGAAGTTTTTTTTGTTATAAAAGTAAAGTAAAGCCTGACTTTTGTTTAGACCACAGGATAGATACTTTTGTATAAATTTTACAATGCAAAACTACTTCACAGAAAAGTCGTCTCTAAATATAAGTTTTAATGCTTTGAAGTGCTAGGGGTGGGTGCGGTTGCATGCGACCGCTCGGGATTCGCCAGACGCATGCAACTGCATGGGAATTTTATGGAGATTGAAGGGTTAAGTGGGGATTGGAGTCAGTTTTTACCTTTTATCGAAAAGCTAAATCGTTTTACCTTTTTGATAAAACACTCATTACACACAAAGTACTCATTTGCGATTCTCTATTGAAACGTAAAGAAAACGAACCATTTTTTGAAAATATTGGTCACTGCTGATGAAAAGTGTGGATCACCAACGGCAAGAATGTGCGAAAGAGGTCATAATCAATATCATGGAATACAGTGGATTGCGGCAAAGCTTAATTTTGGGGCCTCTTTTGTTCTTTGTGTATTGTGCAGATATGGTAGATCACATCAAACATTGCAAATACATAGATTAACATATCATATAATCCTGGAGAAACTTAGCAATAAAATTATTAAATGAGAATTTAGAAGGCATCGCTGCTTTCTCAAAATCGAATGCACTCGTTATTAATGAAAGTAAGACGAAGTATATGATTGTTGGAACTCCTAAGCTTATACAAAAAAATTCGGATCATCGGTTTCAGGTTTAAGGTTAAACGGCGAACAAATTGAACATGTGGACTGAAGCCCAAAATTTAGGTTGGCTTATCAATGATCATTTGCGTTCCGAAAATCACATACCTAGCACCGCTAAGAACTGCTTTGCTCTTTGCTTTGCTCAACTATCGAAGTAAGGTCTTGTATCAAGTTAGAAATATGCTGAATACAGATATTGATGTCAGTCTTAGCAATTTACTGATTCTTTCTAAAAGGGGACGGCAGATTTAGTACCGCATTTTTTTATGTGCGAGCAGCTATGCAGGTCTAGTTAAAGAGACCAGTATCACTGCGACCTATAAGATCTATTGTGATCGCTGCTATGGCTATAGTTCACTCCTAAGCCCTATGTCTTCAATGAATCGAAGGAGTTGCTTAGCCGTGAGCAATTTCACTTCTTCTGGGCGGAGTAGATAGTGTCCCAGATGAGTGATACGTTTGCGCATTAAGGGTCCGCAAACGGTTAGGATGTGTAGAGGCGTTTCTTCCGTTACGGAACAGAACCGACACATCCTTGAGTTGCTTAGTCCCAGGATGGACATGTGCTTTTTGAGACAACAGTGTCCAGTTAGGGCTCTTGCTAGAATGCGCAATTTATTTTTACTTAATCCCAGGGCTTCTGAAGCAAATTTACGATCAAAAGCCCGGATTAAGGTTTTAGAATGTTTTAAGCCTGGTGTATCAGACCAGATCTTATGTGATTTATTGTGATAAAGAGTTTCAAGGGTCAATCGGGCTAGGCTTCTTGAGATTCCACAAAATGGCTCGGGTCCAAATTGTGTGCACTTTGAGCCCTCCCGTGCAAGTTTGTCGGCAAATTCGTTGTCTACAATACCCTCGTGACCCGGAACCCATCTTAAAACGACCCTGTTTTTACAAAGCAAGGGCGTTTAAACGGTCCACGCAGTCTCCAACTAGCTTTGAGTTCACTAAGTTTGATCTCAGCGCTAGGAGTGCTGCTTGACTATCATAGTTTATGTAATTTTTTTGGTTGACGTAGTGTTTTTGCAGATTGATTTCCGCACACCGAAGTATGGCGAAAATTTCTGCCTGGAAAATAGAGGTGTATCTACCCAAATCCATACTAAGTTTGAATTTGGGGCGTTCCCCGTAAATTCCAAAGCCTACGTCAAGGCCCATTTTAGACCCATCGGTATACTATATGAGACTACCGACCTCACAGATAACCTGGCCATTCAGCCAGTCTTCTCTGGAGGGTAATTCCACAAAAAGTGTATAGTGGACGCATGATATCTGAGATCATGCATAAGGCCAGTGATTCCTTAATTGAGTCGAGCATTGATCTCAATCTGTAGGAGAGCAAGCTCAAACCGCCCTGGGCGTTAATCCTATACAAACTAGTCCTTGCCTCCTTGTCTAGATAGAGATCAAGGGGCGTTAGGCATAGAAGTGCATTAAGAGCCACTCCAGGCGATGATCGCATAGCTCCAGTTGCCATTAGGCAGGCAGTCCTTTGTAGACTATTTAGTCCATCCGTCTTTTGGTTGGCCTTGTTACACCAGACAATAGAGGCGTAGGTGAGAATCGGCCTCACTATGCTGCTGTACAGCCATAGGACCATACTGGGACGCAAGCCCCAGTTGTTCCCGACCAAACGGGTGCACGTACCTAAAGCCATTTTTGCCTTATGGCATACGTTGCTAAGGTGAGAGTTCCACGTTAGTTTTTGGTCGATTGTTACGCCCAAGTACTTAACTTCCGTGGAAAATGGTACTTCTTTACCATTAAGTTTTGGTTTGACTAATTTGTCCAACCGTCTCTTTTTGGTAAAAGGTATTATAACAGTTTTGTCAGCATTAACTGATAAACTGTTATCCCTACACCAGTTATTTATGGTGTTTAGGGCTCTTTGTATTATTGACGATAAAGTACTTTGGCAAAAGCCCCTTGCAATGATCACAAGGTCATCATCACAACCCAATGTGTCAATGCGTAGGTCTGCCATTTTGTACAATAGTTGGTCAACCGCAAGAACCCAAAGAAGGGGTGACAAAACACCTCCTTGTGGGCAGCCTCTTGTGGTTGCAACCTCAATCGAAGTTTGAAACAGCGCTATTTTTGCCTTTCTGTGTGAGAGCATCGACTTCACCCATCTGATGGTTGTGAGGTCAACATTTTTAGGCCCCCAATCAGCAGTGATGTGGGGCTATACCGAAGGCTCAATATCTAGAAAGGCACAAACAGCTATTTCTTTATCCTCCAGTGCTTTTTCGACCCTGTCAATGACACTGATCAGGGCTGTTTCCGTAGATTTGCCTCTACGGTAAGCATGCTGGTTGTAATGAATGGGCCTCGTAGCTAGAGCTACATCCCTTATATATCTATCTATAACCTTTTCCAATGTCTTAAGAAGAAAGGAAGATAGGCTTATAGGTCTAAAGGACTTTGGTGGAGCGTAGTCCTTTCTACCAGCCTTAGGTATAAATAGAACCTTGACAATTGTCCATCGTTCTGGAATATATCCCCATGCAAAACTTGCTCTGAAGATTTTCACCAGATAAGGAAGAAGGATGTCAATACCCCTCTGTAGTTGGATGGGAATTATTCCATCCTCCCCGCTTGATTTAAATGGTTCAAAGGAGTCAACAGCCCACTGCACCAGGTTTGGCCTTATTATCTTTGCAGCTCTACGCCAGTCCTCATTGCAAGGCCTTCGTAGGGCTCTGAAAGAGTTCAAGGCTGAAGTCTTGTATGACCCTGGGAAATGGGTTGACGCTAGTAACTCCAATGTTTCTGTTTCACTATTAGTGAAGTTACCATCCGGCTTTTTAAGAAGCCCGATCTGATTAGGTTTAGCTTTCGATAGCATCTTGTGTAGTCTTGCACTGCGAGGCAAAGACTCAACTTCCTCGCATAGCTTCCTCCACGATGCTCTCTGGGCTTTCCTAATTTCTTTATTATATTCAGTTAGGGCTGCACTATAAATATCCCCCTCTTTGGTTTTCTTAGCCCTATTAAATAGTTTCCTGGTCTTTTCCCTAAGGTATTTCAGCTTAGAATTTCACCAAGAAACTTTTCGTGTTGAGGTCTTGGTTTTGACGGGACAACTGTCCTCGAAGGCTTCACAGATACCTACGGTTACAGTCTCTGTCGCTAACTCCAGACCTTCAATTGTTTTGATGCTTTTAGGAAACGTTTCCAAATTCCTCCTTAAGCTATCTCTATAGATATCCCAGGAGATCGCTTTCGGATCCCTAAAAGTAACGGTTTCAAAGGATGGTGATGCTCCAATCACAAACTTAATGTGCTTGTGATCGGACATCGAGTTTTCGCTACTAACATGCCAGTCATCTATCCGCCTGGACATGTTATTGGTAGCAGAGGTTATGTCTAACACTTCTTGCCTAGCACGCGTTACAAAGGTTGATGTACAACCTAAGTTTAGGCTTACCAGGCGGTTGGAGATGAGAAAATCATAAAGTAACTCACCTCTTTCGTTGATGTTGGTGCTCCCCCAGGCTGTGTGGTGAGCATTAGCATCACAACCCACCACAAGTTCGGCGTTGTGTTTTCGGGTGAACTCCGCTACTCGCTCTAACTCGATAGTAGGATCTGCGTTCTCGCCGGGAAGATAGGCTGAGCAAATGATTACTCTGGCCCCTGTGCATCCCTTGAGATTTATGAAGGCTGTAACCAGGTCATCATTGCAGTACTCTGGAACAGCTAAAAGTTTAATATTTTTATTATAAATTATACAAGCTCTGGGTCTACTGCCTTTGGTATTGACAAGAATCTTACCGGCAGCCGCCAATCCCAGAACTTGACCGTTGGCAACCCAAGGCTCTTGTATAAGGGCGAGGTCAATGTTGTCCTCTGCAAAGCAAACCTCCACCACGGCAGAAGCAACTGCTGCATGGTGAATATTTGCTTGGAGGACCCTCGTCTTACGCTTGGGTTTAGCCATTTATGGGCGTGGGGGGCAGGGGTCTTTTCCGCCTGTGGAGGACGAGGACGTCCTTTTCCTGCGAACTTGACCCCCGCCTTACCTTTCTTCGAACCGCTCCCATCTCCTCTCCTCCCCGGCCTGGACGACACCAGCGGAGGCCGTCGGACCGAGGCGAAATCTGCGCCTTGGGTCTACGTCACTCTCACCAGTGGCGTTTCAGCCTCACCCCGAGAGGTGGAGGGCTGAGGGGATTGGGGTTGGGGTTGGGGTGGTTCGGGCTCCATTGACGCGTCAGAGCCTGCCCTGACTTTAAAAGTTATCATCTTAAAGCCAAGGATGACTCTGCCGCCTGTCTTCCCAAGAGCCTCCGCCGATGGGTCGTCCGGAGAAAAGGTTACTAGGAACCCATTCTCCTCGTCCCTACGGTGGAGGATTCTCCAGAGCTCAGTATGGAGCCCTTCATTTTGTGCACTCAACAGCACAGCCGCCTCCTCTGGAGAGTCGGCTTCGCTGCGGGGCAAGTAGGTAATGCCCAGCGTGGGCTTAGGCATTTCACCTTCGGGTATTAGCGAGAGCTCTGCCTCCGGCCAGGGCTTTAGTTTTCCGATTTCACCCACAATTCAATCCTGGCTTGCCTTATTCAGGCACGTTACCAAAATCCAACTTGGCTTGTGTGTGAAACCGGAAAATTTTGGGCCCATTCCCGGTTGCGACCCACAGGCCGTCTTAGCGATGGCCTGTGTTAGTGCCCGGTGGACCAGCCGCATCTGCTCCACACTCATAGGATTCGAATTGCGAATTCCTATACGCGCGGAGCCAGCTACGGCACTGAAGCTGAGCTTCTTCTCCTCCGTTGCCAGCTTCATAGTCTTCCCGGGCTGGTCTTTGGGGGACTCTTCCTCAGACCGACTGCGTTTTTTCGCCTTCGGAATTGTGGGAGGCTTGGGCAGAGGAATTTCGTCCCAAGGCTTCTGACAGAGAGAGGGCCTCTTCGGCTCCAATCTCAGCTGCTATCAGCCTTCGGTACCTTTTCCTCGCAGCCCCACTAAGCTTATAAGGCCTAGCGAACTTTTTCGTTCCCCTCCCTGGTTCGTTTCCAATTGAGGTTCGGCTGCAAACGTGCCCTCCACTTCACGGCTCGTCCCAGGTTGGGGCGCACTGTTGCAGGGTATTGGTGAGGCTAAAAGAGCCTCTTCCAAACCTGCAGCTAATTCCATTAAAGGAGATTTCTCACTGTATTTAACAAAATATCGGTTTTCATCCATTTTGTTCCCACGAGTAGCTAGGGAAATACTTGGTCACCCCCGGCAGAGCCCCGCATGCATGCAAAAAGCATGGAAAGGGCTAAAATACTATGCGAATCGCCCTGGTCTCGGGTAGGCACCGTTTGCGACTGGAGACCCTCCAGCCACGCATCCATCGGCACGGTACGCTTGACACCTTGGATTGGATTGGGATAGGAAAAGGGGTAGGGATAAAAGAAAAGAAAAAAGGGATCGTCCGAGTGTTTCTGTTCTGTCTGTTTTCTATTGAACCAGACCAAATAACAGGCGGCAACCACGTGAAGGAGAACTCCTCAGACTTGCCCTGGGGATCAACACGACCTGCGCTCTCCCCCGGAGCCATACGCCAAACTGCTCGCCGGACAGGAGAGCAGAGTAGGTGTTAATCTAGTCCTATATATATCATCAAAAGTTAGAAGTAGACTAACCCCCGCCCAAATAGTATAATAGTACCGCATACCTCTTTTGTTGTTTTTTTGTAGAATTTGTACCATATATTAAAAAAGTCATTAGTTTTAATGTAAGTTTTATATTTTCAGATAAATAAATGTAATTTATTCATAAACTAAACGCAATTATATGAAGTTGCCATAATATGTAATATAAAGGTATGTAGTATGTAATATACGGTGTATATATGAAATATCGGAGTGGTAATTAGAAATAGAAATAACAATGTAAATAATTAAACACTTACATATTATATCTAAGAATGCACTAATTGTTATATAAAATCATAATTTTTAACGATTTAATGATAGGAATGATTTTAGTCCTGAATTTTTTTTATTCATATGGCAATTGTTTATTGATATTTGAAAGGTAATAAAATCTGTCTTTCAATTCAGTTATTTGCTGTTGTTTTAGATTGTGGTTTGAAACTGCATTTAAGCAATTTGGTAAAATAACTGGCTGTTTTTACGTTGAGTTGAGCATCTGCTCCTTCATACTCTATCTCTTAATAGAAGTTCCGCGAAAGGAAACTCGCTATATTAACTGTGCTGTGTGCGTTCGTGCTTTAATTAAAATGTCGAGTTTGTGTGTGAATTGCAGCGTTTGCTTGTCCCGAAGAAGAAGGCGCGTTTTATCCGATGAAAGTGAAGATGTCTTCAATACCATTCGACTGTGGACGTATCCTAGAGATGTAAGTAGTTTACGAATAACATTCTGCAGATGAGAAGGCTAGTGACAAACTGTGATAAGTTTTACGTATTGAAAAGTAGCCATAACACTAAAAAGTAACAAACACGGCTATTTGTGTGTATATAACCTACAAATTGTTATTTACATGTAAGATACTTGGTTCGCCTAACTTTTAGAATAGGTATTAGTCTGATAGTATGACAGCTGAAAAGGAGAGGAAAATATATTATGTTGAACAGTACTCCAAATCACTTTATTATTTCCAGATAACACCTGTTGACCATATTTGTCACCCATGCTGGCAGCTAGCTAGTCACACACATTCATCTGGTAATTTGCCGGGAAGACCAGTTGGCCATCAAAGTGTATATGTTGTATGCGGGAGATCCATAATAAGAATTATTCGACGCAGGATTTTGATTGAAGTGGCAAATGAAGAAGCACAAAGAATGGCTAGTACAGTTTCTACTTGGATCCACCCACGAGAGTTATACATACTGGTGGGTACCTGTGTACGGCTACGTATATGCATGTCAACAATTATGAAATATGATCAGTGTGTTACTTGCAGGCGGTTGTTTCACTCGTGCCCCTATAACGCACACTTACCACATACTGTAACTATTATTAATTTTCTTTATTTAATTTAAACTGAGAAATAAAATAATATTAATTTTTTCCCACTATTGACATGCATGTTTGAATGCAAGCTTTTATTTATTTATATTTTTTGTTTTAGCTTCGTTCCGAAGATGAAGCTTGTGTGCCATGTTGGCTAAGACCTAGAAGAACTAGGAGTGCTGCACCAGTAAAAATATATAACCCCTCTCACCTGATTATGTGGATGGTGATCATTCTCTTTTAACGTGTGCTGTATGTGTCAGATTGTGTCCACCACAACATCAGATGAAGAGTGGAATCCTGACAACACTGCCCGTTTGTTGGAGCACCAGCAGGTATATATTATGAGATACTATATTTATAGTAATTAGCTTTTGTTATTTATTTGTTGCATTTACATGTGGGTTTGTGTGATACATTACAGCACATGCACTCTGACTAAACTCCTTCTTTATGTATCGCTGATGGCTTTCATCTACGTTTTCTTTGTTAACACCAATTGAAATTGTGAAATGATAAAACTGCATACATATGAACTTTCGGTTTATTTCCTTCAACTTGAATGTTAACAATGAGCAATTTAAGTACACATTACTTTCTTTAGCACAGGTTTATATTAATTACAACACAAATTTTTATATTAGATGTGATCAATACTCAGACGCTAAGACGACACAATGACAAGGCATATTACAATTCGCGTGAACAAAAATAAAAAATAAAGTGACGGTAGGTCGTAAACATGCAGCCCACCAAGGACAAATTTTCAAAAATTTTCCTTAAGACAACTAACCGATCAAAACATGAATACTAACGAAAATCTTTACGCGAATTTAACATCAAACACAAAAAAAAATACAAAATAAAATATTACCACATTGCATGCTTTCTTACTAATACGTGCTAAAACGAACATATGAGGCTCGAGAGCCAACAAAAAAATCAACATTAGTTGGTAATTGGCAAAAAACACAATTTAGAAACAGGTCGTTTAATTACATTGTTTTTACATTTTAGACTGACAACTCGCGTAATTCCGTCCAATCCGGGATGTTTTTCAACTATAATACCATATAACCATCTTCCAGGTGGAAGATCATCCTCCACTACTAACACTAAATCTCCAATTGTAGGTTCAGGAACAATATTATTCCATTTATAACGATGGTAAAACTGAGTCAAATATTCATTTGACCAACGACGCCAAAAATCTTGTGCCATTTTTTGAGTCATTTGCCACCGTCTGAGATTTGTGATATTAGATGTTTCGTAATTGACATCAGGGGGTAAAACCAGAGGTTCTCCCACCAAAAAGTGCCCTGGTGTCAGTGGGATTGGATTGTCTGGATTCTCAGTAATTTTAGAAATAGGCCGAGAATTCAGACAAGATTCTATTTGACAAAGTAATGTTGTCATTTCTTCAAATGTCAAAGTTGAATTGCCAACAATACGCCTTAAATGATGTTTCGTCGATTTTACCCCTGCCTCCCATAGTCCTCCAAAATTTGGGGAATGGGGAGGGATAAAATGCCATTCAGTCCCATTTGTAGCCAGTTGATCTGCAATTTCCTTTCCTATACTGGACCTCTCATGAGCATATAAAGATTTGAGTTCTCGTGCTGCACCCACAAAATTTGTCCCATTGTCGCTCCATACTTCAGCGCAATGACCACGGCGTGCTATAAAACGCTTAAACGCTGCTAGAAATCCCTGAGCTGTAAGGTCACTTACTGCTTCGAGATGGATAGCACGTGTGGCCATACAAATGAATAAACAAATATATCCTTTGAATGACCGATTACCTCTGCCTTTAGAGGTTCTTATATTAATAGGCCCTGCATAGTCTACTCCACTCTTTCAGAAAGGTCGACAAGCAGTAGATCTTTCAACCGGTAATTGTCCCATCAACTGGTGCCTTATACGAGCGGCATATCGTACACAACGGACGCATTTCCGAACACACAGTCGTACTAAATCCTTCGCACCTATTATCCAGTATTTTGATTGCAAATAATTTTGCATCAATTGGGGACCGCCGTGAAATGTTCTCTCATGAGCATCCGCAATAATCAAAGTTGTAAACTGTGATTTGCGAGGAAGAATGATAGGATGTTTTCTCTCATCACTAAGGATTGCCTGCTGCAGTCTGCCACCTACTCGTATGATACCGTCTTCGTCAACTGTTGGATTGAGTGAGGTAAGCTTACTTTTCTTATTTATTTCTTTTTTATTTCTTAAATCTGCAAGCTCTTCACCGAAATGTTTTTCTTGGCATCTTTTAACACATATTTTTAAACTTTCTCTAATTTCAAAACTTGTTATCCAATCCTTCTGATCCTCTACTTCCTTTTTTCTCATTCTTTTAATTAGTCTTGTACAGAGTGCAGTAACGCGGAGCAGTCTTCTCAAAGATGAAAACCGTGAGTATATTTCTTCTTCGGGATCTGCTTCATCACTGTGAGTATTAATTAAACAAATTTTCATTTTTCTTTCTTCTAGATCTGTATCTTCTATTTGACCTCTTGCAAAATTTATATCCTTTTCTTGCAGCCACTTCGGCCCTTCCTTCCAGAGTTGAACATCCCATTGCGTACTGCCGCGCGATGCACAATCTGCAGGATTATCCTTTATAGATACGTGTTGCCATTGCTGCGGTTTCAGCGAAGTAATAATCTCCGACACACGGTTGGCGACAAAGGTTTTCCAACGACTAGGTTGTCCTTGAAGCCAAGCGAGCACAATTTGTGAGTCGGTCCACGCATGAATAGAACATTTCTCCATACCCATGGCTTGAGATACTTCAAGTAGCAGTCTTGTGAGTAGTACAGATCCACAAAGCTCCAATCTCGGAATCGAAACTTGTTTAATGGGCGCTACCTTTGTTTTGGAAGCAATTAATGCAACATTAACTTCCCCATTGGAGTTAACCACTCGCAAGTACACAACTGCCGCAAATGCAACCTTTGAAGCATCGCAGAAACCATGCAATTCGCGAACTTTATCATCATTATTCATGTTGATCCAGCGTGGGATACTAAATTTGGTAAGTGAATCTAATTCACTTCTACACTTGAGCCAGTCCTTCAGTAATTGTGGAGGAAGTTCATCATCCCACTCAATTCCCGAGAGCCATAATTTCTGTATAAAGACTTTGGCTGTAATTATTACTGGCACAAGCCAACCAACAGGATCAAATAATCGAGAAATTTCTGAAATAACCTTTCTTTTTGTTACAGGAGGAGAGAGCTGTGGAAGCTTTACTACGTATTCAAATTCATCGGTTCTTCTGTTCCAGGTAAGTCCTAAAATTTTCATGATTTCATCTATTTTTAGTTTCAGGGTTTCTGCTTGATCTTCAACATCTTCATTAATTTCTTTAAGTATTTCTTCGCTATTACTGCTCCATTTTTGCAAAACAAATCCACCTCCTTGTAGAAGTTGTGTTATTTCCTTATAAATTTGCTTACCTTCTTCCACAGAAAAGCAACCCGACATAAAATCGTCCATGTAAAATTCACGAAGTACCCTTTCAGCAGCCAGCGGATACTTCACCCCATCGTCGTGTGCAACTTGCTGTAATGATTTCACAGCGAGATAAGGTGCTGAAGCCGTACCAAAGGTAACTCTTAAGAGGCGCAGATGCTGCAGTCTTTGATCTGGATCTTCGCGCCACACAAAACGTTGAAAATTTGTATGTAATTCAGATATTTTAACCTGTCTGTACATTTTTATAATGTCAGCGACAAGACAAATTGGATATTGACGCCAACGCATTATAATGTGACGTAAGTCAGGTTGTAGTGATGGGCCTACCATAAGTTCGTCATTCAATGTGATGCCATTGGTTCCTGGACAAGAAGCGTTGAAGACAACTCGGACCTTGGTAGTATCCTTATTCTCTCGGATCACTGCATGGTGAGGTAAGTATACAGCATCAGCCGAATCTTCTTCATGAGATGGCACAGTTTCCACGTGACCTAAATTTTTATATTCTTTTATGACAGCAGCATACTCAGCCTTAAGCTAGGGATTTTTTAATAAACTATTCTCAAGCCGATTAAATTGTTTTATTGCAATAGCCTTTGAATTACCATATTTGCAATTTGGATCATCGGTTCGAAATGGTAAATGTACTATATAGCGTCCTGAACTATCTCTCCTAGTAGTTGATGTGTATATACTCTCACATTTAATTTCCTCCTCTGTAAGAAGTGATTTATCAGAGGCGAATTGATCCGATTCAAGCTCCCAAAACTTCTTCATAAGTTCGTATTCATCATTTTGATGAATATGATTGCACCAAATAGTGCTGGAGCTCGATCTGGACTGAATTGGACCCGATAGAATCCAACCCAGCTGTGTATTTTGTGCGATTAATGCACTGGGTGAATTCTTGATCAGACCTTCAAGCAAAATCTGACCATAAACATCTGCTCCAAGGAGCATGTCAATTTTATTTGGTGTTGCAAAGAAAGGATCTGCTAAAACTAATTTAGAAACTTCAGGATTAAGATTAACAACAGCATTCCTTTCCGGAAGTACTGAGGTGAGCTTATTGAGCACAAAAGCTTGGACGCAAATTTTAAAGTTGCAATGGCGTGATTTAATCTCAATTTCTACCCTCGCTTTAGAGGCAACAGAACTTGAGTGGTCACTACCCAAACCAATAATGGAGCTTTTGTGTGGAATCTTTCTTAGCCCAAGAAGTTGAACAGCGGCTTCAGTCAAAAATGAAGCCTGCGATCCTTGATCAATGAGACATCTTAACGTGATCAATGAGCCTATGTGTGACCTGGCATTTACTAATGCGGTGGCAAGTAAAACTTGTCCACTGAAACGCGAAAAGCAGGCTCTGATATTATTAATATTTTTACTTGAATAATGGTTTTTAAATAAAATAAAAAAATTAAAAAAAAATTTAAAAGAAAATGGTTTGAAGTAGATTTTGATTCGTAAAAGTGATGGGATTTTGTGAATTAAGTATCTGCGCGTGTGAACTATTGGATAAAACCACGAAACAAGTGGTTTGGTGTTGATATAAAATTCAAGTTATTTTGATCGCTTGGGCCACTTTTGAACTCGTGTGGCTGTCTTCATCAGCTGTCCGCTGGTTTAAGCTGTTGTTAAAACCTCTGAAAAATCAAAAATCTTGCAATGTGACGCATCGGAATATTGTCAAGAAAAAATATATAAAAACGAAGATTACGAAAGTAATTATGGACTCAGAAGGGCTAGAACACAGAGCTGTAAAGCCAGTTAAATAAAAAAATTGCAACACTAGCCAAAATTATATATTAGTCTATGGTCTATGTACATAGATAAAAGTGGTCTATGTATAACCTTAAAAATAAAAACTGGTCATAAGTTTTATGTCCCAAGCTTTAAAAATCTAAGAATTTAAAACGGGTTTGTCTACCCTACTAACTACCAATTAAAACCAAAAATATCCAAAAACACGAAATTTTATAAGCGGTACAAAACTCCCATACAAGCCTGCTATTCCTCTTTAAAAACATGGATGATTTTTATGGTCCCCGTATATTAATATATAGCCAGAAACTCATTAAGCAAGTGCAGAATACCAATGCAATCAAAGTGACGATTTAAACTTAAGTCCCATTTACGATTGAATTTCAGATTACTGCAGGATACAAAAAAGAAAATTCTCTCTCCAGCACCTTAAAAACAGCAAGGGCAGGGCCCCAGGCGAGGATGGAGTTACAGCGGAGCTTCCGAAAGCGGGTGGAGCACCGGTACTTGAAGTTCTTCAGAAGCTCTTCAATTCCGTGCTCCATGGTGGCACTACTCCAGAGGCGTGGAGCAGAAGTGCGGTGGTCTTGTTCTTTAAGAAAGGCGACAACGCTCTCTTGAAGAACTACAGATCGATTTTCCTTCTGAGCCGCGTCTACGTGCTGTTTTCGAGAGTCATTACGAATCGTCTCGCACGCAGACTCGACGACTTCCAGCCTCCCGAACAAGCCGGTTTCCGAAAAGGCTTCAGTACCATAGACCACATACATACCCTGCGGCAGATTGTACAGAAGACTGAAGAGTACAATTTGCCACTTTGCCTGGCGTATGTGGACTATGAGAAAGCCTTTGATTCCGTCGAAATTTGGGTGGTGCTGCAGTCCCTTCAGCGGTGCCAAGTTGACTGTCGGTATATCGAAGTGCTGAAGTGTTTGTACAGTAGGGCTACGATGGCTATCCGAGTACAGAACCAGAGCTCAAAACCTATCCAACTGCAGAGAGGTGTAAGACAGGGTGACGTTATATCCCCGAAATTCTTCACCGCTGCATTGGAAGACGTTTTCAAGCTACTGGACTGGAAAGGATACGGTACTAACATCAATGGTGAGAACATCACTCATCTTCGATTTGCCGACGGTATAGTCCTTATGGCAGAATCGCTGGAGGACTTAAGCACTGTGCTCAATGATCTCAATAGGTCCTCCCAACGGATAGGTCTTAAGATGAACATGGACAAAACAAAGATCATGTTTAATGTCCATGTCACACGTATGCCGGTAGTTATTAGGAGCACTATGCTCGAAGTTGTTGACGAGTACCTGGTTTACCTGGGACGAATAGTCCGACTAGGTAAGTCCAACTTCGACCGAGAGGTCAATCGACGGATTCAACTCGGCTGGGCAGCGTTCGGGAAATTACGACATATCTTCTCGTCAGGTATACCTCGATCTCTAAAAACTAGATTGTACAATCAGTGCGTGTTGCCAGTGATTACTTATGGATCTGAGACGTGGTCCTTCACTGCTGGCCGTATGAGGACGCTCAAGGTCGCTCATCGAGCTATGGAGAGGGCTATGCTCGGAGTTTCTCTGCGTGATAGACTCAGAAATGAGGATATCCGCAGTAAAACCAGAGTGACCGACATAGCCCAACGGATTAGTAAGCTGAAGTGGCAATGGGCCAGCCATATAGCTCGAAGAACCGATAACCGATGGGGAAGAAAGGTTCTCGAGTGGCAGTCTCGTACCTGTAGGCGTAGTGTAGAGCGACCCCCCACTAGATGGAGTGACAACCTGGTAAGATATGCAGGAAGTCGATGGATGCAGGTGGCTTAGGACCGTGCTTTGTGGCATTACTTGGGGGAGGCCTATGTTCAGCAGTGGGCTTTTCAAGGGCTGTAATGCTGCTGATGATGATAATATTCTCGTGTAATCTTAGGTAGATAGGTGAGGGTAGGTGGTTTACTAATCAGGGAACCAATTGAGTAGCTAATTGTTTGCCGTATATGTTATTAGTAGTATAAAACCAATTTTGTACAACTACTCGCGTGTATACGGAATGTTTAATTTTTTCAGTAAGCTTTTTATTAAGGTATTGTTCTTTTGGATATTTAAATTATGTATTATTGGGTAAAATTTTACAATGTATAAACAATTTTACGTTATCGCTTTGAAATTTTTCCTCAATATTTGGCAGACACAATGTGTTTAAGAATTTTTAGTTGAAGCCAATATTAACTAAGAATTTTTAGAAGAATTTTAAGTTAATATTTGATTGAGATATTATGGTTCATAATGTACGCGCGGCCATAACTACTGAGCTCGGATTGTTTATAAGATTCATCTAATGAATTACTCGTATAAAGCATAAACTTAATTTTGATGGCTATGCGGTTCTTAAGATTTATAATATTCACTATTAATTGCCTTAGCTTATTAGAAACGTATTCTATATGATAGTTTTAATTAAATGTTTTATCTATGACAGGACTAAGATATGTCTGGATGTCCACAGTTTCTGTGAGAGAGCAGTCACAGTTAGTAGTCAGGCAGTGCAAGCTATGTTTGTGTGCAATTATGTTTGTGAGAGTATGGTGCTTGTGCGGTGTGTTGTGTGGTGTTTGTGAGCATTTGCGAAGATTTGATAACTACCAGTATAATTATTTTGGTATTTAGTACTAAACCGACATCTCGGCACCGTCTTTATAGAGAACCTATATCAGACTGCAAAACTCTAGAAACATTTTGTAGATCCTTATCCGTTCCTAAAGGCATGTATCATCTGCAAATTTCACATCTTAACATGAGTTAAAAAGTACAAGGACCCCAAAACGGATCCTTGACTGGTGTTTATTGTAGCTCCTAGGAGTTAATGTATTTTTGCGTTATTTTTCACCATCTCAGTAGCAGGCCTCACATTCTAAAGTGATCCGAATTATTTATTGGTTGCTGGTATTCGAGATTATTTAAATGTACGTGAGAAATCAATAAATAAAACTAGCACAATACTTCGTTGATTTAATTTTTCTTTCTCATCATCAGTAAACTTCGATAGGAGCTCTGTTAAGCCTTTCCCCGTTTGAAAATCGAATCGATTCCGGTAAATTACGTAACTTTTACTATAGAAATTGTGCACGTGTTTAAATTTTAATAAAAATACAATACTTAATAAATAAATAACAACTTTTTAGTCAACAGAGAAAAGCCAGTTGATAGTTGATAGTTCAGGCAATCGTCCCGCTACACTTTTTATGAATTGGTCTTTTACAACCAAGTTATTTCATCAGGTTACAAGCTTGATCCCACACTACAGTTGATCAGGTTAGCATTAGCAGATTGGTGGAGCCACGTGTCTAAGGCTGCCGAAGTCTAGTTCCCCGGTCGAACCTTAAACCTATTACGCGAGATATTAACTAAAGTGGACTGTATATGCGATTGCTTCTACGCTTACGTAAAAGCGACTACTATAGCATGCGGTATAATGCACTCGCTCTTCCCTAAACTAAAACTATTATTGTGCCAAATCGCTGAAAAGGAATCCTGCCTGATTAGGAGAACAACAAAATTGGAGCGGGTTAAACAACTATATAAGGCAGGAACTAATTAAAGGAATATTGACTCACCGGGGTTTCTTCTATTTGTGTAGAGCACTATAGCTGCAACTTCTGGAACTTCTTCTAGACAGACACTCTGGGGCCCCAGGGGTGCGTCGGGAGAGAAGCGTTGTAGTTTCTACGACGACTGCGGCAGAAAGAGCTGTTGTTCCAATGACTGGCGCGGTGGGAAGAGAGCTGTTGTTCCAATGACTGGCGCGGTGGGAAAAGAGCTGTTGTTCCAATGACTGGCGCGGTGGGAAGAGGACGCGCAACGGTCGCGCGTGTCTTATATGTCCTCGGCTCCGATGATTACGTGACATTCTAGAATCATCTTCTTGCCCCTCCCACCCCAACACCCCGATGTTTCGATGGGAGGGTACGAATGATATCGTTTTTCGGAAAGGAACAAGCGGCTTGGCAGCCCTACCGTCAAATATAATAATACGAATGGTTTTCCGCGCAACCATCTCCCCCGCCCTTGAAGGATTTCCTTCAAAATTAACTAATACAACTAGAGCTAAGATCAACTAACAAAATAACTAACTAACGCTAAGATTACCTAAATTCAACTACAATTTAATCTAGAATGCTAATTTAAATTATGGAAGAGGCAGGGGGCACAAACGGACAACCAGACGCAAGTAAGACCCAACCGTGGTCTTAACGCGAGCTATCCTAACTACTCCGTCGGAACCGGGAAAGACCTCTTCGACAATTCCTAACGGCCAGTGGAGAGGCGGCGTATTCTCTTTGGTGAGCACAACTACAGTTCCTACAGCTAAAGGCTCAGTTGCTGTGTTCCATTTTTGCCGAGACTGCAAAGTATGCAAGTATTCCATCCTCCATCGTTTCCAAAACGATTGCACTAACCGATCTAATAATTTGTGGCGTGCGGAAATGCTAAGTCTGTTCTCATCCATATCTGCGGCTGGCAAATACTTTAAAGGCGTTAAATTCAAAAAATGTGCTGGAGTTAGAGCCAGCGGTTCCGAGGGGTCACTAGACAACGTACGACAAAGCGGGCGACTATTCATTACGCATTCAATTTGAGCGAGCACCGTACTTAGCTCTTCGAAGGACAAAATTTGATCTCCTATTACTCGGTATAAATGACTCTTTAGACTCTTGATATTAGTCTCCCAATTGCCCCCAAAATGACTCGCGGCTGGGACGTTCAGAGACCACTCAATGCGGTTCTCGGCTAGAATGTGAGCGAACTCCGAATTATAATACTTGCTAGCTAAGAGCTCATGTATTTCCGATAGAATACGTTTTGCACCGACGTAGTTCGTACCGTTATCCGAATACAATCTACTTACAGGGCCACGGCGGGAAAGAAATCTTTTAAATGCACCCATAAAGCCTGCTGTGCTTAGATCACCAACGAGTTCTATATGCACCGCTCGAGTAGTTAGACATACGAAAATGCAGACGTAAGCCTTTGAGGATCTTATACCACGCCCGCGAGTGAGCGTGACCTTAAACGGGCCAGCGAAATCAGACCCGGTGTGCGTGAAGGGCTTTACTGATTGTATTACTCTACAAGATCTAAGTTCCGCCATTTCCGGAAATGACGGCTTGGGGCGTGCCCGAAAGCAAGCTATACATCTGTGCACCCGATTGCGTATTAAACTACGTGCAGAAAGAATCCAATAATTCTGACGCAAAATCGACATCAACAAGTCGGGGCCAGCGTGCGAGTTCAATTTATGATGGTAATCGACTAATAAGTTCATGATATGGTCTTTACGCGGTAAAACAATAGGGTGCCGTTGGTCGAAACTCAATTGCGAGTTGGACAAGCGTCCACCTACCCTTACAATCCCATCCTGTAAAAATGGCTTAAGGCGTTGAAAGGCGCGACTACAAGCTCTATTCGATTGTAATCTTCTAATTTCTTCAGAGAAGTGCGCACGTTGAAGTTCACGTAATACTAGCGACTCAGCATAGTTGTAATCGGACGTAACGATATACGAACAAATACTACTTATCGACCTTTAAACTACAAAGGCTACACTGTAACGACAAAATGATTTAAATATAACACAGCGTATTGCTGTGGCGCGGCTAAACTATACTATTTTATTTTTAATTTTACGGAACACCAACAAGCTAAACAAACACTAAGGAAATACCAATATATAATTATATCAACGACAAACTAATATTTAGATAATAAAACTATCCAATCACAAGTATGCAATTTCTAAGCGACTAAGTTATAATTATTAATAAGCGGTGAAACTATGCGATGAACGCTTCGGAACAACACTGCATATGGCTTGTTGCTCGCGAAGTCTCACTTCCTCCCGCCAATCGAGATTGGCTCAACAGGTCTATTCCGTAGCCTCCAGTGAGGCACGCTTTCTGTCGCAGCGGCTCGGTGTGTCCATGCGCCGCGACCGTGACCTCGATCCGCGCACTGAATATGTCACCTGACGGGTTGCGGGGCGATCTAATCTTGCTAATATGGGCCTTGTTCGCGGTGTCGGTAAACCTAGCTCCAGGGCTATCCCTACTCGGCGTTCCCTTCGGCTGCGACGAAACTACAACAGGTTTACTAACAACAGACTCTAACGTCTTGCTTCTCGACCCTTCGCATAATTTATTACCCGAGCGCGGGATGTTCCCCTCCCCTATTTCCCGAAAATTGCGAGTCAATAATTCGGGAGGTTCGACAGCGACGGTGCAACAACAGGATGTTGTCGAAATGCCATCTATGACGGGGGCGGAGCCAAGGATAACATATCCCAATACGGTTTCCAGTGCGTAAGGCGCGGTATGCGAGGAGTTGCCCCTGACCTTATTGTTTAACAAAAGTTGAGGGAAAAGCGATGCTCCAATGAGCATGTCTATGTTTCCAGGAACGGCGTAAGTGTCGTCCGCCAGAGTCAAATTCTTAAATTCAATCATTGCCGAGGTGTCAACCGAAACGGTTGGCAACCGTTCAGTGACCCTATCTACCACTAGTGCATTTATATCAAAGTTAACATTACGATCTATCCGAGAATAAAATTTTAAATTTATATATCCCTGGGTAGCTTTACTAGTACGTCCGATGCCTTTATATACAGGACATGAAAGTGACCTATTTATTACTAAGCCTAAGCGCTGACAACATTGTCGCGTTATAAAGCTATTTTGGGCTCCGCTGTCCAGCAGTGCACGGACGCTTTGTTCGTTTCCACGCGAATCCCTAACCAAAATACGTGCCGTACCCAGTAACACGGTTGAAGGAGGCTGTACTCCCATATTTGCCAATGAGCACAGAGCGACATCACCAGGTCGACCGCTAGAATCGTTGACCTTAGTAGGGGCGAATTCCTTGTCCGCTTTACTTGACGCCGCTATGTTTCTATTTTCAAAATGTAATAGCGTGTGATGTTTCCTGGCGCACTTGCTACATACGGAACTCGAATTGCATTTTGCAACTAAATGCTTATTGCTTAAGCAGTTCAAACATAGGTTGTTTGTCTTTACTAATTTATAACGCTCGCTTGGTGAATATTTACGAAAAGTCGCACAATTATATAAATTACCGTGTTTATCTTTACATACTATACAAGTATGCTGGAGTGATGTTGGCGTAGCGGTTACGTAAGTTAACGACCCTGCTATTTTAGATGGTTGAGTCTGTCTACGGTCGACGCACCTTTTAATCTCCTGTTTAACGTTCGGAGAGCGCTGCATCACCTTTATTTGATCTCGCACGAATGAATGAAAATGAAATGAATGAAAGAGCTCGCCGAGCTACGATGCTCCATTTCAAACGCACGCACGGTGTCGGGTTCTAATTGCAACATGGAGAAACACCACGTCCATAAGATCATTAAATTTCAAATTCTTAAGTGCAGCCACCGATGCCACAAATTTATCTAGAAACTGCTCTAAGCCGTTGATGTTCGCGGATGATATAGGTTTAAGATCGAATATCTGGTTCAAATATTCGGAAGCTAACATTCTCCTTTCTTCATATTTAGTTTTAAGCGTTTCGAATATTAATAAGTAATTGTTTGCTGTAGGTGTAAAACCAGAGCAGATCGACTGTGCCCTGCCACTAAGTTTACTAATTAAGTAATATAATTTTTCGGCGTCCGATAACGATGGGTTATTGTGTATGTTGTTTTGAAAACTACTGAAGAAGAAGGGCCACGTCTTAATATCACCATTGAATACCGGAATATCTATTGGCGGCAACCTAATCGAGTCACTTGTACGTACCTGTGTTTCCGGCTTTGCTTCGTTTTGAGATTGGAGGGACCTCGCAGTTCTTTTCACGCGACACAACATATCTTCGAATGCCAGCAGCGGTTGGTAGTTCACTATGTATTTCGGGTCGATTTGTAATTCCAAATGATTAATTTGGTCTAATATTTTTTCGTAATCTATCCGCAAATAATCTATCGTTTCGATTTCAGTCAAAAAGGTTTCCCGCACTGCTTCTATATTAATGATCTTTATATAATCACTTATATTCTGCATACGCGAAAAGAGTATGTCCCTCTTGGCATAAAGCGTTTTAATTTTGATTTCATTACCACTAACTGCCATTATTTATACTTTATTATAATAATAATAATAATAACTGCTAAAATAAAATAATAATAACTATACTTTATTATAATAATAATAACTGCCATTATTATTATTCTAATATAATAAAGTTATATCAATCACAATTAATCTGACATCGCACAAACAATGAAGGATGGACACTCGGTATGCCGTATTACGTAATTAAATCGAACACCTGCGCAGCGAGTCGAGGTGACGCGTCATTTGCACTCAATAATTTTATCAAGATTGTGGGTAAGCGTATCAAACGGTTCCTATTACACTGTTTCAATTATTTAATAGGCTTTAAATTTAATCAAACACGAGCGCTATAAAACGAATAATTCTGTTTGCAAGTACCTAATCAAAATTTAAATTTAAACACTATTTAAGTCTATTCCATAAAATAGAGTGCATTATCTAATTAATTAATTCAACAATTTGACCAAATCCTGCCGAAGTGATCATAAAATGGTGGAGCCACGTGTCTAAGGCTGCCGAAGTCTAGTTCCCCGGTCGAACCTTAAACCTATTACGCGAGATATTAACTAAAGTGGACTGTATATGCGATTGCTTCTACGCTTACGTAAAAGCGACTACTATAGCATGTGGTATAATGCACTCGCTCTTCCCTAAACTAAAACTATTATTGTGCCAAATCGCTGAAAAGGAATCCTGCCTGATTAGGAGAACAACAAAATTGGAGCGGGTTAAACAACTATATAAGGCAGGAACTAATTAAAGGAATATTGACTCACCGGGGTTTCTTCTATTTGTGTAGAGCACTATAGCTGCAACTTCTGAAACTTCTTCTAGACAGACACTCTGGGGCCCCAGGGGTGCGTCGGGAGAGAAGCGTTGTAGTTTCTACGACTGCGGCGAAAAGAGCTGTTGTTCCAATGACTGGCGCGGTGGGAAGAGAGCTGTTTTTCCAATGACTGGCGCGGTGGGAAGAGAGCTGTTGTTCCAATGACTGGCGCGGTGGGAAGAGAGCTGTTGTTCCAATGACTGGCGCGGTGGGAAGAGGACGCGCAACGGTCGCGCGTGTCTTATATGTCCTCGGCTCCGATGATTACGTGACATTCTAGAATCATCTTCTTGCCCCTCCCACCCCACCACCCCGATGTTTTTATAGGAGGGTACGAATGATATCGTTTTTCGGAAAGGAACAAGCGGCTTGGCACCCCTACCGTCAAATATAATAATACGAATGGTTTTCCGCGCAACCACAGATGATGTGTCTTACCTACCATTTCAATATCGGACACGCTTGTATAGTCTAGCTCCGGAGCCTCATTTGCGTTTAATTATATATATCATCATCATCATTACAGCTCTTCACAAGTACACAGCTGAACATAGGCCTCCCCCAAGTAACGCCACAAAGCACGTCATGAGCCACCTGCATCCATCGACTTCCTGCATATCTTACCAGGTCGTCACTCCATCTAGTGGGGGTCGCCCTACACTACGCCTACCGGTACGAGGCTGCCACTCGAGAACCTTTCTTCCCCATCAGTTATCAGTTCTTCGATCTATATGGCCGGCCTATTGCCACTTAAGCTTACTAATCCGTTGGGCTATGTCGGTCTCTCTGGTATTCTGCATTCCGCAGATATCCTCATTTCTGAGTCTATCACGCAGAGAAACTCCGAGCATAGCCCTCTCCATAGCTCGCTGAGCGACCTTGAGCGTCCTAATACGGCCAGAACATTTTTTCAAAATTATTTTTATAAAATTTCATGCTAAAAATTAAAGTTTTTATTTTGCAAAAAGCACAATATATACTCATACTCTTTGCGGCATTTCTAATAGAATAGTAGTAGTTAACATAAAAATTATGTCAAAAGTGAATAAGAGGACAATAACTTGACCGCTTGCGATCCGAATTTGATTCGAATCCGAGTAAATAGATATTTGAAGTTTATATCTTTCTTTTATCTTTCTACTATCTATTCTGGTGCCGTTTCGCATAAAGCGCTAACGTTTTTCACTAAATTTCCTCTTAAATGCTCTTAACTTTTGTCACTGTTATGTTACGTACGAAGACACAGGATAGTCACTAAAATATACACATAAAAAGTGGTGGCTCTATATAGTTGCTATTTTAAATCCAGAATGAAAGGGTCTCGAAATGGTGCGGCCACAGGTTCTCGGGTTCTATTCAGGGGAACAATGACCTCAAACCATTGGGTGCAGAAATTTTGAAAGTGGATTATATTTAGCGTGGTTGGCCATAACTTCAAACAAGATAGCGGATGTGGCAAGTGGCCAGTATTGGACAATGCACTTGCTGAGACTCAATTTACTATATCAGCTGGAAAGGCAGGGGCATGAGGTGCTGTAGGAAAAAGCAAAAAACAAGAACAACTCAGGATAGGAGCGGGCACAATTTGGGCTTGTTCTACTGACGGCCTCTTACTCAGACCTCGAGGTTGATGGCACTGCGTTGCAACTGCGGTGGTGCGTGCCAACGATTTATTTGCCAGTGCACGGGGATAAATGCATTTGTACTAGTGGTCACCACGAAATTGATCTTTTCTGTGGCTCAACTGCTGCAGTTGCAATCACACCCAAGGTTGAGCTTCAACTGCTCGGCGGCGGTGCACACCGACGACTCTGGTCTGTGTTGGTGGCGTGTTTTCGACCTTACACTTCGGTCAGCGCGTGTCCCATTAGTGGAAAAAAATGACGCCATCGTATCTAGCATCTTATTGGTGGCGTGCCCATGTACGAAGGAATCGGAAGTGAAGAGGAAAGGTATTGCCAGCTAATAAACTAAATAACTGAACAAAGGCAGATGTGTGTTAGTTTCAGCGCAATCAAAGAGTTTTGAACACTACATTATAACTACCACCGTGATGGCCCGAATTCGATTCGGAAAAAATGCGGAAGCGTTACAAATAATACAGTGGTTACTTACGTCCTTGAATGTTATAATTCAAATTTGAGATTTTCTCGACTCGACATAACACACAATTTAGACGTTAGTGGCATACAAAAAGTAATCAAACAAATAGTACTACGGCTAATTTCAAATCGACATTTCTCGGATTTGGATTAGTTGCAGTACGCATACGCTCTAACAGTACTATGTTACTGTGTTGGACTGCGTCAGAAGCGAGTATAGGTGAGTATTCAGTATTTTAAATTCGAATTAAAATCAGAAACTATGCTTGTATGTGTTGGGTTCATGATCTAATCGCATAAGCAATAATAAATTGAGTTTGTGCGTCTGTTTGTACCAATATAATATTTTTGTTTTGTATATATATCGAATTGCAACAGTTTGAAAGTCGAGTAGAAATAAATCAGGAGTAATAGAGGCCAAAAAAGTTAACTAAGCTTTAGCTTATCGTAGCACCTGATCAAATCATAAATATTGCGCCTAACTTTATCTAAATATGAGTAATCCTACCCGAGTTGACTTTTACATTTTGTTGATTTATTGTGGCGTTTAAGGAAATTAATGCCGAGTCGTTAATTTGGAAAACAGTTGTATAGCCCGAGTAATTAATAAAATTATTAACTTTATGGATCTATATATTTCATTCGTGCGATTTTAATTATCAGGCAATAGCAATCCAAAGCTGGACGTGATAGCCCATTCTAGTATTATGTACTATTATAAGTACTATTCAACCTAGTATTATTAATTAAATTAATTTAATGTTATTTTTTAAAATTAAATTAATTTTTTATAGAATTAAAAATTAAAAGTTCTTTATTTAATTTTAAAATAAAAATATTGTTATAAAGGAAAAAAGGTTTAAAAAGTGATTTTTTTAAAATTAGTTGCCTTCATTTTAACTTATTTTAAATTTGTTATCTTTCCAAAGCTTCTTTGCACTAATAGTAGTTTTGAAAGTTCTATTGTCATAAATTTACCTCGTAAAACCACCAGATTTTAAATATTAATTTTGGTACGATGTAATTAGGATGAGCTCATTGCATCTTGAAATATAGCAGTGATATATTTATATTTGGATTTGATCTCATTTATTTTAGAATTATAAGCAGATTGCACACAACTACATTTTTATTATATTAGACGTTCTTTAATTTTATTAGCTTAGTAAGTCTTATTACTACATGTTGCGGATATTCTGCTTGCTTCAACACACTAGAGTCTTGTTAGTTTATAGCAATATTTAGGATTACCACGCCATTATACATCATTTGATAAACCACAAATCCGTATAACTTCTTCACTCACCGCGCTCGAGAGATTTCTCTAATATTATGATAATAATTTTGAGGAATTAAGAGTTAACGTGTATCGGAGAATATTTACTCCATCTTCAATGAATTTACAAAATAAATGTCTTTATTTTACCGACTTAAATTCGTTTTTAAATCTTAATGATTCTCCATCTAGATACTGGGACTATTTTCTTATCAAGAATTCTACCTGGGCTTTCTCTCATCTTTTTACGTATATCAACCTGTTGCGCGGAAAAACCATTCGTATTTTTTTATATTTGATGGTAGGCTTGCCAAATCGTTTATCCCTTTCCAAACGATATCATTCATACCCTCCTATCGACACATCGGAGTGGTGGGGTGAGAGGGGAAAGAAGATGATTCTAGAATATCACGTAATCATCGCAACCGAAGGAATAAAAGGCACGCGCGACCGACGCGCAGTTTCTTCCCGCCGCGCTCGTCGTTGGAACCACACCGCTTAAGTAAGACAATAGTGTCATAGAAGTATATCCGCTATAGCCTGGAAGCAGTCGAGCTCCAGGAAACCCGCCTCACCTCGTGTGAGAAATAGTCGCGCACCGCACTCTCTTCCGACGCGTCATCGGACAAGAAAGGCAGAGAGTCTACCCAGAAAAAGTTCCAGAAGTCGCAGCAATATAGTGCCTAAGCAGCATAGAAATAACACCCCGGTGAGTGAACATTCCTTATAATAGTTCCTGCTTGATATAATTGTGTTTAATAGTTAGTCGGCTCCAATTTTATTTTCTCCTAATCAAGCAGAATTCTTTTCATAGATTTGGCAAATAATAGTTCGTTTTAGGGAAGAGCGAGTGCATTGTACCGCGTGCTATAGTCGCCATTTTACATAAACGTAGAAGCAAACGCATATACAGTCCACTTTGGTTAAAATCTCGCGTAATATGTTTAAGGTTCGACCGGGGAATTAGACTTCGGTAACCTTAGGCTCGCGGCTCTACCATTTTATGGTCCTTCGAGCCGGATTTGGACTGGTGTATTAGTAGTCGTTCAACCATTTTCTGGTCTAATTATTAGATTAATTATTTAGATAATGCACTCTAATTTATGGAATAGACTTAAATAGTGTTCGTTTAAAATTAAACTTTGGTTAGTTACTTGCAAATAGAATTAATTCTTCACTTTAATAGTACTCGTTTAGTTTAAATTTAAATTTTGGTTAGTTACTCGCAAATAGAATTATTCATTTAAATAGTGTTTGTATATGGTTTAAATTTAAAGCTTATTAAATAATTGAAACAGTGTAATCGCAACAGTTTTGTACGCTTACCCGACAATTTTGATAAAAATGTATTGAGTTTAGCGAGCGACACGCGTCACCTCGACTCGCTGTAACAGGTGTTCGATTTAATTACGTAATACGGCGTACGACTGTCTATCCTCTAGCGTGGTGCAATTAATTGTGATTAATATAACTTTATAATAATAATAATAATGGCAGTTATTATTATTATAATAAAGTATAGTTATTATTATTTTATTTTAGCAGTTATTATTATTATTATAATAATAAAGTATAAATAATGGCAGTTAGTGGTAATGAAATTAAAATTTAAACGCTTTATGCCAAGAGGGACATACTTTTTTCACGTATACAAAGTATTAGTGATCACATAAAGAACATTAATGTAAAAGCAGTGCGAGAAACTTTTTTGAATGAAATTGAAACGGTGGATTTTTTTGCGGACGGATTACGAAATGATATTAGACCAAATTAATCATTTGGAATTACAAATCGACCCGAAATACATAGTGAACTACCAATTGCTTCTAGCATTTGAAGATATACTGTGTCGCGTGAAAAAAACGGCGAAACTCTTACAATCTCCATCTCAAAACGAAGCAAAGCCGGAAATACAGGTACGTTCACGTGACTCAATTAGGTTACCGCCAATAGATATTCCGGTATTCAATGGTGATATTAAGACATGGCCCTTCTTCTTCAGTAGTTTTCAAAACAATATATATAATAACCCATCGTTATCGGACGCTAAAAATTATATTATTTAATTAGTAAACATAGTGGCAGGGCACAGTCAATTTGCTCGGGTTTTATACATACAGAAGATAGGAGAATGTTAGCTTCCGAATATTTGAACCAGATATTCGATCTTAAACCTATATCATCCGCGAGCATCAACGGCTTAGAGCAGTTTTTAGATAAATTTGTGGCATCGGTGGCTGCACTTAAGAATTTGAAATTTAATGGTCTTATGGACGTGGTGTTTCTCCATGTTGCAATTAGAACCCGACACCGTGCATGCGTTTGAAATGGAGCATCGTAACTCGGAGATGCCTTCCTTTCATTCATTAGCATCGTTTGTGCGAGATCAAATAAAGGTGATGCAGCGCTCCCCGAACGTTAAACAGGAGATTAAAAAGTGCGTCGACCGTAGACAGACTCAACCATCTAAAATAGCAGGGTCGTTAACGTGCGTAACCGCTACGTCGGCACCACTTCAGCATGCCTGTATCGTATGTAAATATAAACACGGTAATTTATACAATTGTGCGACTTTTCGTAAATATTCACCAAGCGAACGTTATAAATTAGTAAAGACAAACAACCTATATCTGAACTGCTTAAGCGATAAGCATTTAGTTGCAAAATGCAATTCTAGTTCCGTATGTAGCAAGTGCGCCAGGAAACATCACACGCTATTACATTTTGAAAATAGCAACATAGCTTGGTAAAGTAAAGCGGACAAGGAATTCACCCCTAAAAAGTCAACGATTCTAGCGGTCGACCTGGTGATGTCACTCTGTGCTCATTGGCAAATATGGGAGCACAACCTCCTTCAACCGTGTTACTGGGTACAGCACGTATTTTGGTTAGGGATTCGCGTGGAAACGAACAAAGCGTCCGTGCACTGCTGGACAGCGGAGCCCAAAAATGTTGTCAGCGCTTAGGCTTAGTAATAAATAGGTCACTTCCATGCCCTGTAGTCAAAGGCATCGGAGGTACTAGTAAAGCTACCCAGGGATATATAAATTTAAAATTTTATTCTCGGATAGATCGTAATGTTAACTTTGATATAAATGCACTAGTAGTAGATAGGGTCACTGAACGGCTGCCAACCGTTTCGGTTGACACCTCGGCAATGATTGAATTTAAAAATTTGACTCTAGCGGACGACACTTACGCCGTTTCTGGAAACATAGACATGCACATTGGAGCATCGCTTTTCCCTCATCTTTTGCTAAATAATGTCAGGGGCAACTCCTCACGTACCGCGCCTTACGCCCTGGAAACCGTATTGGGCTATGTCATCGTCGGCTCCGCCCCCATCATAGATAGTATTTCGGCAAACTCTTATTGTGGTATGGCTGTCGAACCACTCTAGTCGTTAGTCCGCAAATTTTGGGAGATGGAGGAGGTTGAACGTCCCACCCATAGCAAGCTCAGATGACAGATTATGCGAGGAAATTTACGTCAGCACGACCGTTTGTGATCGCGACGGTAGATATAGTGTAGCGCTACCCTTTAAAGGAGATGTTTTATCTCTCAGCGATTCGCGTCAAATGGCGGAAAAACGTTTCTACAGCTTGGAGCGTAGGATGCTCGCTTCACCCCAGTTAAAGGAAGCTTATGACAGCGTCGTTAACGAATATATAAGAGAAGGTTACATATCACTTGTGGCTTCGAAATTAGATAGCTACGAAGACACACCGTCGTATTTCATGCCACACCACGGGGTCTTTAGGGAGGACAAACTTACATCTAAGTTACGTGTAGAGCTCGACGCTAGTGCTAAAACTAGCACTCACCTGTCGATTAACGATATCCTCTACAGTGGGCAAAATTTACAGGGCTGTTTATTTAATATAATAGCCAAATTTCGTTTGTTTAGTATGGCACTATCCGCCGATATTCGCCAAATGTTTCTTTGCATAGGGGTCCGTGAATGCGACCGTAGATTCCAACGCATTTTATATCGTTACAAACCAAAGGAACCTCTAATGGTGTTTGAATTTAACCGCGTTTGTTTTGGTTTAAAGTCGAGCCCATTTCATGTGTTACTTACGATGAGACAGCTCGCTCACGATGAAGGTCCCTCTTACCCTAAAGCTAAGAGGGCAATTGAAAGTGGATTGTATATGGATGATTTTGTGTACTCGGTCGATAGCGTGGAGGAGGCCACCCTAACCACCGCCGAGGTTATAAAACTCATGAAATCGGGTCAATTCGATCTTGTCAAGTGGACTATTAATTCGCGTCCGTTTTTAGACACAATCCCATTATCACACCGTCTTTCGCCGATAAAGGAATTCGACGATTCTGATACACACAAGGTGCTCGGTCTGTGTTGGTCACCATCTGTGGAGTCCGACGTGTTTAGCCTTAAGGTAAATCCGACCGTAGAGAAGTGCACAAAGCGCACAATACTGTCATGCTTTGCTAGATTATGGGACGTCATGGGTTTCGTAGCTCCGGTGGTATTATACGCTAAGCTTTTGATTAAACAACTTTGGTTATTTGAATGCGACTGGGATGACTCGCCGCCTGACAGCATTGTTCGGTTGTGGAAGCGTTTTAGAGAGGAACTTCCTTTACTAAGAGAAATTAAAATACCGCGTCATACAAACGTCGATAGAAATAGCGTCATAACGGTCGTTGGGTTTGCAGACGCCAGCGAGAAGGCTTACGGGGGCGTTGTATATTTCCACGTCCAGAATAATGGTAGAAATTCGATTAGCCTCATTAGTTCTAAGTCGAGAGTCTCCCCCCGTAAGGTTGTCTCTCTGGCAAGCTTAGAGCTTTGCGCAATACTAGTCCTCACCAAGCTTATTACCGCAGTTATCAGCGCATGTAGGGGTAGAGTTCACATAGAAAGGACATTTGCCTTTTCCGACTCCACCGTCGCCTTATGCTCGGTTCATTCTTCATCCCACCGTTGGGATACATTTGTCGCGAACCGAGTGGGCAAGATCCAAGACGAGTTTGAAACGCGGATTTTTTATCACGTGTCCGGTACGGAAAACCCTGCCGATTGTCTATCCCGTGGACTCACCCCGATGCAAATAATGGACCACCCGCTTTGGTTCCACGGACCTTCTTGGGTTCACTTGGATCCCTCGCCATGGTCAATAACCGATTTCGAACCTTCGTCAGTGTCACAACCGCCGGAAGAAAAGAGACACGCTCTAGTGGCGAACGTTTCGAGCGAGATTTCTCCAATCATTGGCGAACCGCTTGTCCTCTTGGTCGAAATTATTGCGTAGCGTAATTAACGTTTGTCGATTCGCGAAGCTTTTACCGCGACGTTCGTATTTCTTAGCGCCCGATTACAACTATGCCGAGTCGCTAGTATTGCGTGAACTTCAACATGCGTATTTCTGTGAAGAAATTACAAGATTACAATCGAATAGAGCTCGTAGTCGCGCCTTTCAACGCCTTAAGCCATTTTTACAGGATAGGATTGTAAGGGTAGGTGGACGCTTGTCCAACTCGCAGCTGAGTTTCGACCAACGGCACCCTATAGTTTTACCGCGTAAAGACCATATCGTGAATTTATTAGTCGATTACCACCACAAATTGAATTCGCACGCTGGCCCCGACTTGCTGATTTCGATCTTGCGTCAGAATTATTCGATTCTTTCTGCACGTAGTTTAATACGCAATCGGGTGCACAGATGTATAGCTTGCTTTCGGGCACGCCCCAAGCCGTCATTTCCGGAAATGGCGGAACTTAGATCTTGTAGAGTAATACAATCAGTTAAGCCCTTTACGCACACCGGGTCTGATTTCGCTGTTCCGTTTAAGGTCACGCTCACTCGCGGGCGTGGTATAAGATCCACAGAGGCTTACGTCTGCATTTTTGTATGTCTAACTACTCGAGCGGTGCATATAGAACTCGTTGATGATCTAAGCACAGCAGGCTTTATGGGTGCATTTAAAAGATTTCTATCCCGCCGTGGCCCTGTAAATAAATTATATTCGGATAACGGTACGAACTACGTCGGTGCAAAACGTATTTTATCAGAACTACATGAGTTCTTAGCTAGCAAGTATTATAATTCGGAGTTCGCTCACATTCTAGCCGAGAACCGCATTGAGTGGGCTCTGAACGTCCCAGCCGCGAGTCATTTTGGGGGCAATTGGGAGACTAATATTAAGAGTCTAAAGAGTCACTTATACCGAGTAATAGGAGATCAAATTTTGTCCTTCGAAGAGCTAAGTACGGTGCTCGCTCAAATTGAATGCGTAATGAATAGCCGCCCACTTTGTCGTACGTTATCTAGTGACCCCTCGGAACCGCTGGCTCTAACTCCATCACATTTTTTGAATTTAATGCCTTTAAAGTATTTGCCCGCCGTAGATATGGATGAGAACAGACTTAGCATTTCCGCACGCCACAAATTATTAGACCGGTTAGTGCAATCGTTTTGGAAACGATGGAGGATGGAATACTTGCATACTTTGCAGTCTCGGCAAAAATGGAACACAGCAACTGAGCCTTTAGCTGTAGGAACTGTAGTTGTGCTCACCAAAGAGAATACGCCGCCTCTCCATTGGCCGTTAGGAATTGTCGAAGAGGTCTTTCCCGGTTCCGACGGAGTAGTTAGGGTAGCTCGCGTTAAGACCACGGTTGGGTCTTACATGCGTCCTGTTGTCCGTTTGTGCCCCTTGCCTCTTGCATAATTTGAATTAGCTTTATATATTAGAAATTGTAGTTGAATTGAGGTAATCTTAGCGTTAGTTAGTTATTTTGTTAGTTTGATCTTAGCTCTAGTTGTTTTAGTTATTTTGAAGGAAATCCTTCAAGGGCGGGGGAGATGGTTGCGCGGAAAAACCATTCGTATTTTTTTATATTTGACGGTAGGCTTGCCAAATCGTTTATCCCTTTCCAAACGATATCGTTCATACCCTCCTATCGACACATCGGGGTGGTGGGGTGGGAGGGGAAAGAAGATGATTCTAGAATATCACGTAATCATCGCAACCGAAGGAATAAAAGGCACGCGCGACCGACGCGCAGTCTCTTCCCGCCGCGCTCGTCGTTGGAACCACACCGCTTAAGACAATAGTGTCATAGAAGTATATCCGCTTTAGCCTGGAAGCAGTCGAGCTCCAGGAAACCCGCCTCACCTCGTGTGAGAAATAGTCGCGCACCGCACTCTCTTCCGACGCGTCATCGGACAAGAAAGGCAGAGGAGTCTACCCAGAAGAAGTTCCAGAAGTCGCAGCAATATAGTGCCTAAGCACCATAGAAGAAACACCCCGGTGAGTGAACATTCCTAATAATAGTTCCTGCTTGATATAATTGTGTTTAATAGTTAATCCGCTCCAATTTTATTTTCTCCTAATCAAGCAGGATTCCTTTCATAGATTTGGCAAATAATAGTTCGTTTTAGGGAAGAGCGAGTGCATTGTACCGCGTGCTATAGTCGCCATTTTACATAAACGTAGAAGCAATTGCATATACAGTCCACTTTGGTTAATATCTCGCGTAATAGGTTTAAGGTTCGACCGGGGAATTAGACTTCGGTAACCTTAGGCTCGTCGCTCCACCATCAACCTTATCATATCGAACATCAATATAAATGTTATTTTAACAAAATACTACTTCTGGTGATAGGTGATTTCTCGTTTGAAAATGGGGTAACATTGTAGTGAAGACCTGCTCAACGGAGCAAACTAAGGTATCGGATTCAAACCCTTGTCATTGTTTTTTTATAGGAAGTAAGGTTGATTTTACCTGATAGACGGCACAAAGGCACGTAAATCTTTCGATTAAGAATCAAAATACAGATAAATGGTCACCCCTGAGGACTATGATAGAATGCTTCGTTACTAGTAAAGAGGTCTATAATTCTTGTTAATCAACATAAGAAACATAGCTGCATTATGCTACTCGCCTTTTGGTGTATCTTGTCTCTTTTTTTAAAAGAAGCAAGGTTGTTAAACGACCAAACAGTCCTTCATCATCATCATCACACTTTTTACTACTGTACAATAATTGTTTTTCATTTTTATAATGTATACGTTTCAATAAGAAAAGGCCAAAGCATTCATTTTGGCACTGTTTGTTAAATGAATAATTTTGCGATTCTTTTTCATTTTACAACTCTAAAATGAATGTGTTGGCCCATGAACCCTAAACATAACTATATTTTTCATGGCCGTGATAAAGAGTCAAAAGTCAGATACGTTGTTAAACGTGAGGGTTAATAAATAACGCCTCGATAACAGTTAAAAGATTCTCCGATGCTTTTTATTCTTCTAAGGAAACACAGCTACATTCACTCTGGTATCTAGTGAGAACGTGGTCCTTCCCAGTTGAAGTCTCTTAGTGCTGGAAATATGGTCTAGCGTGGTTTTACTACGTAGATAGATTTGCTTTGAACACTGTATCTCAACATGTTAATGGGTTACTGTCGACTCCATTCATTAATAACAGCTTAGCAAAGTCTACCGCTAAACACAGGCCTCCCCGGAGATTGTCGATGCCATAGTAATATTTTATTTATAGGATATTATAATATAATGCCGTTAAACAAACATAATAATATAACATAAAAACAGAATAAGTGAACTTCACCGATATATTATTTATGTATTGGAAGTATGAAGAAACTTTTCTAAAATTCCACCAATATAAGGTCGGTTGGTAACATATGAATAGTTTATATTGAGTCGGGATAAAATATTTTACTGGCAAAAAAAGTTTTACTGCGGACTGTAGTTCTAATAAGTATATTATTTTTTTAAATGATGAATGATGAAATCGTATTGATACTAAAGATCTGGAATTTAGTTTTTATAAAAAAAAACCTGGTAAGACATGCAGGAAGTCGATTTATGCAGGTGGCTCAGGACCGTGCTTTGTGGTATTACTTGGGGGAGGCCTATGTTCAGCAGTGGACTTGTGAAGGGCTGTAATGATGATGATGATGATGAAAAAAAACTAGCTGCCAGCCCCAGCTTCATCTATGTAGGATCTATATTAATGTAGCGTTGTTTCGATTTAAGATAATGAAAGACCGCTTACTTTATCAATGTTTATAAAAAATAAGTGTTTATTCTATAAACTAAATATAATAATATTATTCTATAAATAATAAATGTTATTTTATTAATATAATTGTTGAATTAAATGGAATTGGTGGCAAAATAGTTCTTTTTTGTTATTGTCCTTTATTTTTTCGTGAAATTTCATTACAATCGGTTCAGTCATTCTGAAAAATTCTTTCATGAAGCTCATTTTTTGTTTCATTTTTGCAAGGTGTTTATTGCAAGAAAGTTTCCATCGCGTTGCCTAAATGAGTGTTAGCACTCAACATGTCTTCGACATATTTTTTTGAAGACATGCAGGTTACCTCACGATGTTTTCCTTCACCTCTTAACACGTAATAAAACAGCAATTAATATTGAAATTAACAATTTTTTGGTATCGACGAGGCTTGAACAAGGGTTGCTCGGTACTGTTAAAATAAAGAGCGCTTAGCCTCTGAGATAGTATAGCTTAAACGGGATTAAATAACCATGTTTCTGCTAAAGCAAATCTAATTATAAACAATATGGCCACATCGATAACCATAAAATGGGATTTCTCTCGGAGCTAATTTTGTAGCAGGAATTAGGTTATCATGTCATTAATCTTAATGTACCCGTGGTTTTAATTACGTTACAAATATGTATCGGCATTTACTAACGCAGACTTTACGGAAATATGTTTTAATAATTTATAATATAACTTATGGTTTTCGCTACGTCACCTCTGGGACTATGGCGGAGTCGTACATCTTCTTCAGCTTCCATTATTTAACCTATTAATCACCGAGACATCTCTGTAATACTGCTCGTACTAGAGAAGCGATCGAGCGGAACCAGGACTCCAAAGTCTTTGCCAGAGATCTGTCTGCCCGTAAGAGCCAACTGTCAAAGCTGAAGACTGAGTGTGGCAGCATCGTTTCCGGGACCCCTGAGATTTTAAGTGAGATTGAGAGGTTCTATGGGCAGCTGTACACATCATCGTTGGAACCATACGCAAGTGTGAGTAACGATCCAAGAGCAAGTCTTATCCGACACTATTCCGATGATATCCCGGACGTCAGTCTAAGCGAGATTTGAATGGCTCTCCAGCACCTTAAAAACGGCAGGGCCCCAGGCGAGGATGGAATTACAGCGGAGCTTCTGAAAGCGGGTGGAACACCGGTAATTGAAGTCCTTCAGAAGCTCTTTAATTCCGTCCTCCATGGTAGCACTACTCCAAAGGCGTGGAGCAGAAGTGCGGTGGTCTTGTTCTTTAAGAAAGGCGACAACGCTATCTTGAAGAACTACAGACCGATTTCCCTTCTGAGCCGCGTCTACGTGCTGTTTTCGAGAGTCATTACGAATCGTCTCGCACGCAGACTCGACGACTTTCAGCCTCCCGAACAAGCCGGTTTCCGAAAAGGCTTCAGTACCATAGACCACATACATACCCTGCGTCAGATTGTACAGAAGACTAAAGAGTACAATTTGCCACTTTGCCTGGCGTATGTGGACTATGAGAAAGCCTTTGATTCCGTCGAAATTTGGGCGGTGCTGCAGTCCCATCAGCGGTGCCAAGTTGACTGTCGGTATATCGAAGTGCTAAAGTGTTTGTACAGTAGGGCTACGATGGCTATCCGAGTACAGAACCAGAGCTCGAAACCTATCCAACTGCAGAGAGGTGTAAGACAGGGTGACGTTATATCCCCAAAACTCTTCACCGCTGCTTTGGAAGACGTTTTCAAGCTACTGGACTGGAAAGGATACGGTATTAACATCAATGGCGAGTAAATCACTCACCTTCAATTTGCCGACGATATAGTCCTTATGGCAAAATCGCTGGAGGACTTAAGCACTATGCTCAATGACCTCAATAGTGCCTCCCAACGGATAGGTCTTAAGATGAACATGGACAAAACAAAGATCATGTTTAATGTCCATGTCACACCTATGCCGGTAGTTGTTGGGAGCACTATGCTCGAAGTTGTTGATGAGTACGTTTACCTGGGACAAATAGTCCGACTAGGTAAGTCCAACTTCGACCGAGAGGTCAATCGACGGATTCAACTCGGCTGGGCAGCGTGCGGGAAATTACGACATATCTTCTCGTCAGGTATACCTCAATCTCTAAAAACTAGATTGTACAACCAGTGCGTGTTGCCAGTGATGACTTACGGATCTGAGACGTGGTCCTTCACTGCTGGCCGTATGAGGACGCTCAAGGTCGCTCAGCGAGCTATGGAGAGGGCTATGCTCGGAGTTTCTCTGCGTGATAGACTCAGAAATGAGGATATCCACAGTAAAATCAGAGTGACCGACATAGCCCAACGGATTAGTAAGCTGAAGTGGCAATGGGCCGGCCATATAGCTCGAAGAACCGATAACCGATGGGGAAGAAAGGTTCTCGAGTGGCAGCCTCGTACCGGTAGGCGTAGTGTAGGGCGACACCCCACTAGACGGAGTGACGACCTGGTAAGATATGCAGGAAGTCGATGGATGCAGGTGGCTCCGGACCGTGCTTTGTGGCATTACTTGGGGGAGGCCTATGTTCAGCAGTGGACTTGTGAAGGGCTGTAATGATGATAATGATGTTGATGTATTTTTTATACAATATTTTAGAATAAAATAACGTACCTTTATGACAATAATATGACATGTTTTCACAATGTATCCTTACATTATAAAAAACTTGCTAAGTAGGTCTATACTAACTATTATTGTATACTTTATTTCAGAATCAGAATCAGAATCAGAATATTTTTATTGCCAATAAACTGTGTATGTACAATTTGCGGGTGACATTGCAATTAAATGTTACACGGTTTACCCATATCGGGTATGCAATAATTAGAAAACAAAACTTAATTTAAATTATTTGGTATTAAAATATTCATCTAAATTATAAAAACATTAGTATGCAATATTTAAAAAAAAACAGAACTTAATTTAAATTATTTGGTATGAAAATATTCATCTAAATTATTAAAAACGTTAGTATGCAATAATTAAAAAAACAAAACTTAATTAAAATTATTTGGTATTAAAATATTCATCTAAATTATAAAAAACATTAGGTATTAACCATTTTTAGTTGTTTTTTAAATTTTGGCAAGTCCATTGCTTTTATATGAGGTGGCAGATGATTAAATATTTTTATACCTGTGCAAAAGGTGCTCTTATAATACATATAATTATTTATTCTAGGTGTATATAAATTATACTTATATTTAGTGCGTATTGGACGTGAATTCCTATTAGATTTAATCTGAAAATAGTTGCCATTCTGTTTGATAAAAAGTGATATTTCTAAAATATTAATATTAGTGAGAGTGAAAATGCCTTTTTCTTCGAATACATTTCTTAGAGTTTCATCTGAGTACATATTATAAATGATCCGCAGACATCGCTTTTGCAGAATAAATGTTGACTGCACGTTTGTAGAATTACCCCAGAAAATAATACCGTAAACTAATAGAGGGTATACCTGGCCGAAATATGCAGCCCTTGATACATCAACGGAGGTTGTTTCTGCTATTATGGATAATGCGTAACTGTAGCTAGAGATTTTTTGTTTATTTTTTCAATATGAGATTTCCAATTTAAATGACAGTCTATGGTGACTCCAAGAAATTTAATATTATTAACTATTTCTATTTGAGTGTCTTCATCTGCTATATATAAATTTAAAGAATTTGATTTGTAATTTCTGAATTGAATTATTTTAGTTTTTGTTAGATTAACATTTAAATTAATTTGTTTTAGCCATTTAACTGTTATTTTTAAAGTTTTATTTATATTATTTTCAAAATTCATTTGAGTATCAGGTATAAAGATTGTTGCATCATCAGCGAACATAACATATCTATTGTCGGTGATATTTGGCAAGTCATTCACATAAATTAAGAATAACAAAGGGTCCAAAATACTTCCTTGTGGCAAGCCTAGAGTCATTTCAACTGGCTTGGACCGTACTTCTTCAAAAGTTTTACTGACTTTCTCAAATTTTTCAATTGCTGTTATTTGCACTCTATCTTTTAAATAGCTTTTTAATAGTTCCAATGTCAAGCCACGTACACCTAATTTGTCAAGTTTATTTAATAGTATATCATATATGACATAGTCAAATGCCCTTGACATATCTAAAAACAAACCTACACAAGAAGTTTTATTATTTAATGATTCCCAAATTTCCTTGAGTATTTCATGGATCGCAAGTGTAGTAGATTTATTTTTCTGAAAGCCAAATTGATTTTTACTTATTATACTATATTTATTGAAAAACTCTATAAGTCTATTGTAGATGACTCTTTCAAATATTTTCGAGAAGTTAGATAAAAGAGCTATGACTTGACTATGTCTTTGACATTACATTTTGAACCTTTTTTGAACAAGGGTTTTATTTTTGCAGTTTTTAATTCACCTGGAAAGGTACCAGTTTCTATCAATAAGTTCAATAAATAAACAAGAGGCTCATTAATATACTCTATAGATTTTTTAATAATTTTGATCGATATGTCGTCGTGGCCGCAACTTTTTTTATTTTTAAGGTTCATTATTGTTTTTTTTTTCAATTCATTTCCATCAACGGGTGATAAATATAAGCTATTTATATGTATAGGAGGTAGATAGTAGCTATCTGTAGCTTGTGTTTGAGCGTTGATGGTAGCAAAATGAGTGTTAATTACTTCAGCTATAGAACTTGCATCCGTGATATTATTATTATCAATAGTCACATTTTTAATAGTTGTTTTGAATATGTTTTTTGAAGTGGTCTGCCTTTTTATTAAGTGTCATGTGGCTTTATTTTTGTTGTTACTATTTTTAATGAATTTTATATTTGATTTTTGTTTTGCTAAACGTGTAACGGATTTTAAAATTTTGCAGTATTTCTTAAAATACGGTATTAATTCCTGTTCCTTATATTTAAATATTTTCTGATGTAACTTTCTTTTAGTTTTGCATGCTCTTTTAATGCTAACTGTCTGCCAATTTGATTTTTTCTTGAATGAGATTCTAACCTTTTCTACGGGTATACAAAGATCGGATATTAATTTGAATAAGCTAATGAAACTATTATACGCCTGATTGACATCACGATATGAGAAAACTTCAGAAAAACTTAATTGTGAGAGATATTTTCAAAAGATATTTAAATACTTATTTTCATTTCTTCTATGTACATACCAATATTTCTCAATAAAACCTTGATTACATGGTACGTTATGTATTGTGCAGAGTGATCGGATAAGCCTAAGTGTAAAACTTTTGAGCTGTAATCTTATATATTTGTTATAATATTGTCTATGCAAGTTTTCGATTTTGTTGTTATCCTAGTTGGGTTCAACTTTTTTAAGTCGAATTCCGAATTGACAATAATGTGTGGTGACGTATCGTTTCGACGAACATATATTTTGCAGTTTTTTATCCAGATGTACCTATAGCCTAGCTCGGTAGCTATTTCTCGACACTTTTTATATAACCTCTTGTTATCAAGAGTTATATAAAAAGTGTAGTATATTTTCTTGAGTTCACCTCCGTGCCCAAGATCTCCAGTAGTGATGTCACGATGTTTTTTGACGCCATCAATTAGATTATCCTTATGAATACGGGAGGACATTTTTATAATAATATTGCGGGGTCGACTTTTAACTGGATCTTTCGATTGTACTCTTGTGCAGCTTTCTATATCGCCGGCGCTCAACACAACACCTGCTTTTTCTGCTATGCTTAATACTATATTTGTTATATTTTCATTTTTAATTTCTGGTACTCCCACCACTTCTACATTTAACTGACGTGCCCACTGCTCTTGTCTTTGGTTTTTGAAGAAAAGCCTGTCTAATATCACTTGCATTTCGGTAATTTCACGACATTGTATCTTAAGTTTTTCTTCTGAACAATTTGCACGTTCCTGTAGGGTATCGATGCGCTTGGATGAGAATTCCAAGGAGGCTTGCATTTCGGTAATTGTGTTTGCCGTAGCCTGATGAGCTGACTGTATAGAAGTTAAAGTATCCTTAATAGTTGCTTGGTTCTGAGAAAGAATATCTGAAATTTGTTTTAGATTACTTAGTTGTTCCTTTAATGACGATACTTAATCATGTATTTTTTTAATATTCTCCTCTTGCGAAGTTTTGAATTCAGTAAGAAAGGACATTATCTCTTTCCTAAAATCATTTAATTCAGATTTCATTGCGTCTTCTGGTTGTTTTCTTTTTGATCTTTGGAGGGTAATATTACGTTGCTGTGTAACCTTGGTATCTCATTTTGCATTATCGGGCTGGGAACTAACAAGACCAACTTTAGTCGCAGGCGGAGATTTTTGCGGGTTCATTATGTATCGCAAACCAGTATTATTAGGCCTGTGATGCAGTTATATCCAGCGTCAAGTGAGACAAAAATTTAAGAGCCCGTGCCTTTTACTCGAGGGGGTGTGGGGATTCACTGACTGAGAAACACTGCTAAACTGTTCACACAAATAATAACAGGCTTAAGTTCCTTAATGAATGCACAAGGTTATCGTCTTTACGTTGATTACTTAAAGATTTACTTTTGATTGTTGTCTCTTCAGATAAAATTAGAACGACAGGAGACACGTCCACTCGGTACAAACGCTCACGACTCAAAAAAAATACAGTATATTTTCCAGTTAGTTTTAAAACAAGATCCGCTACCCTCGCCGAAACACTGGAGATTTCTAAAATGTTGTCACGGAGTACTATATTAACGAGGAAGCCCACCCCACCCTTGGAAAGATCATGTCCCTCGTTATAGTAGAGTAGATGGTCTGATTCCAGGATTAGCGTGTCCTATCCTTCTCTTCGAACTTCACTCAACCCCGGAACGTGCAATCTTACATTTTACAACTCTACTTCTAGATCTGCAATATTCTCGTCGTGCCGCAGATTTCGTCCATTGTACGTAACCAGATCAAGTTTATGATGGTTTCCTGACCTCTACTCACATAGGGACGACCGGGAACTGGGGGCCATGTGTTTTTGGTGCTTAACATTGGGAGGTTTTGCCTTTAATCACCAAGATGTGCAAGCGGGTTGACGATCGCTGTGTTAGACACGTCACACCTGTGACGGTGCTGCCCGTCACAAATCTGGATATTTTTGGCCTGACCAAAAAACTGATATGGTTAATCCACCATCTGTTGGGTGCCAAATCTTATTCTTTTTTTTCCTTTTGTCTTTTACGCCCTTATTCGCCTCGTACGACACCGACGGGTAGAGAGGAGATGGCAGGATTTTTTGTCAGGGTTAGACGAAGATAACTCTTTCTATTTCTGATACAGCGTAACCGTAAGCTAACTAACAGCTCTTGCAGAAAGAGTGATGGACGGACGGCGGATAGGGCGCGTATTATAAATACATGATTTTAAGTTATTGTGTTCTTAGGTTCTTATTGTACAGTACAGTACAGTAACCTAAAGTAACAAAGCAAAGCAAAGACGGTGCAAAAGGTTCTCGGGTGGCAGTCTCGTATCTAAGGAGGCTTCTTGCTTTCTTGCATACTTTATTTTTAGAGTATCTTATTGTGTTCAGCGGTTGACCTGTAACGCATTCTAATGATAGTGACGACGTTTTAAAAATATTTTTAAGTCTATTTTATAAGCGCTTTGTCCCGTACACTACATCATTATGCTTAATATATAAAAAAATAAAATTAGACTGCAGTGCACGTTGTAATATTTTATATTTGTAATGTTAAGTCTATGGTAAAGGAAATTATCATAAAATATCGACCATGAATACCAAACTTAAAGAAAGACGCCTCATAAATATTTATAAAATTCAAAAACCGAGGTATTTTTACAATAATCTACCAAAAGCTTTTTAAAACACGTTCTCCACTTTTAATATGAAAATATGTTTAATAATACAAAATGCGAAGGATACAAAAGAATACTCTTTAGTGCCATGCAAGGTTTTGTTAATCAACTAGCTTCTTACCTGCGACTTCGCCCGCGTGGGCTTGAATTTAGAAACATCAATAATTATACGTGATAGAGCCATACTGCTACTATATTAGTAGTTTAGTTGTAGAGCAAATGGGTCGGCTCGACCTGAGAAGGACTACGCTCGTGAAATAGATAATGGTTACATAAATTGAAAACTTGTGCCACAAGTGATATTGGTGTTACTGGGGTACAGAGTGGATGTAAGATATTTTTCAACGACCATCTTTTGGCAAGAAATAATTACCTTCTCAAACAAGCGAAGTGATTGATGAAGGAGAAAAGCTACATCTACTGCTGTGTCTGTAATTGTACGATTATGGTGCACCGTAAGAATCAATCGCCAATTATATACATCACGTCTGAACACTCTGTATAAATACTATGCCTGTTTCATACTTTTCTTACTGCTTATTATTTTTGGTTATAAATATAACCTATAAAGTTTCTAAGTAAGTATTGTGTCTACCAGTTGTCAACTTCCTTTTTATAAAACTAACTCTGCAGTAATGCTGCAAGCTGAAATATTTTACTTTTACGTTATAAAATTCTATCAACTTGCTTTGGAGCCGGTAATAGATCTAAACTTCAGGTTATTTCTACTTTATTTGACTTTTACATGGATACCCTTCATCTATACAAGAACACGCTGCTACTTTTCATGAACACGCTCAATAATTATTTATCTTTATTATTGTAATGTGGGAAAATCAAATAAGAACTTATATTTCTATTATTCAATATATTTTGAATAAGTAAAGCACAATTTTAATAAATTTAAAGATTTTTAAAAACAATATTAATATAATACTTAATGTCTCAAATGAATATGTTTTATTTTTATGCTCATTAATGCCTTTTTAATTGTATAAAATATTACTTTTTAGATATTTTTAGACGGTTTTATATAGAAATTAATTACTAAAAATAATAATTTGCCGTCACATTATGAATCCTACGTAATTGGAGAAGCCTGTGTCTAGTAGGAGATTATTAAGTACTGACAGATAATAAGGAAGGAAGAATGCGTTTTATACGGGATCCATTTTAAATTGAAACGCGATAACGTCTTTTGTCAAGGTAAATTTTGTATAAAAATTGACCGTATTTGAAAGGTAACGCTTCATAAATATTTATATGACAATATTCAACCAAGGTACTTATTGAATAATCTACCGAAAGCTTTTGAGAGCACGATCGCTAAGTGATTCTTACAAGGAAAAAAAAAAGATTCCCTAAAATAAAAATGAGCTTCATAAACAAGAAAGCATTGTCTGCGATTATTAAATAAGTAAATTTTATGCATAACGTTATTGAAGAATATAGAAACCAGGAATCCTATCTTAGGTGACACTACATCTGCATTTTGATTTTTATCGTAATGAAAGTAACTCAGGACCTTGTTGCATCCCTTTGCGTTTTTTGTCACATCTACCACGAAGAGCATTCTGAGGAATTGTTCGGATTCATTCCAGCCTCAAAATTTTATGAACGCTGATTGCGTTAAAATTCACGATACCATTCTCACCATCTGGATGTTTGGCGGTCTACTACTGTGCGTTTTACTAGGAGCTTTCTTCCTCCTACAACTTCTCCGTGGAATTGTTTGCCACCGGCGATTTTCCCGGGCCGATACAACTTAGGTACCTTTAACAAAAGAGCTTAATTCTTTCTAAAAGGCCGGCAACACATCTGTAATTCCCCTGTTAATTTGTCTTCTGCACGTACCTAGGTACGTGTAGGTATCGGGCCCCGGGGTGTACCCCATTACCCGGATATCCTCATACCCATACATAGGTTTTGCTACATTGTGTAATGTAGCCGGATAAGAATAATTTTCCCGTAGTTCACCGACTACGGGAAAAGGAGGTAATCTATGGAGGTAGTCTAAGTTGGCCTTTCAGCGGCATTGTGGCTTGTTACTCGACTCTCTAATCACATATAGAGAGGAGTTCTCTTGGAAGAGGTCGTCCGTCCGGTGGCCGGGTATGCAACGGCGCAAAGCCGTTGAGGTGTTCGTGTGGCCCGTTATCGGCACGGTCAAACATGCCGCGCGCTAACCGGGCCACGAAATCGGAGATGGTCTCGATTTTCAGATTGGCCGCTATGACGTCATTCCGGACGTAACGACCTGCTCCGACAATCGTTCTCAATGACAGGTTCTGCTGAGCCTGTAGTCGCCGCCTCAGAGGGTCGCTCAGAAGCGCGTACCAGGCCGGAGCAGCATAGGTGGTAATAGCCCGGATATACGTCTTGTATATCCGGAGCTTGGTTTTTATTGGCAGCTTGGATGCCAGTACCGGACGAAGCATCACCCGCGCACATCTGGCTTTGCGGACGACGAAGTCGACGTGCGCAGTCATGCGCAGCGCCCGGTCGATCCGGCACCCTAGGTATGTCACGGCCTTCTCGTACGCGATCTTCTGGCCGTCGAGTGTTAGTGGTGGTGGTAAATTTCTGAGGCGACGGGTGAGCAGAGCGGTCGTCTTACCAACATTGACGACCATCCTCCACTCGTTTAGCCATGGTGGCAACAGGTCCAGCAGACGCTGCATTTTGGCAGTGGCTATATGGGCTCTTCTGGACGAGGTGAAATAGGCGCTATCGTCCGCATATAGCGCCAGCTCAACGTCGTCCTCCCATTCTTGCAGCCTGCCTGCCAATGTTGGGATGTCATTCGTGTATGCCACGTACAGGGCTGGAGACAGACAACTGCCCTGTGGGACGCCGGCACTGATGGTTCTTGTTGCGGACTCGGCGCCCTCTACACAGACGTAGAACTTCCTGTCTTCCAGGAAAGACGCCATTAACCGCAACATAGCAGTGGGGACACTGGTCTGTTCGTGTAACTTATATAGTAATCCTGAGTGCCACACCCGGTCGAACGCCTTCTCGATATCGAGAAAGACGCCCAACGATATGCGGCCACGATTGTACTCTGCCGCAAGCAGGTGCAGCACTCTAGTCAGCTGTGTGGCTGTAGAGTGACCCCTCCTGAATCCGTGCTGCTCCGCCCGAAGTTGGATGCACGGACGGAGACGTCTTAGCAGCAATCTTTCAAACAGTTTAGCTATGTGTGGTAATAGCGTAATCGGCCTGTAACTGGAAGCTTTACGCCTGTCCTTCCCGGGTTTCGGCAAGACGATAATTTTGCCTTTTTTTCCATTCCTCCGGGAAGTGGGATGTCCGCAATATCCCATTGTAGAGTCGACCAATCTCTACTAGGACTTTATAGGGCAGCTGTCGGAGTGCAGCGTTGGTAATCCCGTCGTGTCCGGGCGCCTTCCTCACTTGCAGGCAGGTTACCATCCTCCGCAGTTCGGCGGGGGAAATGAACCACTCTCCTGCAAGAGGCGGCGCAGGTGACGACAGGAACTCCTGTACGCGACTCTCCTTTATGGCATGAAGCTCCATGTACTCCGCACTTGCAGGATTCGGCATAAATTGCTCCTCGAAGTGCTCTCCTAGGATATCCGCTCTGCCCTTGGCATCATAGCAGCGTTCGCCCGCTCTGTCGGTCAGCGGGCAAACGGGAGGTCTAGATTTGGTTAGCTGTCGGTTCAGTTTATAAAGCGACGCATTTTGCTCATCCGCCTTCCATATGCGCCGCTCCCAGGCCTCTCCTCTGTAGGCCCGGACTGCAACCGACAGCTCCTCCGATAAGATGTTGAGCTGTGATTTTATTCTTGGGCAGCGAGTACGCGCCCAGAGTTTTCTTAGTGCTCTTTTGCGTTTTATTTGCACGCTTATGTCCCGCGGCAGATCGTCACGCCTTTCTGTGATCGGGACGATCGTAGAGGCCGCGTGGAGGGCCTCCTGGATGTTTTTGGTAATTCTAGTTGCAGCGGCCTCTACGTCGTCCGCTGTATTTATGAGTTGGTGGAATGGAGGTCTCGCCTGCAGATGTTGTGCGTAGCGCCTCCAGTCAATGCGTGTCTTAAATGCTCTGGGCGGCGTAGTCACCGCCTTAGTGCCAAGGGTTATCAGAATCGGGAGGTGCTGTGAACTCAGGTCGTATAGCACCTCTACCACTACTGGGTAGTTGACGTTCCTGGAGAGCACGATGTCTAATACATCCGGATGTTGCCTCGGGTCTGTCGGAACGTTGGTTGGTTCCTCGGGACCTAAAACGTCATAGTTGTTCTTTTCAGCGTCTTCGTATAGTGCATGACCCGGCGGGGTGATCACTCTGGACCCCCACGCCGGGTGTTTAGCGTTTAGGTCCCCGGCTATTATGGTGGGTGTTTCACCTTCCATCACCGTCCGGATGTCTGAGGGGCAGAATGGAGTCCCTGGCGGGCGGTATGCTGCGTAGATCCTTAGTTCCTCGCCCGCCGCCTCCATTCTTATGCCGATAGAACGCATAGTCTGGTAAGGTGGTAATTCCAGCTCTTGGTGGACGATGTCCCTCCTCACAAAGACCGCCGTCCCTCTGTAGGCGACCCCTTGAGGGGTGACCTCGTCCCTTCTGTATAGGTGGTAGTTTGGCAGCTTGATATGCGTTTTTGGATTTAGTTTTGTTTCGCCCAGCAATATAATGTGCAAGTCCTGTTGCTGGGCGACAGTGCGGAGTTCATGCAGCTTCTGCTGTATACCGCCCGGGTTCCAATAGAGGAGGCGCAGATTACTCTCCTCCGTAATGCCGTGCTAGTAGATTTGTTTACAAAAGAGCTTAATTCTTTCTAAAAGGCCGGCAACACATATGTAATTCCCCTGGTGTTGCGGTTGTTCATGGGTGGCGGTAGTCACTTACCATAAGGTGAGCCGCATGCTTGTTTTCCCCCTCTTCTATAAAAACTCCCATTATTTGTGACATTTTTGTTCAATAGTGAATTTATGTAGGGCTGTAATGATGATGATGATCACGTATATTAAGATTAGGGGAGTATTTGTGAAAATTTCTTATTATTACAATGTTGTTCCCAATAATTTCTAATAGTAATAAGATATATGTAGTTGACGAAATAAGGAACATTTATAACACTTGGGAGCAGAAATAAGATAGGGATATAACGAAAATCGTAACGGAATTAAAGAGAGTCAAGTCACTGTATCGCTCAGTCACTTCCTATTTATGAAATAAAATTAGGGTCCGTCATGGTCACGCTGATTCATTGCTTGCCATTGTTCGTGGTTATAGCACCTGCGTTAAATGTTGCTGTCCTGAAATTTATACAAACCGAAAATGTGAAATAAAGTTGTAGATCAAATATTTTTCAGCTGAGTGCAAAAAATGGTTTTAGAATGTACGTATGTATGTTACGCATTATCTTTGACAATTGTGATTTATTAAATAGGTTATACTTATATATATGTATACATAAGATTATTTGAAAAAACTTCCACCACTGAATATGGTAAAATGAGGGCCGAAAAATAAAAAATGAAATAAAGAAGAATTTACACGATATTGAGGTTGTCTAAAGAGTATCCTTAGGCCACTCAAAAATGTAAAATTTACTTATATGAAATGGTAAAAGTCGACTTTAAATAATTGAAAAGAATAAAATATTTTAAAATTATGAATTCGTGGCTTTAATGATTCCATACTCTATGTCATAGTACCTAACTTAAGGCTGTAAAATTATTTTATACTTTTCGGAGCTTCTGATTTTTATTAAAAATTAACTTTTTGGGAATAGAGTTAAGGGTTAACATAAAGGTACAAAAGTCTAATCATTAATTCTTAAAAATTTTTTGTTTGTGATAGTGTGTTGTTTTAATGATGCTTGTGTTTAATAAGATGAGTGTAGAGAACCGTAGATTAATTTTACTAAAAACGAAGCATTGCATCGTACCCCTGAGGGGTGACACAACACATGCTCGTCTGTCACCCTTATCTAATATATTTAAAAAAAAAGTTGTACGTATTTTATGCGCTGCCATATAAGTAAAATAAGCTTAAATAATGAAATAGTAGCTTAATGCTGCTGTATTTCTTATGGTGAGTGTAGAGAACCGGAAACCCTTTTTACTGGAAATGAGGCACTCCATCTTAGTCCTCACGGGTGACAACGCATCTGCATTTTGATTCGTAATCGAGGATAGATGTAGATGTCTATGGGCCACAGTAACCACTTACCATCAGATGGACTGTGTGCTCGTTTGTCACCCTATCCTATATAAAAAAAATGCGATCGACAGGAACCAGGGCTCTCAAAGTTTTTGCCAGATATCTGTCTGCCAGAAAGAGCCAACTGTCAAAGCTGAAGACCGAGTATGGCAGCATGGTTTCTGGGACACTTGAGATTTTGACTGAGATTGAGGTTCTATGGGCAGCTGCACATATCATCGTTGGAGCCACACGTAAGTGTGAGTAACGATCAAAGAGCAAGTCTTATCCAATCGTCAATCAGAGTGAGATTAGAATGGCTCTCCAGCACCACCATCATACCCGTATTCGAAGTGTAGGGTAACCTCCCAATATATGGAGTGACCAACTGCTAAGGTACATGCAGGAAGTCAATAGATGCAGGCTTAGGACCGTGCTTTGTGGCATCCCTTGGGGGAGGCCTATGTTCAGCAGTGGACTTGTGAAGGGCTGTAATAATGATGATACTTCATCGAATGGATTTTAAGAAATCTAACACTCACAGGAAACTACTTTACAAGTTTATACCATAAGCTTTATTTTACTTAAAAAATAGTGATCCCTAATAAAATTCCAATATTGTGACCCAAGGTATCAAAAATTACCTGTGAAAGTCATTATTTGTCTTGCGTTTTGAAAACTATTGGTAGTAGAATAAAATATTGATGAGAAAATATGTCTAATTGTTATAGTTAAATGACAATGAGAGCTTTTGTGTTCTATTCCTAATGAAATTCCAATATTGTGAACCAAGGTATCAAAAATTACCTGTGAAAGTCATTATTTGGCTTGCGTTTTGAAAACTATTGGTAGTAGAATAAAATATTGATGAGAAAATATGTGTAATTGTTATAGTTAAATGACAATAAGAGCTTTTGTGTTCTAAAATTCAGTTAATACTCCGGTAAAACAGTAGATGATTATATTAATTTGTATCATGTCATTACTCCTATCCAGATAAGTAATATTTTTTCATAAAATTTTTGGAATCGGACCTCTCATTTATGAGTTATAACGATTGTAAAATGTTAAACCCTAAGGAAATGCCGCTGTGACACTATCTTTTTTTGGTTTTTAAAACTGTTGTTGGTTGACTGTATCCTAATACTAACCTAACGTTAGCATGCGCTAACTATATATATATGTATATATATATGTATATACGATCACTGGCGCTGCGAAGAGATGTTACATCCCTTTTAATTTTATTTCGCACCTACCACGGGGAGTGCTCTGAGGAATTGTTTGGATTAATCCCAGCCACCAAATTTTACGAAAGCACATCGCGGCAAAACTCCCGATACCATCCACCCCATCTTCCACTCATCTCTTGTGTAATAAATGAATAAATAAATAAATAAATCTGGATGCTTGACGTTGCACCGCGTACTTTTCACCAGGAGTTTTCTTCCGCGTCCAAACTCTCTGAGGAATAGTTTACCATTTTACCAGACCGATATGACTTAGGAACCTTCAACAAAAGAGCTTACTCTTATATAAAAGACAGGTAACACACCTGCAAATCCCCTGGTGTTGCAGAGTTATCCATGGGCGGTGGTTGTTACTTAACTTCAGATGAAATCGTTTGCCCCCTCTCCTAGAATAAAACAACATCCATATTATGATATCAGATAGTGGATATTCTAACACCGCCACTACACGGTAGTAAGTATGTATAAAAATTAATTTTTATCATCATAGATAGACCAGCGTTAGACCATTATCTCGCCTTATAGTAATCAATGATGCGGTCGACAATGGAGCACGCTTGCCTAGTTAAAGAATTCCAATCCTTAGCTGTACATACAGTCAAAGTGTTCTCAAAACGTTTGAATCAAAACTTTATGTAAATAATACAATGGACCGAGGTCAACGCTCACTGTGAAACTAGCGGCTGGAATTTAGCTTCTCATCCTCTAATTAAAGTATAATATGCAGTTATTGTAGCAACAACATTTTAATGGTCAGATAAGTAATCCATCAAATATATTATAAATTTACTGCATAAAACAGTGAAGTAAATTGACTATTTGATTCCATTACAACTAGTATTTTATATTTATTGAAGTAATATCTTATCCTATATATAACTTATAATATATTATAACTTTTCGTAGTAAAGAGACGTTGCAGATAGCTGCAACACAAATGAGTCGGCTTGATCGGGCGGGACCATGTTCTCACTTCTGTTCTTTCAGTTTTGTATTATTCTTAACAGCGTGAAACAACAGATTTATTAGTATTTTCAGAGGCGGAAATACATCTCTATTTTGATTTATATATCAATGGATCGCAGCACCCTTATTCTATAAAACAATAAAATAAACTTTTATCCGATGATGACAAATCAGCTCTTACTTGAAAATGTTTGCCGCAAATAATTGTAGTCAGCTAAGCAGCCTCATTTTTGATTCAGCATGCTAGCGATAACTTGTAGCTAAATATAACAAAAGATATTTAGTATAATTGGAAAGATATAACTTAACCTCCTATTGATTGTCGGGACTTTGAAACATCAATTTGAGGCTAATGGGGTAACCAGTTTGTGTGCTACAACTATCGATCGAGCTTTTTCCCATCATAAAGTGCAGCACACGTGCGACACTGTGCAACAGCCTAAAACTTACAAATGAAAAAGCGTTTATAAATTCAAAACTAATAAATGTTTACCATTAGACAAAAATACAGGTAAGCTTAAATGAATAAAATGCGCGTAACTGTAACGATCGGATGGTATATCGTGGCTTCGAAGTATCACGCTCGCATAATAACAGCTTAAAATATCAGCATAATGCGGTGCTATATTTCGTATGGTGAGTGAGTAGAATCGGATATATTTTTCCACGTAACAAGGCATCTCATTTAAACTTTTGGGGGTGACAAGACCATTGCATTTTGATTATTAATCGAGGATAAATGTGTCATTGGGTTACAGAATTCACTCCTTATATTCTGCATATAAAACGAAGTTGTCTTTGAACACCATCTTAATGTTATGGCATAAGTAAACAGCAGTTGTGAATTTTAGAATTTTATTTTTTTATTTAAAATAAAACACTTTACCTCCACGGTAGGATTTCCTCCTGTATCGCTGGGGCAGTCTTCATACATTCAAACGGGGGCAAACATCCAGATCCGGTACAATAATTTTATGCCATACAAATACTTGTTCCTAGCGGGATTCAAACCCACGGCCCTCAACACTACAACTCATTGCTAAGGCACTGCTCCATAGAGCGGACAAATGTTTATTTTGCTACTTCGATCATTTTTTGTAAAAGTTCACAACAGCAAAGCTGCCGCGTGGCTCTACCACTGTTAAAGTTACGAAATAAACATGAAATTTTACGTCCTCATCCGCTCAATAATGTTCACTTTTGTACTTAGTCCATTCTCGTTGTGAGATAAATTTGCCTAAATCATCACGCTTTGCCGACTCATTGAAAATCGTCAAACGTCTCATACCCTGACCACGGTCCCCATCATCGGTCTTAATATGATAAGCCTACACTTCTACTATTTATAGAAAGCTCTTTCTGGCATATTTCCATCTTAATCTATAATCGCCTATTACAACATTTACGAGTCAAAAATGTGGTGATGGATTTTGTCATCATCATTCTCGTACTCAAATAATCTTTATCATCGCTGAAGATTTTTTGTTGTTCATAATATATTCTGATTGCGAAAAATCCATTATTCAACCTCGTTCTGTGAATATCTTATGTCATTTATAAGTTTTACACGTGGTGGAACCACTCTGCAGCTTAATTATGATTGTAGCACGAATGTGTCGGCTTGACCGGGGAAAGACCACGTCGCAGGATACAAGCGTAAAGAAGCAGTTTAATGCTGCTACGATTTGTATGGTGATTATAGATAAGCGGAGACCCTTTTTATTGAAAATGATATATTCCGTCAAAGTCCTCAGGAGTGACAACGAATTATGCATTTTGATAGTTAGTCGAATATAATGGCTGATTGGTCACAATATTTACTCACCCTCTGGTGAAATGTGTGCTCGCTTTTGCCTTTATTTTGTTAAAGAAGGAAAGATGGCTGAGGGATCCAATTAATTATTTAGTTGCATGTTAAGAAAAATAAAATGGACAACAAATGACAGCAGTGACTTTACAAATTATAAGCCACAAACATTTACAAACAATCGATACATACCGCTCTTCGCATAATAAACGATCTTGATATTTTGATCTCGATCCCTTCATCTAATGAATTGTAGTAAAATCAATAGCTGCGGGTTAGCGTAATAATGCCCGTCACTTACAAACAAACAACCTTATTTATTTTGGAAGTATAAACTTTGTGGAAATATTGTTGTTATTTTGCAACAATAAATTAATTATTTTAGTGGATATTTGCCTGATATTTTTGCAGTAAAATGAACAAGTTCCATAGTTCAAAATACTCGCGTGCGTGAGAAGTGAGCTAAAGAGAAAAAGTCGTATACATATATCACTCCATAATACCCTATGTCACTTACAGAACCAAAGCAAATATAACAACAACCCATACATTAAATCCATTTATCCGGCTACAGACCGTGCCAACATACAAACATCAAAAAATTGACGAACAATATTTTCCTTTTTATGCAGTCGGGTAAAAAGTAACATGCGTCTATCTCATGTGTAAAAATCATAAGTACTTCGATAGATAGCGGAAACGCTATTTGGTCTAAGCCAGGTGCGTCAAAGTTGCGTATCTATTATGGAAACTTCTCATAACAATTGGTATGTCCCACCCATGTCCAAAAGTGACTGTAATGGGCAGATGAAGATATCCTCACGTTTGCACACATGTCACCTCACTTCTGAAAGTTTAAAAGCTAGGAGGATGCTGTTGATCTGCACCGATGCCTGTTGGTAGACTTCGTATTATATTCTCGAAATATATTTTTTTCAATTTACAGACATGCAAATTAGTCTGTGTTCCTTCACCCTTAAGCGCTTGATAAATCAGTATTTAAAATTGCAATTAACAATATCATTGTTGCCGGCTGTAAACTAACAAGGTTCATCATCATCATTACAGCCCTTCTAAAGCCCACTGCAGAACATATGCGTCTCCCAGGGAAGCTAAAAGGTCCTAAGCCACCTGCATCCATTGACTTCCTACATATACCTTAGCAGTTGGCCACTCCATATAGTAAGAAGTTACCATACACTTCGGATACCGGTATGAGGTTGCCACTCGAGAACTTTATTTCCCTTCCCTACCCGTAAAATGGCCGGCCCATTGCCATTTCACCTTTCTAATTCTTTGAGCTCTACTGTTATATATATATATATATATATATATATATATATATATATATATATATATATATATATATATATAGTAAAGTAAAGTTACAGCCTATATACGTCCCACTGCTGGGCTCAGGCCTCCCCTCATTTCTGAGAGGGTTTAGGGCAAGGAAGTATCCGCCGCGCTGCCCAAATGCGTGTTGACGAACTTCACATGTCTTCGAAATATTTTTTTTCCTTATTCCTCAGACATGCAGGTTTCCTCACGATGTCTTCCTTCACCGCCGAGCACGTGGTAAATCAGTACTTAAAATTGCAATTAACAATTTCATTGGTGCCGGCGGGGATCGAACCCGGGTTACTCGCGTTCTGTTATATTTACAGCGAGCCTTAATCACTGAGCTACCACGGCTATATATATATATATATATATATATATATATATATATATATATATATATATATATATATATATATATATATATATATATATATATATATATATATATCGCAACACGTACCGGTTGTACCATATCGTTTTCAAGTTTTGAGCAATACCTAACGAGAAGACGTGTTGTAATTTTTCGAACGCTGCCCAGCCGAGTTGAGTCTGACGATTGATCTCTCGATCGGAGGTGGACTTACCTATTCGGACTATTTATGCCAGGTAAACATACACAATAACAACTTAAAGCTTAGTGCTCCCAACAACTACTGGCATAGGTGTGACATGGACGTTACAAATGATCTTTGTGTTGTCCATGTTCATCTTAAGACCTACCCCTTAGGAGGCAGTATTGAGGTCTTTGAGCATATTGCTTAGGTTCTCCAGTGATTCTGTCATAAGTAATATAATATCTTCGACAAATTGAAGGTAAACGATATACTCGCCATTGATGATAATTTCTGCGGCTTTCAAAGAGAGAGTAGTTTCTCATAGACCACATACGCAAGGCAAAGTGGCGGATTATACTCTTCGTTCTTATGTACAATTTGCCGAAGAGTATTTATGTGGTCTATACTACTAAATCCTTTTCGAAATCCAGTTTGTTGTCAGAACTCGTGGAGTCTGCGTGTGATAATTAATAAGAATTGTTCGTGAGTCGTTACTCACACTTGCGTGTGGCTCCTACGATGACGTGTACAGCTTCCCATAGATAATATTGATCTCATTTCAAATCTCAGTTGTCCTAGAAACGATGATGCTACAATAAGTCTTCAGCTTCGAAAGTTGGCTCTTTATAGCAGACAAATCTCTGGCTAAGACTTTGAAACCCTAGTTCCGCTCCATCGATTCTATATCAAGAGCTTTATTGATGTTGCGTAACTCCCGCTACATGCATTTGAAGATCTATTTGTTCAGTTGCCTGTATGCTGTCAAATTTGCTGAATAATGCATTTCATTTCCCGTCTAACAGCCATGAGATTAAGAGTGTGATCGGAGAGTTACTGTGTTTATCTGTGGCGGGTCTTGCGGAACTTATCTCCGAAAGCATGTTCAGTTTCCACTAACTTATTATTATCGTTTACTGCATTGTGCTCTTCTAGGCACTGAAATCGGTTTTATAACTCAACCTGAAAGTTTTCAGTACTTTGGAGTACGAGGGGGATGGAGCATTGACTCGAATAGTTTCAGTCGTGACTTCTTCAACTTAACCACTAAGCCACCTTCTTGGTGATAAAACAAAAACACACACAACGAACGTACAAGTTTTCTTCAATAAATATATAATTTTAAGGCTAGCAATTATCCCCAATCAGCTGCTCAATTTTTATAACCATTTATATGCAAAAAATTTGTAAACAATAAACAAGTCGCTTATTAATTTTTTAACAAAAAAATAAAAAAAGTTAAATATTTTTAAAAAATGTATAAAGTAGTTTTTGAAGTCAATGCTTCTCAGGCTATTATGTAGATTTTACTTTTTTACCGACTTCAAAAAGGAGGAGGTATTCAATTTGACTGTATGTTCTTTTTTATGTGCTACCTCATAACTTTTCTCTGGGTGAACCGATTTTGATGATTCTTTTTTATGTGAAAGCTGGTGCTTCTAGTGTGGTCCTTTATAAATATAATCAATATTTGACCAGTTGTTTTTTGTTATCGTTAATAATGCGTATTTTATCGACCTCGAATACATTGATTGGGTCGTATTAAAGGTCATCGATTGTACAATTCTTTTTTTTATTTTACAACTTGATATATGTAGAATGGAGATGACTAGTCCACCGGATGGTAAGATGTAACGGTCCATAAACTTCTACACCTGTTATTGATTATTAATCTAATTTCAGGTGCGGAATAAGTGAAATGCCTCGTTACCCGTAAAAAGGGTCACAGGATCTATACACTCTCCACATATAAGAAAGTTTCTTCCTTTTTTTTAGTTTCTAAGTCGGTTTATAATCCTTTTAAAAGTTTAAGTAGGTTTCCTCTTTTGAATTGTCTAAGTATTACCACCAGTTTTAAGTAAAAACTCGTATGTCGTATAAAAAATTAAAATCTTCATCCCATATTTTTCTTCATCCATTATTTTTCCCAGACTTAGAAATAAAGTTTTTACTTGAAATTTATACGAGACCACCACTGAAACAAGATTATTAAAAAACGTCCTAAATATTTAATAAAAAATTGCATGCGAGCATGGAACTTTCCGGTTTTCGAACTCGGTTAAAAAGAAAATTTTACGCCCGGTAATGAAGTAACAAAATCTATCAATTCGTTTTGTCCACGATGTTGTAAAGGGTAAAGGCACGATGTTGCAAATGTTCGCTCGACAACGTCAGACTTTAAACTTAAAATGTTGAATTCCTTTATGATTCCCTTTAACGAACGCATCTCTTTTTTCTGTCAAAAATGAAGATCTTTAGTATTCTTGGTGCACTTCATTGATAAATACTTAAATTTGAATGTATTTGAATGTTTCACTGTTTCAATTTGGTGCGCCAGGACGCTACTCTTATATTTTTAAACCTTAATATGATCATCATCTACACTTCCTCACTATTAGTGTTATAAAGAGTTACTGAAATAGATGTAAGTCCTTCAGCACTTCACAATTCTACCTTATTAGGTGGTAAGATTACTTATTTGTTGAGGAGTCCCAAAAATACAAAATGCTTATTATGTATTATAATAATTATGAATACATTTACAATCGATTACAATCGAAATCAACACTTCTACGTATACCTATAGATTCTACCTATATCTATACCTATAGATTACTATGTACTATATTGTATGTATGTATTATTATGTACTGATACTGTACGGCTGTAAAGGAAGAGTTGATATATGTTTTTTGTAGCCAAAATTTGTTTTAAAATTAAATAAGTACATTTTTAGTGTGGTAATTTACATACATACATAAACATATACATAAACACCCACGCCTGTCACCCAGAGGGGTAGGCAGAGACTACAGACTTCCATTTGGCACGATCCTGACACACCTCTCTCGCCTCCTTCACATCCATGCACCTACGCATACATGCTCGTCGGTTAAGGGTTCTCCTAATTTGGCCCGTTTTCAATAAATCGCCAATTTGGTCGATAAATTTTCGCCTAGGACGTCCCTTTCCGACTCTGCCATTCACTTTTGCAACATAAATTTTCTTTCACACTTTTTCCTCATTCATTCTTTCCACATGACCAAACCACCGAAGCATTCCTTTCTTAATCCTGGTCACAACATCATCTTGCAAACCACACTCTTCTCTTATTACACAATTTTTTACCCTGTCATTCAGATTCAGCCCTAACATACTCCTTAAGGACCGCATTTCTACGGCGTTGATTCTACTCTCGTGCTTCTTTTGCCACACCCAACTATCACTACCATTCGTTAAAGTAGGGACCAACACAGCATTGTGAATTGCCATTCGTGCCTTTTTTGACTTATTTTGACTCTTCACAATAGAGCGCAGGGCCCCATTTACTCTATTTCCCGCATTCACTCGTCGTTCTGTATCCTTATCGTATCTCCAATCCCTGCTACGTAGGCGGTCCCATAATGAATTGGCCTAACTATGAACCAATGAAGGAAATGAAACGAAACCAATTTTATTTTTCAATATAATCACCATGAAAACTAATACACTTCTGACATCTGTGAATCAAGATCTCTAAACCTTTATAAAAATAATCACATTTTTTATCCTCAAAATTACTGAAGACGGCCGCCTGCAACTCTTCCTCGCTTGAAAATTTTCTTCCTCTTAAGTCCCGCTTTAAATTTGGAAATAAATAATAGTCGGACGGGGCCATGTCTGGACTGTAAGGTGGATGTTGAACTTCTGTGAACCCGCATTGACGAACTGCATCCTTCGAAACACCAGCGGTATGAACAGGGGCGTTGTCACGGAGCAACAGGACACCTTTAGACAGCTTGCCTCTTCGTTTTTCCTTTATCTTGTCTCGTAATTTATATATTAAAGAAGCATAATATTCGCCGTTCACGACTGTTTTACGTTCTTTAAAATCCACCATCAAAATGCCTTGAAAATCCCAAAATATTGTGCACATCAGTTTTTTAGTCGATTGTTGCACCTTTGCCTTTCTAGGGGGCTTTTCACCCTTATAACGCCATTCCATTGACTCGCGCTTGCTTTGTGGATCATAATACAAGATCATAGTTTCATCACCAGTCACTAGCCGCTCGATCACAGTCTTTGGATTTTCGCCACAAAGATCCAAAAACTCCGAAGCGCAGCGCACTATTTCCTGTCTCTGTACCGCTGAAAGAAGTTTCGGTACCCATCTTGCCCTCACTATTTTCATGTGAAGATGTTCATGGATCGCGCGATGAACAGTACTCTTAGAGAGCCCAAGCCTTGCTGCAATTTCTCTAATCTTCAAACGGCGGTCACTCAGAACCTCCTCTTCGATAAGAGCAATCGTTTCGGGAGTGAGCACTTCCACAGGTCGACCGTCGTGGCCAAAGTCTTCGACGGTTTCTCTCCCGAGGCGAAACTCTTTCACCCAATTTTTCACTGTGCTATAGGAGGGGGCAGACTCCTTATACACGCCATCCAATCGTTATTTTATTTGGGCAGGGGATAAACCTTCTTTAAACAGAAACTTTATGACACTTCGATACTCAGTTTTCGACATTTTGAAAAAATACGCGACTCTCGTTATTCAAATGCCTGTTAAACTAAGACTAAGCATTTCATGTCAATGCATGTTTCTTATATTAAGTGCACGATAAACGTACTATTTAATGCAATACAACATGTAGCGACATGTCGCGTTGAACTATATCAGGCCAGTTCATTATGGGACCGCCTGGTAAATACGCAGCCTAAACACAGCCTACTTACTAATACTAACTACGCAACCTACTAAAAACTTACTACGCAGCCTACTTGTAAATATACAAACTCATATACTTGCTCGATCAACTCCCCTTCTATTCTTATTTCACAAATCGTTTTACTTTCTTCTCTTTCAAAAACCATAACCTTCGTCTTACTTGCGTTCACTTTCATACCCCTTTCTTTTAATGATCTATTAATTAATGTAACCATCATTTGCAACTCGGCCGCCGATGACGCAAGGATAATTTGATCATCGGCGTCCAAAGGTACTTGACGGTTAACTCACCCATTCTTAATCCGCATTCTACAACTTTCAAAATTTTGCAAACAACTGTCCATAAATAGGTTGAACAGCCACGGGGAAGCCACACAGCCCTGTCTGTCCGTGTAAATCCGAGTGGACTCTGTTGATCCTATCACAAGCACTAGAGTCCCTATAAAGAGACTCCAATGCCTGTATCAAGCCAGCGCTCATCCCAAATGAGTTCAGTGTTTGCCATAGCACATCCCTATCCACTCTGTCATAGGCCTTTTCCAAGTCCAGGAACGCACAAAAAACCTTTTGGTTTTTGGCCAAAAACTTCTCCGCCATCATGCGCATGGAAAAAACTTGATCTGTATATCCCATTCCCTTTCTGAATCCCGCTTGCACATCCCAAATTTTCCATCAGGTTCATGACCCTTTCAATCAGTATCTTAGCATATAGTTTTCTCACAATGCTAAGAAGGCTGATGCCACGGTAGTTTTTACAGTCCTGCTGCGACCCTTTTCCTACAACGGACTATCACGGCTTTGCACTAGTCTACCGGTACCCGCTTCAGTTTCCAGCATAAATTAAACAAGGTGTGCAGCAGGCCTGCCACGACTTCCTCTCCAGCCCTTAGCATTTCGAGTGAAACTCTATCATATCCGGCAGCCTTACCCGCTTTCATGCTTTTCATTGCTTTCATTATTTCATCTATACTTATCTCGCTACCTCTTTCCTCTTCTTTCGGAGTTTCTACTTCACTTAGTACACACGTTGTCTTCTCACTCATAAACAAGCTTTCAAAATATTCCTTCCATCTCTTTAAACTCAAAACTTCATCTTTCAGAATATATTCATTCTCGTCTCTTATAACATTTTTTTTTTTTATAGAAGAGGGGGCAAACGAGCATGCGGCTCACCTGATGTTAAGTGACTACCGCCGCCCATGATCAACCGCAACACCAGGAGAATTGCGGGTGCGTTGCCGGCCCTTTAGAAAGGAGTAAGCTCTTTTCTTGAAGGTCCCCAGGTCGTATCGGTCCGGAAAAATCGCCGATGATAAACTATTCCACAGAGAGGTTGTACGTGGAAGAAAACTCCTTGTGAAACGTACAGTGGTGGACCGCCAAGCATCCAGATGGTGTGGATGGTATCGGGACGTTTGCCGTGTCGTGCGTTCACGAAATTTGGCGGCTGGGATTAATCCGAACAATTCCTCAGAGCACTCCCCGTGATAGATGCGATAAAATACGCAAAGAGATGCAACATCTCTTCGCAACGCCAGTGAATCGAGCCGATCGGAAAGCACTCGGTCGTCGACGATTCGAGCCGCTCTGCGCTGGATGCGGTCAAGTGGAAGGAGCTGGTACTGGGGAGCCCCAGCCCAGAGATGGGAACAGTATTCCATGTGCGGCCGAACCTGCGCCTTGTAAAGTTGCAGGCGGTGTGCCGGCATGAAATACTGTCCCGCTCTGCTGAGCACGCCAAGCTTTTTAGAGGCCAATTTGGCCTTCCCTTCCAAGTGACCACGAAACTGCACGTCACTCGATATGTCGACGCCGATTCATCATAGGCTGTTTTGAATGTCCCCTGGCAGTTCTTACAAGTTTCCAGAACATTTTAATATTTGCCTGGAAGTTATCCGATATTCATCTATCATTCTTATCCGTTCTTTCTTGCTTTTTTCTTTCAACTACTTCTTTTACTCTCTTATTAAGATATTTAAAGACTGCCTTTTTTCTTTGAATATCATCATTCGTACCGCTAGAATTACCAGCCTTTGTTGCTAGTAAATCTAGCCATGCTCTCTTCTTTGCTTCAACTTCCATACGAATCTCATCATCCCACCATAACGTATTATTTTTCCTTTCATTCTTCCTCTTACTAACATTACATACTTCGGTAGCTGCATCCACTAAACCTTTCTTTACATTTTGCCATACATTCTCCAAGTCTAACTCCTTCATACATAATTCATCCAAACCACTTATATTTTCTTTCAGTCTACATTTGAACTTGTTTTACTCACCTTCATCTTATAACCTTTCTGTTCTAATACGCTATAACGCAGTGGTAGACACAGATGATCGATAGCGCCAACGCCTGAATAGACCATTAATTCGGCATAAAACCAAATAATGATCCGTTCCTACGTTAGAACCCCGGTAAACCCTTGTATCTACCATTGCGCCCCTCAATCTTTCATCCACAATTATGAAATCTATCATGCTTCTATCGTCACCTCTATCCCAAGTATACATGTGAATCCTCTTGTGGCGAAAGCAAGTGTTCGTCACAAAAAGATTCTTTTCCATACATACGGTGAGGAGACTTTCACCATTCTCATTAATACTTTCATCAACAAACGTTCCCAATATCCTTTCATAACCAAGCCTCCTCACCCCAACCATTCCATTAAAATCTCCTAGCATAATAATATTTTCATTTCTCTTACACCTCATTAACACCATCCTTACCATTTCCCAAAACTGCTCTCGGATATAAGTGGGCTTAGACATGTCTGGGGCGTAGACCCCTAACACAAACAACTTCTTTAAGCCCACTTTCATTCGTATCCATAGCAGTCTTGGGCTTACACATTCATACTCTTTCACACATTTGCCCATTCTTTCTGAAAGGATGATACCTACTACCTGGCATGCCCGCTCGATCTCGTCTACACCAGACCAGTATGCGGTATATATGCCATGTGTAGTGACATCCTTCCCCTACCTTTTCGTCTCATTTACACATAACACATCTATTCCTCTATCATACATCATATCGCATACTTCATCCATTTTATTATGCATTGCCCCACATACATTCAACGTAGCCAGACGGGCCTCTGCAATCCACTTTTCGCCTCTCCGGGAGACAGAACGTGACGGGTGGCGAACCTCGCCACCGGTTTTCCTCCCGGAGATTCTTCGCACCCCTGCCCCATTAAAGGGGCACCGGGAACTCGGAGCCATTTCTTTTATATAGTTCCTCATGGTGCGAAGTATGTTTTAGTATGTTTGTTGTAGTATGTAGTATGTTTTACGCCGCTACCATGGCATGGAGCCGAGTCTGTGGTATCGGCTTGTCGCTCATTTAGCACCACCCGGGGACACGTGTAGGGTGGGCCTAGGAATAGGTGTTCATAGCCTACGGATGCGAATGACTTACCCACACTTACTTGTGGTAATTTACGGCGTAGATTTTTTTTAATAAACCTAGGAATGTCAGAAAAAGTATTTATTACACCCAAAAAGCAAAATAACGGTTTATAAGTACTTGCGATCATATGATCTAGTCAGATAATGAACTTTTGTCTTGTGCAATATTTAAACACGACAGTAGGCACTTAATTAAAAAGTACTTTAACTTTCTAAAGCTTCTGAGAATCTCAGTTTTGAACTAACTGTTCTAAACCATTAAAATTACGACTGTGAAGTACTGTTATGAATTAAAGAAAGCATGTAAAAATGCTCAACAGATTATAGCGTTATTTGTAGCTGCAAATTATCACATGAGTCATTTGGATTATATAACGAGGTATTTAATCCGTCCCTTACGGTAACAACGAAACTATGTACATAATGTAATAAAGTAAGGTTCAGCCTAACTCGATGGTATGCTTTATATTTAATAGAGCCAGCTATATACTACTTACCATCCACTTGCTAGCTACGCATGTCACACACCGCTATATATTACCGCATACGTAAGTAAGTAATAATAAAGTTATTATTGATGAAAATTTCTAAGAAAACTGTGACAAAAACGCTAACTGCAAATGAAGATTTGGCGATTTCAGCATAAAATCTTTAAAGGCCATGGTAAAAATTTTCATATACACTCATATTATCGTTAAATCATACACTATATCGTTAAATCATACTACTAATGAACCCTGGTGGCACCGCAAGACAGATACAGAGACAGAAAAAGAGTCTGTACATTACAGATATGTAATGTACAGACTCTTTTTCTGTCTCATACATAGTTTTTATGTTACGATTTTATTACGCTGTCAGCAATGAAATTATTTTCTATTTGCTTTTAATATCATTGACTGTGCTAGATTAAGAATAATTTGGGAATTAAATTTAAGTTACGATAACTAAGTATTTAATCAATTTTACGAATTAAATTTGATGTTTTAAGAATTGTTAATTTGTTACTACTTCCGGTTTCTAATCCATGTTATGTATATTATAATAAATGTATTAAAATAGCCTAAAATGTTTATTAGGATGTTAAAATGTAATTCATATTTTTGAATGTGTTTAAGTTAGGATTTTAGTTCCTTTATCTTATTACTTATATTATATTCTTATATTGTGTTAAACCGTTTTAGACCAAGTGTTTTCTGAAATATATTTATACTGCAATATATTGTTGAAATCTGTGAAAATGGTTTTTAAAATGATTTTTATGATTTTATTCAATGGTTAATAATTTTTATAATTTGACATGATTATTCTTCGTATTAGCAAGTTAGCTATATTTCTACTATGTCTTATTGTAATTTTGCTTATTTTTGCTTATTGTGTTTTTGTTTTGTTAAAATTTGTGTGAAGATATTATTCTTTAAATAGATTATTTTAAGTAGGCTAAATTTTTTTATAATTTGTCCCTTGTTGGGAGGAATATTTTTCAACAGTTCCTTTTAGCTAAATAGGAGAATTTGAGTTTGTTACTGAACCGATCATTTTTTCCTACCTTATTTCTTTTTTTAATTGTCCATGAAAATATCAACTGCAAGAGATAAGATTTTTAACAAATCAATAAATTTGAAATCACTTTTAAAAGGTTTGTACAGACGCTCGTTTCGTTTCATACGTAGATTTCATATGTTTCTTATTATAAATCTACCCTACAGGTTATTTAAATGCATATACAATATACGTATCCAATATATAAATACAGTATACATGTTAAGTTTATTAAAAATTATGTACCCACAGACGCTATTTCTGTCTCATATGTAGATTTCACATTTCGCGTTATAATTTATCTACCCTAAAAATTATTTGTACGTGAAAACGACATACATTGCAATCATCCAAAACGTTTATGAGTGTTTGGTCGTTTGTAACCCATATCCTATAAAAAAAACAAAATCACAAAAAGTCTTCTTCAGTTAATAACTAAATACTCGTCCTATACAGGCTTATTAATATATCTAATAAGGTTTTTTTTAGGAAATAGTTATGTCCACATTCATAAATTACGGTACTTAATTTTCAATGCTTTCTTTGTATTTTCTTAATTAAAATTATTTTCTTTATTTACTTTGCTAAGGTTTTTATATAATTACTGCATATAACCCTTGCTTTTTGAGTTGGATACGCACTTTACATTTTTGATGAAATGCCACCTTATAAGTGTATCCAAAATACAAAATATTACTCATTGGTTTGAAACAGAGATGTGGTTTTATTAAAAAAATACGATTTAAATAATAAACTTGCTAACTGAGATAATTATCAAATTTGTTAGATTTTAAAACAACGGAAGAAAGAGAATCTTACCGAACGAAGTCGTGATCAAAGTAATTTAATAAGTATATATAAGGACGTTATTTTCGAACTGTTTAACGATCTCGTTTTTTGTGGTTTTCATCCCTTGTAAGCTCGCTTGAAGTTTGACCTAAATATTGTAGTTAAATGTTTCTTTGATCCCTATCTTAATTACAGTTAGCACTGTCGAAAGCGTGTTTTACTTTTGTAATAAAAATAAAAACATCAAAAATTTTATAGAAATGTTTATCGTTTTCTTTGATACGATTCTGGATAATTCTTCCATAATAACATTTTTATGCCTTATTGATACGAGTTTTATTGAGTTCAACACCGAAAGGGTGATATAGATTGTCATATCTATTCAATTCACGCGAGTATTGTATTATTTCAGATGACTATGGCACAAAAATCTTACGACTTCCGCTATCGGAAGAATATCTATCGCTATCGCTAGAGAAGTGAAGCAATTTCCTTTATTTCGGACGTAATTACCTTGACCAGCGTCGGGCAGCATTGTCGCAAGACTCAATGATAAAGTTTAAAATTTTTACTAATAAAAAATTGTTTAATTTTATAAATTTTCAAAAGTTAGTAGGTATACAACAAAAAAGTACTTGATTGATCTCTGAGGATGAGTTGTTCGCTACTATACTGTTTTTTCTTGTTTTCATATTATGTAATTAAACTAAAGGTATATTATATTGTATTTAATGTTTAAAATGAGTCCCATTTGGTATCTTATTTCTATTGTTCCATCTAATCTTAAATCTGATGTAATGAAAACGGTCATCTAATCGATATGTACATGAAATTGTCAGACATTACCATGTTTAAGTTTATTCACAACGTTTATTTGTTTCATTCACTGCAGCCTATTAAAAGTCTATTGCCTAGTATAATATGCCTGCAATGGCAGCAGTTTTGCCATAGTTGTCATCCTTGGCAGATAGGTTGACATCCGTAGTTTTTTGTTAGTTTCGTTTGTGTTCGGGAAGACGCTGCTTTTCTTCTCCTGTATCAGTTTGTTAAAAATGGCCTTTTATTTTGTAGAACTAAATACAATTTACAAATTACTTACAGTGAAATATAGTTTTCATAAACAATCGTATTAAGAAGGATCGGAGTGGAAAGGTTCTCATATTACAAAACCTAATATCATTAACGAAGCTTAATCAGAGTAATAATTAGTCAAGAAAAGGCTAATATTCTTGAGAAAAACTTCTATTATTCTAGGTTGTATTTATTAAAGAAATAATACATATCTATATCTCTGTAGAAGTGAGGATTAAAACCATTTCTTTTCATCGTAGCGAGATTTCAAGTTAACCACTAATTAGCTTATGGAAACAGAGGCGATCGTCGTAATTCCAGTGTTTCGTCTCTATTTTTAAACTGTACACACACACACACACACGCGCGCGCGCGCGCACGTGAGCACGCACGCACGCACGAATGCAAGAATTATTAATAAAAAATTATGAAATTTCACAGCCATAGCCATATAAGCAAAAGCTGAGTCACCTCCGTTTGCCTAAACTTAATTAAGGTTAAGTAATTAGTTTATATGTAAACATGTTTTTTTTAAATGGCAATTAAGTGATATTTATTTATTTATTTATTTAAAAATGGAGTGAGTAGTCAATTCCGCTGTTCTATGTTTTTTAACGTGGGTAACATAGTTTCGGGATTAGTTAAATGCTTTAGCTACTTTTTTATTTAACGATGTACTTAAATAATGATTTTATGTAAATTTCAATCAAATCTGTTGGTCACTAAAACGTTCATTCTTTTTTTTCTTATTAAACACATTTTACTAACATTAAACTGTGTTTGACTGCAGTCTCACTTGGTGGTAAGCGTTGTTGGAGCCCTAGATGGTAAATCGATAAAACTTTTGCACTTTTGTCCTAAAAAAACCCATATTCTAATCAGATGGAAGGACAGAAACCGGTAAATTATTTTACTCCTTTTCTGTAGGTATTAAAAAAGAAGAAAATAGTTTGGTTCAAATTCGTAAAATATTGGCAACTTGGAGATTTAAATGAAATTATGTTTTACCGATTTTAAGGATGATACACGAGGCTATTGAAATAAAAAAAATCCTCATTTCAATAAAGAAGGTAGATGGGTGCTGTTATCTGTTTGGGATCCTATAATTAACAAAATTAAACCCAAACCCTAGCATACCACTGCAAGACTTCAAGATACGGTAAGCTCGTTTTGCGTAGATTGGACCAAAAATTAATATTCAAAAATTGAAACCGGCTTAACTATGGCATTGGAAGTCAAACATCTCAGTTCTGCCGTGAACATAAATACTGTAAAGCACCCGAAACGTCGGGAATAAAAAAAAGGTTAATTAAGCGTGATAAACCCGTATAAATAACTTTGTTCAAAAAGTAAAATACTTCTGGTACTTACTCTTACTGGTATTTACTCTATTAGTTATTGCGAATATTATACAAAATTTTATTCTGTACATAATTAGTGCTTACAAAGACAAGCTCAACAACCCCTCGAACTTACGCCCTACTCTCCAGCGTAGTTAAGCTGTGGGTAAATTAGGCCCTGACCAAGGGAGTACCTACATTACGCAGGAAAGATTGCACTTTCTATTCACTCACTATCATATTTTGATAGGACGTTAATCCGAAACTTATACAGAGAGGATGTAAAAACCACGGCTTTTCGTACTTTCTGAATCACGGGGAAGAAACACAGCTTCAATCTTGAATCCGGACTGCTACTGAGAATTTCTAGATATTTCTATCAACCGATTTTAGGCCTGATCAAATCTTTTTCTTAAAGGTCAAAAGGGTGTGCTCTTTGAGTTTAGTTTTGTTTATACCTTATTTAAAGAAATCTAATTTCATTCATTTTGTTAGTGTAATTAGAAACATGGCGCATCTGTTCGCACCATCATACTACAGAAATGTTTGGTTTATTCATTTAGATCAACCAACGTAAATAAAGAGCGTGGCACGTGCTACACATATCAGGGACGTTGGGCACGAACAAAACACGGACGCAGCGTCTCTGATATATTTCATATAAAATGTATCAAAGGTTCTTGTAGCATCCAGCTTATAAAACATTATTTAAGGTAAGCAAACGCCAAGCACTTAACACTTTAATGAGAAGTATGTAATATTAACATTCCAGCAACATACTATTATACAACTATATAATAGTTAAAAGTTGTGCAAGCCGTTCTGGTTTAACAAATTTTAAACAGAAAAAAACCTATCCTTTACCCTACAGTGGCGGAGCCGAAAAATGAATAATGATTGAGTCAGTATGAACATTTCAATCTAACATTGGCGTATTATCGTAAAAAGATAAACATAAATAACAAAACATAAAATACCTTAATTTTTACAATAAATAATTGGTCTTAATTTATTTGTAAAAATGGAATCAAAGTAAAGTAAGATTTTCAATATACTTCTTAGCATTCTTCGTTTTATTAATGTATCTCCTTCAAATATTCAATGGTTTGATTCCTATATCGGTGGTCGTTCTCAGAGTATTCGTTCAGATGAAACATTATCTCAATAGTGTAACCTAGCTACGGGTGTACTTCAAGGTGGCGTTTGTCACTAAGGTGATATCTTCAAACTTCATCTATATGCAAATAATTTGCAGCTGTATCGTCATTATCTAGCGACTGAAGCAAATTCAGCAATGTGATAAATGAATGAAAAAATAAAGTTTGTTAGTGGTCTGGATAATATGATCTTATAATAATCCCAAAAAAATCACAAGCAAAGATAGTAGACACCAGGTTTTCTCGTAGCTTACTTGATTTTCCTTCACTCTCAACACTGCAAATTACTCAACTATGTATTTCAGAAAATATTAAGAATATGGGTATTATTATGAGATGCAAGTTGATAACGAATGCACATATCACAGAAAAAAAACTTTCTGATTTTTGGACAAAAACTTCTCCGCTATCGTGCGCATGGAAAACACTTTATCTACATACCCCATTCCCTTTCTAAATCCCACTTGCACATCCCAAATTTTTCTATCAGTTTCCTTCATAACTCTTTCAATTAACACCTTAGCATACCGTTTGCCCACAATACTAAGCAAGCTGATACCACGGTAGTTTTTGCAATTTTGCTGTGACACTTTTCTTTTATATTTTGGTACTATAAACGCTTTACACCCGTCTTCCGGTATCCGATTCAATTCCCAACAAACTAGTGTTTGTTCTAAACAAGGTGTACATCAGACCTATCACCACCATCTCTCTTCAGCCCTTAGCATAATATTTGTGTTTCATATTGTACATTTAGTTAGTTGTTTCTTTAAATAATAACCCAATTTCCCTTCAATGGCTCAACTACCTAGCTGCACATGAATATCATAGGAAGTAGTATTAGACCCTACCGACCCCAACTAAGTTCCTTATACCTAGTAGTCATAGCGGACCCTAATACCTTAAGCCCACCATATTATATCTGCTCCATGATATATAAGGTAGCAGACGGACAGAGACGGGATGTAAGGATTAGCTGATGAGGTTTTATCACTACCAGTCAAGCAGACTCACATGACCAATTTTATACGTCGTAGAGCCATGCTGCAGTTATATTGGTAGTATAATTGTTGCACGAATAGGTCGGCTCGACCGGGGAAGGATCACGCTCTCACAAAACACCAGCGTTAAATAGTTGCTTAATGCTGTTGTGATTCGTGTTGCGAGCGTAGAGAACCGGAGACCTTTTTTACTAGAAACGAGGATTTCCATCTTAGTCCTCTCGGGTGACAACGCATCTGTATTTTGATTAGTGATTGGGGATAGATATGGATCTCTATGGGCCACAGCAACCACTTACCATCAGGTGGACTGTGTTCTCGTTTGTTACACTATCCTATAAAAAATTAATACATTTTGATTTCCTTAACTATAAACAAGAATTTACTTCTTATTTTAAGATTACTTAGCAACGCTTATTAGTGTGCGTGAGCTTTGGTAACCGATCACTGGAGTGCTGCGTTGCAAAAGTTCAGAGCTTAACACGTACGTTTTTAAAAGATATAATGCGAAACTTAACGTCGCAAGGCCAAGGTAAATATTATTAACAAGTTCTGTATGTTATTTCCTATTATCAAAATTTTAATTTTTATACTAGTAGCAGCAGACGTACTCCAGACAGATTCGAATTTTCGAAAGTTTGTTTCAAATTCAATGTAATTTTTCGTATTGTTATAAAAACATTTTAAAAATAATTAAATATTATATTCGTTGACGTCTCCTCTGTGCATGAATACTTTTTTAACCTTCCAGGGGAAAATAAGATTTTACTGATATACCAAACTATATGAGCTCCCCCACTGGTAACACTAATCAGCGAGTCACTTCTTCAAATTAAATAGTTTTAAATAGGTTTTTAAATGAAAGTTCTAAATTTTATTAGTAGCAAAGGTGAAAAAGTACTGAAACACTCGTAAAGATTTTGAAATATTACAATGTATGTAATTTTTGTATTTGTAGATTAATTATAACGCAAAATGTGAAATTACAGATGCCCGTTCTGTATCGTGTATACTGATACAGAATGGGCGATCAACTTAATATGTATATTGTATATATATTATTATTATATACGAAATTTAATTGCGCTTTGGATGTGATAACTCTAACCGGTGGTAAACAGACAACTATTTATGACTTTTTTACTAATCAAGATGAAAGAAATTGATATTAAGCTACTATAACCACATTGTTGATTCTTTACCTTTAATTCGTGAGTTTTGTTGTGCGAATCTTTGAAATTAACATTACATTACCTTCACAATGTTCCAACCAAGATGTGTATATGTACCTACTTTTACGGATTTTACTGCATTTAATTTTTAATTATTATTGTAAGGAAAAATTTTTGCTACCTTCCTAATTGTTTTCAAATATAAAATACGTACAATAATTTCATAAAAATGTGTTATCATTTATTAGTAGAAGTTGTTCGCTATAACAAGATGAGAACGTAATGTTGAGGTAAATAAAACTATTTTTTTACCTATTTATAACAAATTTTAGACCAACCTAACCTCAACATAACAAACCTCGGTTCAAGGAATTACTTGATATAACGAATATTGACTTGTTCTCTTCCGATTTGTTATATCGAGGTTGCACTGTATTACAGTTGCATTTATTACAATAAACACTAATATAATAAAAATTAAAAAAATAATTACCTTTTAAAATGTGTATAATGCTGTCCTTTTAAATAATTATTTATCATGCCGAAATTTTTGCTTTATTCTTTTATTATATTTAACAAAACAATTTAGCTTTATTATTTAATACATGTATTTAATTTTTTTTTACAAAGAATAAGGGTTACAAACGACAACAACTTCCACTGATGGTAAGTGTATCCAGTGGCCTATTGACATCTACATATATCCTTGATTAAGAATCAAAATGCAGATGCGTTGTCACCTCTGAGAACTAAGATGGAATGCCTCATTTCCAGTAAAAAGTGTCTCTGATCCTCTACACTTACCATACGAAACACAGCAGCATCAAGCTGCTATTTCACGCTGGTACTCTGTGTGAGCGTGTTACTACTTCGGTCAAGCTGACCCATTCGTGTTACAACAACGTAATTACAGGTAAAGCTAAAATTTTGTTTAAGTATAAATTATTATTTTCTACCATAGTTACCACGCGAATATTATAAAATTCCCGGGGGTACCAAATATAGGTTCTTATCTGCTTCATATCCCACAGCTCAACTATACTTGTTGTGGTTTCGGAACAGTCCCGATAAAATATCCTTTTCCTATTTATTTTCTATCCTCCCGCCTTTCCTTTATACGCACTACTTAAGAATGGTGCAACACCTATTGTCAAGAAGAAGAAGAAACAAAATGGCCGCGTACGCATAAACCGTGTTGGTTACCGCTCGTTCAAAATTACTCAATAAATGAAGTTGTAAGACTATCGTGCAATTGCTCGTGCCCATATACATTCGAAGTGCAGTTTGGTGTCTATGTATACACTAGAACTCCAACATTAATATTCACCATAAACACGAGGAGTGCTCTAGTCTTGTGAGTAGCCTTGCCTTATCTCTTCGGTATTTTTCAATCTGGCTCCAAATTTAAACATAATGTTTGAAGTAAAACTTCTTTACGCACGCTTGACTTGAAGAGTAAACGGGCTAACGCTTGACGACAGCGTTAGGAAAAGTGTGATCGGGCGAGGTATATGGAAGTTGAGAGAGGGTATAAGCAAGAGATAGCAGTGCGCGCGCGCATCTTCTTTATTTCTTTCTCTCATAGTTAGTTATTTTTCGTTATTCCATTTTGTTTTGAACAATTTTATGAATTTATATTTTGTTCAATGCATCAAATATTTTACGTTTAAAGTGAATAAAATTGTAAATTAATTTTAAAAGTTCATGTTTTGTGAATTTTTGGGTGAATAATGACAAATTATGGAAGGTAGCTGATAATGATTTTAAATGTTTTAGAAAATTAATATATGTGTATGTACATACAAGTATGTTTTATAAATATATACATATATTATACTAGTATACATATATAAACACGCATATTATAATATTGTTACGAGCTTAGGGTTCGTGACAATAAAAACTGACACACCGCACACAGAAGAAAAGAGTTTTTAGAGCAAGAAAACGTAGAATTATTAGACCATCCGCCGTGCAGACCCGACCTAAGCCCTAATGATTTCTATACTTTCCCTAAAATAAAGAATAAAGTGCGTGGACAGAGATTTTCGTCATCTGAAGAAGCCGTGGACGCCTACAAAACGGCCATTTTGGAGACCCCAACTTCTGAATGGAACGGTTGCTGCAATGATTGGTTCCATCGTATGGAAAAATGTGTCAAATTTTGCGGAGAATACTTCGAAAAGCAATAAATACAATTTTAAATAGTAATGTTGTGTCACTTCCTTGATTCCCGAAATTTTCAGTGCCACCCTCGTAAGCACACTCGTTTTTTAATATTCCCGTCATATTTACACAACTCTATTAAGAAACATAGAACTTCCGAAATGACTGAGCGTACAGTCTCTGTCTCACGTATTGAATATTTTAGCGAAGTTTTATAAGAAGTGAATTATTCCAATCACAATAGTGAGATAGTATTGCTGGTCTGAAAGTTAAGAAAAACATATTCTTTGAAAACAGTCGTTTTCCAAGACCACTGATTCTTTACCTTTTCATGTTTCTTAGCTGAAGGTTTTGGTCTTTTTTTTACACCTTTCCTTTCTTACAGTCTATCAAAATTCCAATGTTGATCATATTTACACCATCGATTGCCTCATGGAGCGAGAGGGTATTTACTATAGTTTCTACGCTTGGCAAGCGGGCCGGCAATCGCAGTTTTTTATTATAATATAGAAGAATGTTCTGACTGATCAAGCTCAACAAGATCGTTGGCGAACGGTTGCCGGAGTCTTGGTTGTGTCCGCCATAGTGGAGACAGTTCGCCGAGCCTATCTTACACAGATTTATAGTTACAAAATTTTATTTATTAAAATTTTCCGGGAGTTTTTTTTTTTAATTTTCCTTCATATATTGATACAGTAAACTTAAATCTAACAGCCGTTTCTATCCATCAGCTTTTGTTTTTCGAATACAGCTTTGTGGTATTTTATGTGAGGGTTGGGTGAGGGGCACACATTTACGAATTTAACACGGTGAAGATATCAGGGGGATAAGTCACTCGCGTCCGTAGGCTTTGACCACCTGTTCCTAGGCCCACCCTACACGTGTCCCCCGGGTGGTGCTAAATGAGCGACAAGCCGATAACACAGACTCGGCTCCACGCCGTGGTAATGGCGTAAAATATACTACCCCATATTTCGCACCATGACTAACCAAATAAAGGAAATGGCCCCGAGTTCCCGGCGCCCCTTTAATGGGGCAGGGGTGCGAAGAATCTCCGGGAGGAAAACCGGCGGCGAGGTTCGCCACCCGTCACGTTCTGTCTCCCGGAGAGGCGAAAAGTGGATTGCAGAGACCCGTCTGGCTACGTTGAATGTATGTGGGGCAAAGAATGATAAAATGGATGAAGTATGCGATATGATGTATGATAGAGGAATAGATGTGTTATGCGTAAATGAGACGAAAAGGAAGGGGAAGGATGTCACTACACATGGCATGTATACCGCTTACTGGTCTGGTGTAGACGAGATCGAGCGGGCATGCTAGGGAGTAGGTATCATCCTTTCAGAAAGAATGGGCCAATGTGTGAAAGAGTACGAATGTGTAAGCCCAAGACTGCTATGGATACGAATGAAAGTGGGCTTAAAGAAGTTGTTCGTGTTAGGGGTCTACGCCCCAGACATGTCTAAGCCCACTTATATCCGAGAGCAGTTTAGGGAAATGGTAAGGATGGTGTTAATGAAGTGTAAGGGAAATGAAAATATTATTACGCTTGGGGATTTTAATGGAAGGGTTGGGGTGAGGAGGCTTGGTTATGAAAGGATATTGGGAATGTTTGGTGATGAAAGTATAAATGAGAAAGGTGAAAGTCTCCTCACCGTATGTATGGAAAAAAATCTTTTTGTGACGAACACTTGCTTTCGCCACAAGCGGATTCATATGTTTACTTGGGAAAGAGGTGACGATAGAAGCATGATAGATTTCATAATGGTGGATGAAAGATTGAGGGGCGCAGTGATGGATACAAGGGTTTGCCGGGGTTCTAACGTAGGAACGGATCATTACTTGGTTTTATGCCGATTTAATGGTCTATTCAGGCGTTGGCGCCATCGGTCATCTGTGTCTACCACTGCGTTACAGCGTATTAGAACAGATAGGTTGCAAGATGAAGGTGAGAGAAACAAATTCAAATGTAGACTGAAAGAAAATATAAGTGGTTTGGATGAATTATGTATGAAGGAGTTAGACTTGGAGAATGTATGGCAAAATGTAAAGAGAGGTTTAGTGCATGCAGCTACCGAAGTATGTGTTGTTAGTAATAGAAAGAATGAAAGGAAAAATAATACGTTATGGTGGGATGATGAGATACGTACGGAAGTTGAAGCAAAGAAGAGAGCATGGCTAGATTTACTAGCAACAAAGGCTGGTAATTCTAGCGGTACGAATGATGACATTGAAAGAAAAAAGGCAGTCTTTAGGCATCTTAATAAAAGAGTAAAAGTAGTAGTTAAAAGAAAAAAGCAAGAAAGAACGCATAAGAATGATAAAAGAATATCGGATAACTTCCAAGCAAATATTAAAATGTTCTGGAAACTGGTAAGAACTGCCAGGGGACATTCAAAACAGCCTATGATGAATGCTATAAGAGACGAGAATGGCTATATTCTGAATGATGAAATTTTGAGTCTAAAGAGATGGAAGGAATATTTTGAAAGCGTGTTTATGAGTGAGGAGACAACATATGTACTAAGTGAAGTAGAAACTCCGAAAGAAGAGGAAAGAGGTAGCGGGATAAGTATAGATGAAATAATGAAAGCAATGAAAAGCATGAAAGGCGCCCGGATATGATAGAGTTTCACTCGAAATGCTAAGAGCTGGAGAGGAAGTAGTAGCAGGCCTGCTGCATACCTTGTTTAATTTATGCTGGGAACTGAAGCGGGTACCGGTAGACTGGTGCAAATCCGTGATAGTCCCAGTATATTAAGGAAAAGGGTCGCAGCGGGACTGTAAAAACTACCGTGGCATCAGCCTTCTTAGCATTGTGGGAAAACTGTACGCTAAGGTACTGATTGAAAGGGTCATGAAAGAAACTGATGGAAAAATTTGGGATGAGCAAGCAGGATTTAGAAAGGGAATGGGATGTACAGATCAAGTCTTTTCCATGCGCATGATCGCGGAGAAGTTTCTGGCCAAAAACCAAAAGGTTTTTTGTGCGTTCATGGACTTGGAAAGGGCCTATGCCAGAGTGGATAGGGATTTGCTATGGCAAACACTGAACTCATTTGGGTTGAGCGCTGGCTTGATACGGGCATTGGAGTCTCTTTATAGGGACTCTAGTGCTTGTGTTAGGATCAACGGGGTCTACTCGGACTGGTTTGACATCCATAAAGGTGTCAGACAGGGCTGTGTGGCTTCCCCATGGCTATTCAACCTATTTATGGACAGTTGTTTGCAAAATTTGAAAGTTGAAGAATGCGGATTAAGAATGGGTGAGTTAACCGGCAAATGCCTTTTGTACGCCGATGATCAAGTCATTCTTGCGTCGTCGGCGGCCGACTTGCAAATGATGGTTACATTAATGAACGGATCATTAAAAGAAAGGGGTATGAAAGTGAACGCAAGTAAGACGAAGGTTATGGTTTTTGAAAGAGATGAAAGTAAAACGATTTGTGAAATAAGAATAGAAGGGGAGTTGATCGAGCAAGTAGATGAGTTTGTATGTTTGGGCTGCGTATTTAGCAGGGATGAGAGATATGATAAGGATATAGAACGACGAGTGAATGCGGAAAATAGAGTAAATGGGGCCTTGCACTCTATTGTGAAGAGTCAGAATGTGTCGAAAAAGGCACGTATGGCAATTCACAATGTTGTGTTGGTCCCTACTTTAACGTATGGTAGTGAAAGTTGGGTGTGGCAGAAGAAGCACGAGAGTAGAATAAACGCAGTAGAAATGCGGTCGTTAAGGAGTATGTTAGGGCTGAATCTGAATGACAGGGTAATAAATTGTGTAATAAGAGAAGAGTGTGGTTTACAATACGATGTTGTGACCAGGATTAAAAAAGGAATGCTTCGGTGGTTTGGTCATGTGGAAAGAATGACAAAGAAAATTTATGTTGCAGAAGTGAATGGCAGAGTCGGAAAGGGAACTCCTAGGCGAAAATTTATCGACCAAATTGGCGATTTATTGGAAACGGGCCAAATTATGAGTACCCTTAACCAACGAGTATGTATGCGTAGGTGTATGGATGTGAAGGAGGCGAGAGAGGTGTGTCAGGATCGTGCCAAATGGAAGTCTGTAGTCTCTGCCTACCCCTCTGAGTGACAGGCGTGAGTGTTTATGTTATGTTATGTTATGTTATGTTATGTTATGTTATGTTATGTTATGTTATGTTATGTTATGTTATGTTATGTTATGTTATGTTATGTTATGTTATGTTATGTTATGTTATGTTATGTTATGTTATGTTATGTTATGTTATGTTATGTTATGTTATGTTATGTTATGTTATGTTATGTTGATATCAGTTAAGATAAAAATTTTGTGATATCTACACCATAGAGACGTTGTTTAAACGATTGGGGGTGTTTTTACTTTATTTGTGGTAAATATGTTTTTAAAGATCAGGATCAGATCAGATCTCCAAATGCATGCGGCGAGACTTACGCAACTTTAATACTGCTCGTATTCAAGAAGCGATCGATCGGAACCAGGGCTCCAAAGTCTTTGCCAGAGATCTGTCTGCCTGTAAGAGCCAACTGTCAAAGCTGAAGACTGAGTGTGGCAGCATCGTTTCCGGGACACCTGAGATTTTGAGTGAGATTGAGAGGTTCTATGGGCAGCTGTACACATCATCGTTGGAGCCACACGCAAGTGTGAGTAACGATCCAAGAGCAAGTCTTATCCGACACTATTCCGATGATATCCCGGACGTCAGTCTAAGCGAGATTAGAATGGCTCTCCAGCACCTTAAAAACAGCAGGGCCCCAGGCGAGGATGGAATTACAGCGGAGCTTCTGAAAGCGGGTGGAACACCTGTACTTGAAGTCCTTCAGAAGCTCTTCAATTCCGTCCTCCATGGTGGCACTACTCCAGAGGCGTTGAGCAGAAGTGCGGTGGTCTTGTTCTTTAAGAAAGGCGACAACGCTCTCTTGAAGAACTACAGACCGATTTCCCTTCTGAGCCGCGTCTACGTGCTGTTTTTTCGAGAGTCATTACGAATCGTCTCGCACGCAGACTCGACGACTTTCAGCCTTCCGAATAAGCCGGTTTCCGAAAAGGCTTCAGTACCATAGACCACATACATACCCTGCGGCAGATTGTACAGAAGACTGAAGAGTACAATTTGCCACTTTGCCTGGCGTATGTGGACTATGAGAAAGCCTTTGATTCCGTCGAAATTTGGGCGGTGCTGCAGTCCCTTCAGCGGTGCCAAGTTGACTGTCGGTATATCGAAGTGCTGAAGTGTTTGTACAGTAGGGCTACGATGGCTATCCGAGTACAGAACCAGAGCTCTAAACCTATCCATCTGCAGAGAGATGTAAGACATCCCCGAAACTCTTCACCGCTGCTTTGGAAGACGTTTTCAAGCTACTGGACTGGAAAGGATACGGTATTAACATCAATGGCGAGTACATCACTCACCTTCGATTTGCCGACGATATAGTCTTTTTGGCAGAATCGCTGGAGGACTTAAGCACTATGCTCAATGACCCCAATAGTGCCTCCCAACGGATAGGTCTTAAGATGAACATGGACAAAACAAAGATCATGTTTAATGTCCATGTCACACCTATGCCGGTAGTTGTTGGGAGCACCATGCTCGAAGTTGTTGACGAGTACGTTTACTTGGGACAAATAGTCCGACTAGGTAAGTCCAACTTCGACCGAGAGGTCAATCGACGGATTCAACTCGGCTGGGCAGCGTTCGGGAAATTACGACATATCTTCTCGTCAGGTATACCTCAATCTCTAAAAACTAGATTGTACAACCAGTGCGTGTTGCCAGTGATGACTTACGGATCTGAGACGTGGTCCTTCACTGCTGGCCGTATGAGGACGCTCAATGTCGCTCAGCGAGCTATGGAGAGGGCTATTATCGGAGTTTCTCTGCGTGATAGACTCAGAAATGAGGATATCCGCAGTAAAACCAGAGTGACCGACATAGCCCAACGGATTAGTAAGCTGAAGTGGCAATGGGCCGGCCATATAGCTCGAAGAACCGATAACCGATGGGGAAGAAAAGTTCTCGAGTGGTAGCCTAGTACCGGTAAGCGTAGTGTAGGGCGACCCCCCACTAGATGGAGTGACGACCTGGTAAGATATTCAGGAAGTCGATGGATGCAGGTGGCTCAGGACCGTGTTTTGTGGCATTACTTGGGGGAGACCTATGTTCAGCAGTGGACTTGTGAAGGGCTGTAATGATGATGATGATGATGATAATGTTTTTAAAATTACAGAAAATCCGTGACTGATTTCATAAAAATCACGTATAATTTCTATTTTAAAGTACAAGTGTGTAATTTGGACAGACCGTGGGTGCCTAAAACTATTACTTGACGTGGGGTGCTTAAAAATTTGTTCACAACACCTATGATCGGGCGAGAACCAAAAAATCACCATTTTGATAGCTATTTTTGCATCGTTACTGTAAACGGTGTCAATTCAAATAACCGCAGTAAATGGATTTATCCAGATTTACCGTCTGCTAAACCACCAATTTTGTACCTATTTTTTGAAAAAAAGAATATTAACAATGTTATAAACATTGCTAATATTCCCCATAACCACTCGTGGTAAGCCTAAATTGCTTATGTTACGGGTGGTTCACGCCAGTAGTCGAGTGGCGGATTCGAACCCATGAACTTTTTGAGTTCGCGGTCCGCGCCCTGTCATTAGGCTACTCTCGATTTATAGATATACTATATATGACGCTTTATATATATTCTAGCTCAAGAGCCTATACCCTCAGTTTTACCTTTGACATCTGCAGCAGCTTCTTGCTAAATGAAAACAAACGACACAATAGACGATGTCAAGGCTAATGATCCTAAATTTATCCTCAATGTCCCGACTACAGAACTTTTTAAGCAAAATGGTTTGAATGACCTAATAAGAGAACTTAATTTGACAAAAGGACAGTCCTAGTTACTCGTCTCTAGATTGAAAGAAAAAAAGTACTTGCATCCAATACTAAAGTCACGATATATTTCGAAGCTCCCTTCCTATGGGCTTCCTGAGGAATTGTGCAATTGGATCGCCAGCTTTCTTGCAGGTTGGAGCATCAAGGTCGTTCTAGACGGTGAAAGCTCCGTTTATAAGCCTATTAATGCTGGTGTTCCACAAGGCTACGTGCTATCGCCAACGCTGTTTCTTCTGCATATCAATGATATGTTGCAAACCCGTAACATTCATTGCTATGCATATGACAGCACTGGTGATGCTCTGTACACCGGCCGTGCCAATATTTCTCGGGAAAACGTCTCTGAGTACCGGGTCAAACTTGTGTCTGAAGTCGAGTCTTTGCTGAACAGAGTTTCGGATTGGGGGCGACTAAATCTAGTCCAGTTTAACCCCCAGAAGACACAAGTTTCCACGTTAACCGCTAAAAAGAACCCGTTTGTTGTACCTCATCAGTTTCAAGGCACTCCCCTTGCTGCCACAGCCAGTATCGGTATCCTCGGCGTCGACATATCGAGTGACGTGCAGTTTCATGGTCACTTGGAAGAAGAGGCCAAATTGGCCTCTAAAAAGCTTGGCGTGTTCAGCAGAGCGGGACAGTATTTCATGCCGGCACACCGCCTGCAACTTTACAAGGCGCAGGTTCGGCCACACATGTAATACTGTTTCCATCTCTGGGCTGGTGCTCCCCAGTACCAGCTCCTTCCACTTGACCTCATCCAGCGCAGAGCGGCTCTAATCGTCGACGACCGAGTGCTTTCCGTTCGGCTCGATTCACTGACGCTGCGAAGAGATGTTGCATCTCTTTGCATTTTCATTCGCATTTACAATGGGGAGTGCTCTGAGGAATTTTTTGGATTAATCCTAGCCGCCAAGTTTCGTGAACGCACTACGCGGCCAACGTCCCGATACCATCCACACCATCTGGATGCTTGGCAGTCCACCATTGTACGTTTTACAAGGAGCTTTCGCCCGCGTACGAACTCTTTGTTGAATAGTTTACCACCCGCGATTTTTCCGGACAGATACGACCTGGAGACCTTGAAGAAAAGAGCTTACTCCTTTCTAAAAGGCCAGCAACACACCTGCAGTTCCCCTGGTGTTGCAGTTGATCATGGGCGGCGGTAGTCACATAACATCATGTGAGCCGCATGCTCGTTTGCCCCCTCCTCTATAAAAAAAAGCGCGAAAAGGATTTGTTAAAATATTTTTGCAAGAAAATGACTTAGCATTTTGCCAAGATATCAAAGCTTTAATGAATAACATGGGTTTACAACAGTACAATCCATATGACTTTCGTCTTTTTATAAACGGCAGCCAAAGAAGTTTGAAATGTGTTTTGTTACACAACGGCAATAAATTTGGCTCTACCTATATTGCATATACCAGGAAATTAAAAGAAGCTTATGGAAATATTTATTCTGTCATAGAGAAAATCAAATAACATGAATATAACTGACAAATATGTGTGGATTTCAAAAAAGTAAATTTTGTTCTAGGTCAGCAAAGTTGGTTTACAAAGTATCCGCGTTTTATTTGTTTTTGGGGCAGAGTCATAGAGAACATCATTGGACTCGGAGACAGTGGCTCTAGGAGAAAATGAGTGCCTCGAAAGCAGAATACAATACACTCTCCGCTCGTTAATAAAGCTCGCATTATTTTGCCACCACTGCACATAAAACTTGGTAAAATGAAGCAGTTTGTCGAGGCACTCGATACAAATGGTGACTCTTTTGAGGATGTTGCACAAAAATTTCCTGGCTTAACTGCAGAAAATATAAAGCTGGGAAATTTGATGGACCACAAATACGTCTGCTAGTTAATGATGAAAATTTTGTTAAAATATTAAAAGAAAAAGAGACCTAAGCGTGGAAAGCATTTGTGTCAGTAATGATAAACTTTCTTCTCTAAATACTAAAGCACCAAACTACCAAGACTTGGTCCAACATATGTTATTATGTCTAAGGATCGTGTTAGCAACATGAGCGTAAAACTTCATTATTTATACTCCAATCTGGACCATTTTCCTGAAAATCTTAGTCACCTTATTAAAGAACAAGGAGATAGACTCTATTTAGAAGTTCGCACCATGGAGGAACGATATAAGGGCAGATGGGATGTGCATATGATGGCAGATTATTACTGACGTTTGAAACGAGACCTACCACAAGTATCATATGCAACAAAGTTATAAAAAAATCATTTTTGGCTTAAATTTTATGGTATTCATGTTTTGTATTTTTCTAAAATATCACACATATGTCATATCTCAAAAACTAATGCTGATAGATAAAAACTTTATAATTTTTATATTATATATATATTTTCAGAGTCAGGATGCCATATGTTTACTTAAATGCTAATTAACCGTCTGGAAAAAATCTTTGTAACTATGTTTCAGCGAAGCATTTGTTTCCTGTTATTACCTGAGTAAGCCTGTAGGTCAGTTTACCTTCTGGCTTCGAAGTGCATTCAGGCTTCGAAGTGTGGCAGGATTGCTGCGAAAGACACGATGCTTTTGTTTTTCTTCACTACAATTAAAACTATCTGCATATAATAAAATAAAACGAAATAAAATCATATTTACAAACGCGACGGTAAATATTTGCTGAAATCGATCTGTGATACAATCATCTGGTATTTAATTTGCATTCAAATTATATGAACCTGCACGTGCATTTTGATTTGTAGATATTCATATATGTAACTTTAAAAATATAATATATTGAATTATATTTTTTTTCTTATAATATATTATGTTAGTATTTTATATTTAAGTATGTATGTATGTATATCTATATATATATATATATATATATATATATATATATATATATATATATATATATATATATATATATATATATATATATATATATATATATATATATATATATATATATATGTACGGATGTGTATATATATGGAGGTTTGTAAATTTGTATTGTATTGTATATTTTAATAAAATGCACACTTTGACTACTATTTCCTTCAAATATCCTTCAATAGGCCTGCTGGAAGATTGTTTATGGAATAAGCAGTGCATACATAATTTTGTTTTTACCATTTTCCTATCCAAGTATGTGTGTACATAAACTGTTAAATAAATAAATAATAATAACAATAAATGTTGATGTCTCTGGGCCATAGCATCCACCTACTGTCAAGTGGACTGTAAGTTCGTTTGTCACCCTTATTCTATTAAAAAGAAAAAATATACTCCGTACTGTAGTGCCGTGTAGCCCCCACGACAATATAATATATTAGTTCTAAGTTAGAATAATTGAGGAGTGTATTTATAGTTTTAGTATCTACATAAAAGATAAAAAATAAATTAAGAAAAAGAATTGATTAAAACTACTTTTACGGATTTTATCGCGTTTATTTTACTTTTAATTATTTTATTTTTAACTCCCGACGTTTCGGGAGCTTTCCACCACCCATGGTCACGGGGGACTGAGATGACTGACGTCCCGATGTCATTGTTAAACCAGGAGTACCTTCTGCTTTTTCAGTTATTGTGTATGGTCCGATCTATGCAAAATGAACTGATTATGTACATATATAGCTTTTCTGTCACCATGCATACGGACCGTGTCATACGTCCCAAAAAAAGGAGAGATGTAAATGTACAATATTAAAACGCACATCTACGATAAAATACCTTGGAGTAATCCTCGACGAAAGACTAAATTGGCAACCTCATATAGCAAATGTATCTAAACGAATTCGGAGACTCACTAAAGTATTTAAGAACCTAAGAACTGAAGCGACTAAAAAACTGCTAATTGAGACATATATAAATTATTTTATCTGCTCATGGGGTGGAGCTCCCAAGACGTATCATATAGAGGTCGAGATAGCTCAAAGATCTATATTAAAACTAATATTAAATCTTCCTTATACGCACCCAACATCTAAAATATATGAATTGGCAAATATCCTAAGTGTACGAAAATATTTGCACCGTATATGTAGATAGAAACAAAAGAACACAAAAATGTCCAGTACCATTTGTCAAAAGCGCTTTAGCAAAAAGGCAATATGACTACCAAGCACCTCATTTATACAATGCTATTAATAAAAAAAATTAAAGAACTTAAAACGGCACCAAATTAAACAAACTATTTTAGATTGGCTAAAGAATATGACTATGAAAATTGTGAAAACCTACTTTAAGAACATATTTTAACAAAAACAGACACACGCACACAAACGCACACGCACACACACACACACACACACACACACACACACAAGGTGCGTGTGTGACACGCACACACGCACATGCACGCACACGCACGCATGCATACACACTTTGTTTATTTTTTTACTTTTCTTGATCTATGTTTAAAGTCTGCATTGTGCACGGAATGTAAGATAACTGAATAGGAGGGAAACTGCCTCCTAACATACAGGGTAACCTAGTTTAGAAGTCAGGGTATCTATGAATTGTATATTAATTCTGTGTTCAATTCTGTGTTCTGTTCAATATGTCCTGAGGTCTTGCAGTGGTATGTTAGGTTTAGTTTTAATTTTATTGATTATAGGATCCCAAGCAGGTAGTAGTACCCAGCCTCCTTCTCTATTGAAATTAGGATGTTTTTCAATTTCAGTAGCCTCACGTATCATCCTTGGTAGGAATCGGTGTTCTTTCGCGAGGATTTGTGGTCTATCAAATCTGATGTAATGATTGGGGCCGTCTAGGATATGATCACAAACTGCAGACTTCCCGGAATGTTGATGCTTCACATCAGCTATATGTTCTTTTACGCGGGTTCTAATTGATCTTTTTAAAATTTAAATGGAAATTAATGGAAATTTTAACGTGTATTCATTACGTATTTAATTAAATCGAACATTTAGTCTGATATAATAAATCAAAAATTTAGTCGAGTGTTCATTACGCGTATTTAATTACATAAGAGAGACCACATTCACAATCAAGCTTGTACACTCCTGCATCTTGTAGAGGAATATGACACTTGACGGATGGTAGGAACTGGCTAATCTTCTTCGGCGGCTTGTAGAATGTTCTAATAGAAGCTCGCTTCAAGATGTAGCCAATCTTGTCTGTGACACCTCTGACATATGGTAGTGCAGCAGGCACACGCTCGACTGTGGCCTTATTTACTCGGTCACTGTGACGTAGGCCCGGGACCCGAAGCTTGTTGTCGTGCAGAACTTGCTTGACGTGCTGAAGCTCGGTGGCGAGGTGTTTGCTGTCACAGATGCCTCGTGTTCCAGAGAACAAAGATTTGCCCACGGTAGCTAACTGTGAAGGATGGTGGTGATATTCACCGTTTAAATATAGGTTTGTATGTGTCTTTTTCCTATACACAGTGTGACTAATGGTGTTGTTAGGATTTTGGATGACTAACACATCTTGGAAAGGTAAGGAATTATTTGCCTCTAACTCCATAGTAAATTGAATTTTAGAGTTTATGGAATTAAGATTTTCTAAAAATGCAGTTGCTTTGTCTGATGGTAAAATTGTGAAAGTATCATCTACGTACCGCTTGTTGATCCTTTGTGTAACAGGTGCAGTAAGGAGGGCGTTCTCCTCAAAGTCTTCCATGAATATATCGGCGACAATGGGAAATACAGGTGAGCCCATCGCAACACCATCTACTTGCTTGTAAAACTCTTGCTTCCACAATAGATAGCCAGATGTAAGGCAATGTCTAAGTAATACTGAATATTCTGCTGGCATGTTATTTTCCTCTAGTTTCCTAGTTATAATTGAGATACAGTCTTCAACAGGTAGGCATGTAAATAGAGACTGAACATCAAAACTGACCGTTGTTTCATTGTCAGTAAGACGTAGGTCTTTTATCTCACTGACAAAATGGTATGAATCCTTAGTGTGAGCTCTTGTGTGTCCTCTGAGTGGTGATAATATTTTAGCTAAGTATTGAGCCAATCTGTAAGTATGCGAATCAATCAAACTCACTATTGGACGTAATGGAGCGTTCGGTTTGTGTATTTTTGGTAACCCATAAAACTTCGGTGGTTTGGCACATGAAGGTATTATCGAATTAACGTCCAGATTCAATTTCTGGGAGTATTTCTTAATTAGATCGCTAGTTGTTTTAAGCGTATTAGTTATAGGGTCTGTTTTGACCTTTCGATATGTTGTTTCATCCGACAAAAGTTGTTGTATTTTAAAATTGTAATCTGACGTATCCATTATAACCGTAACATTACCTTTATCAACACTGCAGATAATGTCCTCATGCGGTATTTTTCGCGGTGTTATTGCGAAATTCATACCTTTTTCTAAAAGTAGTTTTGATCAATGTGCAGTGTTCGCGTAAATATTTTCTTAATGATTTCTTTATTAAGAAAAAGAAATTAAAAAATGTTAATATTTAATATTATAATAATGGATTGGACTATAATCCGGAGAATAAAAGTTACTGGAGATGAAATACGAATGCAGTAAGAGGCCACAGTATTATTTATTTTTAAAGATAATGTATATACTAATAAAAATTAAATTTGAAGAATTTAAAAAAATACAACGAGAATTTGAAGTCGAGATAAAAGTATTCAGCGAAAAATTATTCGGTTTTATATTATTTTTTATTACTGTGTCCTGTCAAAAGGGAAGGAAATAATTAAACAAAAGATTACATTTTTACGTACTTAATTTCATCTTGATTTGTAGTTAAATAACACTGTGATACATTTCGTTGTTGTTTTTCCTGAATCCAAATTTTGAAAAGGGTTAAAAAAACAATGCACCATCATTGCAAGTTTTTTCTTTTAAAAAACTAACAAATGCTTAATTTATATAATAACCTACTTATAGCATTAAATTGTTTTAATTAATCATTGTGTAAATTTGATAGCTGTTATAGTGATTTTCAATTATTCTCTGTATCCAATAAAATAAATGTCAAACTTCTAGCAATGTTTTTTGATCTATGTAAAATGTAACTGTGTAAACTTCTGTATAAATAAGGAATTTATAAATATCATTTTAAGGTATATTTTTTTACTTGCACCCATACAAAAATAACACATTGTACAAGTTTTGTTGATATTAGGTACGATTAGATATAGATATTAGTACATAGATATTAATTAGAAATTTCATATTTTCTAGTTAAAATAACACTTTTATATTTTCTTATGACAGTAAACTAATCGAAATAAGTTAAATGTAACAAGAATTAATCTTTACACAGTGAATATATTAAAATAAAAACATATATATATATATATATATATTATGGTCCGGTCTGCGGGGTACAGGAAGCCAATATAATTACAGGCCAATAGGTATTCCGTCTGGTGACAATGCATTTGTTACAGCTAAAAGTTACACCCAATATACGTCTCTCTGCTGGGCACAGACCTCCTCTCATTTCTGAAGGGGTTTATGGGCAAGGAAGTGTTCGCCACGCTGTCCCAATGCGTATTGGTGAATTTCACATGTCTTGAATGTTGAATGTTCATGAATTTTTTCCCTTATTTCTCGGACATGCAGGTTTCCCTCACATTGTTTTGCTTCACCGCCGAGCGTGATAAATCAGCATTTAAAACTGCATTTAACAATTTCATTGGTGCTTGTATGTATTGAACCTGCTTTGCTTGCGTACTGTGAAATTTACGGTAAGCGCTAACCATCTGAGCTAACAAGGCTCTATGTAGTCTTCATTTTTTGAAGTTGGCTCCAGGCGTTCAAGGGCTGTAGTAGCCACTTATCATCAGATTAGAATGTAGGTTCGATTGTCACTTCAATTTTTCATATTTATAAAAACAAGTTAACATAAAACGTAAACTGAGTGATATACCTATGTAATACTTTAAGCCTTTTTTAATTCGAGGCCGTGATGACTTACGTCATAGATAAACCAAAGGAGAATACTGAAGGAGAAATATATCACCACAGCTGACGATGACCGTATCTAACACACAAGTTCGCTAAAAACTTAAATGCACGGGCTAAAGATCACTAGGTCTTTGATCAAGTTTACAGATGAATGCAGGGTCACGTTGCAAACTACAAACGATCACAAAAACTTAAGAAGCTTACCGTCGACCTGGGGGTATTTAATTTCCAACATGCATAATCATGTCTTACAAAATATATTCACAGTAGACTCGGCACCAGACTGAATTTCGGTCTCGGCGGCCAGTTTCAATGGAGACTAACCATCTGCACTATACTTAACTGAGAATTTCTTCACAACAATATACGAGCACTAACTTATTCGAATTCAGGTTATTTATGGTTTATTCGTATCGCTTATATTAAAAAAGTACACAAATAAACTATATGAGTAATATTTTTTGAGTAAAAAATATTGAAAAGAATCGATATACCGTCGTCGTGTGGTATCGTAAAAGCCGCCTATGTTACAACATATGGCAGAATATTAAATAAAGATGTTATGGCTTCTGATATACGGTGGTCTCTATCTATATATCTATCTCGTTTACACGAGACGTCAAATACTCAAACCGCCAACGGGGAGAAACATTAATGGTTCATGACGTCTAGTACTACGATTGCCCATCGGTCTACCAAACTTGGCGATTAAGACAAATCTTCCTTACATTCAAAGAGGCCCATGAGCAGTTGTGAATTTAACAGGCACTTTTTTTGGTTGCCGAAGAAGAAGAAAAATAAAACGCCGCCCGCGCTAGATTTTTTATCCCGAATCAGGGAGCGATTTACACACAAAAATAGTAGATGGACAATCATCCAGAAGCTCAAATACTTGTTGCATACAGGATGTGAACCAGTGTAGTAATTGATTGCTGACAATTGGTTTTCATCCACATGTTTCGATACTAGGCCAAGGTTTGACACGGATACAAATGAATCCTCGTGTGGTTGCTCACAGTAATTCCGTAGGCGAAAAATTCTCTTTCACGTAAGGCAGTCTTGAATTGATGTAAAACGACCCGTTCTTTTTACGTTAATTCAAAGCTTAACCAACCGGTAATGGAATTTCGCTAGGTAGTAACGGTAAAGGTAATTTTATTTATTATTCTTCATAATTATATTCGTTTGGGTTCCATATAATGCGGATTTACATTATATACATATGGAACACAAAAGTTTTTTAGAAAATGTGTTAATGTTAAACATTAGTTTCAGAGTCTGCAATCTACAATGGTATTAATAATAAATAGAAGAACAGTGAATGGTGAATGAGCACTATTTTTGATTTAATTTTCTTCATCATATGACTTCATTGTGGAATCAATTATCACCAGTGTTTTTTCCGGACCGATACGGCTAAGAAATTTGCAAGAAACGAGCTTACTTCTTCCTCCCCTGGTTTTACAGTTGTTCATGGGCCGCAGTCAACACTACGCGGCGAACGTCCCGATACCATCCACACCATCTGGATGCTTAGCTGTCCGTTTCACAAGAATTTTCCTTCCGCGTACGACCTCTCTGTGAAATAGTCTACCACCGGCAATTTTTCCGGACCGACACGACCTAGGGTACTTCAACTAAAGGGCTTACTCCTTTCTAAAGGGCCGGCAACGCACCTGCAATTCCCCTGGGTTGCGGTTGATGATGGCCGGCGGTAGTCACTTAACATCAAGTGAGCCGCATGCTCGTTTGCCCCTTCTTCTATAAAAACAATTATAAAAAACATCCAAAGAATACTGTCGATAAACATAAAACAAATGATTAAGGTAAGAGTATTTTTACGTAACTTAACTTTCGTTATGTAGTGGTGGCATTAGAGAGTCCATTGACCCATTTAATCGCGTGGGTATAAGCGACTAAATATATAACTTACTTTTCTCTTAGGTGGGTAGCAATATCATAATGAATTAATAATATTGAAACTGACGTAGAATTATGTTCAGCACGTAGCATTAAAGAAAAGTAAGTGAAGTTACACAAGTAAGCAAACTTACAGCCTTAGTACGAACACAGCTGAGTACAGGCCATCTCACATTACTGTTCACCAGCAGGTGACTACTATAGCTTATGAACAACTGCACTTACTTCAAATAAGGAAGAAAGCTAGTAATGCGTCGTTATCTCTGAGAAATAAGGTGGAATGCCTTACAACAAGTAATTATTCTGACTGGACCAAACAGACTACTAGCAAAAAAGCAATCCTACCAACCGCGAATCTTTATCGCAAGGTAGATAAATAAATACTCTTAAAAAAGTGTTACCACGTAGCCTTTCATGTAATGTCAATTTTATAAAGTTAATAGGCAAAGAGACTTACAGATTGCTAGCCCTTCAGCATTGGACCATATTTTTTTCTTCTTTATGCTACCAAACTTGAGAATGATTTTATGAACAATATTATTTTATTTTATTCAAGTTAAAAAGATTAAATGGAAATTAATAGATGGTTGGACTCCCGTTCTGTCAAAAAAAAAGATGCTGTATGTTACCAAACAGCAGTGCACTCACTACTGTTTTCGTGTCTAAAAGGTAGGACAGTGACTACCATAATTATTGTTGCGCGTTACAATTAGTGCCTGGTATGTGGCGGCTGATTATTAGCGTCATCTGGCGTTAAACAGTAAAAATTGGAGCGTCAAGATCTTTCTAGAACTCTCCCACTAGCGCCATCTACTATCGAATGGAAGAACTAAGCTTTCTAGAAAGCTCCACATTCGAACTTTCTGCACCTGGTTGGTCGGGGGCCGGTATTTGCTGGAATATTCTGGATGTTTCGGTGGAAATGCTTATTTAAAGCTATTGAGGGCTGCGACTGGAGATGCATTGAATTGGCGATACGAGCGACGCTTTCGGAGTGCAATAAAGTGAACTAAAGTGTGAATAATTATTAGTGTGATTTAAGTTTTTATTGTCGCGAACCTTAAGCTCGTAACAGTTTTATCATAACAGCCTATAAAGCCCCATTGATGAACATAAGCCTACCCTATGAGTTGTTTCATAGTTGCCACGTTTGTAGGGCAAAAAACTGCGGAACGTTTTATTATTTCTAATTGTTGTCAGGAAGATGCTACTATCTTGTGTATCAGTTTCTTCTATCGCTTCTAAAAAAAACTCTTTTCGTTTCTTGCTTGTGTATTCATGGCTGGAGTAGCCATTTACCTTTACATTTACATTAACCATTACATATTCACATTTACATCACACCCTTGCAATTGTATAATGGGATTTTAAAGAAGGGATTGAAATTGTAAATAACGGATAATTTCCGTTCCACGTGGATTTCTGTTTTTATTTTATGATGGGAGCATTCCAGTGCCAAATCGTTTCGCTTGACCGCATTCAGCGAAAGGTCGACGACCGAAATTTTTATGGTCAGTTTGACTCACTGGCGCCGCTTATTGCGTCTCTTTGCGTATTCTATTTCATCTACCTCGGGACGTGCCCAGAGAAGTTGTTCGGACTGATTTTTCCCACTAAGTTTCGAGATCGAGCAACGCAACACTTTGCAACAACTTTGGCAATACCATCTAGATGCTTGGCGCTCCACCACCGTGTGATTTTTGTAAAAAGTTTTCTTTCTCCCACAACGTCATTTTGAAAGAACACTCACGCCTGTCACCCAGAGGGGTAGGCAGAGATTATAGACTTCCATTTAGCACATACCTTTGATCCTCCTGACATACCTTTCTCGCCTCTTCCACATCCATATACCTACGCATACATGCTCGTCGGTTAAGGGTACTCTTAATTTGGCCCATTTTTAGTAGAGTGGATAGGAATGTGCTATGGCAAACACTGAACTCATTTGGGTTGAGCGCTGGCTTGATACAGGCATTGGAATCTCTTTATAGGGACTCTAGTGCTTGTGTTAGGATCAACGGGGTCTACTCGGACTGGTTTGGCATCCATAAAGGTGTCAAACAGGGCTGTGTGGCTTCCCCGTGGTTGTTCAACCTATTTATGGACAGTTGTTTGCAAAATTTGAAAGTTGAAGAATGCGGATTAAGAATGGGTGAGTTAACCATCAAATGCCTTTTGTACGCCGATGATCAAGTTATTCTTGCGTCGTCGACGGCTGAGTTGCAAATGATGGTTACATTAATGAACAGATCATTAAAAGAAAGGGGTATGAAAGTGAACGCAAGTAAGACGAAAATTATGGTTTTTGAAAGAGATGAAAGTAAAACGATATGTGAAATAAGATTAGAAGGGGAGTTGATCGAGCAAGTAGATGAGTTTGTATATTTGGGGTGCGTATTTAGCAGAGATGGGAGATATGATAAGGATATGGAACGACGAGTGAATGCAGGAAACAGAGTAAATGGGGCCCTGCACTCTATTGTGAAGAGTCAAAATGTGTTAAAAAAGGCACGTATGGCAATTCACAATGCTGTGTTGGTCCCTACTTTAACGTATGGTAGTGAAAGTTGGGTATGGCAGAAGAAGCACGAGAGTAGAATAAATGCAGTAGAAATGCGGTCGTTAAGGAGTATGTTAGGGCTGAATCTGAATGACAGGGTGAAAAATTGTGTGATAAGAGAAGAGTGTGGTTTGCAAGATGATGTTGTGACCAGGATTAAGAAAGGAATGCTTCGGTGGTTTGGTCATGTGGAAAGAATGGATGAGGAAAGAGTGACAAAGAAAATTTATGTTGTAGAAGTGAATGGCAGAGTCGGAAAGGGACGTTCTAGGCGAAAATTTATCGACCAAATTGGCGATTTATTGAAAACGGGCCAAATTAGGAGTACCCTTAACCGACGAGCATGCATGCGTAGGTGCATGGATGTGAAGGAGGCGAGAGAGGTGTGTCAGGATCGTACCAAATGGAAGTCTGTAGTCTCTGCCTACCCCTCTGGGTGACAGGCGTGAGTGTTTATGTATTATGTTTTATGTTTTAGTATATCGCCAATTTGATCGACAAACTTCCACCTAGGACGTCCCTTTCCGACTCTTCCATTCACTTCTGCAACATATATTTGCTTTGTCAGTCTTTCCGCATTCATTCTTTCCATATAACTAAACCACCGAAGCATTCCTTTCTTAATCCTGGTCTCCGCATCATCTTGCAAACCACACTCTTCTTTTATCACACAGTTTCTCACCCTGTCACTCAGATTCAGCCCTAACATACTCCTTAGCGACCGCATTTCTACTGCATTTATCATTGTGAAAGCTGCTAGTTAATAGCAGGGATACAATATTATTGAAAATACTAAATTGAAGGTCATGGATCTGTTTTAAATATGATTTGTACGTCCAACTATAGTTCGATAAGCCATACTGAATATAAGATTGAGCCAGGGAGTTGTAATGCATAAGTCTATAAAAATATGTCTCTTAGTGCATCGATTTTTTTTGATAGTTTTATTTAAAACTATTTTTTTAATCACATGTTAAATAATCTACTAAGGGATCCTACTTTGTTACATTATATTTATTCCAATTCGATATAAAGTATAAAAATACAAAAAGTTCACTCTATTCTTCATACAAAAATGGAAAACATTTTGAGGAGTCATTTATCTTTTGAAAATATTGGAATATAATGCATGAACATTATGTTAATTTCTTGTACTACATTATTCAAAGGAATTCTAGGGTTCCCCTGATGGCGAGTTATAAAGATATTCCATTTATTACCAATTCCAAACCAATAAAATAAGGCAATTCTACTTTCCAGAACCATAGCCTTATTGTTACAGTTGATGTGTGTTTGAACCTAAAATATCTCTGTTTGCATTGATCAATTAATCATTCGAAAAATTTTGCGTACTTGTATTTATTTTACTGGATTGATAATACTAAGTTAATAGAGCAGAAAGTAATACTTCTGTGAATTGGTTGGTAGATTTCGTTCACTGTGTCTGTTTTCTCTTTAATTAGTGTGTAAATTGGACGTTTACATATTGCTGATTATATAGTGACGTTTTAATAAGCGTTAATATACCTAGTACTTCTTTGATGGTTCATTATAGAAAATTATTAATAATTAAGAGAAGGAATATTTCAGAATTGGTTTCTTATTAAGTAATATATTTTGAACACATTGGTTACCACTGCTTAGCCTAAGGAAACAGGATTAGTTATGCTAAGAGAAATATGGCAACATTTTCTCCAATGAAGTGATATACTCTCCTGATTGAGTGCCCTGCTACTCCTTCACCAGCCCATAAATCTACACCTGGAAATAGGCTTCTATTGTTTTGGGGAGGATTTGTCACTCTTGGCAGGTGGATTTACGATATCATATCTGAAGGTCTCGCACCTTCGAGGCTACTTTCTATCGCAGGTCAAGGCATTTAACGTCTGGCGTAAACAAGATGGTTCTCATCTCCCATTCGTAACTCATTCCATACACCATATCAAAAGTTCACTCCTGAACATTATCCTCCCCATAGATGTCCTTACACTATTTTTGCCATAGTTGCCACGCTTGGTAGGCAGGTTGGTAACCTCAGTTTTCTGTTATTTTGAATTATCCAGGGAAACGCTGCTGCCCCTCTCCTGTTTCATTTATTCAAATATTACGGATCTTGTGCGCAAAAATTACATGGTTTTATTCCTCCCTCCATTTTCCAATATGTGATACCTTTGATCAGTCCGTCGTCGGTCGTCTATGTTTTCGTGATTACATATATTCGAACCAAATACATAGCTTCATCTTTCGTAATGCGTGCAGCAAAGAAATGGAAAATAAGTCGGCGTATATCTTTCCGCACTATTACAAGCTAGGTATCTATATGGCAAGAATAAATGGGCTCTTATTACAATAAGACGGTGTTATTTTCTATCTTAGGCTTCATCAATAATTACCTTCAGGTATAATTGAAGTTAAATACCAGCTTATTTAGAAGTAAAAATATATAAATAATTAAGTCATTCTAGTTTTACTTATTCAGATAAAATATTTAGCTAGTAAAATTAAACGATTCCTGAAACTTAAGTATCTTATACAAATAGACTAGACTAGACTAAAAGTTTATGAATCATACTATATTCATAATCTTATTAATTCAACCACATTATTTACAGATTATTTATCTAAAGATATTGCAGAAAAATCAATTTAGCTTTAGTGAGAAGTTTTTCTACTTTTCAAGAGCTTTCAGCAATTTTCGGAACCTGATTAATTGTTTGAGCAAGCGATAAATGTACAAAGTTTTATTGTTCTTCTGAAGGACTTTATGAAAGTCGTACATATATTTCATCGAGGGTGCAGCCGCTGTACTGATGATGTTTCTATATTCGACGCGAATGTTTTATACATGTATATTCACCGATTTCTCGGAAATTATAATAATATAAAATATGAGTCATTGAAATTATACTATTTTTACCAAATAAAGTTCTTAGAGATAAAAAAAAAATTCGTTTCTAAGGTTGGAAAATTCCATCTGCACAGGATGGGATTAAAGTGCTCAAGTGTTACTTTACGGTTGTTCGACACGACCGAAGAGAGGATCAGACAAGTATCTGCGATATAACGTGCTTTCCGAGGCATGGAGGTGGAACTCCGCCAATTTAATGACTTCGAGCTGCTACTGGGAATTTCTTGACAGAAAACCCAATAACTGATTTTAGCCTGAGATACGATTTTAGGACCTCATGATCGGCAACCCCGATTACGGCCACTAGACCACCGAGGCGGTAACGCATTATAATACGATATCTATAAAAATTATAATATAATACTTAACTTTTTCTAGAATTATATCTTATTAACTAATAAAATATTATCGTAGTTCGCAACAATTAGGTAAATAAGATCCACGATGCACACAGGATTGCTATGTACGGACAGTTTAAGCAGTAACCTTGAATCTACGAAACCAATTACAGCTTTCCGGTACCTATGCAAAGAAGACTGTTAAGATTTCATTGAAATATGTCCAGCCGTTTTCACGTAATGCATTTGCAAATAGTTAAGTAGTTCTCTAAAATTACTATTTAAAAAATGCACTCGCTTTTATTTCATCTTTATCATTCTCCAACCATGCTTAAAAATCGCTTTACAAATTTAATTTAATATAATAAAAACATATCTACATTTATATTATAAAGATGTGAAGGTGTTTGGTATGTAAGTTCTTACAATTCTTAGACAGATAGAAAGCTTATACGTATTATTCCCGAGTGACACAAGCTATGTTTTTGTTATGATCCAATATTGTTTGTTGTATAAAAAGGTATATTTATTATTAAGTTAGGGGGTCATTGTAGAAGCGTGCTCGTCGCGACCCCTGCCAGCCCTTTTCAGGGCTGCAATTCTACACAGCTGCGCACCCATGCGAACGAGGGTTAGGGCGTCCCCCCAAGGCGACGCACACCAGCTCGTCCCCGTTGGTGTGGAATGCAGCGCGCAAAGCGGCGATGGGGACCACCACCCGTCACGCACAGCCCGACACGGCGGAAGGTGGAGGACGGAGTGCAGAGTTGGCACGTGGAATGTTAGAGGAGGCATGATAGATAAGACGAATGAGTTGATCGAAATAATGAAAGAAGGAGAATTAGATGTCGTGTGTATGTCGGAGACCAAACGGAAAGGCAGTGGTATTGAAGAGCTCCCTGGCGGGACGTTAGCTATATGGTCCGGAGTCCCGGAAAGCGAGAACGCCTGCCAGGGAGTGGGAGTGCTGTTGTCGTCCCGGTTGGTCGATCTTATGACTGAATACAAGGTTGTGAACTCAAGACTTCTCTGGGTTCGCTTCAAAATGGGACTGACGAAGTTATTCCTTTTGGCTGTTTATGCGCCGGTAGCTTCGTCGTCCAGGGCTGAGCTGGGGGAGTTTTGGGAGAATGTAAGAGAAGTTCTAGATTTGGTTAAGGGAAACGAAAGAACTGTTGTATGTGGTGATTTGAATGGATGGGTAGGCATCGCTCGACCAGGATACGAGTCGGTGCTTGGAAAGTTTGGAGATAAAAGGGTTAATGATGCTGGCAAGCTTATACTGGCTGTATGCAAGGAAAAGGGTCTTCTTGTGACAAACACTATGTTTAATCACAGGAAGATCCATATGTACACTAGAGAAAGAAAGAATGAGAGAAGTATGATTGATTTGTTCCTGGTGGATGACCGACTGCGAAAACAGGTGATGGATACACGAGTGTTCAGGGGTGCTGACCTGGGAACGGATCATTATCTAGTAATTACTAGATTTAGGGGTTTGTTCGCGGGTTGGCGCCACCGGACGGCAGTAACAGAACCACAGTCGGTCTGTCGCATCCGAAGCTGGAAGCTTCAGGAAGCGGATACTAGGGACCAATATCACACGAGGGTAGCCGAAAAGCTTGACACCATCGATGGCAGGAAAGAATGTGTGGAGAGAATATGGCAGAACCTTAGGGATGGAATGGTAAGTGCAGCGGAAGAAGTATGTGGTACGACAAAAAGAGGTAGTAGTAAAAGAAGAGATGCATGGTGGAATGACGAAGTGAAAGAAGCTGTAAAAAAGAAGAAAAAAGCATGGTTAGACTACTTAGCCTCTAGTAACGATGAGCATATGAGAGAGAAGATGAAAGAAAGATATAAGCTGCAGAAAGTTCATGCGAAAACATTGATTGAGGAAGTACGTGAAAGGTGTAGAATAGAAGCGGACGAGAGGTTGTCGCACAACTTTAGGGAAAACTCCAAACTCTTCTGGAAAGAGGTTGGAAGGTCCCGGAGTGGTGCGACAGCTTTAAGAATGAACAAAGTGCTTTCGAGAACCAATGACGTCCTCTCAGAAAAATCGGACGTCATGCAGCGATGGAGTGAATTTTATAGAGAATTGTATGCGTGTCATGATCTTAGTGAAGGATCCGGGGGTGACGCCGTGACTGGCACGCCAGACACGGACCTCGATGACACTGAGGTCATCAGCATGAAAGAGATTGAACGTGCGATTCGAAGTTTGAAATGTGGTAAGGCTGCAGGACTAGACAGAGTTACTGCTGAAATGGTCAAGTACGGTGGGCCTCGCGTCTGGTACAGCTTTCATCTGCTGTGCAATTTGTGCTGGCGGACGGGAGATGTCCCGGATGATTGGCGATCCGCGGTCATTGTGCCTTTATATAAAGGTAAAGGTTCACATTTTGACTGCGGGAGCTATCGGGCGATCAGCTTGACCAGTTTAGCAAGTAAAGTTTATTCGAAGGTTTTGACACGCAGGATGCAAGAGAAATCGGAAAGATTCTTATGGGAGGCACAATGCGGATTTAGACCTGGAAGAGGATGCACGGATCAAATGTTTTCTCTCCGCATGATCACGGAGAAGCTTCTGAGTGTTAACCAGAGGATTTTCTGTGCTTTTGTGGATCTGGAGAAAGCATTTGATAAGGTTATAAGGAAGAAAATGTGGGAACTGTTGCCGGGATATGGTGTGGATGGTCGATTGTTAAGGGCTGTGCAGTCACTCTACTATGACTGTAAAGCCTGTGTGCGGGTAGGGCATGACCTGTCACCCATGTTTAGCGTCCAAGCGGGCGTAAAACAGGGTTGTGTCATGTCTTCCTGGCTGTTCATACTGTATCTCGACAGCTGTTTACAGAAGCTGAAAGATAGCTGTTTGGGTGTGAAATTGGGTGACATAAAAGTTAATTGTCTGCTGTATGCTGATGATGCAGTGCTTATTGCATCATCAGAAGCAGAACTGCAGGCATTAGTCACGTGTATGAAAGAGGAATGTGAAATTAAAGGTCTCCATTTGAATGCTAATAAAACTAAGGTTCTGGTATTTGAAAAGGACGAAGAGAGAACGAAATGTGAAATATGGGTAAATCAGGAATGTCTAGAACAGGTAAATGAAATTGTATACTTGGGGAGTGCTTTCAGCCGGGATGGAAGATGTGATTTAGATGTGGATAGGCGTGTCGCTGCCGGAAACAAAGTCAATGGTGCCCTGAATGCATTAATAAAAAGGCAAGGCGTGGTGAAGAGTGCACGCCTTGCAATACATAACGCAGTGTTGGTACCGACTTTGTTATATGGCAGCGAAACCTGGGTATGCCAGAAGAAGCATAAAAGCAAGTTGAATGCAGTGGAGATGCGATCTCTTCGTAAAATGTGTGGCGTTACCATAGCCGACCGAAAGCGAAACGAAGAGATTCGCAATATGGCAGGATTGAAAGATGACCTTATCACAAAAATTGATAGGGGCGTACTCCAATGGTTTGGACACGTTGAACGAATGAGTGAAGACCGAATGGTGAAGAAAATATATAGAGCGAAAGTAAATATTAAAAGGTGTCGAGGTAGACCGAGACTAACTTTCGAAGACCATGTGAGCAAATTGCTCGAAGAGGGGAGGGTCAAGAGTACTCGGATACCTAGACGTGCATGTATGAAGAAGTTAATGAACCTGAAAGAAGCGAAAGAGGTATGTAAGGATCGTGACACTTGGCGATCTGTTCTCTCTGGCTACCCCGTTAGGGATTGTGCGTGACGATAAGTAAGTAAGTAAGTAAGTATTATTAAGTTAAATTAAACTAACAAATAAAAATATATTATTATTGGAATAAATCATAAATATAACTTTATCAGTACCCTTGTGGTAGCAGCGCCGACGAGTTTGAGTTCCTCGGATTTACGTATAAGGAAAGTAGCGAAAGGATTTTCCATCATGGTTTTCTGATTTTTTTGTTTTCATTTTTTCATTGTCATCCTCTCTCTTATCATCTGAAGAGCTCTTGTCTCTATAAATGTTCTTTCGGTTTTGCGTTGTGGAATATTTTGAGATGATGTTAAGAGACCCAACAGTATGGACCTTGATCCCTTGGAGAGAGGTAGCCCCTAGTGTGGAATGTTACTAGCGTAGACACTTTGGCAGCCTCTCATCTCAGGTGTACCCTGTTTAGAGCCAGGGTGGCATCAGAGCCAGCTGAACTAGCTAAGTGGCGCAAATATGAATATCTGAGAGAATGACTACATATTTGAGCATTTGCTGTAGAGACTATAGATCGGTCCGTGGGGTCCACGTGCGGTGAAGTTCCTCAAGGAACTGTATCTGCAACTGGTCATCTCTGCTGCTGATAATAGGGCTGGTTCTTTTCTCACTCAAAGGCTAAGGTATAGCCGTTCAGCGAGGAAACGCAGCCAGCGTTCTTTGGCACGATACCACGGGTAGTAGGACCTTTATGATAATTTTTAAGCTTTAAGTTTTAGTTTTTTTATAATAGTGTTTTAATATTGTATACAATATTTCAATACTATTATGAAAATAAATATGGTAAATATAAATAATCATGTCCAGTCTTGACCTGAAAATTTTCTAACGCATCTAGGAGTATAAAATATTTTATAAAATTGCACATTTTTTGCTTATTTCGTATCGCATAATTGAATTTTCAAATAAAACCAGGAAAGGAGTAATGTTACTATGTTTATCATTCTTAATAAACTTTTGGAGACGGAACTTGTTTTACAATGGCTCAAAGGCCCAGAAGATATCCCAAATAGATAAAACAACCTGTTTTACATGTTCCGTTTCAGACTACGAAGAACTTTTCATTCGTCGCGTGGTTTATAAATGTTCAAAATAACCAATAGCTTTTTTAATAACATACTAATTTATGATTCGATACGTGTGTGGGAAAAATAAGTGTACAGACCCTATCTGAAAGCTGTTATAACAACAAAAACTTATATACTTAATAGCATTTCTCCCTGGCCTCTAAATGAAAAGATAATGTTACTACGTTATAGGAAAAAATTGTTGTTTTTTACAACAATAAATGTAGATAGGCGTGACCTATTAAAGAAATCAAGTGACAGGTCAATCAATGTATGAAAAGTGGGCATGATTATTTTATAATCTATATTTTATACTGAATTTAAAAAAAATATTTTTATTTTTATAGAAATAAAGTCGTAGAAAAAGGTGCCGGTTGGCTGCTTAATCGGCCCCTACCTTACGGTTTGATAGAAATCTGGGGGCACGGCAGTGCCCCCGCCAAGTCGAGCAAAAAAGCGGCACGGCCGTACCATCTTTTCTCGAAGCAATTCAGGCCATTTTCGACCCCTTATAACTTCATGGTCAATAAAACTAGAAGCCTGAATTTTCAGTAACCGAGTAAGCATTGTATAAACATGGTATATTTAAAATTTCATTCAATTTGAACTAGTGTTTTAAGAATTGCAACCAGTCAAAATTTCTTAATTTTGTCACTCACTGACTGACCGATCATCAAAACTCTAAGGCACTTTTAGCAGACATAGAAGCTTAAAATTTGGAATATAATTAGTGTTTAGTGTATAAATCAAGGAAAAACTAAAACATTTGTTAATTTCTGTCCAGTTGAGATCGAATCGATCGATCAAAAGAGATCGAATTAGATCTGAAGTACTGCCCTATGAAAAAACTATTTTTTCGTTTTAAACAAAACCAATGACACTATTCAATAGATAATAGTATCAAAGAAAAAGATATGTTCTTTTATTTTAAAACGTAACCTGCCAATGTTTCATAGAAAAAAAAAAGAAATCGCGTTCCACGCGTTGCATTGCGCACAGGTGCTCTGAGTATTTTAAAGTAATTTATCATTTCGTCTGCAATAAAAACGTAAGTATTATAATATATTTTTGTAATCCTTGTGATATAACAAACCCGTATATATATAATTTGTGGCATAAAAGTGAAAAGTGAATGCTAAAAATAGTTTGAAATCGAAATGATGTAGAAAAGTTCAAACGAAATAGTAAATGTAAATGTCTATATTTTACGGATATATCTAATTGAATACGGTAAAATCTTAATGAAATTACGAGATAATTTCATATTCTTCAAGATTTCGTTCATTTTACCTATCAAAATTGTATCATAACCTATACAATTGTTCATAAACCGGTCCAATACCTATATAACAATTGAAATATTTCGCCATATTTAGCATATTTGCAGGGATTGCGCAAATTTTATCGATAAGGCGATCGATATGGAGATATTTATAAAAAAGTGATAAATTTTACGTATTTTTATTGTACAGACATGTACTTCACTTTTTGTTCATTTGCATAAATTCAGTATGTATATAGCAATTTCTGCTGATATAATAACATATAACCCGTGTGGTTCTATAAAAATTCGTTCAGAAATTGTAAAAGAATAAATTTATTGCAAATTCAACATAAAATCATTACAAAAAGTCAAACAACCGAATTTGATTATTGTCGGCTACATTGCAAAAAATTATCGATAAATATACCAGCGACGCCACATCACTATTTGCTCCATACATTTGTTCAAATATATTTTATTTCTTGTGTTTTGTATTTTGTGATTTGAATTGTTTTTATTTATTTATTTATTTATTTCTGAAACTTACAACTATCATTACAGGATTACCTAATGCGATAGTGTAGCGGTCTAACTGATTTGTGTAGATTTAAGTGTTAGATTTAATTTTTGTAACAAATTACAAACAATGCTGTCTTTGTGAATTCACTCAGAGTACAACAAAATAGGTCCGTCTCACAAGCTATTACGTTGAGCGTGCGGAGTGCGCGCGTCAGAGGTGCCTCACTGAGGAGGTTGGTGCGACCTCGCGGCTCCACCAACAGTCGTGGCTGCCGCCGGCGCCACACATACTTCTCAGGAACATACAGATTAAGCCGCCCTAATATCTCAGCATTAAACAATCTTCCTCGCAGTATTTTAAAAATATACGAGGTGAGCGCGAGTTCCCTCCTAACCCTCAGTTCATTATATCCTACCATACCTAATATAAATAAAGTTGGATACATTAAAGGGTAAATTGGGTAGACACCATAATAACGCATATATAAATATCTAATGAATTTATTTTTTACTCGCTCTAGCATGAGACTATACTTAGTTTCATGCGGAGCCCAGATGACTGCATTACATTCAAGTTGACTCCTTACCAATGCATTATATAAGGTGATAATCGCTTTTATGTTTGTGAATCCTCTCACTGTACGAAGCATAAATCCTAGATTTCTAAAGGCTTTTTTACAGATGCTCATGATGTGATCATAGAAAGTAAGCTTTGTATTAAAAGTTACTCCTAAATCCTTAACTTCTCTGACCCTCGTCATCAGCAGCCCGTCAATGTGATAATTATGTAAAATAGGAGTGTGTGCGCGAGAGAAAGTAATTAACACACACTTAGTGCTGTTAAATTGCAAGAGATTGTCTTTGCTCCAACTCACAACCCTGTCTATGTCCCTTTGTAGTCTGGTACAGTCATCCCCATTTTTTACCGCAAGAGACAATTTGAGGTCGTCAGCAAACAATAAACACTTAGCGTCCTTCACCACTTCTGGTAGGTCGTTTATCATTAGCAAGAACTCCAAAGGGCCAAGGTTACTGCCCTGACTTACCCCGGACCATGTAAAATATGGCTCTGACTGTTGTCCCGCATATTCTACATATTGCTGCCTATCAGACATATGACTAGCAAAAAAGTGCAGTAAATGTGGGGTAAAACCCACACCTGCTAGCTTTTTAAGTAATACGTTATGATCTACCAAATCAAATGCTTTTTTAAAGTCAAAAAATGCCGCATCCGTTTGCATCCCTTTGTCTCCACTCGGTGCCAGATGTGCCATCTGACAGAGAAGGTTACTGGTTGTACTCCTTCCTGGCTGAAACCCGTGTTGTGCGTCTGAGAGTTGTGCGCTCACCTGATGGAATATTATCTTATAAATAGCGGCTTCGAATACTTTTGCCGGCGTAGACAACACTGCAATAGGCCTGTACCCATCCACTGACTCTACTGAACCTCCCTTTGGAACCGGAACAACGGGGTTACTTTCCACCTCTCTGGAAATACCGCAGCCGTAAGGGATTTGTTATATATATGCAGTAGTGGCTTATCTAGTACCGACCGACAATCCTTAAAGATGTAAGGCGGAATGCCGTCAGGTCCTGCAGACCGTTTGGGCTTGAGTTCTTGAAGCGCACGACATACGTCTGCCAACTGTAATTGGTCAAAGTGCACCCGCGCTGCTCCGTTTCCGCTACCTGCTCCTACTATAGCAGAGCCCACATCCAACTCCGGCCGCTCTGAACTATAAACAGAATAAAAATACTCCGTGAACTCGTTGACACACTGTTCTTCTGCCTGCTTCTGCTTCTGAACTGCCTTCAATCTTATGTCGCGAATTATTTCAACAGTGTACCACCACTCCGGGTAAATGTACCTGGAGTTTACACGACTTCGCTTTTTTTTCGGAACACAGTCATCTATTGCAGAATTCATAATTTTATAAAAATATTCTAAGCTCATTTCTAAGTCTAACTCATATAAAGGAGTCCAATCTACGGCCGCAATTAAGGAATACGATGTTAAAAAGTCGGCCTTATTAAAGTTCCAACCCAATGTATTAATTTCTGGTGTAGCTGAACCTGCTGAGTCGGACTGTCGGCGCAGGCGCGTATTTGTACTTACCGAGATCTCGAGCGGCGGGTGGTACGCGTCCACAGGCACGAGCGGCATTGCCGCAACGCGCACACTCACACCGCCTTCCTCTGCCAATGTACTCAACACTAGATCTAACTGACGATCGTTGCAGTTACCTACTCTATTGCTCTGAGTAAATCCACAAAAAGTTTGAAAGTATTCATAGTAATTGCTCACAGCGGTAGAACACGAATACAAGTTAAAGTCCCCTAAAACTAATAATTCACTGTACTTATCATATAATTGTTCAATAACGTTAAAGAACAAGAAATATTCATTATCACTGCTACAAGGTGGAATATATACAACACAAAGCAAGAATAAATATCTATTACGTCTGTGTACCGTAGCACAAATCAGTTCAAACACATGTTCATCGACGTTCACATTACTCGGTAGCAATACTCGTCACAGCTGATAACGCGGTGTGGCCACGAGACACGCGCCGCCTCGTTTACGTCCATCCGTTCGGTCACATCGTATAATGGTGTATCCAGGTGGTATTAATTCCGCGCCGTGAATGGATTCATTGCAACCTGTTTCCGTGATGGCAAACAAGTCTGCAGTTGCTGTCGAAATATGGGTGTAAAATTCTCTCAGCTTTGTTCGGAGCCCACGCACATTTTGATACATTATATACACTGATTTATTAAGATTTTTTGGTTTGATGGTTGTTCTACGAAACCACACCCATTCCGAGAATTCTATATTTATTGCCCAGTTTTCTGGCTGACATAATTTATTATACTTGCTTTCCGGGACTCCTATAGAGGAGGCATAATCCCTTTCTGTCTTGTGTTTTATTTTTTCCACCATAACTGGTATTTCTTCTTCATAAATTTTCTTTAAATATTTTTCTATGCTTTCTACTGTTGTTTTCTTTTGTAATCGCCATACATGTAAATATTTTTCCTTTCCGTTCCTTGAATCTCAATTGTACTTGTGTTTCCACCCTTTTTAACTTCAGTGTTTGAAAATCGTTTTTTTCTTTCTATTTACAGTAGTCTATTTTTCTTCTTTTTCTGTTTCTACCTTTTCCTTTTCCATACTATCAATTTTCGTTAAACACCTCTCACTATTGAGTTCTTGTAATTTTTCCTCATTCAAAACTTTCTTCATCGATTTCGTGGCCACAAATTCCTTTGCTGGTATGTTATTACTAATTAACTGTGGTTTTTCTTTAACCACTTTTGCAAAAGATTGAGACGGTCCTTTAGGTCCTTTATCTGTCGGATTACATACTTTGTCTTGACTTCTTATATTAAGGCTTGCTTCTAGATTCTCATTTTTTCCTAATAAGATTTTAATTCTCGTTTCTAACATATCCACTTTATTTGCCTTTTCTTGGACTACCTTCAACATTTGTTTCAATTCTTTTAACTCCTTTTCTGTGCTATCAAATCTAGTTAGCAGTAATGCATATTCTTTCCGTTGCTCGTCCAGCCGGTATTTCAATTCCCAACGAAACTCCCTTATCTCGTCTAGAATTTGGCTTTCATTATCAACTCCTTCAGTTACTTCACTTGGATTTCGACGACAGCCACGATCAGTGTTTACATAGTTGCTCGGCGTAAAATTTTTGTTTAATATTATGTTTCCTCGAACCGGTGTATCAGTCACATTCAGGACATATCCACTGGTTCTTGTATTCATGTACGAAAGCTTCAAATTTCTCCTTTGTTAAGGCAAGACACTTCAGATGAAATTTTTTCTTGCATATTTCTTTCGAACACTTCATAAATAGTGAATCCACGATAACGAAATCACAGCCGCTACATTTTGTATCCATTGAAATCAAGAATAATATTTTTTGATTTGGTAAAAAATACGATCCTTGACACGTCCGTTCGCTAGCGCGCGCGGATTAACTGACTTGTATATGTTTATTGTAAATAATAATAAAAATGTACTTTTCTAAACATATTTCACTTGTGTCGAAACATATTTGAGTGTGTTATATGTGAATTTTATGCTGAAAAACTTCCGTTTTCGTGGCTGAGTAAGAAATGTGTTATTTTTCCATTTTCATTTATTTTAACTGTATAATGTAAATAAAAAATAATTATATTACATATTTCTAATAATTTGGTGTTGTATTTATTTCAAAATCAAAAAAATATTAAGAGAAATAGTGTTTCAAAGTTCATATAATAAAATTGAATTTCGGAAAACAAGGGTTATGTTTGATTCCTATTTATTTCTTTTTTTTTGTATGGGTTACGAATAAAAACACATAAAAACATAAAACTTTATTTATTTCCAAACATTTTCATATTTTTTTTCTCAAAAAACAAACTTGTAGAAATTATTTTATTAATATTTTCGTGGCTAAAAGTGGAGTATTTACTACTACTATGCTTTTTAAAGGATAATTTATGAATTTTATTACTATATCTAACATCCAAACATTATTTTATTCGATAGTTTATACATTCAAGAAGAATTCCTGTAAGTTTTATTCAAAAATATTGTCTTAAACTGAAAATATAGCAGAATTTGCAAGTTAGGGAAAATTTTTCATTTGCCGCCATTTTAAGGTCCCGAGCGAATGGGAATATAACATGTCGCGCGCTGTCAGAGCCAGGGGGGAAAATAAAAATAACCTTGGAATGAGAATTTATTAAGTATCATTTGTATATGAGAAATGTATGAATAAGTTTGCGCTAAAAATCGGATGCTTGGACGATTCATCAACGACTGTGCTATTTCTAGGAGTTTTCTTGCTCGCAAGATTTCTCTGTGGAATAGTTTACTACGTGATTTTCCGACTCATACAAGTTAAGAATTTTAAAGAAACGAGCTTCCTTCTTTTTAAAAAACCAACAACCCACCTGCGATTCCCCTGGTGCTGCAGTTGTTCGTGGGCAACGGTCGAAACTTTCTATCGTGTGAGCCACATGCCTGTTTGCCCTAACTTCTTTAAAGAATATACTTGTTTGATCAAACGTTTGATTTTTTTTCTTTCAATTCAAGTTGTGTGAAGACCAAACAAAGAATATTTAAAGCTATATAAAACTATCTCACTGAGAAAAATAAGCATTCATTACATTGAGCTACTATGTACTACGTACTAGAGGCGACACTGCATTCAGCTACTGTGTTCCACTCAACTGCACTGCACTTTAATCAGTCACTCGCTAAGCGCTTGTAGAGTTGTCACGTGTTGTGTTGATTTAAAAAAAATCTCTTGATAAAAATATGCCGTCGAAGAAGAAGAAGAAGTAAGAAATATCAGTAAAAACCAAGAAATTACTTTTCATCGGTTAATACTTAATCAATAAAAAAGTATTATAGATTAATAATAAAACAAATAATTCCTAAGACCCCATCACGTGTCACGGATATAGATTATGAAACTAATATGTTCAGATGCGACATTTCTGTGGGTACTTAAGTATAGGACGAATATATTATTATACACATTTTTTTGTCGAAACATATATAAGTTATTATAATTAGGCTAAATTTTTCATCTTTAAATCTGCTTATTATTCTTTTATTTTATTTTACGGTTTCCACATCAAAGTCAAAGTGGAATAAATTCATCCATTTTTAAACCTCGCGTGCCCAGCATTTATGAACGACTCTTATTCCAATTTAAATAAATATATTTGTAATTTAAATGTTATATTAAAAGTTTTGTGTAATATACATTTAGTAGTAGTAGTAGTATATACTTTATTGTACACCACACATATACAACGAATAAATACATTACAGAGGAAACTCAATATATACGTATGTACAATAAGGCGGTCTTATCGCTAAAGAACGATCTCTTCCAGACAACCGTTGGGCTAAGGAGAAACTGGAATTAAGAACAGTAGGAGGTGGTGCGTTTTATGTTACACTTACATTCTAATATCTAAATAAACTAAACTATATTTTGTTAAAATACCACAATAATACATAAAAATAATATTAATAAAATAAACATACATATTAATAAATAGGTTTATATATATATATATATATATATATATATATATATATATATATATATATATATATATATATATATACATAGATAATAAATAAATAAATATAAAACAAAAAAGAAAAACAAAGAATAACTATCTGTTGCCAGAATTGGTTATCAATAACCACAAAGTGTTAGGTAATGCTCCTTGACGTCACTTTTGAAACTTTCCAAAGTTTGTGCACATTGAATTTGGAGTGGAAGTTCATTCCATAACCTTATGGCTTGGCTCGGAAAAGAATATTTCATAAATTTTGTTCAAAATGAACATGGTTCTAGAATTAGTTCGCCGGCTGACCGAAGAACTCTATCAGGTCGATCATGACCAAGAAACTTAAATTTTTCCTTCAAGTAGCTTGGACTCAAAGGATTGAACAACACACAGTACAGAAGATATACAGTTTGCAAATTCCGGCGAAAGTGAATGGGGAACCACTTGAGCTGTAAACGATATTCGGATACATGATCATATTTGGTATTTGAAAAGGACGAAGAGAGAACGAAATGTGAAATATGGGTAAATCAGGAATGTCTAGAACAGGTAAATGAAATTGTATAATTGGGGAGTGCTTTCAGCCGGGATGGAAGATGTGATTTAGATGTGGATAGGCGTGTCGCTGCCGGAAACAAAGTCAATGGTGCCTTGAATGCATTAGTAAAAAGACAAGGCGTGGTGAAGAGTGTACGCCTTGCAATACATAACGCAGTGTTGGTACCGAATTTGTTATATGGCAGCGAAACCTGGGTATGCCAGAAGAAGCATAAAAGCAAGTTGAATGCAGTGGAGATGCGATCTCTTCGTAAAATGTGTGACGTTAGCATAACCGACCGAAAGCGAAACGAAGAGATTCGCAATATGGCAGGATTGAAAGATGACCTTATCACAAAAATTTATAGGGGCGTACTCCAATAGTTTGGGCACGTTGAACGAATGAGTGAAGACCGAATGGTGAAGAAAATATATAGAGCGAAAGTAAATATTATAAGGTGTCGAGGTAGACCGAGACTAACTTTCGAAGACCATGTGAGCAAATTGCTCGAGGAGGGGAGGGTCAAGAGTACTCGGATACCTAGACGTGCATGTATGAAGAAGTTAATGAACCTGAAAGAAGCGAAAGAGGTATGTAAGGATCGTGACACTTGGCGATCTGTTCTCTCTGGCTACCCCGTTAGGGATTGTGCATGAAGATAAGTAAGTAAGTAAGTATGATCATATTTGCGCAAACCAAATATGAACCTAATTGCAATATTTTGAATTCGCTCAAGTTTGTTCAGTTGGTCTTCAGTTAAACCGAGATAACTTGCGTCCGCATAATCGAGAATAGAGAGAAGTAGGGATTGTGCTAACATAATCTTAGTGGGAATGGGGAGAAAAGAACATAAATGACGAAGTGAACCCATAGTAGCAAACACCTTTTTGCTTACATGTTTTAACTGCTGCGACCACGACAAGGTAGAATCTAGATATATCCCCAGATTTTTTACAGATTTACTGTAGGGTATGACAACGTCATTTAATGTCACCGGGGGTAGGTTGTTCCAGTCAACTCTGGAGACCATCCCTCCACCACCAATAACTATAGCCTGGGACTTGAACGGATAAATTTTTAGACCATAACGCTGACTCCACTGGTTTATCGCCGCTAAGTCATTGTTGATGGTGGCAACAGCAGAAGGCAGATACAACAGAGTTGACTGATTGTAGATTTGGAGATCGTCTGCATACATGTGATAGAGAGAAGTAATATTTTGAGAGATAGAATTAATGAATATAGCAAAAAGTAAAGGAGACAGCACACCACCTTGAGGCACGCCAGCCCGTAATTCGCACCTAGATGAGAACTCATCTTCGATGCGAATACGCTGCCGTCGGCCATAAAGATAACTATGAAACCAGCCAATCACCGGAGGAGATATGTTAATAGAACGTAACACACTCAATAAGATGTCAAAATCAACAGTGTTAAACGCGTTGCTAAAATCAAGCAATACCAACACAGTGAGCTGTTTGTTATCCATACCTCGTCGAATGTCATCGGTAACTTTAACCAACGCTGTTGTCGTACTATGACCCGATCGGAAACCAGATTGGAGAGGATCCAGGATACAATTTCTATTTAGGTAGAGATTTAACTGAAAGAAAACTAGTTTCTCCAGGAGTTTGGATAAAAACGGGAGAATTGAGATAGTACGAAAGTCGGAAAAATGCATAGCATGGGCTTTTTTTGGGAGAGGCGTTACAAGTGCACTTTTCCAAACATCAGGAAATTTTGAAGTGGAGATGGATTTATTCAAGATATGGATGACGATAGGAGTAACAAATTCTAGGATAGGTAAGATCATGTTACGACTAACATTGTCATCACCCACGGCATTGGACGAGATAGACAAAATGTTCTTTTTAACATCACTATCAGTGAAAGGAGAGAAATTAAACGGTGGAAAATCAGGAGTTGGTATTGAAGAAAGAATACTCAGAGTCCGGTCTTTATCTGAGCTATCTAATGTGCTAGAACAGGTGAAATATTTGTTAAGGAATTCAACATCAACATTGTGATGAGGAGAATTATTGGATGTTTTACCAACTCCAGGAGACTGAAGAAACTTCCAAACTTTGGCTGCGTCGCCGTTTTCGACGGGTTTGTGAATATGGCGTCTTTGTGCATCCCTACACAATGTATTGCAGCGATTCCGTACTTTATTATAATATCGTAAGTTTTTCTCAGATTTATCAGCTTTTAACTTACTTTTAGCAAATCCTTTTTTTATAATAAGTTTTTTTAGACTATCCGTTAACCAAGGTGTAGGTAAATGTTTCATTTTTACTGGTTTTACTGGAGCATGGATGTCATAAAGTTGGATAAGAAAGAAGTTAAATAACTCGACTTTCAAGTCGACTGTTGAAGCATTTTCAACAGCTGACCAGTCCATGCGACTAGCATCTTCCAGAAGACATTCTTTGTCAATTCCACCAAAATTACGTTGCAGAAGGATTCTCGATTTTGCTTTAGGAGGACGGACTTTGTATGTAAGAAACAAGAGATTATGATGAGAGAAGAGATCAGCGTCATGCTGGCCATGCTTCAGGACAAAATCTGGAGAGGATACAATAATTAAGTCAAGTAGTGATGGAGTACAGTCAGGCATTTTATGCGTAGCAGATAGTGGTAATATATGTAGATTACATGCCTCGGTTAATGATTTTAGCTTTTCACACCGATAGTCACCCTTGAGTAGGCATGTGTTAAAGTCATCCATGATTATAGTGTGAGTATATAATGGGATTAAATTTTCTAATAAATATTCGAAAGAAGAGAAATAGTTAATATGAAGAGAAGGACTGTAACAAACGCAAAGAAGAATTTTCGTATTGGATAGGTGGTTGCGCGGAAAAAACCATTGGATTATTATATTTGACGGTAGAGGTGCCAAGCCGCTTGTTCCTTTCCGACAAAACGATATCATTCATACCCTCATCGATCCTCCATCGACACATCGGGGTGGTGGGGTGGGAGGGGCAAGAAGATGATTCTAGAATGTCACGTAATCATCGGGGCCGAAGACATATAAGGCACGCGCGACCGTTGCGCGGCCTCTTTCCTACCGCGCCAGTCATTGGAACAACAGCTCTTTCCACTGCAGTCGTCGCTGAAACCACAACGCTTCTCTCCCGACGCACCCCTGGGGCCCCAGAGTGTCTGTCTAGAAGAAGTTCCCTCACCTCGTGTGAGATATAGTCGCGCACCGCCTCTCTCCGGAGTGTTCCAGAAGAAGTTCCAGAAGTTGCAGCTATAGTGCTCAACAGGATAGAAGAAACCCCGGTGAGTCAACATTCCTTAATTTAGCTCCTGCCTTACATAGTTTTAACCCGCTCCAATTTTTTGTTCTCCTAATAAGGCAGGATTCCTTTTCAGCGATTTGGCACAATAATAGTTTAGTTTTAGGGAAGAGCGAGTGCATTATACCGCATGCTATAGTAGTCGCCTTTACGTAAGCGTAGAAGCAACCGCATATACAGTCCACTTTAGTTATCTCGCGTAATAGGTTTAAGGTTCGACCGGGGAACTAGACATTGGCAGCCTTAAACACGTGGCTCCACCATTTTATGGTCCTTCGAGCCGGATTTTGGTCGAATTGTTGAATTAATTAATTAGATAATGCACTCCAATTTGTAGAATAGACTTAAATAGTGTTCGTTTAAATTTAAATTTTGATTAGGTACTCGCAAACAGAATTATTCGTTTTATAGCGCTCGTATTTGATTAAATTTAAAGCCTATTAAATAATTGAAACAGTGTAATAGGAACCGTTTGATACGCTTACCCACAATCTTGATAAAATTATTGAGTCTAGCAAATGACGCGTCACCTCGACTCGCTGCGCAGGTGTTCGATTTAATTACGTAATACGGCATACCGAGTGTCCATCCTTTATTGTTTGTGCGTTGTGAGATTAATTGTGATTGATATAACTTTATTATAATAGTTTAAAATGGCAGTTAGTGGAAGAGAAATCAAAATTAAAACGCTTTATGCTAAGAGGGACATACTCTTTTCGCGTATGCAGAATATAAGTGATTATATAAAGAACATCCATATAGAAGCAGTGCGGGAAACTTTTTTGACCGAAATCGAAACGATAGATTCTTTACGAATAGATTACGAAAAAATATTAGACCAAATTAATCATTTGGAATTACAAATCGACCCGAAATACATAGTGAACTACCAACCGCTGCTGGCATTCGAAGATATGTTGTGTCGCGTGAAAAGAATTGTGAGATCCCTATCTCAAAACGAAGCAAAGCCGGAAAAACAGGTACGTCCAAGCGACTCGATTAGGTTGCCGCCAATAGATATTCCGGTATTTAATGGTGATATTAAGACGTGGCCCTTCTTCTTCAGTAGTTTTCAAAACAATATACACAATAACCCATCGTTATCGGACGCCGAAAAATTATATTACTTAATCAGTAAACTTAGTGGCAGGGCACAGTCGATCTGCTCTGGTTTCACACCTACAGCAAACAATTACTTATTAATATTCGAAACGCTTAAAACTAAATATGAAGATAGGAGAATGTTAGCTTCCGAATATTTGAACCAGATATTCGATCTTAAATCTATATCATCCGCGAACATCAACGGCTTAGAGCAATTTCTAGATAAATTTGTGGCATCGGTGGCTGCACTTAAGAATTTGAAATTTAATGATCTTATGGACGTGGTGTTTCTCCATATTGCACTGAAGAAGTTGGACCCCGACACCGTGCGTGCGTTTGAAATGGAGCATCGTAGCTCGGAGAGCTCTTTCATTCATTTCATTTTCATTCATTCGTGCGAGATCAAATAAAGGTGATGCAGCGCTCTCCGAACGTTAAACAGGAGATTAAAAGGTGCGTCGACCGTAGACAGACTCAACCATCTAAAATAGCAGGGTCGTTAACTTACGTAACCGCTACGCCAACATCACTCCAGCATACTTGTATAGTATGTAAAAATAAACACGGTAATTTATATAATTGTGCGACTTTTCGTAAATATTCACCAAGCGAACGTTATAAATTAGTAAAGACAAACAACCTATTGTGACGGCCCAATATTATTATTAATAATTAAATTCAATATAAAGGGGCGTCAAAAATAGTTTTAAAACATATATATTAAGCAATTAAGTTAAATTAATAAACATAAAGTTAATATATTTCAGACATTATCCCAATAACATAGCAAATTAAAGGCAAAATTATTGTTTCTCGTAATAAGTAAATTTATTATAAAAAACTTGTAAAAATATTTAAAATAAAATAAATAATAGAAATACAAGTCAAAAAATATTATAAAATTAAGTTAAATAACGTTTATAAGATAATTAGAAAATTTGTTAAAAATTGTTTAAGTCATGGGAGGTGTTCGTGTATAAAAGAAAATTTTTCTAAGTTGTGGAAGGAGTTCACGTATAGATGAAATTTTCTAAGTTGTTGAAGGAGTTCATGTATTAAAGAAAATTTTCCTAAGTTATGGAAGGTGTTCACGTATAGATGTCTTGTATGGATGAGCTGCCGGAGATACATTCCTGCAGTTCTACATATATATGGGGTGGTCGGGAGCCTGACTGCCTGAAGTACTGTAGCACAATGACTAGTCCTATATTAGGGACTTATGATATTAAACTCAATGATACAAAAGCAATACTATAGAAGGTCTCCATGATGAATTTGCATTACAATAGTAGGGTCGTGGGTTCGAACCCTATATATGAATGACTTATGAAAGTAAGGTCTATGATTCAAAAGCAATACTATAGGAGGTCTCCATGATGAATTTGCATTACAATAGTAGGGTCGTGGGTTCGAACCCTATATATGAATGACTTATGAAAGTAAGGTCTATGATTCAAAAGCAATACTATAGAAGGTCTCTGTGATTAATATGCATTACAATAGTAGGGTCATGGGTTCGAATCCTATATATGAATGACTTATGAAAGTAAGGTCTATGATTCAAAAGCAATACTATAGAAGGTCTCTATGATTAATATGCATTACAATAGTAGGGTCATGGGTTCGAATCCTATATATACATGACTTATGAAAGTAAGGTCTATGATACAAAAGCAATATTATAGGAGGTCTCATTGATGCATAAGCATTGTATGGGGTGGTCGGGTGACTGACTGCTCCTAGTACTGTAGCAAAATGACTAGTCCTTATTAGGGACTTGAAAAGGAATATTATGGTGGCGTGTGTGCTGCTTCACGAACAATTGGTCCGAGGTAAACTTGGACTCGCTAACCGATGTGTCCTAGACATATCATCTTAGTGCCGGTGGTAAGCGGGTTTGTTGTAGCAATACGGCTTTCCTGTGGACATCGCACACCCATACCGTTTGTGGGCGGCGTAGTAGCGCATAGCGAAGCGTCGTCTATCTTTCGGATGGGGATGATGAGTGTGTTTGGTAGCACTTTTAAGTGTAACGGGCATACTCAACTTCATGTCTTAGTGCATTAGCGCTATGATACGTGGAGTTTTGTTCATTGACGTCTTAGTAGCGTGCTACTATGATACGTTAGTGATATTTTTTATATAACAACAATACTAACTTTGTTGCCAAAGTCGATAGGAGTCATGTGGGTGTGTTGTGAGGGTGCGCCGCCCGTATGATAGTTGCATTGATGCTTACTGCTACATGCAGTATTGCGTCTTGTGATGGATCTGCGGGTGTGCTGCGCCTGATTCGACGCTCTCTTGTGGTTCTGGTCGATGGAGGTATACAATTAACATCTTAGTGTCGGTGGTAAGCGGGTTTGTTGTAGCAATACGGCTTTCCCGTGGACATCGCACACCCATACCGTTTGTGGGCGGCGTAGTAGCGCATAGCGAAGCGTCGTCTATATTTCGGATTGGGATGATGAGTGTGTTTGGTAGCACTTTTAAGTGTAACGGGCATACTCAACTTCATGTCTTAGTGCATTAGCGCTATGATACGTGGAGTTTTGTTCATTGACGTCTTAGTAGCGTGCTACTATGATACGTTAGTGATATTTTTTATATAACAACAATACAAACTTTGTTGCCAAAGTCGATAGGAGTCATGTGGGTGTGTTGTAAGGGTGCGCCGCCCGTATGATAGTTGCATTGATGCTTACTGCTACATGCGGTATTGCGTCTTGTGATGGATCTGCGGGTGTGCTGCGCCTGATTAGACGCATTCCTGTTGTTCTGGTCGATGGAGGTATACAATTAACATCTTAGTGTCGGTGGTAAGCGGGTTTGTTGTAGCAATACGGCTTTCCCGTGGACATCGCACACCCATACCGTTTGTGGGCGGCGTAGTAGCGCATAGCGAAGCGTCGTCTATATTTCGGATTGGGATGATGAGTGTGTTTGGTAGCACTTTTAAGTGTAACGGGCATACTCAACTTCATGTCTTAGTGCATTGGCGCTATGATACGTGGAGTTTTGTTCATTGACGTCTTAGTAGCGTGCTACTATGATACGTTAGTGATATTTTTTATATAACAACAATACTAACTTTGTTGCCAAAGTCGATAGGAGTCATGTGGGTGTGTTGTGAGGGTGCGCCGCCCGTATGATAGTTGCATTGATGCTTACTGCTACATGCGGTATTGCGTCTTGTGATGGATCTGCGGGTGTGCTGCGCCTGATTCGACGCATTCCTGTTGTTCTGGTCGATGGAGGTATACAATTAACATCTTAGTGTCGGTGGTAAGCGGGTTTGTTGTAGCAATACGGCTTTCCCGTGGACATCGCACACCCATACCGTTTGTGGGCGGCGTCGTAGCGCATAGCGATGCGTCGTCTATCTTTCGGATGGGGATGTTGAGTGTGTTTGGTAGCACTTTTAAGTGTAACAGGCATACTCAGCTTCATGTCTTAGTGCATTAGCGCTATGATACGTGGAGTTTTGTTCATTGGCGTCTTAGTAGCGTGCTACTATGATACGTTGGTGATATTTTTAATATAACAACAATACCAACTTTGTTACCAAAGTCGATAGGGATCATGTTGGGTGTGTTGTGAGGGGGCGCCATCCGTATGATAGTTGCATTGATGCTTACTGCTACTGGCGGTATTGCGTCTTGTGATGGATCTACGGGTGTGCTGCGCCTGATTCGACGCTCTCTGTGGTTCTGGTCGATGGAGGTATACGGGTGGTGATGTCTGCTGGGATGTATGGGGGACCTTGGAATGGTGTAAGCCCAACGATAGTCGTATTGATGCTTGTTGCGTTCTGCAGCATTACTTCTCTGCGATGGTTGTTTGGTGGGACGCTATTCTCAATGGCGCTCTCTGCGTCTTGGTTTGACTCACACCTAAGTAGCTTTGCCCAAGTCGGGTCCCTTCATTGCGGGGCTGCAGACTGTCTGCCCTCCACGATGTTTTATATAACAACATAATATTATCTCTCTGTAACTTTCCCACCTTTGAATGATTGAAGGCAACTTGTTGGTGGGTGAGACAAACATGATCGAAAATGCATTTACTCAACGTCAGTGACACAAACCCTTTCTGATGGCGAATTATTACTCTTATCTTATAACTGCCTTTTGGCTATATCTGCCGTTGTATTGGTTGGTGGAGCAAATGTGTCGACCTCATGCGGGTGGTAGCTGGCGGGAGGATCTGAGGAGACTCTCAAGGCTGCGGCCGAAAGCTGCACAACGTGGGACCCCATTCCCTTGAGGTGAGCAGTAGTCTCATGACACGCTCTGCGGCTAGTAGCCGTGCTGATCATGCAATTGGTGGTGATGCCATACACTTACATCACGTCTGCAGGAGCGGCGGTCTGGCAGGTGGTGGCGCTCACGGAGGGTTTACAGCCAGTGTGCCTATTTGCCTAAACCGTGTGACGTACATTCACTGTGGCTGGATTCGTTCGTATTCTGTATGGCGTTTACACGCATTGACATGCGCGACTTCGGTCGATGTTTGTGCTTACGCACTAACAAGGGGCCAAGCCTCTTTTACTGGTTCGCCAGTTATTTTGCTGTGGACTACGGTCCAGTTCCCGAATTAGCGTTCCCTTCGGGGGGAGTGCATCAAAATGGTTGGCGCTCACCGTGCACGGCGTGTGTGGGGCCGTGTACCTCCCCTACATTTTTTTTAAATAAATGTAGGAGAGCGAAGCCCTTGTATCGGGTATTTTTGTATAAATATATTGTGAGCCTTTTCCAAGCGGGAAGGGATAAATAATAATAAATTAATAATGTAAACCTGATACAAGTGGAATAGGGACGTTTTATGTTCTTAACCTTTTTCGAGCCCTGTCTTCGTGAACGGGGTTCACTTAGCTTATTAGGCACTACCAACAGCTTTCAATTGCTCTAGTGAATATTCATTCTTCCAAAAGACACCTAAAAGAACTAAGTTACAAACAAACACAACGTAAATAAGGGTCCTAACTAAGACGATCACGCCAAAAGATTACAAACGGCCTATTATTAAACCTTTAGAGAGATCATTTTAGAAAGATCTAAACATAGTTTATTAATCCTGGTCACATATATATAATGTTATTGAAAAGGGGATATTTTTAATATTATAAAATTTTTATTTTATATCCAATAGAGGGGGGGGGATCGTTACACTATGTTTGAACTGCTTAAGCGATAAGCATTTAGTTGCAAAATGCAATTCGAGTTCCGTATGTAGCAAGTGCGCCAGGAAACATCACACGCTATTACATTTTGAAAATAGCAACATAGCGGCGTCAAGTAAAGCGGATAAGGAATTCGCCCCTACTAAGGTCAACGATTCTAGCGGTCGACCTGGTGATGTCGCTCTGTGCTCATTGGCAAATATGGAGCACAACCTCCTTCAACCGTGTTACTGGGTACGGCACGTATTTTGGTTAGGGATTCGCGTGGAAACGAACAAAGCGTCCGTGCACTGCTGGACAGCGGAGCCCAAAATAGCTTTATAACGCGACAATGTTGTCAGCGCTTAGGCTTGGTAATAAATAGGTCACTTTCATGTCCTGTAATTAAAGGCATCGGAGGCACTAGTAAATCGACACAGGGATATATAAATTTAAAAATTTATTCTCGGATAGATCGTAATGTTAACTTTTATATAAATGCACTAGTAGTAGATAGGGTCACTGAACGGTTGCCAACCGTTTCGGTTGACACCTCGGCAATGATTGAATTTAAGAATTTGACTCTGGCGGACGACACTTACGCCGTTCCTGGAAACATAGACATGCTCATTGGAGCATCGCTTTTCCCTTATCTTTTGTTAAACAATAAGGTCAGGGGCAACTCTTCGCATACCGCGCCTTACGCACTGGAAACCGTATTGGGCTATGTGATCCTTGGCTCCGCCCCATCATAGATAGTATTTCGGCAACCTCTTATTGTGGTATGGCTGTTGAACCGCTCGAGTCGTTAGTCCGCAAATTTTGGGAGATGGAGGAGGTGAACGTTCCACCCATAGCTAGCTCAGATGATAGGTTATGCGAGGAAATTTACGTCCGCACGACCATTCGTGATCGCGACGGTAGATATAGTGTAGCGCTACCTTTTAAAGGAGGTGTTTTATCTCTCGGCGATTCGCGTCAAATGGCGGAAAAACGTTTCTACAGCTTGGAGCGTAGGATGCTCGCTTCACCCCAGTTAAAGGAAGCTTACGACGGCGTCATTAACGAATATATAAGAGAAGGTTACATATCACTTGTGGCTTCGAAATTAGATAACTACGAAGACACACCGTCGTATTTCATACCACACCACGGAGTCATTAGAGAGGACCAACTTACATCTAAGTTACGTGTAGTGCTCGACGCTAGTGCTAAAACTAGCACTCACCTGTCGCTTAACGATATCCTCTATAGTGGGCAAAATTTACAGGGCAGTTTATTTAATATAATAGTCAATTTTCGTTTGTTTAGTATAGCACTATCCGCCGATATTCGTCAAATGTTTCTTTGCATAGGGGTCCGTGAATGCGACCGTAGATTCCAACGCATTTTATATCGTTTCAACCCAAAGGAACCTCCAATGGTGTTTGAATTTAATAGCGTTTGTTTTGGTTTAAAGTCGAGCCCATTTCATGCGTTACGCACGGTGAGACAGCTCGCTCACGATGAAGGTCCCTCTTATCCTAAAGCTAAGAGGGCAATTGAGAGCGGATTATATATGGATGATTTTGTGTACTCGGTCGATAGCGTGGAGGAGGCAACCCTAACCACCGCCGAGGTTATAAGGCTCATGAAATCGGGTCAATTCGATCTTGTGAAGTGGACTAGTAATTCGCGTCCGGTTTTGGATACAATCCCACTATCACACCGTCTTTCGGCGATAAAGGAATTCGACGATTCTGATACACACAAGGTGCTCGGTCTATGTTGGTCACCAGAGTCCGACGTATTTAGTCTTAAGGTAAATCCGCCCGTAGAGAAATGCACAAAGCGCACAATACTGTCATGCGTTGCTAGATTATGGGACGTCATGGGTTTTGTAGCTCCGGTGGTATTGTACGCTAAGCTTTTAATTAAACAACTTTGGTTATTGGAATGCGACTGGGATGACTCGCCGCCTGACAGCATTGTTCGGTTGTGGCAGCGCTTTAGAGAGGAACTTCCTTTATTAAGAGAAATTAAAATACCGCGTCATATAAACGTAGATAGAAGTAGCGCCATAACAGTCGTTGGGTTTGCAGACGCCAGCGAGAAGGCTTACGGGGGCGTTGTATATTTCCACGTCCAGAATAATGGTAGAAATTCGATTAGCCTCATTAGTTCTAAGTCGAGAGTCTCCCCCCGTAAGGTTGTCTCTCTGGCGCGCTTAGAGCTTTGCGCAATATTAGTACTCACCAAGCTTATTACCGCAGTTATCAGCGCATGTAGGGATAGAGTTCACATAGAAAGGATATTGGCCTTTTCCGACTCCACCGTCGCCTTATGCTGGGTTCATTCTTCACCCCACCGTTGGGATACGTTTGTTGCGAACCGAGTGGCCAAGATACAAGACGAGTTAGAAACGCGGAACTTTTATCACGTGTCCGGTACGGAAAACCCCGCCGATTGTCTATCCCGTGGACTCACCCCGATGCAAATAATGGACCACCCGCTTTGGTTCCACGGACCTGCCTGGGTTCACTTGGATCCCTCGCAATGGCCAATAACCGACTTCGAACCTTCGTCAGTGTCACAACCGCCGGAAGAGAAGAGACACGCTCTAGTGGCGAACGTTTCGAGTGAGGTTTCTCCAATCATTGCTTTGGCAAACCGCTTGTCCTCTTGGTCGAAATTATTGCGTAGCGTAATTTACGTTTGTCGATTCGCGAAGCTGTTACCGCGACGTTCGTATGTCTTAGCATCCGATTACAACTATGCCGAGTCGCTAGTATTGCGTGAACTTCAACGTGCGCACTTCTCTGAAGAAATTAGAAGATTACAATCGAATAGAGCTTGTAGTCGCGCCTTTCAACGCCTTAAGCCATTTTTACAGGATGGGATTGTAAGGGTAGGTGGACGCTTGTCCAACTCGCAATTGAGTTTCGACCAATGGCACCCTATTGTTTTACCGCGTAAAGACCATATCATGAACTTATTAGTCGATTACCATCATAAATTGAACTCGCACGCTGGCCCCGACTTGTTGATGTCGATTTTGCGTCAGAATTATTGGATTCTTTCTGCACGTAGTTTAATACGCAATCGGGTGCACCGATGTATAGCTTGCTTTCGGGCACGCCCCAAGCCGTCATTTCCGGAAATGGCGGAACTTAGATCTTGTAGAGTAATACAATCAGTAAAGCCCTTCACGCACACCGGGTCTGATTTCGCTGGTCCGTTTAAGGTCACGCTCACTCGCGGGCGTGGTATAAGATCCACAAAGGCTTACGTCTGCATTTTCGTATGTCTAACTACTCGAGCGGTGCATATAGAACTCGTTGGTGATCTAAGCACAGCAGGCTTTATGGGTGCATTTAAAGGATTTCTTTCCCGCCGTGGCCCTGTAAGTAGATTGTATTCGGATAACGGTACGAACTACGTCGGTGCAAAACGTATTTTATCGAAACTACATGAGCTCTTAGCTAGCAAATATTATAATTCGGAGTTCGCTCACATTCTAGCCGAGAACCGCATTGAGTGGTCTCTGAACGTCCCACCCGCGAGCCATTTTGGGGGCAATTGGGAGACTAATATCAAGAGTCTAAAGAGTCATTTATACCGAGTAATAGGAGATCAAATTTTGTCCTTCGAAGAGCTAAGTACGGTGCTCGCTCAAATTGAATGCGTAATGAATAGTCGCCCACTTTGTCGTACGTTGTCTAGTGACCCCTCGGAATCGCTGGCTCTAACTCCAGCACATTTTTTGAATTTAACGCCTTTAAAGTATTTGCCAGCCGCAGGTATGGATGAGAACAGACTTAGCATTTCCGCACGCCACAAATTATTAGATCGGTTAGTGCAATCGTTTTGGAAACGATGGAGGATGGAATACTTGCATACTTTGCAGTCTCGGCAAAAATGGAACACAGCAACTGAGCCTTTAGCTGTAGGAACTGTAGTTGTGCTCACCAAAGAGAATACGCCGCCTCTCCACTGGCCGTTAGGAATTGTCTAAGAGGTCTTTCCCGGTTCCGACGGAGTAGTTAGGATAGCTCGCGTTAAGACCACGGTTGGGTCTTACTTGCGTCCGGTTGTCCGTTTGTGCCCCCTGCCTCTTCCATAATTTAAATTAGCTTTCTAGATTAAATTGTAGTTGAATTTAAGTAATCTTAGCGTTAGTTAGTTATTTTGTTAGTTGATCTTAGCTCTAGTTGTATTAGTTAATTTTGAAGGAAATCCTTCAAGGGCGGGGGAGATGGTTGCGCGGAAAAAACCATTGGATTATTATATTTGACGGTAGAGGTGCCAAGCCGCTTGTTCCTTTCCGACAAAACGATATCATTCATACCCTCCTCGATCCTCCATCGACACATCGGGGTGGTGGGGTGGGAGGGGCAAGAAGATGATTCTAGAATGTCACGTAATCATCGGGGCCGAGGACATATAAGGCACGCGCGACCGTTGCGCGGCCTCTTTCCTACCGCGCCAGTCATTGGAACAACAGCTCTTTCCACTGCAGTCGTCGCTGAAACCACAACGCTTCTCTCCCGACGCACCCCTGGGGCCTAAGAGTGTCTGTCTAGAAGAAGTTCCCTCACCTCGTGTGAGATATAGTCGCGCACCGCCTCTCTCCGGAGTGTTCCAGAAGAAGTTCCAGAAGTTGCAGCTATAGTGCTCAACAGGATAGAAGAAACCCCGGTGAGTCAACATTCCTTAATTTAGCTCCTGCCTTACATAGTTTTAACCCGCTCCAATTTTTTGTTCTCCTAATAAGACAGGATTCCTTTTCAGCGATTTGGCACAATAATAGTTTAGTTTTAGGGAAGAGCGAGTGCATTATACCGCATGCTATAGTAGTCGCCTTTACGTAAGCGTAGAAGCAACCGCATATACAGTTCACTTTAGTTAATATCTCGCGTAATAGGTTTAAGGTTCGACCGGGGAACTAGACTTCGGCAGCCTTAAACACGTGGCTCCACCAATAGGGTTACTTCAATGAAGAGATGCTCAGCCGCATTAGAGGGAGATGGTTGGGGGGACAAGCTTACAACCGCAAAAGGTAAATAACAACGGAGATAGATTGCCACACCTCCACCCCCCCCCCTTCCAATACGGTCGTTGCGAATAAGATGGAATCCTGGTAATGAATAAGAAGTGGATGGCAGGCATGGTTTCAACCAAGATTCAGAGACTAGAATGGCGTGAATGTTATGGAATTCAAAGGACGCAAGCATGTCGGGATAATGAGCCGGAATGCTTTGGGGGTTTATATGAATTACATTAAAGTTTTTCAGGGAATCTGAGAAATATAAATTAAGTGCTACATTTGTCGGAATTAAAGATGTTGTACTGTGGAAGCTGAGTTCACTAGATGCATTATCATTTGACGACAAAGACAGGAAATCGTCAGAATCATTACCTACATCATAATTATCTAATAACATAGTAAAATGAATTAAAATGTATATAATATATAAATGTAAAACTAAATAGTTAAATTAAATATATAAGTAAGTACCTAAACAGATCTCTATCCCCCCAGCATTCTGAAAGAGATGAATCAAAAATAATAATAATAATAATAATAATAGATGTTTCGGAATAACTGAAATAAAAAAGAGACAATTTTTAAACAAAACAAAACTACCAAAAACTGTAAACAAATAGCATTTTACAAATAAAAATATGTGATGAGCACAAAGAGAATTGTTATAGAAATGTTGCTTTGTGATAAGAAAAGAAGTCAAAAATTCCATAAGGTACGGCTGTATGACTATAAGACCTTTGCCTATGCCGAAGAAAGAAATAAAAATGTGCAACTGTTATCCAATGTCATGTCAATTCACTTACTGTTTGTTTACATTGAAATGGTTTTTTTATATATAAGTTACAAGTAACTACCTCACATCGTATATATAAAAGAAAAATGGTAATGTATATTAATAAAAATAAATTAAAAAATTTTACAATAAAAGAATGTAAACAAACCAGAAATACGGTAGTCGCACAAGATGTAACAGATTTAACCAGCTCCAAAAAAGGATTCATTTTTTACCAATTCTCTTGGTTCTTACTTGAGCAGACCTGGAGTCTTTCACCACACTTGGAACCGAGGTTGAAGCAGATGTGGCTTGAGTCACCGATTCAGAGGTCGAAATAGCATCAAGATCAAGCCTAGAATGGATACGATGGCGTACTTGATCAGGTCCTAGTACGAAGATGATGCCATTCCTCGTCCAGCACCTTGAAACTCCGAAACGTTGGCGCGCCGCTTGGAATTTAGTATGGCGATGATGTACATTTAGTATGTTTTTATATTTGACATAGATACCCTTTAAAATATTCAGATAGAATATCATTAAAATGTAATTGTGATATAATATTATGTAATATTATATTAAATAAGCGAATATAATGTACAAAATAAATGACAATCCTTAAATATTGTTCTCGATATAATTTACCTATTTAACAATACAATCTACTATTACCTACGGATCATTCCACCTATGTTTATTCTATGATAAAAAAAACAAACGCGCGAACACAGAGTAGCGCACATTTTTTGTTTGAGATAGCTGTTCTAGTACGTAAGTACATATTACTTCAATGATTCATTATGAATTTTATATAGTTAGCATTTTTGATTACACTAATGTCACTATTATATGTCATAATCATGAATAGAATTATACAAGAGTATGTCAAAAACCCCAAGACATTTTTAAAATTGTAATCGTCTTAATTTAAAGGAGAAACATTTATCAATCAGTATAAAATTAAAGCTTTTTGCTTATTTTATTTTAAACACTTAAGTCGAAAAAGATATAAGGGTATTTAAGTAATTGATTGAAGGAAAGACCGAGGATTTATCGGGATTATCTGTGTGGGCGGGTGATTCAAGTAAGTATCATCATTGTTTCTACGTTATTAGCAAAAAATTCTCGCAATTGTACTATTTTATGGTTGGCTTATTCAGAATATAAATATATAAAAAAGAAAATATGATATGAATCAAATCATATTGTATTACTTTTAATTAATAAAGACATACTTTCCTACACACGAAAATTGGATAAAGATACCCGTTCAAAAATAAAATAGTAAATATAATTGCTATACGTCAGATAAAGCGAAAAATTACTTGTGTGGGGAGTTTCTGTATGACCGTTGTATGTAACTCCTCACATTGAAATAAGAAGATTTCTTAGACTTGAAACATTTAATCTTCTAACAAAAATATAATTATTACGAAAAAATAGTCTTACATTTTTCTTGTTATTTTTGTAACCATGACAACAAGTCACCAGATATAAAAAAAAACCTAAAAAGGCCGTAGACAATATTTATTTATCTTCAACACACTCCAGACCCGAAAAAAAATGATAACCAATTAACGCAACTCAACATACTAAGGAAAACCATAAAACCAAATGTAATTCATAAGTACCGAGCAGGCAATTTCACATTTCGACCGCACCGCGTTGTTTTCGTCACCTTCGCGCCACCTGTAACCGAGGAGTGTAAGTCAGATAATTGTTATCTACTCTAATAGGAGCGGTAACCCAACATCGTATATCAAAACCCCCCTTTAGCATAACTTCCTTAGCTTCGTCTATAAAAGTAAATAAAGCCTCTTTTGTATCAAAACTAGCTACACAATTATCAACATAAAAGGAGTGTTTCAAAATTTCAACTGTCTGACCGTACATTCTTTCAAAATTGCCTAAGTGATAATTAATCGTAGCCGCCAAGAGAAACGGACTACAAGTCACCCCAAATACTACTCTCTTATGTCTGAAAGAGACTATCTTCTCTTTAGTCAACGGATTCTCCCACCACAGAAACTTTAAATACTCTCTATCTTTCTCTGAAACTAAAATTTGCAGAAAGGCTTGCTTTATATCCGACGTGACGCCGTACGTACCTTTCCTAAAGTTCATCAATAATTTAGGGATTAGTTCTATAAGATTGGTACCCGATTTGATGCAGTTATTCAAAGACAATCCTTGTGCATCTTTACACGATGCGTCGAATACTGCACGTATCTTCGTTGTAGTCCTAGACATCTTAATGACTGCGTGATGAGGAATAAAATGTCCTTCTGCTATATTGTTTTCAGTATGTTCTATAATATCTTCGTCTAACCAATTCTGAAAAACATCGTTATAACTTAGCAAATGACCAGTCCTCTCTAACTTCCTAGTCGTCGTTAAAAGTCTTTTATAAGCTACATTGTAATTACTGCCTATTTCGGAGTAACCATCTTTCCACAAAAACCCTACTTGGTAACGATTGTCCTTAAAACTAACATTCTGCTCAAATTGACTCATTACCTCTTCTTTTTTCCTATCTTTGCACATCTGCTCATGTGGCTCTGAAATCCCTAATATCTCTAAATCCCACAAATCTGAAAGTTTACTCTGAGCGTGACAATTGAAATTCATTGAGCATTGTGCAGCACTATAAAAGTTAGGGCCCTGTAATATCCATCCTAGCCTCGTCTTAATAGCTACTAAAGGCCCATCTAATTGTACAATAGTGCCCGTACAAATTACTCCTAAATAATCAGCTCCTATTAACATATTTACATCGCTAAGGTCACAGTCACTATCGTCAATACTAATATTCAGTGACTTTAACTTTGACCTTAGCTTGGGATCGTCTGCCTTGGGAAGATAGCCACAAATGTCGTCGAGTTCAAGAGCAATGAATTTTGTAGAGAAAGAAGAATTTAGACTACTTACATTCACTTCGACAAGACTGTGGTTTTCTGCTGGCTTATTAACACCACTAAATAGTGAATAACCTAAATTCTCTATAACTACTACCTTAAGGCCTAACTCTTTTACTACGTTTTTCCTAATATACGACCTTTGCGATCCAGTATCACACAGAGCACGTATTTTCTTCTTTTTACCCTCATGTGAAACCTCTAAAATCAAAGTCTATAATAAAATATTTCCGCCTTTCCTAGAGAAAAGTGCTGTCGCTTCTTTGGGTTCCTTTTGTTTATCCCTATGAAGGTCCGGACAAAATATCACTACATGACGTTTACCGCAGGCCATACATTTTAAAAACATCTTGCAGTGCTTAGCTACGTGACCTTTACATAAACAAATTAAACAACCCCTCTTTTCTTTGACAGCAGCTCTCTTTTCATCTAAAGACATTTTGAGCCCTTTATTACATTGAAGAATCGAATGAGACGTATTATCACAAAAATAGCAAAAGTCATTACCTGTTTTACTGGAACTTGTCTCCTCTTTCGAAACGATGCAAGCTGCTGTCGGCGGCACATCAACACTGCTGGAAGAACTATAAGTATTAAAGTTAGCGCGCGTCAATTTAATGTGATCCTCAGCCTCGGCTTCTCGTTTTAAGAACTCTAAAAGTTGCGTTAATTGACCAACATCGTTTACAATTCTAGTTCGATTCCAAACAATTAAAATATTTTCAGGTAAAGCTGATTCGACTAACGGATACAACATCGGTCCGTACTTTTCCGTTGTTATTTTGAGTGACTCTAAAGCGTGCAAATGGGTCATCAACTGGTCGTAAAGCGATCTTATATCCATATGTTGTCCCTAGCCTGATATAATACGAGACCTAGCAGCTCTCTCACATACGTCTCGATGAAGATAACTTCTCGAGCAAATCGTCCCTGTAGCTGCTCCAGCGCTCTTGGGTAATTCTTGCCAGATGGAGGGTAGCCAGTTACGAGCTCTCTGCTTTTGGACCCCTCCTTCATAGGCTGTATGAGATACTGGAACTTATCTTCTGGTTCAAGAGTCTCGTCCTCGTGTATCTTTTTGAACTGTCCCCAGAAAGATAACCACGTCTACGGATTGTCATCGAATTTTATGAGCTCGATATTCGGTAGCTTTATGTTTCTCTTCTGATGAGATCCGTCAGTAGCCGCTGTAGATGTATTTGCTCTATCACATTCCTTTCGTAATTTTTCAATCTTAACTTTTACTGCATAATACTTCCTTAAATACGATTCGCATTCGTCACATTCTTCATCAAATTGCTCATCCGTGCAAGAATCGATCGTCATATTTTTTATTTGACTGTAAAAAGATTTTAACTCTTCCAATTTCTCTACAAGATACTGAAATTCGACAGTCATCTGCTCAATATCATTCGACTCCTCTATCTCTCGCACTGACCTGATGAATACTCGACGTGTGTATGCCCTTTTACGCCTCATAGCGTCGAGTTCGGTTTGTCCAGGTCTATCCGCTTTCACGGTCGCCATTACGTAGGGAGTTTCTGTATGACCGTTGTATGTAACTCCTCACATTGAAATAAGAAGATTTCTTAGACTTGAAACATTTAATCTTCTAAAAAAATATAATTATTACGAAAAAATAGTCTTACATTTTTCTTGTTATTTTTGTAACCATGACAACAAGTCACCAGATATAAAAAAACCTAAAAAGGCCGTAGACAATATTTATTTATCTTCAACAACTTGTCAGACATGGATCAGGGTCTTATTTGAGAACCTTTGTCTAGTAGCAGGCTATTTTACAAGTAAAGAAAAATAATAGTATGATATCGATATGCTGGCCAATTTCAAATTTTTATAAGTCTTCAATTTCCTTTTTTCTTCTATAAGTAAAAATGAATTTGATAAATTACAACATATCATGGGTATAGCAGACAAGTGCTACTCATAAATATATGTGGAAGAGGCACTAGGTCTGCTCGACCGGGGAGGGACTACGCTCTTACCGAATATCAGCGTACAATAAAAGCTTAATGCTACTGTGTTTCATATGGTAAGTGTAGATTACCGGATCTTTTTACTGAAAACGGACTTTTATTCTTAGTTCTCTGGGAAACCTAATTGCATTTTTATTCTTAATCGAGGATAGATCTAGATGTCTATAAGCCCCGGTATCCACTTATCATCAAGTGGGCTGTGTGCTCGTTTGTCACCCATATTCTACTATATTAAAAAAAAAAAAAACTTTATATAAGGATTACCGCCAGAACCGCAGTACTAGACGTCTTGGCTTCTTTAATGTTAGTGCACGTCTTTGCTGTGTTGGTTACGATTGACACGAACAAAGGTTTTATATGAAACGCTTATACACCTACGGTATCATAGAAAAAGTCTATTATTTGCAAAACATATTATAGTCCTAAAAATATACTCACATTTATGCAGGCACTCACATAACCAAATACTTTTATTCCGTTTAATGTTTGTTCGATCAAAAATAGTTTTGCTTTATTGTAAGAAACAAGGAGACAGTCGAAACAAAAACGCACGTACATAATACACGTCCACATATACTTGCAACTAATGTAGCCTAAATTAGAACACATAATACCAGTGTGAAATAGCAGCATAATGCTCAAAAATAGCAGCATAGTGAACTAGCGTTAAATGGCATTATGAAACACACGCAAGCAAACAGTCATGCCGGTTCGTTATGCTAAATCATCCAAACCGTAGATTACTTGTGCTGGTACTGGGATTTATATCCTTTATCGAAAATTCTAGCAGATGTAGGGGGGTCAAATCATCTACTTACTATTGTGGTGTGGTGTTGGGTGTTATATAACACGATACTATTGGTGCGTGCTCGTAAACCTTACTAGTGTAAAAAATATTTTACGTGCATTAATATATTATTAAAAAAATTTATACAAACATAGCCGTTGTAAGGGATCGACGCTCAAGGAAGTCTGTGGTCGTAGGAAGTCTGTAGTGTAGTAGTGTAGAAATATACGAATCACCTCCGCCATTACATCATATTTAATAATCAACAAATACTCCTGAATAACTATTGTCTTAAAATATAGACAACTATAGGCAAAGAAGTAAATGAACCCATGTTTATATTTATGTTGATTTTTTTATAGAAGAGGGGACAAACTAGCATACGGTCCCATACGATACATAGATACATATTCATAGATACATATATACATTCTTGCCTTGAGCTCTGTAGACTCCGGACGTGTCGGTCGAGTTCACTCCCGTCACTCCACTCTTCTTGCTCATGTGCGCGACTAAAAGTAAGATATCATACCTCGCTTGCTGCTTGGTGTTCTGAGTTTGATGATTGTATTGGTGCTCACAATGTGGTGCGCAAAGCACACCGTCACGGGTGATAGCAGTCTCACAGCAAAGTTTATCGGACGCTTGTTTTGATGCAAAGAGCGTTTCGTGCGTGCCTTTTTGGCTTCCTGGTTTTCGGAAAACCGTAAATAGAGTTAAACACACCCGCAGCCTCAGAGGCAGCCATCTAATTATATATGGCTGCCTCTGAGGCTGCGGCTGCTATATAAATTAATTTTAATTTCTGTGTTGCTTGTTGCATTATGCAACAGCTAGGAACACACCCTAGCGTACCAACGCGCTAGGAGTATAGGTGTTTACTTAGGCACACACCTTCCCTCCCGAAAGTTGGCAGAGCTTGATAGACATCTGTGTTAACTGTGATAGCATATACAAGATGGCGTCATTTTCAAACGACGAACTCGCAGATTTCCTGCGTTGAACCTTCCCCGACATTTGGACGGAGTAACTTAGGCAATGCAAGGACACTCCGATTTGTCATAAGGAAAATCGCCTCTCTCCTTCCTCCGTTCTGGTTTCTCCGGCTTCGTTCGAACGTGAATGACGCTGCTTCCCCATGTCTACCCGTGGTCCATCTCCGGTCTTCTCGGTGGCCAACTTTGGCTCCGACATGGAGACCGAAGCGCGAGCTCCATCCAAGCCCGAAGATGAAGGCTTCATCTTCATTCAGGCAAAAAGCGCAAGCGCGCAACACCTAAAAACGTAGCCGAGACTAACTCGAACCCCCCCTCCCCACCGCCACTCCGACCAAAGATTTAGACTCCGCAGCACGCGCTTATCCCCCCAAGCCTGAAGCGAATGGGTCCTCTGCTGAACCTAGGCTAAAGTCGCCGCCACTTATTGTAATCCAAGATAAGACTAAGTGGAACAACCTGTCAAACTCTTTGAACACAAAAATTTATACTGCCCAAACGTGCAAAATGCTAGTCGGGGCATCCGAATGTACGTCAACTCGACCGAGGAATCCCTGAGCGTGATTAGTCACCTGTACGCTCAGGAAATCAGTTTCCACACTTACGCCCTACCGGAGGAGCACAATCTTCGTATGGTCTTTCGAAGACTCCCGATAAAACTCAAGACCATTCACATTCTATACAATCACAAGGCCTCGAATCTCCCAGTCCGTGAAGTGCACAGAATGCACCACCAGATCGACAGAAATCGTTTTCTTGACTCTGCCTTGTCATTGTGGACCTGACTCCGAAAATCAAGGAAACTTTTTAATTTTTTTAACGTCCGTAGAATTTGCAACTCAGTCCTCAGATTGCAGTAGAAGCTCCCGACAACAAGGGCATCGTTGGCCAATACCCCTCCCCCTTTAGATCTTGTGACTGTTGATAAAGTCACAGAAACCATCCAAAACCTCAAAAATAAATCAGCACCCGGCCCTGACCACATCATTAACAGGGTGTTAAATTCCCACTCACCGCAATTTGTTAGCCTCCTAGTAGTCATTTTTAACGCTTTTCTCTCCAGCTGCTCCTTTCCGGACGCATGCAAAGAAGCGGAGATCATAAAAATCCCTAAACCAGTGAAACCTGGCAACCGAGCCTCTACTTACAGCCCAATCAGTCTTCTCAGCACACTGGAAAAATTCTACGAACATATAATATTGAATCGCCTCCGTAAACACGTCCTTACCAACAACCTTCTTCCTAAAGCAGTTTGCTTTTAGACTCAATCACTCGTACACAAATCAGATTCACCGCCTTAGGCAACACATCCTAGAGGGATTTTCCCACACCACGGGTAAGGGTCGAATCCGTAACAAGCTGTTTAAACTTAACGTGCCTGATTTCCATTTTCGACACCATTTCCATTTTCGTAAAGAAGGAACCCGCTTCTCCATGCGCCCTCTCAGGGCTGGAGCCCCTCAGCGCTCCGTGGTCTCCCCGCTCCTCTTTATACTCTGCACGAGTGACATACGGAAGAACCTAGTAGTCGACAATGCTTCCATTGCAGACGACACAGCACTAAATGGGGTGCTCATTTCAGCAAAAAGTATCTCATGTCGATGCTCCAAAGAGCCGCCAATCGCTATGATGCATGTTTTTGCGTATGGAGAATCGAAGTGAACCCTGTAAAAAGTATAGCAATATACTTTCAGAGGAAACACCCTCAATCGTCGGAACCTTAATCATAAAAAATACTAAAAAAGGGCTCGAAATAATCGTTTTTCTCACAAAAGAAGGGAACTTTAAAAAAAGGAAAAAAAGTCTAAACTATTTTGTGACAAGAAATGATTGAAAATTAAATAATGATTTATGAGCGCTATTATTAAGCATGACATATTAATCCTTACGAATGGAAGTTCATCATCAAGACAGTTTAATGAAGATAGAATTTGCTCCTTATAGCATGTTATTTGGACGCATAGTTTAAAAGATAGTAAAAAATTAAAATAATTCAACACTCGGTTCGGCGCACGTATGACGCCCAGCCAACCGATCAGAACCGAAATAAACCAACAGTGAACGCTTCTATGAGCGATGTTAGTATCAAATTGGCAAAATAATTAATGGAATACTTTTATCTATCGGTCTATATGTACGTTATAGAGCAAAGTTAGATTTTAACTAATCCCCCCCCCCCCGCATCTTTTTTCAATTTTAGAGAAAACCGTAAAGCGATATCACTTATAGTTTCCGCGCGATCCGTTACAAAAATATGAATATTTTTTATCATTTATTAATTTTTTTGCTCAAAGTTTAGTTTTCTTAAAAATTTTCCACTTTACCGCCATGATACATACCTATCTAGCATCCGGTATTCTCGCAAAGTCTCGCAAAAAGTCAGAAATGGCTCGACCAACTATGACGATATTTTTTGGTATGGAATAGAGTGGATGATTTAAAAACTCAATTGGACTCCGTAGGTAGCACTGTTGTCGAGATCCAGAAATCTCCCATGCAAAGCCGGATTGAATTGCTAGGTAGGTAGTAATAGTACTACGTTGGAATTATAACGTTAAAATTCTAATAAAACTTAATAAGAACATTCTTTAAAAAAGTTTAATTTACTTTTGAAAACATTGTTTGTAATTAAGTAAGGGATCAAAGTTACATCTGAATTTTATATTAAGGTCACTCCCGCTGATATTAAGAGGGTTGAAAACCACGAATAAAATTCAGTTAACAAAGACATTTATAAATATATTATTCCTATAGAATCATAAAATGCGTTGCGAGTTATAGTGGGAGCCCAGTTCCAAAACCAATTAATATGTAGGTACGTATGTTAATAAAATAATAAAGAAGCAAAAGTTGCAAATTAAATATAAGTATACAGTTAATTAATATTTAAATTTTCTATCAAGATTCTCGTCATTGCTTTCCAATTTGTGTACAATTCAATTTAAAATAACCTACTTTTCTTTGATAGTTAATTCACAAAATGTATTTTAAAATGCTGCTGTTATTGTCCCAACCTAAACAAAACGATAATTAACTTTGTTTTTTTTTTTTGTTAAGTGTATCGTCGAATATTCTTAATTGATTTTTATACTTGACTTAGTTTAGATTCTTATTGCCTGTTAATTGTTTTCTCATATTTTCTTTTAAATATTCTTCTATAAAATTGATCCCATATGTAAGTAATACTCAAATGATTTCTATTCAAGAATGTTTATGTAATTGAAAACGCCAAATACTCGGAGTCTGCTGCTATTTAGCAGTTATTTATAAGATTTTAGCTCCAGAGATCTACGCACATCTGCCATAACTAGTACAAAACTTCAGTTACTTTTAGGCTTCTAATAAAATATCTTTTGTTATGTGGAATGTAGGAAGGACCTCATAATTTCTCTCTTTATCGTTCAGTATTTTAAGTGTATGAAATTATCGTACTGATTCTTACAAATATAAGTAATTTTTTTTTAACTTTACCATTTTTGATTCAAAGAAAATCGAGACGAATATATCATTAACCCGTAGGTACGTAAAAAGTTAGCCACACCTATTCCACCTAAATAGATATTTGCGTTTCAAAGTTTTGTCTCTGTCAAATTCCTTTTATTGATGTTATCCACGCCACAAAGTAAAGTTTTCTGTATGATATAGTTTAAGAGTTTATTCCTTTTACATCTTCATTTCTCATATTTAGTACTTTTTTTAAGACGGTATGATTATTTAGAAAATATATATAAATTCGTATATACCTGGTACCCTAGCGCAAAGTGACCGCCGGGCGTCTTTTAATTATTTGGACAAAAGTGTCAACAAATACCATCAAAGTACAGATCTTATCTGTTTAGTTTTTTTTTTCTCTCCAAAATAATTAGGCTTTTTAATTATTTTGGAGAGAAACCTGACTTGCTGCACTATTTTCAAGATATGTTTTTTGTTTTTACATTTGTTTTTCATTTTTTTTTTCTTTACCAGTTGTTATATAGTTTATCAATAGGAGGTATAAAATGTACCCAAAATTAAATAAGACATAAAAAATTAATTACCTCAAAGTTTAGGTTAACTGTACGGTTGGAAACTTCCTCGAGCAGTGTTAGGGCCAGTGGAGTACGCTCCTTTGTCATCTAGGCGGGTGGATGATGGCTGCGGAGAACCACATAAGGATAAGATGGGGTAACTTCCAGGGCGATTGTTTGTGTCCAATCAGGTTCTACGGCAGAATCGCTGGAGGACTTAAGCACTATGCTCAATGACCTCAATAGTGCCTCCCAACGGATAGGTCTTAAGATGAACATGGACAAAACAAAGATCATGTTTAATGTCCATGTCACACCTGCCGGTAGTTGTTGGGAGCACTATGCTCGAAGTTGTTGACGAGTACGTTTACCTGGGACAAATAGTCCGACTAGGTAAGTCCAACTTCGACCGAGAGGTCAATCGACGGATTCAAATCGGCTGGGCAGCGTTCGGGAAATTACGACATATCTTCTCGTCAAGTATACCTCAATCTCTAAAAACTAGATTGTACAACCAGTGCGTGTTGCCAGTGATGACTTACGGATTTGAGACATGGTCCTTCACTGCTGGCCGTATGAGGACGCTCAAGGTCGCTCAGCGAGCTATGGAGTGGGCTATGCACGGAGTTTCTCTGTGTGATAGACTCAGAAATGAGGATATCCGCAGTAAAACCAGAGTGACCGACATAGCCCAACGGATTAGTAAGCTGAAGTGGCAATGGGCCGGCCATATAGCTCGAAGAACCGATAACCGATGGGGAAGAAAGGTTCTCGAGTGGCAGCCTCGTACCGGTAGGCGTAATGTAGGACGACGCCCCACTAGATGGAGTGACGACCTGGTAAGATATGCAGGAAGCCGATGGATGCAGGTGGCTCAGGACCTTGCTTTGTGGCATTACTTGGGGGAGGCCTATGTTCAGCAGTGGACTTGTGAAGGGCTGTGATGATGATGATGATGATGATGATGATGAATCAGGTTCTTCCTCTTATGATCCCTCTCAGTACCTTACAAAAGGACTCCAGAAGGGGATTTCAGATTTGAAAAGGAGGTATAAAAGTGGCTCTGTTTCTTTCCTTTTCTATATGGATGATTTCAAATTATTCGCCTTCAGTCGCTCCCAACTTGCGGAAGAGCTAAGCGTCATTTGTGATTTTAGCAATTCTATGTGTGGTACTCCTTGTTGAGACAGGAAGGGCAGTTAACTCTGAGGACATGGACTTATCTATGCCCATCAACATAAGGACCCTTTCTGAGGCTGAAACATACTGGAACCTGGGTATGTTACAAAATATAGGTATTGATGCGGCGGACATGAAACAATCAATTTGCGATCTCTTTTATGCACGCTTGATCAAAGTACTTAAATGCCTTTTGTCGGGCGTGAAAAGGCACATGCATTTAACGATTGTAACTGTCCTTATGTATGTATACCTTCGGCATCTTTGATGAACTCAGACTGAACTTAACTCCCTGGGTAGAAAAATCTTCACTATCATGACGTCCTGTAGGATGCACCATCCGAGACCTTTGGTAATAAGGCTGTACTTGCCGCGGAAGCATGGTAGGTGAGGTTTTTTAAACGCGCTCACCATGTATAATCTCGAAGTGTGCAGCCTTAATTGCTTCCTGACAAGATCGGATGATCCGTTTGGATCGATGTCTTTAAAGAATTTTTTTTTTTTTATAGAAGAGGGGGCAAACGAGCATGCGGCTCACCTGATGTTAAGTGACTACCACCGCCCATGATCAACCGCAACACCAGGAGAATTGCGGGTGCGTTGCCGGCCCTTTAGAAAGGAGTAAGCTCTTTTCTTGAAGGTCCCCAGGTCGTATCGGTCCGGAAAAATCGCCGATGATAAACTATTCCACAGAGAGGTTGTACGTGGAAGAAAACTCCTTGTGAAACGTACAGTGGTGGACCGCCAAGCATCCAGATGGTGTGGATGGTATCGGGACGTTTGCCGTGTCGTGCGTTCACGAAATTTGGCGGCTGGGATTAGTCCGAACAATTCCTCAGAGCACTCCCCGTGATAGATGCGATAAAATACGCAAAGAGATGCAACATCATTATAAGGAGACAACAACAGAATTATAAGGAGATCATTTCTTGTGATTAAGGGATTACCCCATCTATCCTCAGTGAACGAACAATGGTAAAACACGGCAGTACAGAGCGTTTCTGACTGGGTAACCGTATGGAAAGAGAAAGAGCTCAGAAAGTCCTACAAGGTTCCACATGAGCCTTTTGTAGATACAGTTGTCTTCCTCCATTGCCTACGTTTCAGTAACCTCTTTGGCAAAATCGAAGGCTTTGTCTTTGCGATACAGTATTAGGTTATTAAGACCAACAACTATCGGAGATACATTCTTAGTGATAATGGCACCGTCGGCATCTGTCGAGCTTGTTGTCATCCCTGTGAATCACATAAGCATGTCAACAGCGGTTGGTCAAGCTTTTTTACTCTGAGTATTTGCACAGTCACAAGCTAGTAGCTAGGATTCTACGCTAGGAACTCGCTCTGAAATATGGCCTCGTAGATCGAAAATTGCCTTGTTACAAGAACTTTCCGGAAGCCATGCTCGAAAATGACTGCACCAGGCTCTACTAGGAGCGGGCCATTATCACAGACAGGATTATTCTTGCGAATAAGCCTGATATTGTGCTGATGGACCGGGCACAGTCAAGGATATTTTTGATTTACGTACCATACCATACCATTCCGAAGACGAGAATCATGTGAAAGCCGAAGCAGATAAGAGAATAGAATATCTGGACTTTGCTCACGAGGTGGCTGACATGTAGGGTGGTCTACCTTTAGTCATCTCTGTGAACGGAATAATCCCGGTCAGCGTCTGTGGTCATCTGAGGTGACTGTGTCTTCGTGATGGACTGGGATGGATGGTCTCAAATGCGGAAGGCGGTGCTCTTCGATACCGCTCGTATTGTCCGCCGGTTTCTTTCCCTTTCCCTCTAACCCTCGGCGGTTTGGTTTCTCCTAGTGAAGGCTCCCATCTTTGAGTCGGTTGAGTTTTACTTATATACGTATTACCAGTATTTAGTTATTTATGTTAGTATAAAATAATAACTATTTATTATTTTCTTTCATATGTTTGTTCAGCCCAACCAAATGAGAATACGCTATAAATATTTAATAATATTAATACAATACACAGTACAATAAACCCTAAAAACAAAGCCAACTGTAATTCTCACTAGAGATGCATAATCGCACTGCAGTTAACTTAAGTAGTTGATTTTAATGACAATTACGATAATTACTTACTAAATTGAAAGCATGAAAACATTTTGTGACTTTGTTTATTACAAATTTTTGTATATAATTAACTTTTCTATTCTGACAAAGCACATAGGCGAATAGTAAAACTTGCGAAATAAATTTCTACACGAATGTATCAGACAGACTAATGTGGGCCATTCGGTATAATAACGGTGGGATCTTCTATCTACAAAAAATTGCCACGATATTTTTTATTGTACACGATTTCTCTTGTTCGCACTGTTCTGTCAAAATTATCAAGCAACATCAATAAATCATAAATAATAGAATAAATCTGTGGTAGTAGATGGCAGAACTGTTTTTCTAAGGCGATCGAATGGGGGACCCATTCAGACAGTCAGAGTACCTATCAAGGTACGCAAGGCACGCAATTTACGCAGCAGGCCCCGGGTTCAAATTTCAACATACCAACATTTTTGTACATAAATAATTGGCTAGTGCCTGGTTGTGCTTTGTCTACATGTATCTTTGACGCCGTGTACCTACTTATTATTATGATGTAACATATAAATGTTTCGTGGGGTCCGTTAGCACGATTCGTTGTCTTTAGCAAATATATACTCTTGAGGCACTATCATGCTAATTCTGATCCGTATTTAATAAACGTATCCACTCCTTTATATAAAAGGAAAAATATCAATATCTTGCCTCATCACATCAAAAAACTTTTTGTTTATCGACTATTTATAAAGTAAGAATTCCTAAACATTGCTCAATTATTTTAGTAAATCATTCAACATTTAGTTTGCAGTTACACAGTAATGAAGCGTTTGAAATATTGGTACGACAATATTTTTTAAAGACAAGAGAAATGTAAGTTAATACAAACAATGTATATGTCGATATGTTTTTAAATAAATTTATTCATATTTCTTCTTATTATTTATTAGTCCTTCAAAATTGACTTATTATTCATTAATAATTTTCTGGAAAGGTTGAAAATTTGCGACGTATAAACTTATTTGAAAATAATGCAAATATACAGTCTAATATCAAGGTATGCAATCACTTCGATAAAACATATGTTAAAAATGTAAGAAGTATAGATTGTAAGGTCAAGCACATGGTTTCTCTTTTCCCAAGATACTAAAACTAAGAGATATCTCGCTTCAAAGTCAGATCATTTTCTTTCCTTTTGTTGAGTAGGGCGATGTATTTGTAAATGGCGCTTGTCTGCTCGAGTCTGTGATGTAGTGAATTTTGTCAGCACTAGCTTTAAGTATTTAGATTTTTTTTGAAAAATGCTTCAGTAAGATATCGAGGGTTTTTTAAGATTTTGTAAGCAACGCTGTAGTTTGACCGTTAAGAATGGGAAAAGAGGAGGAAACCTGCGGAGAAATGTGACTTATGAATCGGTTAGCTGTACCATTATTTTCTTTTATTCATCCGACTATTAGGGTTTAGCTACAATGAGTTGCAATAGAAATAGCTTAGTTAATTTAGGTGTATCCGTTCCAAATGGAGATCGTGGAATCCTTCGTCTGTGATGCCGTTGGATTTTAGTCAGTAAGAATCACATAAACATAAGCTCATGGGAGGTAAGCATGAGGATTTTCCTACGAAACAAAGCTGCATCATAGCAAAAAGTAAGAGGAGACTCTCTAGTAATGTTTGACTTCTAATTAAAATATTTAAGTGTCATCAGCAACAGTAGTTTAAGGTGATACTTATATGTATACCATACAAAATTACCTAAAATGTATCTTAAAAACATGGGTAATTCTAAATAAGTCCACGTAAGCTTTTATTTATTTATTTTTCCTTCTGAAATTAATTAGTTCAATCAACTTCAATTGGCTGAAGTTCTAGTTTTCTAGTAGCAGGTGGCTTAGTTTTTATTTATAATTTAAGAAAAAATAAAACAAATAAATAAAACAAAATTACTCGTCCGGTTAGTTGGATAATTAGATTAATCACCTGCGGGTTATCTATCTTCGTTTTTATACGGTTCCCGTAAAATAATAAGCTAGACAAACTAAATTTAATTTATAACGACAAAAAGGAAAATAGATTTTGAGATTTTATTTTAGTTGTCTAAAGTTGAAATAATATCATAGGACTGTATTTTACTTTACATCTAAAAATGAACATTTTCTACAAACCCCTTTAGGGTGGGGGGAAGGGACTTAAAGTATTGAATGTTATATGTATATGTCGCAATCGAGTCTGTACTTCCGGAATGATTACTATTTTTATATAATGTCGCAATCAAGTTGGTACTTCCGGAATGATTATTTTAAACGATCAGAACGCAAGTGCCATCCGGTGCCGCTGGACAGACTCTACAACGTAGCGGTCGACCGGAGCTGCACACACATTATCGTGGGCTGTCGGAGAGTGAAGTTGTTTAGAAACTCTCCCGCGTTCCGTATAGTTTGTCCATAGAGTTACGTTCTGATTTATGTTAGTAATTATTTAAGTGGTTTTTACATAGAATTACATTGTTGTTAATTATTGTGATGGCTTTTTATCATTTTAAACCAACACCTCCCGTCGTACACTCACGAGAAAAATAAATTACTATGTCGGACGATAACGAGGGTAATTTACCCACTTCAATATATATGTACGCTAACAGTTTTATAACAAGAACCGTGTCCACAGGACGTAGAAGCATGAAATTGAGACAATTTCTTTTGTTACGTAGGCATCTATTAAGAAAATATTTGAGAACATTCAAACACTTAAAGTGTGAAGTATGGTGGACCAGTTATTACAAAACTTTTTTTAGGGACGGATTCTATTTGTTTGAAGAAAAACTTTTTAATTACTTTTGTAACTTGACTAGAATAATAAAATGGTTTTTAATAGCTTGGTGGTGGATAAACTTTTAAAATGAAATCATGAATAGTAAATATTTTAGAACTTTACGAAAATCTTCCCATATTTACCCCTAAAAACGTGAAGTATTTTTACACAAAACGGTAAATTTGTCTGTTTATCCCAGTGTATAGGTTGCTATTATTGTAATATTGAAACTAGACTGAATCAAAAGATTCTGGTAACACCATGGGTTATTTTAAAAGGTTTTGAATATAAATATTCTTCATTTTTGAATGTGCTGCATTTATAATTTAAATATTTGAGTATTTAAGCGCTGAATACTTTCATTTTATTTTATTTTCTTAATATTTCCAAGTAACAATATTTCTTCCGTCAAATTTCGGTCACAACAGCCTGTTTCAATGTATATTAGCCATTTATGCAGGACATTGAAACATTATGTGCGAACCTCTCGGTAAAGAGTATTCTGTAGTACGTAAGTAAATACCAAGGGAGTACCTACAAAATACTTTATTTTATGATGCAGGACAGGACATTTTCTACTCCCTCATTCTCATAGTCCGGGCGGGACAGTAATCCTACACAAATACAAAGAAATCAGACGCAGAACCAAGAGCTTGACGTGCTTTCTGAGGCACAGGAATGAAACACTGATAAAATCCTGACTCCTCCAAGCTGCTACTGGTAGTTTCTTGACAGATAACCCAACTGATTTTTTGCCCGATCACACTGATTAAATAAGGTCAAGTGACTTTATTACACTCAGTTGAGTTTAGTTTTATTTTGCTACTTAGCTACTTTAATTCATTTTGTTAGTGTCATAAGGTATTTCATTTGAGATAGGCATTTGAATGTTGTTTTAATTTCAAATATATTTTTTAATATTCATTTCAATATGATGCCTTATAGCAATACCAATGATGATGAAGATTGCTTATTTAGAACAAGCAATCATTATCCGTTGTATGGGAACCAATTGATGTCATTGAGGTCATTTTATTGTTTACTTACAATTAACGAGTTCCGGCTATATTTGGGTTGGATCTAATAATATGGCGTTATTAACATTTAATAAAATCAAAGACCATATCTTTTATAAATTTGTGGCTTAGATAAAACAATAAAACTTCAAATTTTTTGGTAAAAATTCCATCCTTCAATTGCTCTCTGTCCGTTCGCAAAGTTTCAACACAATCGGTTAAGGACATTTTGAAGATAAACCCGAACAAACAAAGCTAATCTTAATAAAATTCAGTTATTTTAACAATACAGACAGGTATAATTTTATTTATGTGTATGGATATGAAGCACAAGCATATAGTTTGCCCAATTACTTTAATGGTTCGTTTTTCATTCGTTAGTTTGTCTGATTGACTAACAAAAAGTATTCATTCAGATAAATATATTTCCAGATCTTTGCGACAGTTAAAAGCACAAATAAATTATCATCACTTATCATAACAAAAGTACTATTTCCATGTAAACAAAGTAGCGGACACAGCTAGCCTGAAATAAATTAATTTCTGCAATGGCGACAAGATTAATGACGATGAAGATTTGCCGTTGATTGATCAAGAACTATTAACATTTTTACAAATTGTTATTATATTATTATAACGTATTTGGAAACATCTGTTTAAATAGTATATACCATGTACAGATCAGGTTAGTGTTTGCAGAAAAGGCTGTTTCATACTATTAATAATCTATACATATGATAAAACAGTAACGAAAGAAAAACTGTACATTGAGAATTTTCGAGAAAAAATTAGTGGCTCTTGTTAGAAAAACGTAACTAATGACAAAAAGTGACTTTTTAGAATTTTTGTCGGTTTGTCTGTTTGTCTATGTGTATGCTACGGCCTCACGCCAAAACTACTGGATAAATTGAATTGAAATTCAGCAAAAATGTTCTTTGTAAACCAAGGAAGGTTTAAGGCTACATAATATTATCGCGCCGTATGTTATAGGAGGTAAGCAATATTGATTTTAAAAGGTTTTTCTTCGTAATTGTATGCACAAAATAATTGAACGCCTAAAATGACATGTTATTTATTAGTTAAAATTAAAATTAAAATTTAACTCTGGGAACATAATAATCACGCTATTTTTATAAAGGAGCGGGGCAGTAATATTACAAATTGCAAGGGAACAGCTGTTTAACAATATGTCAACGGGGAATTTAGCGGTAAAGTCAGGCGACCGTTTACCGCATTAAATGGTGCGTGTTTAAATCCCATAATATTGTTTCGAAAAATCGTAATTTTTTTAATTTTTGCATTTTTATGTGCATTAGGAAATCTGAGAACTTTATATGTCTTATCTAATTGTGTGGAGAGTTTCACACCAATATTACTAAACAGATTGATTGGTGGTACAAAAAGTTACACTATCATGAATTCAAGTCAAACTTTTGGTTCTAAGTTATATCTTACGCTTGGTTATTCTACGCCTGGTATCTAACGTTTGTTGTAGGTAATTTATATAAGTATGCGATTCTTAGTTTTGTTCCTTGCTGCTGTTACTATATTTTTAATGCAAAAATAATGTACTTGTCTGTTAAATTAACGGTAATTTAGTTTAGGTTAAATAATATGTAGTTTCCGTTTTCTAACTAGATGGCGTTGGCGTCGAGTTAGATTGCTCTAAGGTTTTGTTCCCAAAAGGTGATGTTATAGGTGCCGATGGGCCGCTTTCATCCTATAGAAACGGAGGTTACCTTTGTTGTTTGTGTTGGTTGATGTGTTTTATTTCCTGCGAATAATAATTATTTTTCTACTTACTAGCAATTCTTACGTACTTATTCGATTACTTTTCATTGTTTTGAATATCGTTAGTATCGGATTATGAAGGAGTTTTAGCCGTACCTTTTAGAAAAAGTTCAAATCTGTCTCGAAACTAAAGGGTTTCTAAGATGCGCAGGTTAGTTCGATCTTTCGAAACCGACGCAGAGCGTGAACAGCGGCTAGGTGCTAACCGTGAGCGTAATGCACTAAGTTTGTCCGCAGAAACTAGCACGCAGCACCAATTACGACTAGAAATTAAACGAGTCCGCACTACTGCTTCTCGATCTCAGGAAAGTGTGGAACAACGAGAAATGCGTTTAGCTTTCGACCGGGATCGTCATTCTTTGTCTCACGCATCCGAAATGGTTACACAAAGGGATCAGAGGTTGAGTCTTCAGAATATTCGCTCTGAGACTGCTCGATCACTTGAGAGCAGTCAGGAGCGTGAGATACGACTTGCGCGTGACCGAGAGCGACATTCTTTATCTGGCGCTTCCGAAACGGATACAGAGAGAGAGAGAGAGAGAGATCAGAGATTAAGTCTTCAGCTTTTTTGCACTGATAAGATAAGATAAGATAAGATATATTTATTTGCAAAAACATGTGTAGATAATAATACATTAGATATTTATTATTGGTCTTAAAGTTATAACTTTGAATCAACATGTTTGACCATAGTTGGTGTACAAATATGAAAAAAAAATAGAATATAAAGATAGCTGTAACAGATAATTAATGAGTTATGACAAAAGGTATAATATCTACTAAATAATTTATCAGAACATGAAGTAATTGAATGTAATTAATTTCAATTATATTTCCTATTAAAAAATAATTATACAATGTCATTAACAATACAACGATATTAACAATGTATATAATAAAGTAGTAAATAGTAATTAAATAGGTTTGTTACATTCATGATTCAAGATTTGTCGTTAAGGAAGTCATTAACATTATAATATCATTTTGCAGTCAATATTTTTTTAAGTTTTCTTAAATAATCCTGTATTCAATTGTTGTCGTTGTCGTGTGGAATTTTGTTATATATTAATGGAGCTTTGCATACTACACTTTTACGCAGTAGCGCTGTTTTAGCAGGGTGAGCACATAGTCTATTGTTGTCTCGGCGATTACGTCTTACATTGTCTGATAGGCGAGGAAACAAGTGTGGGTTGCTTCTTACGAATAAAGCTATTTCCGATATATATAGTGATGGAAGTGTGAGAATTTTGTGTTTAATAAATAATGGCTTACAGCTCTCCGTACTTTGAATACCAAACATGGCCCGTATGTATCGCTTTTGCATTTTAAATACCATATCTGTGTTAGTTGAGTTGGCCCAAAAAATGATGCCATATCTGAGAACAGATTCAACAAGACCATAGTATGCCGAAAAAAGCGTATCTGTGTTGATAGTTTTAAAGATTTAATAGATTTTGTGATCTTTGTACAAAGTGCATTATACTTGTCCTCGTTAAATTGATTTTTAAATTATTATTGTTTAGCCATGAAATTATAGATGTCAATGCGTTTTTGATGTCAAATTTATAATGATTAATGTCCTTACATGCAATTTTAACAGTACTGTCATCAGCAAATAGTGTAATAGGCTGTGTCGTTGCATTTGGCAAGTCGTTAACATACATAATAAATAAGAGTGGCCCCAGTACACTGCCTTGGGGCACGCCATATGATACATAGCGCTTCTTGGAAGTGTATATTTCTTCATTTTTGGTTTCAAGATTCACTCTAGTTATTTCTGTTATTTGTTGTCGATTATTTAAGTAGGAACGAATTAAATCTAAGACATTTCCTCTAATACCGTAAGCGTCAAGTTTATTAATAAGTATATTATGGTCTACATAGTCAAATGCCTGTGACATATCGCAGTAAATAACACAAATGGGAAATCTTTTGTCAACATGGCATATAATATTTTCAATGAATTCATAAATGGCCATATTTATGGTCTTATTTTGCCGGAACCCTTTTTGTTCATTGCACAAAATTTTGTGATTTTCGAGATAGGAATTAATTTCACCATAAAGATATTTTTCAGAAATTTTTGAGAATATTGATAATAATGCTATAGGTCTATAATTTTCCATTAACTGTTTATTTCCTTTTTTGAATAATGGTTTTATAATTGATAATTTAAGGTCTTTTGGAAATATTCCTGTTGATATACATAAGTTATGATGTGACTCAGATGGTGGCATATATCCTCACTTACTGCATTAATTATTTTTGTGGAAATACCATCGTATCCTACACTGTTCGTGTTTTTCAATGTTTTTATAATCTTATTTATTTGGTATGGTGAACTTGGTGCAAGAAACATTGAATTTAATTGGTGTTTAATTGTAGTATTTACTTTTTTCCCGGCATCCGGAAGGGGAATAACTTTTTCAATAAAATAATTATTAAACGCGTTTGCTATTTTTTTAGGATTATCTATGCAAATTCGATCATTAATTTTTATGTTGACAATAGTTTCTTTAGGTGTATTGAGTCTTGTTTTGTTTATAATTTGCCACGCTGTTTTACTTTTATTACTTGAGATTTTTATTTTATAATTATTTTGTGCACGTTTAGTTAGGGTTATAATTTTTTTTAAATAATTTACTATATTTTACATATTTTAATTTGTTCTCTTTAGTTGAATTCAATCTGAATTTCCAAAGCAAATCTTTTTTCTTTCTACTGCAAACCTTGACTCCATGGGACTTGAGATTTTTATTTTATAATTATTTTGTGCACGTTTCGTTAGGGTTATAATTTTTTTTAAATAATTTACTATATTTTACATATTTTAATTTGTTCTCTTTAGTTGAATTCAATCTGAATTTCCAAAGCAAATCTTTTTTCATTCTACTGCAAACCTTGACTCCATGGGTCAATAGTAAACCAAAATGACATACCCATTTTTGTTTACCATTGACTTTTATCAAAACTTGTATTTGCGGAAAACAAAGGTCATAAAAAAGTTTAAAATCATCAATAAAATATTAGTAGGCTATGTTTGGGTCATTAGCATGGTAAATATTCAAAAAAGATAAACTTTTAATACACATTTTAAATTTTTCAATGTTCTCTGAGCTATAATCACGTTTTCTGGTACGCCAAAAATTTTATGAAGGTATTTTTTTAGCAGGTGCTTTGATTAACTGAGCAGTATGGTCTGAGAGACCTAATTCTAAAATTTCAGTTTTACAACCCTTTTTGAAATTGTGTGCAAAATTGTCAATACATGTTCGAGTGGCTAGTCTCGTCGGTTCATGAAGTGCTATCTTAAGATTATAACTTAATAATAAACATTCAAAATCTAAAGTAACATTATTGCTTTTTAAAACATCTATATTAAAATCACCAGCAATTAAAATATTTTTTAAATTAACATTGGCAAAATAAGTCAAAAGTTTTTCCAACCTCTGAAAGAATGTATACAAGTTATTTTGATTGGGTATTCTATAAATACATATAATAACAATTTTAAAATCAATAAGTTCAATTGCACAGCACTCAAATACATAGTCAAGACAATATTTACTAATTTCTGAAAATTCCCTGAATTTATGTTCTTTTTACAGTAAGATGCATGTTCCTCCTCTCTTGCTGTTGCTTCGGCTGTAAGACGAAGCCAAAATGTAATTTGGTACATTTAGGTTTAATTCCTAACCTGCCATCATAAAATGCTCTGTTATACATATAGCGTCTATAAATTTGTTTATGTCTCTGAGTTCTTACAAATTTATATATAATGCATCTGATTTGTTAAGTAGTCTTGCAATATTTTGATGTAAGAAATGTACATATTTTTCAGAGAAAAAACTGAGTGTCGGTTTCTTTTTCGTCAATTTTTAGAGACCTTGTCGAAATATCAGGAGTACTGTGTTTTATACTATTATTTTTTTGTATGTCGATCTGTTCAAATGAACACAAATCAATTAAAATATTGTCCATAATACGGTCGTATATGTTTTTTATTCCGTATATATTAATTTTTCCTGTTTTATAAGAAAACATATCTAGTGATAGATCACGGTTGCAGTCAAATAGGTATGCGTATTCATTATTCTGTATGTCAAGATGAAGGAGATTAATAAACATTTCAACTTTAAAATTATATATAGGTGCTCCTGTTATATATGTCGGTACACAAATTATCTTATTAGTGTGGGTTACTTTTTTAGGGAATCTTTTATCATATTTATTGTGTTAATTTGACTCCCCTCAGCTTTAATATCGTTTTCTCTAATACAAAAAATACAATAATCATTTAAGGTAAAGTCTTTTAATTTCTTTTCTATGTTGCATAAAAGTTCCTATATAGTACCATTCGGGATTACATAATGGCAGAAATCAAAGTAATTTGAAAACACGTCTTCAATTATGGATAGGGTCTGTTTTGTTACTGCTTAGAATGCATAATTTATTCTTTTGTTTACGATTTGCTATCATTGTTGTCAGTTTTCATTAAGTTGAGGTTTTTTGTTATTATAAGAAAAGGAAGTAGATATTTCTTTTGATTTATTTGCTGTATAGACATAACACGTTTGAGTTTCTTTGTTACGCATCTGAGACGAGCTTTTGGTATGTTCTCCTGATGGTTGAGAAAGTTCGTCATTGTTTTTATTATTGTTTTTATTATTGTGTTCAAAAATTGGCACGTTATTGTTATGCAATGTTTTGCACTTTCGTTTTGAAACTGGTGTTATGCTTTTTTTCTCAGGCGTTGAGTATATTTTTTGTACGCGTTGTTAGTCTTTATTATGTTTTGAAGATCAGATTTGAGACGAAAGTTTTCGCTATTTAGATTTTCAATCTCTTGATGAGCACTCTGTAGTTGCGTCGTAAGTGTTTTAACTTGTTCGCTCAAATAATATAATACGTCACTATTGTCATGTAAGCTATCCAGAATACTCATTACTGTGGATTCAAATATGTTTTTTTCATTGTTGTTTGTAAGGTCATTTAATGAACTTGTTCTACAAGGTTTGCGATAAGTAATGTTATTGCTGTCTGTATCCATTTTATAAAATTTTATATTATTATTGGATATCGTAGCGCCCTCTGTTGAAATCAGCTTATAATTCTTACACACGAATATCTATTGCTTTCTGTTAAATGTGGGTCAATAAGTCTCGCGATACTAAGTATGTTAATATAATTTGTTGAAAAATTAATCACAAAAAGACTAACGCTAAGAGGCTCGAATCATCACCTTTCAATGTACTCGTTCAAATGTAGCCTAATGTGCCACTCGACCACGATGTAATTACGATATTACGCTGAAATTTTGGTATAGTTCCTACCAGTCTTGTTTTTTAAATACGGCAGGTCGGTTATTGTGACTCATAACTCAGGAATTTTTTCCAAGTTCGGTGCACTGCTACACCGTAAAGTTAATCACTTTTTATAATAATCATTTACTTTTCTGACACTGGACGCACACTTTTTAGTATTAAATGGCAATAATATATTATTTTCATCACTTCAGCTTAAGGAAATATTATTTGTAAAAGTTTCACAATTAAATACACTTATTTGATAATGATAGTGGTTATTTATACTTGAAAACACTTCCGCACCTCTATTGATACTTGTGAGACTCAAGTTATATTGAAAATATGATTATAGAGAAACTAGAATTATGCTTTACTAACTAAAAATAAAATTATGATATTATATATTAACAAAATTTAATATTTTATCACATCAGTTTTACATGATATCATATCAGTTCACATGTACTATTCAATGAGCGCCTATACACGAGAGCGCGGAACGAGCGACCAAACCAAACTCAAAGTAAGTACTCTGAGACTGCTCGGTCGCTCGAGAACAGTCAGGAGCGCGATACACGCCAAGCAAGCGATCTCGAGCGCCACGCAGTATCTCGCGCTTCGGAGACTTACACTCTTAATTCCACACGGGATCGGTGAAATATACGGGACGAAAAGTTGTTTGTTGTATAGGTGTTAAGTCTCGGCAATATATCATAACGGCTATAATTTATTTTGGAAAATGGAACACCTGATGCAGAATCGCAACAGACCAGCTAAAGTATAAGAGATATAAAAATGTTGCCGTAGCAAAAAATATTCAACGTGAAGAGTATTTTCTGCTGTGAGAATAAATTTGAAGATCTGGAACACCTATTGTGGAACTCCAAAGCCCAGTAACATTATAACATATGTAGGGATGACGTGATAGCAAAAGTTGTTTAGTCTGATAGGCATTTCCTGTTCACTTACAAAAAGATCTGGAACGTCTTGCACATCATGTTGTTTTCCCGTCCACAGGCTCTTAGAATTCGACATCAGACGTTTCAGATCTTCGATTTTGAAGATCCCGTTGTCGCTGGCATAAACAACAGGATTCGCGTACGAAGTCGGGGGCAGAATCTAGTGTAGTAATAAATTATTAACTACTTAACCTACGCGCATGTATGCGTAGGTATATGGATGTAGAGGAGGCGACAGAGGTGTCTCAGGATTGTACCAAATGGAAGTCTGTAGTCTCTGCCTACCCCTCTGAGTGACAGGCAGTATTTATGTTATGTTAATATATCATTAAGGTACTGTAGATCAAGTAAGTAAGTAACTAAATAAATGAAATGTTAATACGAAAATGTCCTTTTTCCATGGAGGGAAATTTTATAACATTTAAGAGATTATAAAGTCAAGTAAAAAAATTGTACGCATAATATAGTAAATAAATCGATTCGTCGAAATTGAACGTTCTAGATTAACAAACAATTTCCTGTCAATAAATCAATGCGCGACAACGTTTCAGTTTCATTTCCTTAACGGTATTCCAAATTACAGCTCCTGTCATGTCAGACCTGCTGTGAAATTACGTGGTAGAGCCACGCTGCAGTTATATTATTGTTTTAGCACGAAAAGGTTGACTTGACCGGGAAAAGACCGCGCTCTCACAGAATACCAGCGAGAAATAGCAGCTCGATGCTGCTGTGTTTTCTATGTAGATGACCGGAGACACATTTTACACATTTGCATTTTTATTATTTATCGAGGTTAAATGTAAATGTCTATGGGCCACCACTTACCATCAGGTGGATTTTGTGTTCGTTTGTCACCATAATTCTATTAAAAGAAAGAAATACGCTGTGAATGAACCCTAATAAAGATCATATTATAGGTGACCTAACGACGCTTATAATTAACGAGTAGTAACTATTTTATCCTTGACCTTTGAACACGGTGCCGATGACAATTGAAGTATAGCTGTTTGCCTAGTATGATAAACTTACAGATACTGCCAAATTTACAAGATTTTAGCATTGAAGTAATATGTACTTACATACCAGCTTTTTCAAACAAAAAAATTGCGGTACTCTGTGTTGGCGCGGTTGGTTTTTTTATCATAGAATAAACAAAGGTAGAATGATTAGTAGGTACTAGTAAATTGTATTGTTAAAAAGGTAAATACTACTACGTAGTACTATTATTTATTCTGTGATTATACCAAGATTTTTTTTAATTTTGTCATTTATTTTGGATTCTATATTTGCTTATTTTATATAATATTACATAATATTACGTTTTAATGATATTTTTATCCAAATATTGTAAAATGTATATATGTCTAATATAAAAACATACTAAATGTATGTGTAACAAAATTTATTAATATAACATTCAAATTAATATATTATATTAAAATATATATTATATATATATATATATATATATATATATATATATATATATATATATATATATATATATATATATATATATATATATATATATAGAATAAGAGTCGTTCATAAATGCTGGGAACGCAAAAGTTAAAAATGAACGAATTTATTCCGCTTTGATTGTGATGTGGAAACCTAAAAATAACATAAAAGAATAATGAGCAGTTTTAAATATAAAAAATAGCCTTATTATGATAATTTATATATGTTTCTACAAAAAATGTGTATAATAATATATTCGTCCTATACTTAAGTACAATGTCGCATCTGAACAAATTAATTTCATTTTTTTTATAGGATAAGGGTGACAAACGAGCACACAGTCCTCCGATGGTAAGTGGATGCTGTGGCCCATAGACATCTACATTCGATTAAGAATCAAAATGCTGATGCATTGTCACCCCTGAAGACTAAGATGGAATGCCTCGATCCCAGTAAAACGGGTCTCCGGTTCTCTACACTCACCATACGAAACACAGTAGCACTGGTTTTCTGTGAGAGCGTGGTCCTTCCCCGGTCGAGCCGACCCATTCATTCTACAACCATAATATAGCTGCAGCGTGGCTCTACCACAAATTCTATTTTCCACGATACGAGATCGCGTCTTTGGAATAATTTGTTTTACTATTAATCTATAATACTTTTTATTGATTATCTTATTAACCGATGAAATGAAATTCCTTGGTTTTTACTGACATTTCTTGAATTATTTGTGCAATATCTAAGTACACAGGACTGCGTATTTTTACCATGAGGTTTTTTTTTAAATCAACACAACACGTGACAACTTTACAAGCGCCTAGCGAGTGACTGATTAAAGTACGACGTAAGCACCGCAGTGTAATGGAACAGAGTAGCTGAATGCAGTGTTGCCTCTAGTACCTAGTACATAATAGCTCAATAGATTTTAATGTGAATTTAAAATGAAATTCTAGATCCAATGATAACAGAAATCAATTTTTACCTGTATTTTTTATTTAAAATTATTAATTTTACAGTGAATCATTAATAATTAAAGAAAAAGGAAATAACAGTCACTGTGTATTATAAAAGTTTAAAAAGTGATTATTTTATAAATTAATCATAAAAATATTATATACTAGGAGAGAACTGTTAGAGTCTAAATTGATTCTAAGTAACTTTAATTTGTTGATTGGTCAATTTGGATAATGATTTCTTATAGTTACGCGAACACTACATATTTAAATAAAACTGGATGTTGCGGAATGATTTCTTATATTTACGTGAACACATTGATTAAAACTAATTTTACGGATTTTATCGCGCAGTTTGCGATCAAATCCTAGATGGCCCCAATCAATAGTTCAGATTTGATAGACCACAAATCCTCGCGAAAGAACATCGATTCCTACCAAGGATGATACGTGAGTCTACTGAAATTAAAAAACATCCTAATTTCAATAGAGAAAGAGGCTGGGTACTACCACCTGCTTGGGACCCTATAATTAATAAAATTAAAACTAAACCCAAGCTTACCACTGCAAGACTTCAAAACACAGTTAGTTCATTCTGTGTAGATCGGACCAAAAACAATAATTAAAAAGCTGAAGGTACTCCGGGTTAACGTTGACATTGGAACGTCAGTCACCTCAGTCCCCCGTGACCATGGGTGCTGGAAAGCACCCGAAACGTGGGGTATTAAAATAAAATAAATAAAACGTGATAAAATCCGTAAAAGCAGTTTTAATCAACGGATTTTACGGATTATATCGCGTATATTAACTTATCTTAACGAAGTTTCGATGGTCATGGGGGGAGCGAAGAGTAGTGTTCGAAGTCCTAATGTCATAGTTAACCACGGCTACATCCAGATTAAAATTACTAATTTTTGTTATGATCTACGCAGTATTAACTTATAGTATCTTGAAGTTTTCTAGTTGTATGTATGGTATGAGATTTAATTTTATTAAATATAGTATCCCCAGCAGTTTGTAGCACCCAGCCACCTTCTCTATTGAAATTAGGATGTTTTTATTTCAATAGCCTCACAAATCATCTTTAATAGGAATGGATAACCTTTAGCGAGAATTTGCCATCTGTCAATTCAGATGTAATGACAGAGGTTATCATTTATTAAGAGGATACCTCGAAAATGAATCAAAGTTTTAGGGGCGTGGCTTATTTCTTTGTCGGTGAAGCTAACGGTCGACTGAGGGAGTGTCAAAATGAAAGTGATGCAATGATTTCATAGTACGCAAATTATGAGATGGCCATACAGAGCAAGCGCTCGTTAAAAAACTAAACTAAAACTTCGTTATGGATTAAAAAACTGGTTTATGAGAACTTAGATATGATTATTTACTATAACTTAAAAATAATTCCATGAAATTACTCGTAAGAATATTGTGGTGTCATCGAGATTTATAATTAGAGTCAACTTTTTCAATTTTTTTCTATCGAGAAAATCATATGATATCGTGTTTTCCTTTTATGCAATCTAAGACCAACAACACACACAACAAAAATTATATACCAAAATTTTGGTTTGTAATCTATAAAACTTAGAAAAATATTTTAAATAGTAAAACCGCCAAATTTTCGAGGTATCACCTTAAAAATAAAACGACGCTCTGGAAAGTCTGCAGTCTGTGAAAACGTACAGGGTCAAACGTCAGGAACATCGAATAAGTTATTATATGCGATAAAATCCGTAAAACCTAGTGTTTTTTAAAATGTCTATTTTGATTATTAAAAATACAGTATAACTTTAATATATATAATACAGTACAAGCGTTAAAGCTAGCTAGATTATTAAGAGCAAAGCTATTATTAACCATTTTTATTCATTTTCAAAAAAGAAAAATGTATGTTAAAAATATAAGTACTGTTTATAATATTTATTCTGTTTGAAAATTTGTAAAAAATTGTTGTGAAATCATTATACGGCAATATAAATAATATAACAAACACTTAAGTCAGTCTCAATCGTTAATATAACATTTCTGTACAAAACACCTTGTATAAGAGGGATAACAAAATTACGTTATTTTATCAGAATAACTCACAATCAAAGTAAAATTTTCCCTCGTTAGGAAGTAATTGCAATGTAGATGTTTTATTTAGTTAAATATGATTATTAAATATTAAAACTTACGGACATTTAATGACAAAATTATAACTCTTGAATTTCAAGCAAAGATGTCTTTCATCTGAAATAAAAAGCACGCTAATTTAATTAGCTGACATTTTACGTCGTCATTAATTCATTAATTACAGATTTTTAAAACACTCGGCTGAATAGAATAATGGCATATAATATAGGGAAAATTTGACAACTAATATATACGTGGTAGAGCCTTGCGACGACCAACGACTGGTCCGGGGAGAAGACCACACTTGTAGTATAGCAGCTTAAAGTAGCAATTCAATAATGTTGTCTTCACATAGTGAGTGTAGAGGATCGGAGAAACCTTTCACTGGGAACAAGATATTCCATCGTTGTCATCGGGGGTGAAAATTCCTCTGCAGTTTCATTTTTAATCGCTTACCATGAGGTGGACTTTGTGCTCGTTTTGTACTTCGTCACCCTCATTATAAAAAAAACTTCCCTTTTTTTAACATTTAACCTCTGTCGCCTTTCACTACCCTATTGGGAAAATAAAGCGTAGGGGATTCTCATACGCCCCTCCCCACAACAATTCAGTGTAATTTTTTATACAAAATACTTTACTTATACGTAGTAAGAACTTTATTGATATAAGTAATTCAAATGTCAGAGACCGAATTTCTGTATAAAATTCTTATAAATCTCTTGAACGTTATTATTTTTATTTTTAAAAGATCCATGTGAAGCTAAAACATAAAGGATGAAATCAGAAAATAAAATCTTATAATTACGAAGTGCTTACTTAATTTTGGAGTTCTTCGACAGCCTTTGAGGACAAAATTTGTTAATGAAATAATTGTTCCTTAGGGTAGGGCGTCAATTTAATTAAGTTTTAATAAACGTAATAGCGCTGAGTCATCTTTAAATTTTATAATTTTTGAGTGATAAAATTTACTTTAAATTTCCTTGTTTTTCAATTTCAATAGTAATAACATACACATTTTTTAATGTTCAACAGCGTTTCTACATCGAAGATAAATAGCAACACCGCCTCGTCCCGATCCGTGCGGTCGTTACGAATCAAATGAAAACCCGGAAGCAAGTAGGATGTTAATGGAAGACATGGTTGTAACCATAACTCCAAAACAAGGATAGCGTGTATGTTTTTGCTATTAAAACTTGACAACATGTCGGGGTAATGAGCAGGAATGCTTTGAGTTTTTGTGTGAATAGCGTTCAAGTTTTTGCGAAACTCAGAAAAAGTTGAAAGTAACATAATATTTAGGGGTGCAATATATTAAAATATTCAAAGCTATCAATATTGCTTAATTCATCATAAGTAGAATCAAAGGCGAAGGAATGAAGGAATTGGGACTTTGAACACTATCATCTGAAGAAATCATATTAAATTATATTTGATTACTATATATATATATATATATATATATATATATATATATATATATATATATATATTTAAATTAAAATAAATTATTTAAATGTAAAACGTTAACTTACCATAGACCATGGAGTGACAGTACCTTAGTACCATGGAGGTTTCTCTAACCTCCACGGTTAGTACGTTAACTAGCAATTAACTAACTTACAAATTTTTTATCACTTATATTAACACATTCAGTGTCCGATTTTCAGTCACAATAGTAAGACTATAGCAACGTATTATATGTAATGCACGGGACAGTGAAAAGGTTAAATATTCCAGAGAAAGGTTATACTAACAATTAGCTTCCTTACAAAAACATTATAACACTAATAATAAGCATTTCAAAGAGAGATTATTAATCATTACATTTTACTATCTAAATAACAATCAACAATGAAAAGTAATGTAGATTTAATGATAGAAAGAAAAATATGAAGTCCAGGGAAAATTAATAACAATAAGAATTACAAAAAGTAATAAAATGATGACGTTAAAGAAGAGAGTTCATTATTTACCGGTCCTCTTAGTACGCTGTGGTGCACCTTTATATTCGGGGACCTTTATATTTATTTGCCTCAACCACAATCTGGAGTAAAAATATTACTCCATCCCTAGTCCAACATTTTTAATGACAAACCTTTTCCTTTTCTTAGCTTCAAAAAAAAACCACTAATACCACTGTGGCGCCTCCTTGTAAGAAACTCTGACTGTGTTATACCTGTGCCCTTAAGTTTGGTTTTGGAGTGCCAAACCTTGTCTCGAATCACAGTATCGCTGAATTTGACAACCCTAGGCCTTGAAAATTTACCGGAAGGGCGTCCGAGACGATAACAACGGCTTATGGATGTTTTACTGAAACCTGACACTTGTAGTTTCGTACTGATAAGTGTACTTATGACGGCGGCAGTTTCCCCAGATTTTTCTTCAGGAACTCCATGGAGTAGGATCGTTTTTCTGCGGCGACGCATTTCACTAAGACCTAGTTCTCTTCCTAGATAATCTCCTCCTCAAGATCTCATTCCTCCTTAGACTGGAGATTAAATTATAAATCTTTTATATTTTAAATAAATAAATTGACTTGGCAATCGCACTACACAATATTATTAAATATAATATGTATTACTTGTGAGATACATTGTGTTTTCATGCGATAGTCAAGTTAATCTATTTATTTAAAATATAAGAGATTTTTGATATTAATATGGTCACTATAAGATATTGTTAGGTTAGCTAAGTACGTAATAACTTAAGACAGAAGAACCCTTAAGTAGGGACTGAATAAATTAACCAACTTGGTATTACATGAATCTCAAAACATTGGTAGAAGAACTGAGTTGCGTTGAGACTTGTTTTTTTTACAAGATATGTTTTTGATGGCATCAAGTTTTCACTACTAACATGCCAGTCATTTATCCGCATGGACATGTTATTAGTAGCAAAGGTTATGTCTATCACTTCTTGCCTAGCACGCGTAACAATGGGTGGTGTTCACCATAAGTTTAGGCTTACCAGGCGGCTGGATATGAGAAAATCATTTATTATCAATCGTTGATGTTAGTACTTCCCCAGGCTGTGTGGTGTTCCTACCTCTAGGCCACTCCCCCCCCCCGTGCCAGATCTTTTTATTTGACCACATCTAGAGCAAAGCGGTTTAAATCGTCGACGACCGAGTTCTTCCAGATTGGCTCGATTCACTGGCGCTGGCTAGGGATTTTGCATCCGTTTGCGTTTACTATCGTATCTAATACGGGAGTGCTCTGAGGGATTGTTCGGCTATTCCAGCCGCAAATTTCACTAACGCACAACGCCATAAAACTCACGATATCATCCACTTGCTAGGCGGTCCACCTCTGTAGGTTTTACTGGCAGTTTTTTCCTCGCACTACCTCTTTGTGGAACCATTTACCATAGATGATTTTTCCGGATCGATACTACTTAGGCACCTTTAAAAAAGAGCTTACTCTTTTCCAAAAGCCCGGCAATGCACTAAGTGTTGCAGTTGCTCATGGTTGGTGATAGTGACTCACCATCAGGTGAGCCGCACGCTCGTTTGCTCCATATTCTATAAAAAGATGACTGTATATAAGAAAATAGGTGGTGGTAAAATGGCACGACTGACGATGTATATGAAAAGAGAACAACGAAAGTGAAAAATTATGTCACATACACAGGTGATAATGAACGATTTTGAACTTATTTACGTTTTCTACGTTCATATATGAAAATATATGAACTGAATACTTTTTTTAAATTGTAATAAACCACAAAACATAATATTTTTAGGTAGGTCATGCGTGCCATTAATCACGGTCTTATACAGCGTCGGCATTATGTTACGCTCTACATTCCTAAGACAAGTAAGATTTTCTTTACTGAACAAGCTATTTATAATAATAATCGCGTATGATAAATTGTATCAAGTATTGCTTCTAGATTTATCCAAAATATCATAAAACTGGTAATTACAATTTGCCGCAACTTTTCCTTTGACGATCATTTTACGTTTGTTCCAATGAAATTTAATTAATCTCGGTTTAATCAAATTATTTCAACTAAAATATAACAGTGATGATCAATAAACTGTTCATTATTTCGCTTAATTAAATATATAATATGCAGCCTAAATTATTAGATGTTTTATGAAACTCTGTATTGAGTTTTACATTTAGAAGTATCCCCCAAAGATTTTAATTTGGAATCCTTGGAGACAGAAAACTGAATCACGTTGATGCGTGAGTTATATCTATCTATATTTATGCCATGGTTCAATCTTAGAATTGAGAAGATTGTAATATGCCTGAGCATTTCTTGATATGCCGCCATTTCTTGATTAGGCCGATGATTTTCTGCCGTAGAACTTTGTGCTTATTATGCTTATTTATACTCTTATCCCACGGTGATATAATTACTGTTACGAGCTTGAGATTCGTGACAATAAAAATTGCCGATAGAATTACCTAAATTAACACTTTCATTTACTTTATACAAATTAAAGTTAAAAACACTAATAATTAAACACACTAATTCACTTAATTCCGCTCCGAAGCTTCGCTTTGTCGCCGAGTTCAACACTACACTGCCGCGATCGCATCTTGCGCCACCTATTTATTTAAATTAGCAAAATATCCGGAATGTTCAAGTAAACACGCGCAAGGTACCGAGAGTTCGAGTATAGATTTTCTAGAATCTTAGTTCTTCGGGTGGCGCTGTCGGTCGAAAGATGTGTGATGTCATAAACTGCAACGCTCCCCTCGCTCTCGTTCCTGACACTAGATGGCGCTAGTGCGCTGATTTGAGCGTGGCGTAACACTGCCCCCTCCTAAGACATGCTCGTCCCGAGCATTATCGGCCCCATAATAACGCGCCAAGCGATCCACATGGACGATCTTAGGAGTCCCTCTTGCGCCTTTCTGTAACGGCTCCGCAATGTCAAGGGATGTCCTATCCCGTGGTGCACCAACATTGTACAATTTCGATGCTCCTCTACTCCGTGTCTGAGGTCCCCTCACAGCCGCACAACTTGTACATGTACGACACCAATCCTCCACATCGTCACGATAATGGACCCAGTAAAACTGTTCTCGGACCTTCAGTAGAGTTCGTTTAACTCCCAGATGGACTCTTGAACGACCATTATGGCACAGCTGTAAAACATTCGGCACTTTAGCTTTAGGGACAACCATTTGCAAACGACAGCTGTCTCCTCGACCATTGTCCCATTTACGGCACAGGACTCCATCCTGAAGCAGCAAGCTGTCCCATTGGGCCCAATAACTTTTCGTAGTTGAACTCATCGCTGAGACGTCCCTCCACTTAGGCTTGGTAGCACGGGCCTTCATCCATCCCAGAATCGGCTTGATGTCCGGATCTTCCTGCTGTGCATGTCGTAGGCTGTCCTTCCACCCGTTGCTGAGGTGGTCTGTCCTGAGCATCCTCACGGATACCACTTCCTTACTCTCTTGCCTACTACAGTGGTTGAAATCTTCAGGACAAGGTCTTCTTGACAATTCACCTGCGCTGCCGTGAGATTTCCCGCTGCAGTGTCTGATAGTAAAGTCGTATTCCTGCTGCTGCTGGGCGGTGCTGTTAGCCGCACTTCCTTTCTGAGACCGTTCACCTTCCCTTCCTAGGGTGTGCTTAGGGCAGCTGGACCGAAGATGGCCCCTTTCCCCACAGCCATAGCACCTAGGGCTGTATCTTTTATTGTGGTCGCGGACCGTAACTGCTGTAACCTCCCTAGCGTGAGGTAAACGATGATACTGTCGCCACCAGGCAGTGCCGTTAGCTGCACTACCTTCTCGAGATCGACCAACTCTCCTTCCCACGGTTCGCTTAGGGCAGCTGGATCGAAGATGGCCCTTTTCCCCACAGCCATAGCACCTTGGGCTGTATCCTCTGTTGCGGTCGCGAACTGTAGCTGCTGCAACCTCCTGACGCGATGGGAACGATGATCCTGCCGCACGGCTTCCACCTCCAGTGCATGGGCCAAGGCGTCCTTAAGCGTCTCATGGTGCCCGAGCCTCACAGCAGCTCTGACTTCCAGGTCGCGGATGCCGTCGATGAATGTCTGCACCAGGTTCCCTTCAATGAGCGCAGGTACAGACCGGTATGCTTTTCGCACCAGCTTCTCCACCTCTAGAGCCCACTGCTGCAGGTTTTGTTGACGCGCTGCACACGATCTTTAAGCTGCGCACGAAAGACGTGTTCCAGGTGAGCGTCGCCATACCTCGCCTCCAATGCCTCAAGGAGTTGCTCATAAGTCTTTTCCTCACCGAGAGCTTCCAGAACTGTTAAGGCCTGGTCACGCAGGCCTAGTGTGAGAGCAGTCATGGCTTGGCTTTTATTCCAGCCGTTCGCCTCCATGACGGCCTCGAACTGGATTTTGTAGGCCGACCAGGAAGAGGTCCCGTCGGACGGCGGCACTTTGAATCCACGTAGCGAAGGTGCTGCAGCTACTACGGGAGCTGTAGTTCCATCCCCAAGTTTGAGTTCGTCCAGTGATTTCTTCATGTCAGCCATTACGTTGTCAACCCGATTGTTTACTTGGTCGATTCGGGTTTCAGCTTTCTCGATTCGGTTTTCAGCTTTCGCTATTTGGGTTTCAGCTTCCGACAGGCGGTTGTCATGCTGAGCAACCCTATCCTTAACCTCCTTTATCTCCTTCCCGAAGGTAGCGTGAAGGTCCTTCATGAGGAGCATCTGCTCTTCCAACCGACGGGCCGGTTCCTCCTGTCCGCCCCGCAGCTGCTCTTCCAATCGGCGTGCCTGTTCCGCCTGCTGGCGAGCCTGTTCCTCCTCTCGGTGAGCCTGTTCCTCATGCTGGCGAGCCTGTTCCTCCTGTCGGCGAGCCTGTTCCTCCTGCTGGCGAGCCTGTTCCTCCTGTCGCTCTTTCAACCAACGGGCCTGTTCCTCCTGTCCGCCCCGCAGCTGCTCTTCCAATCGGCGGACCTGTTCCTCCTGTCGGCGAGCCTGCTCCTGCAGCATCACCATCAGAGCACCTAAGTCAGGTGCGGCAGATGTAGGAGCTACCGACGGGCCTGCAGCCGGTGGCTGGCCCTCCGACGTCTGCGGCGTTGCACCACCAAATCTTCGTTGGTCCGTCTCCTGCTGGCGTTGACTTCGGGTACGGACACCCTCCGTTTCCTCCTTAGGTAAAATCGGCATTATTTTATCCCACTTCTGACACCAATTGTTACGAGCTTGAGGTTCGTGACAATAAAAATTGCCGATAGAATTACCTAAATTAACACTTTCATTTACTTTATACAAATTAAAGTTAAAAACACTAATAATTAAACACACTAATTCACTTAATTCCGCTCCGAAGCTTCGCTTTGTCGCCGAGTTCAACACTACACTGCTGCGATCGCATCTTGCGCCACCTATTTATTTAAATTAGCAAAATATCCGAAATGTTCAAGTAAACACGCGCAAGGTACCGAGAGTTCGAGTATAGATTTTCTAGAATCTTAGTTCTTCGGGTGGCGCTGTCGGTCGAAAGATGTGTGATGTCATAAACTGCAACGCTCCCCTCGCTCTCGTTCCTGACACTAGATGGCGCTAGTGCGCTGATTTGAGCGCGGCGTAACATTACCTTTGAAGTCGCAATCTAATTTAATAAAGATAACACAATTTAAATCCCCAAACTAAGCTAAATTACACAAAGATAAGCAGCTAGATCTGAAACTACTATTTGTAGGATGAATAAAAAATACTTGTTTTGTGAATAAATCAAAGCCACGGCGCTTGGAAAATTTTTTGAGCCAAATTGACTCATGACACTTCAACTTAAATGCATTGCGCTAAGTCTGTACTATAATACCAAAACGTGTACTTTTTATGAACGCCAAATGTCCCGCCCCATTGCGTGCCATTTTATCAAGCCTTATGTATAATTATATGCACAAATTTAATGAAATATTTTTTGAAGTGTAAACCATTGAAGTGAAAACGGACCGATCCTCTTTATGCACATTGAGCACTTTTGGTAATGGGAAAAAGCACTGAACTCGCGAGACCGATACATACATACAGATGTTTATCTATTAATTTATTTGTGTTACATATATAATAATGATCTTTTTATATAAAACAGCGCAATAAATAAAAACTTTATTACTATATTAATACATTGGTAAAATAATATCTAATAAATATACTTTCTATATATATTTCTTTACGAGTCAAAAATAATATTAACAAGTTTGTGAAGCTAAAAGGTTTTCACTTTTGACGTGCAATCCTACAACTGAGAGTTTTTTTACACGTTTCAAGTGTGTTTCTTTTTATTTTCTTCTTTTTTAATATTAGTGTTCTTATTTATAAACATTACTAATATTCCTTTTAACCACTCCTGGTAAGCTTGAAACACTTGCGTTAGGAGTGGTTCACGACGGTAGTCTAATAGCAGGACGCGGATCGCGAACTCAAAAGGTCGTGGGTTCGAATTTCATAGAGGTGCACGGCCACATAAAATTATATCCGAAAGCATCAAAATATATACGTGGTAGAGCCACGCTGCGGCTATATTATGGTTATAGCACGGATGGGTCGGCTCAACCGGGGAAGATAAACGTTTGACGGCTCCACGGCACAGTGTCTTTGCAAGAAAATACAGCGCTAAAGGCTCCGGGTTCCAATCCCGCAAATAATTGTTCCGGGTCTACACGTTTGTTCTTGTGAACTTTATGTTTGTGTTTGTGGAGGTAACGTTTTTTAACCAAAAAAAGTCTGTACGCACGTTTGTCACCCGAATTTTGTAAATATATTATTTACACCTCACCACCACACCAGCGATATCCGTAAAATTTAAAAACGTTTATATAATATTTGAATAAATTTTGATTATACTTTCATTGGGAAATATAAAAGGAGGAATGATAATTAAATTTTATATTGTCGTTTCAAATAACAAAAAAAAAGAAATTTCCAATTCGTTATTCCATGCACGCAATTAAGCGATTTTAAAGTAATTTGTGTCGATAGGCGGTACATAAATCGGCTTATAAGCTTTCAGTAAAATCATAATTTATATCAACAATCCTACTGTAAAGAATTTGAACAATAAGGCCTATGAAGTTTTATTATATTATAGATGTTATTATTCTATAAAAAACTGCTTACTTTATAGATGTAGTTGTTACTAAGTTGAATAGTGAAAGCTTCGTCTTATTTTTTTTTAACTTAATGAGTGAAACACACCAGATTCGACGCTTGTATTAAATATAGAGATGCGATTATGTGATATTGTATGTTTTATAAATGCAATATCTTTAACGATAATACCCCATACATTTGCCGTTTGCTTACATTAATTATTTTAAAATATTAAACGATATCTTTTGCCAATACCCAATGCAATTTTAAAGTATTTGCATAAGCCTTTTCATTTTGTTTAAGCAAAGATTTGACGACAGTAGTACGAGAATTAATGATTTAGTTGTCAACAAAGAAACAACAGTAAAATTGTTTTTCAAAAGCCATAGCAACATTTGATCAGATTGAGTTAAATTATTGTTAATTTTCAATTGAAAATTCGAGTTGCGTAGTTTGACCTTGCCCGTTTCCCTACTAATTATATTCCACGTCATTTTAATTTTATTCAAATATTCAAATATGTTTTTCTATACTCTTTAAACCAAAACCCACTACACGGTGTTGATGGGAGACTTCAACCCAAAACTAGGCACAAGAGAAAGCGGTGAGCTGAAGGTAGGGAAATTTGGAGTAGGGCAACGGAACCGTAGGGGCCAGCAGCTGGCCGACTTTATAGAGAAAGAGGGACTCTTTATGATGAACTCTTTCTTCCAGAAGCGGCTCCACAGGAAGTGGACCTGGTCGAGCCCCGACGGTTTGACAAAAAATGAGATTGACTTCATTATGACGACCAGACGCCAACTGTTCAGTGATGTCTCAGTGATCGCAAGGGTGAAAACTAGCAGCGATCACCGAATGGTTAGAGGCACACTGAACCTAAACGTTAAGTTGGAGAGGTCTCGTCTAATGAAGTCAACGCTCCGTCCCCCTCGTGCTCTAATCCAGAATCCCGAAACCTTTCAGCTCGAGTTACGTAACCGCTTTCAGTGCCTAGAAGATTGCAATGCAGTGGACGATATGAATGACAAGCTCGTGGAAACTGTCCATGCGGTCGGAGCTAAGTTCTGCAAGACCAGCCGCAGAAGAACACAAAAGCTCTCCGATCACACTCTTAATCTCATGGCTGTTAGACGGGAGATAAGGCTGCAATCGTCAACAGATTTGACAGCATACAGGCAACTGAACAGACAGATCTCCAAATGCATGCGGCGAGACTTACGCAAATTTAATACTGCTCGTATTGAAGAAGCGATTGAGCGGAACCAGGGCTCCAAAGTCTTTACCAGAGATCTGTCTGCCAGTAAGAGCCAACTGTCAAAGCTGAAAACTGAGTGTGGCAGCATCGTTTCCGGGACACCTGAGATTCTGAGTAAGATTGAGAGGTTCTATGGGCAGCTGTACACATCATCGTTGGAGCCACACGCAATTGTGAGTAACGATCCAAGAGCGGGTCTTATCCGACACTATTCCGATGATATCCCGGACATCAGTCTGAGCGAGATTAGAATCCACCAGCACCTTATCCTCCAGCACCTTAAAAACGGCAAGTCCCCGGGCGAGGATGGAATTACAGCGGAGCTTCTGAAAGCGGGTGGAACACCGGTACTTGAAGTCCTTCAGAGGCTCTTTCATTCCGTCCTCCATGGTGGCACTACTCCGGAAGCGTGGAGCAGAAGTGCGGTGGTCTTGTTCTTCAAGAAAGGTGACGACGCCCTCTTGAAGAACTACAGACCGATATCCCTTCTGAGCTGCGTCTACGTGCTGTTTTCAAGAGTCATTACGAATCGTCTCGCACACAGACTCGACAACTTCCAGCCTCCCGAACAAGTCAGTTTCCGAAAAGGCTTTAGCACCATAGACCACATACATACCCTTCGGCAAATTGTACAGAAGTCCAAAGAGTACAATCTGCCACTTTTCCTGGCGTATGTGGACTATGAGAAAGTCTTTGATTCCGTTGAAATTTAGGCGGTGCTACAGTCTCTTCAGCGGTGCCAAGTTGACTGTCGATATATCGAAGTGCTGAAGTGTTTGTACAGTAGGGCTACGATAGCTATCCGAGTACAGAACCAGAGTACGAAACCTATCCAACTGCAGAGAGGTGTAAGACAGGGTGACGTTATTTCCCCGAAACTCTTCACCGCTGCATTGGAAGATGTTTTCAAGCTACTGGACTGGAAAGGATACGGTATTAACATCAATGGCGAGTACATCACTCACCTTCGATTTGCCAACGATATAGTCCTTATGGCAGAATCTCTGGAGGACTTAAGCACTATGCTCAATGACCTCAATAGTGCCTCCCAACGGATAGGTCTTAAGATGAACATGGACAAAACAAAGATCATGTTTAATGTCCATGTCACACCTATGCCGGTAGTTGTTGGGAGCACTAAGCTCAAAGTTGTTGACGAGTACGTTTACCTGGGACAAATAGTCCGACTAGGTAAGTCCAACTTCGACCGAGAGGTCAATCGACGGATTCAACTCGGCTGGGCAGCGTTCGGGAAATTACAACGCATCTTCTCGTCAGGTATACCTCAAAACCTGAAAACTAAGTTGTACAACCAGTGCGTGTTGCCAGTGATGACATATGGAACTGAGACGTGGTCCTTCACTGCTGGCCGTATGAGGACGCTCAAAGTCGCTCAGCGAGCTATGGAGAGGGCTATGCTCGGAGTTTCTCTGCGTGATAAACTTAGAAATGAGGATATCCGCAGTAGAACCAGAGTAACCGACATAGCCCAACGGATTAGTAAGCTGAAGTGGCAATGGGCCGGCCATATAGCTCGAAGAACCGACAACGGTTGGGGAAAAAAGGTTCTCGAGTGGCAGCCTCGTACCGGTAGATGAAGTGTGGGGCGACCCCGCACTAGATGGAGTGACGACCTGGTAAGACATGCAGGAAGTCGATGGATGCAGGTGGCTCAGGACCGTGCTTTGTGGCATACCTTGGGGGAGGCCTATGTTCAGCAGTGGACTTGTAAATGGCTGTAATGATGATGATGATGATGATGATACTCTTTAAATATAACACTATGATAATACGATTTGTAGGGTAGTCCTTACGACAGTATATAATAGCGTTAAGGTAGAATATGTTGAGCGTAATATAAATAGAGTCATAGGAAAGGTATACCCCCTATTCATTTATCAACTCCCAAAATTACATGGCGAGCCTGTCAGGCGGTGCGTTGCTACAATGCATACGCACCGCCGGACCTACAAGAGAAAATTTTTGAAGTAAAAACTTCTTTAGCGGCGTTGTACACTTTTTCTGTAAAGGGTAAATAATGTTAAACTCGCGTCGGGACACGTGACTCTGATCGAAGAATGATGAGAATGATGGAGAGAAAGCGACAGCCGGCGCGGCTTTGGAGAGGAAGTATCCCCCTCTCTTTCTACGCCGCGGCGAAAGGGTATGCCTCGCCTGCTGTGTCGTTTAGTTTTTTATGATAGCGCAATAAATAAATAATATTGTATTTTAGCACATAAATGATAGTACTTTTATACTGATAATTAAAGCATCGTCATTTTCTAAACCATTTCCCATTATCTGGGGTCGGCGCAGTAAATCTTCTTGTTCCATTCCTCTCTATCAGCCGTCATTTCCATACTTACTCCTTTCATTCTCATATCACTCTTTACACAATCGATCCATCTTTTATTCGGCCTTCCTATGCCCGTGTGTCCCTCCACATAGTCAGGGGGTTTTCATGCTGGTCTACCTTTCCGGTGATCCTGTTATGGAATACGGGTACGCGACCGCGGCTCCCCGAGCTACTGTTATTCTCATACCTTTCCTGCCGAGATAACAGTATCCTTACACATACGCTCCTACCCCCAACCTTCTTTTTCCTTTTCCCAAAATGGTAGCTTCCTCTACCAACAATAGCATACCCAAAGAGGGTTGGTGTCAGGCAGGCGGTCGACTGTAAAACTTTTGCCAAATCCCACGCAGTAAACTGATAATTAAAGCAATTCGTGCAAAATTATTCCCAAGTTCAAGTTCGTTCAAAGTCGTTCAAGTTTTCACTTCTGCCGGCACTCCCGGAGTGCAATCCGTCGTTTTTTTATAAAATAATATGTTAATCATCATGTATGGACTTCTAAATATTACTAAAAATATATTATTTATATATTATACTATAATAACGCAATGGACGCGAAACCGGGTGTGACAATAAAACTTTAATATGACAAGGACGAGAAGAGGCCACAGTTACCTATATTTTTTAGACGCTGACTGAAAAATTAAAACTGGCAGATTAATTGAAAAGCGGTTGTATTCTAGCGAACATCACTCAGAAGAATGTGAAATTTGAGTCTAAAAGAACAAAGAAGAAATTATGAGGTAACTTCGCACCTGCTAGATATTTAATTCTATTTAAAACTTAAATAATTTGACATTTTTAATGTTAATTTGGCTATTTAGTTTTAAAAAAAGTTATGTATTAAGTGATCTGTATTTAACATATGATTAAGTTGAAATTGTTTATCAGATAATTCACGATAAAAATGATTTTTCATTATTTTATTACTATTTCCAAAATTAAAAATTAAGTTATATTTTAAGCACATATGTGGTATTTGTATAAGGCACAAGGTAATTTTATTTTTACTTTTATTCCGTTATTGTTCTATAATATTTTTATAACTGTATCCTGAAAAAAAATAATGATATGATAGATTAAATTTTTACATATTTCAATATACCATTTATACCAACAGTAATAGATTCCGTTGCTTTTTTTTCGGTAGCAAATTTCATTTTAATGTATGAAATTTTGAAGAGGGTTATAAACAATTGACCATACCTATAAGTTTTAATGTTTTTTCATCATATTTATAAGAAATATGAGTGAAGTTTAGGACTTAGTTAAGGAAACGTAATTATGAATGAAAAATACTGATGGAAGTATGAAGGTAAAAGGTTTGACGTAGGTAGTAAATATTATGGGAAATAAGCATATACAAATACAATCAGTTTGATCAGCTGAGAGTTTGGAAAACCTCATAAGCGATTAATTTATTAAGGTTGTTTGGATGAGTTTTATTGTATTGTTAATGAAGATAATGAATTATGTAGGAATATTGCCATTATCTTGATCATGTGTGTACGCGAGCCGTGTACATGAAAGAAAGTGCACAACTATATAGTAAGTAATAGCTAGAAAATAATGGTTGGGCAAATTTAAAACTATGTGATAAAAGAAATTAAAATAATAAAAAATGAGATGAAAAATTATGAATAAATAAATAGGAGAAGAGTATTTGAAATATATGTGCTTATATAGTTATACTAGAGGATATTATGTATTACCTAATTATGTCAAATATGTATGTAGTATATACATGATGCATATATGCATCATACAAATTCCATTTCGACTCCAAAATTTCTATGAGGCGAGGAGATCTGGCCACCAGACCCACTTATGGAATATACCTATTTTGAATTTTGTAATTATATCCTTATTAGAATTATTTTTTATAATTATAAGTTAAAAAAAACATATGTATTCATTTCTTTTTTATATTTTTGTCTTTTTTTCTTTTTTATAAGTTTGCTGTAATGTAGCCCTTACGGCAGTATATATTAGTGTTAAGGTAGAATAAGTTGAGTGCAATATAATTAGTGTCATGAAAAGAGTCTCCTGTCTCCTTTTTTTAACACCTTCCGATATTAAATATAATGCTGCGAAGTGTTAAATAAACAGAAGACGTGGTACTCTTGCTATGACAATGCTGCTCTTTATTACATACTTAACTCTTTTTTATAACAATATGTCAAATGGACTACAACACTTAACCACACCCATTTTCCTTTTTCCTCCATCAGGACTACTCGACTTGCTGATATCCAGACAGAGGAGTGCTTTGCAAACCGAGCGTTGTGTATAACGCACATTTGATATGGAGCATATACACCATGGAATGGTTGGCGGTGTATTCCCCACGCCATCGAAAGTCGAGTTGGAAGCAAAAAGAAAGTCTTTATAGGCTTTATCCTTTGCGGCATGGGCTAGAGTCGTGCTCTCTATGCAGAGATGGAAGAGATGACTGACAGAAGTTTTTATACGTGGTAGAGCCATGCTGCAGTTGTATTAGTAGTATAGTTGTAGCACGAATGGGTCGGCTCGACCGGGGAAGGACCACGCTCTCACAGAATACCAGCGTGAAATAGTAGCTTAATGCTGCTGTATTTCGTATGGTGAGTGTAGAGAACCGGAGACCCTTTTTACTGGGAACGAGGCATTCCATCTTAGTCCTCACGGGTGACAACGTATCTGCATTTTGATTCGTAATCGAGGATAGATGTGGATGTCTATGGGCCGCAGTAACCACTTACCATCAGGTGGACTGTGTGCTCGTTTGTCACCCTATCCTATTAAAAAAAAAAGTTCCCTTGGGCAGCTTTGGCGAGAGACCGAGAGAATGCACGGAATATATAATATTATAATACCTGAAGGAAGGTGAATTACCGTCTCACCAATTCATGTGCTTAAACCTTGTCTTGGCAGTGGCTCTTTTCAAGGATTATACTTATTTTTTAAAGCTCTGGTCTTTATATCCCTAGACTTTGATGCATCAGCTGAGCCCCGATAACACTTCTGCTTATAGCGTGATGTTATTTTACAGAAGCGATTAAACCATGACTGAGATTGCCTCCGATGTGTACTACAGAGAATGTAATAAAAAGTTCCATACGATGAAGCATCATATCAGCGTCAGAGTCAGGCAACAATGTTGGGATCTTCCGGCACAAAGCAAACCCCTCAAGGGTAGGCTGCGAAAAAGACAGAATCCTGTCTCAATCGGCCGATCTATAGTGCCAAACACCGCGATAACCTGCAGAACACAACCGCGTTGGAAGCGTGAGTGGTACCGTACTCTGAATCAGAAAATGGTACGAAGAGCCAAGAGGGGCATCAACGAACACCTGAAATCCATCCGGATGAGAAGATCCAACACGGAAAGTGCGTGTTCCCCCACATCTGGGATCCGCGTAGACGAAGTAACTAGTTCTGTTGGACCACATGCCAAGGCAATATCATAAACAGATCTACCCGCACGATCGGTAAAACAGAAAATCTGAATCAGAATAGATTATTAATTTTAATTCAAATTAAAAAAAACTTATAAAATATAATTATTAATAATCATTGTTGCAAACTCTTACATTAACGAGCTATTAAAATATTAAATGTTAGAAAATGGTGCTATTCAACGCGTCATTGCTGAGGCCCTACAAACCAGCCAAAACGTGATATCTAGGTTGTGATCATGTTATCGCAGTACTGGGGATGTGACTGAATGGCACACGGTTAGATAACGTAGATCTACGCCAAGACAGGATCGATTTCCCCAAATGACCGCCAGAAGACAATCCAATATCACAGCGATGCAACTACTACAAAGGCTTCAGGAGGACCACCAGCTGTTAGTAAGCGAGCAAACCGTGCGAAGGAGGATGCATAAAGTTGTACTTCATGCTAGAAGACCGCTACGTGTTCCAGTTGGTGCCTTTCGTGGGTTCGGGAGCATTTACCTCGGATTAACGAAAAATGGTCTTTGGTTCTGTTCACCGTTGAGTCCCGATTTGGATTCATCCGGATTCACGAAGAACACGCGTTTGGAGAACTCCAAGGAGAGTTAGCCGTCTTCGGTACCCCCAGGAGATTTACTCATACCAGGGCGGGACAATCATGGTGTGTATGTAATACACATCAATGAGGATGTAATAGAGCTTGTTTTTGTCCCACACAAAATCGCAATGGGCCAGGATTTTTTACTCATGCACGAATACTCCTTGCCATAGCCGGCTTCTCGGCACGGCTGGTATTGGCCGCTCTCCAAGACCACAATATAAAAATTTTGAATTGGCCTGGACAGTTGCCCGACTTAAATCCTATCGAGCATGCCTGGGACATGTTACAACGCTTTAAAAGATTTCCCACCAAATTTCACGACGCGGGACAGTATTTCATGCTGGCACATCGCCTGCAATTTTAAGGGGCGTAGGTTCGGCCTCACATGTAATACTATTTTCATCTTTAGGCCAGAGCTCCCCAGTGCCAGCACCTTCCACTTGACCGCATCCAACGCAGAGTGGTTTGAATCGTCGACGACTGAGTCTTCTCCAATCGGCTTGATTTACTGGCGCCGCAAAGACATGTTTCATCTTCCTGCATCTTCTATCGCATATACCACAGGTAGTGCCCTGAGAAATTTTCGGATTGTTCCCAGCCGCTAAATTCCACGAACGCACGTACAAAATTCGTAATACCATCCACACCATCTGGATGCTTGGCGGTCCACCACCGTACGTTTAACTAAGAGTTTTTTTTTCCTCATACGACCTCTCTATGGAATCGTTTACCGTCGGCAATTTTTCCGAACCGATACGCCTTAGACGTCTTCAAAAACAGAGCTTACTCCTTTCTAAAAGGCCGGCAACTCACTGCAATTCCCCTGATTTTGCTTTTGTTCATAGGTGACGGTAATCACTTACCATCAAGTGAGGCGCATGTTCGTTTTCCCCTTATTTTATTTAAAAAAAAACTTGATACAAAAACCTAAATAAACAGATAACTCTATTGATGATAGCAATCACCTGCAGACCCTCTTTCTCTCCTAGTAGTAGACTAACAGCTAGTCCCTGCGGAAGAGAACGACTGCAAACCTCCATCGCAAAAACACTACATTTGTACATGCAATGTATGATCTCTAAATTCCCCAGAAAAAACTAAAACTTATAAATTCCTAGCCAATATAAATACAACATAATAGAGCTATCAAAGATACAAATTGAAGCAACAGAAATTCTACGCCCAGCAATGAGACGTACTTAAATTGCAACTTAACTTACACTGAAGAGCAATACCTCTATAAAATAGTACTTTTTAATTTTTTTAGCCTATACAATAGAATAATCATACATTACGAATCAGGATAGAAATAACCAAATTTGTCTGTCTGCTTCTGTTTCGCATAATAGCGCCTAATACTATAGCATGGTCATCTGCGAACATATTACCGTGTAATAAAAATATTATAATAAACTCACTAAGACTCTAGGGAGACTCTAGATAATGTGCTTCATCCTGTTACATATTAAAGCGTCAGTCCGTAAAAAAGAACTAACTATCTTTAATGAGCTCAAAGTGCTGTTTACCGGAAACGAGGTAATCCATTTTAGTCCTCAGGGATGACAACGCATCTGCATTGCGATTCTTAATTGAGGGTAAATGTAGATATCTATAGGCCGCGGCATCCACTTACCATCAAGTGGTCTGTGAGCTCGCTTGTTACCCTTATTCTGTAAAATAAATCTTAAATCTAAATAAAAATTTATAGATCCTACCTAAGCGCAGTTAAGGCGGGTCGCTGGTCTTTAATTAAGAATTAAAATACAGATGTGTTGTCATCCTTGATGACTAAGATAGAACGCCTCGATAAAAATAAAAAGTATGTCCGTTTCACGTCAATCACCAACGAAACACAACATTAATTGAGCATCGCGACCTTTCCCCCGTCGTACTGACCCATTCATGCTGCCGCCCTATTATTCTACAGCGTGACTCTATTACGCATTTGTTAGAGAGTTAATAATGTAACCCTAATGCAAGATGATATGAAAAAATATTAAAGAGGATAAAAAATTACCAAATTTCCGTGTAATAAAATAAAATGAAGTATCTTACATAGTTCGAAGAGCACCGCAAGCCCTCCCTCAATTGCGAGCACTATCTCCGTCACCACTTACTTATCCCAGCATCACTATTCTCAACACTACTTAACTACAAAGGACACACTACCGCCGATAATACGAAATGTGTTTCGCCGAGGCATCCTCATGTGAAGTAGACTCTACGGTGGCTGACCTCTAAGTGATGTGAAGTGGCAAGTAATTTCCGCAAAGTAACGCCTAATATTAATTTTCAAAACAAATTATGTCATTTTAGAAACACGAGAAATTTACATATCACATCATATCTCATCAACATCTTTTTGATGTCTCTTATCGGACATCCTTTGCTAGAAATGCATGCTTCGAATTAGCACCAGATCTTCCCATTGGTAAAGTCGCTAAACGATAAATTCGAGAATAATACTTCATTAACTACTTTTATTACTTTATTGCCAATGATAACACCACAAATATTTTAGTGCAGTGAAGTAATGCTAGCCTTTACAATAAATTCATCCACTTACGTCCATTGTGTCACTTAATGTTTTAACAGTTCGTCACTTTTCAATTTATACACATATATTTTTTGAAATGTGTTCTTCTGCGGCGGGTCTTGCAGAACTTAGCTCCGACCGCATGGACAGTTTCCACGAGCTTGTCATTCATATCGTCCACTGCATGGCAATCTTCTAGGCACTGAAAGTGGTTACGCAACTCGAGCTGAAATGTTTCAGGAGTCTGGATTAGAGCACGAGGGGACGGAGCGTTGACTCCATAAGACGAGACCTCTCCAACTTAACGTTTAGGTTCAGTGTGCTTCTAACCATTCGGTGATCGCTGCCAGTTTTCACCCTTGCGATCACTGAAACATCACTTAAAAGTTGACGTCTGGTCGTCATAATGAAGTCAATCTCATTTTTGTCGAACCGTCGGGTCTCGACCAGGTCCACTTCCTGTGGGCCGCTTCAGGAAGAAAGAGTTCATCATAAAGAGTCCCTCTTTCTCCATAAAGTCGGCCAGCTGCTGACCCCTACGGTTCCGTTGCACTACTCCAAATTTCCCTAACTTCAGCTCACCGCTTTCCCTTGTGCCTAGTTTTGCGTTAAAGTCTCCCATCAACACTGTGTAATGGGTTTTAGAGGAATGCATGGCTCTAGAAATATCCTCATACATTTCCTCCACCTCCTCATCGGGATGTGCCGAGGTTGGTGCGTAAAGCTGTACGACCTTCAACGAATACCGTTTGGTTATTCTGAGTATCAGGTACACGACCCTCGTCGACACACTCCCAATCTTTACAACGTTGTTGACGAGAGACTCGTGGACGATAAATACGACACCTCCTTGGGACAGATGCGTGCGTTATATGTTGCCAGTCGTCGTAGGTGGCAACCGAACCTCCACCAGAGATCTTACCACCCCCTGCCCCGCCGTTACCATGGTCGCCATCGTAGCCAGGAATAGCGGGGCCGCCGGGGACTGGGGGCCGTTTGTGTTCGTTGTTACTCATGGCGGGATATTTGCCAAAGTTGCCACGCTTTGCGAGCGGGTTGGCAACCGCAGTTTTTATTATTTTGTTGTTGTTATCAGGAAGATGCTACTGCCCATCTCCTTCCTGTCTCCCTCTGTCGCTTCCTATTACACCCACGGGTAGATATGGAGTAGTAGATATTCTCAACCGCCACTACACGACTAGTAGAGCTATGCTTGTAGAGATGTAAACTATATTATATCGAATAAACTTAAAGACGAGAAACTTTCATTTTGCAAAACCAAAATTTTAAAGCAAAATAAATAGAGGCGCTTTTATAGGTACTATTCAGGTATAGCCGGGGCGAGTTGTTAGTATTTTATAAAATTATATACGGATCAGCTCACCGTTGTTTTTGGTAGATAAAAGCGCTCACTATAAAGTGGTCATTAATGAATGTCGGAAAACTTCAGCTTGTGCTCGAAGTTCTCTTTCTATTTTCAAAAGTTATTTCAATGTTTGGGTTTATATTATAAGTTTGTTAATTGGCACTTGTTGTTCAGTAACGTAAAATTTATTCATAATAAAGTTACACTTTTGTTAAATGTGTTAACTTTACCTATTTGGAAACACTGACTGTTGCGAGTTGGTGACGAGGGTGTGAAGAATGTGTGTCACTCTTTACAACATCATTATAAATGTTTTTAAACCCAAATAAGCTATATATAGCTATATATATATATATATATATATATATATATATATATATATATATATATATATATATATATATATATATATATATATATATATATATATCTACTTTAGTTTTTTATTACATTTTTTATAAATATATAAGGGAACAAAATAGACCTGTTTCGATTGCGATTGATCGAGTCTTTAAGATTTGATCAATCGCAATGTACACGAGTGACCGAAACATGGATCAAAAGTAAAAATTTGACCCGATTTCAAAGTGACAAGATAAACCAAGTTGTACTTTATTTGCGTATGTTTACATACATATAATCAATCGAGTCATGCATCAATCGCACAACGACGTAACAAACAAAATGTCTTCTGTCTCCTTCGTTTACATACAATTCAACCAATAAACAAATCATAGTAATATTAATAGCATGATTCTAAACATCACCTGTTCAGCATTCTTCATTCGGTCATATAAAGTATACAAACTAGCTGCGACCCAAATGATGGAAAAGATCGAATCATTTCAACCTGATAACTGTACGAGTAGTTCGTGATCGACCCAGGTTGCAAGAAGTGATTGATCGACACAGGTCTGGAACAAAACAGTTCATGAGAAGAACTGACTCCGATGAAAAGTAAAGAAATTTGTGATTCTTAGAGCTCCATAACTGAATATCAACAACAGTGTTAGTACTTAATATAGATAAACCAAAACCCAGTTTAATAAAATTAAGCAAACCATTTTATATCCATTCCAAGCAATCGAAACCAAAACTGACCACTTGATAATTAAGATTAAAAATGCTAAATTGACTTAAAAACTAAAATAATAAAATAATTTTCAAATAATTTTATGGCTTATGAGTTATAGGCTTTAACTTTTTTATACATTTATAAAATAAAATAAAATTATTTTATTAATGTTTCAATAGCTTTTATCATATTCTGCATTTTTCAAACTATCTGGACATTACGGATAATGGTCTATTAATCACTTAGTCCATAAATATAACATAGATATAGTTATAACCCCTCATGAATGATTAAAATTCGAATGTCATATCTTAAAAACATAAGAAACTTAGTAAAAATTCAATAACGCGCAAAGATATTAGGGTGATAACTTTATAGGGTAAAGATACTAAATACGATTTTTGCGTATTTCTCTTAAAATATATCAGTTTTGATGTATATTTCAAAACAATAAATATTTTAGCAATAGTGCTTACTGATGAATATAAGTGATATAATAAAATAAGATAATACACTTTTACTATCCAAGTATGAAAGTATCCTTATAGGAGATACTCAGGGTTCCTTATTTGAAATATGTCTCATTTTAGGCTTTTATTTGCTTTTACATGCACACAGATGCATGCTGTTTGGAAAATCGTACGTTTTGTTGATCAAAATATGTCCGGGATTACCGTGTAAATTAAAAAAAATATCAATATTTGAGATGAAAATAATACGGACTTTATCGCGTTTAATTTTATCATCTCATAAAGTCATCTCTTCATATAGAAAGCGTTATTTTATTTTGCGATTGACACTAATGTATAAGCAATTCATTAACCCGGCGTGAGTCCCGTAGGAAAGGAGTACAACCACTGTATTGATGGTCATATTGACCCGAATTTTTAAATGTATATATTTCTTAGATTTTAAAGAAATTTTATAAGTTTTTCAATTAAATGGAATGAATGATTCTTAAAATATAAAATTTTGGTGAAAAAAATAAAAAAAAAGCTGTTATGTTTAAAAAATTTTATGTATTTTCCAAGTCAATAAAAATCTTTAACAAAAATCTAACTTCTTAATGATTATTTGTTGCTTTTTATAAAGTCTAATGTTTGATCTTTGAAAATCTAAACTAAAAGTTACATTTAAGTCTTAAAATTAATCACTGTCACGCGTACGCTGCAGTAAGGATACTTCGGGCTTTTCCTGTCATTTTGTCAGGACATGTTTGATACCGTTTCCTTACACCTGGAATGTTAGTAGAAGGTTCATCTGACGGTTCTCCTGTAAATTCTCTGATTCTTTTGCGCATCTCTCTGGACAAACGTAATACGTCCTTGCGAGTCCTCCAGAAGTGCAAGTCCCAAATTTTTCAAAAATTTGCGTTGCTTTATATCTTTTAATTTCTTATTTTTTTATACTAAAAAATCGGTCAATAAGTCCCGAACCTAAATAATAAAAACATAACTTTTATTTAAAATTCAATTTTATTCAACAATATAGTCCTCCTTCAAGAATGATACACTCAGTCCAGCACCACTCTAATATTTATGTCTTTATCATAATACGATTTGTCCAACTCTTCCAAAATACGCTTCAGTTTCATCGATCACTTCTTGATATAATGGAGTAATCGACTTCATACGAGTCAATTTCTTCCAATTTGACAAAATTCGCTGCCTTTTACGTTCTTCTCGATGGATTTTACGAAAAATGCAACCAAAACATAAGAATACAATATATAAATATACAAGGAACTAAAAAAAGTAATACAGGAAGATAAAAAATAAAATTATTAACCAAATATTAAATAAAAGTATTTGGCACAAAATAGTTACACCGACTGTATAGATGGGTCATATTTACCTTTTTTGCGTTTGACGACGTCTAATTTTCAGTGCAAGTGCAATTATTTTGCTGAATAGACATAAGAAACAAACGGTCGCACAATACTTATTAAAAATACCCGCGTTTTAAAACATCACGAGTCATTATGACCCAACTTGACAGTCTCTCAACATTTTGATCTATTTAATTTTCTCAAAGGACCAAAATTCGATTTTATAAAGAAAATATTTTAAAATTTGGGCGTACTTCCTAGATGATATATTGTAGCGAAAGCGCGTGGAATATATATGATGGAACGCTCAAGGTCGTTCGCTAAGAGTTGTGCCTAAACTTTTTAATTCACGAAGTTTTGAGTGCGTTACAGCACCCATGGTCACGGGTGTACTGAAGCGTTTGACATCCCGATCATAGTTAGCCCGGCTAGCTTCAGTTTTAGAATATTTAAATTTTGGTCAGATCTACGCAGAATGAGCTTACAGTAATTCTTTTGCAAGGCTTTGTGGTCTATCAAATCTAATGTAATTGCGGGGACGATCTTGAACATGTTCACATATCACACGCGTCGGTACTTCATGTCGGCTATATGTTCTTTTACACGGGATTTTATAGACAATATCAGAGACTTCATTCACAATCCCGCTTGTACACTGCTGCTTCTTGTAGAGGAATATTACACTTTACGGGTAGTAAAAATTGACGAATCTTCTTCGGCGCTTTACTGAAAGCTTCCTTCAAGTTGTAGCCAATCTTGCCTGTGATTCCTATGACGTGTGGTAATACAACAGGTAATACAGCATTCGACCGTGGTCGACTCGATCTCTGTGACGTGTGCGCGGGACCAAAAGCTTGTTGTATTGTAATACTTGCTTGACATGATAACGCTTGGCAGTCAGATGACGCAGACGCAGGCAGATGTTTTCTATCACAGATCCCTTGTGCTCTGAAACAAAGATTTTTCTACGGTATCTAACTGTGATGAAAATTGGTGAGATTCGCCATTCAAAATATCGGTTGGTATTGGTATTTTTCGAATACACAGTATGTGAAAAGACAAAATTAAATGCGATAATATCTGTAAAATAAGCATCATTTAATGCGATAAAATCTGTAAAATTAGCATCATTTAATATGTAGTGTTCGCATAAATACAGTAAATTACGTAATTTGAAAATTAGAAAAGGTTATTACCGCTGGATTTCTCATTAACCAAAATGGGCATGAGTTTATATGTGAAAAAAATGTTATCACGGAAATCCAAACTCTTTGCAAAGTTTACCATTATAGAATCAATATGAAATTTTCTATCCTTTAGCGCAATCAAATACAGTTATTCTATGGTTATTTATTTATAATCTACGTTCATTAGGTACGCCCTTTTCGTGTCGATGTTATTGCGTTTTGTTGTGTTGATTTTTTGGTTTTTCTAGTATTTTAGTAGTGTTTTATTATAAAATAGCTATGAAAGTTTTTGTGTGAATACCATTAATCCTTTTACGTAAATAAAATTCGACTGCTATATAGAAATAATAGTGATTTTTACTCTGCCGACATCCGCTTGTTATGTATGCGTTTTTTGTTATCAAAATACAATATAGTCTTTTTGGAATGAAGTAAAACCTGACTTTTGTTTAGACCACAGGATAGAAAATTTTGTATGGATTGTATAATGCCAAACTTCTTTATGGAAAATTAGTCCCTAAATATAAGTTCTAATAGTTTAAAGTGCTGTGGGAGGGTGCAGTCGCATGCGACCATTCGGGATTTGACGGACGCATGCGACTGCATGGGATTTTATGGGGGTTGAAGGGACAAGGGTAATTGTGTCGACTACTCAAGCAATAGGCATAAATAACTTCCTGAACAATCTCTATCATGTGCAAGACAACTAAAGTTTTTTGCATACTTAACCTGCGTCGTACGTCGGACTTAACGACATCCTGAGTGACCGCTAATAAAGGTTTCAACAAACCGGACTTCTAGGGATCTTTTGATTAATGCCACAGATTTTTGGGGTAGGACTCCGAAGAATTTTAGTAAATAATTTTCTATATTCTTCTGATTCCCGGTGTTTTTGTAAGAAGAAGACACATATGACTAACATACGCAGGTTTTGAAACCCCCCATGGATTCCATAACCTAATACACACATTAATAAAGAACAGTTTTAATATTAAAAGACGCTTTTTTGTGTGGAGTGTTTTTATCTTACCGTAAACGGGATATCTGTTATTGAAATACCGATTCGGTAAGTTTTTTTAATCAAGACTTAGGCATGTCTCATGACCTCTAAATGAGACTACGCAGGCTACTATTTTCCGGAATGGTTGAGGAAATAACTAAATGTTTAAGAGAGTCAAGTTCCGTCGTCAGTTCATCTGACTTTAACTTAAGCCGGTTTGTTTAGTTTAAGACAAAGCTAGTAGCAAAAAACTTTCTCTTCTCTCAAAAATGCTTCGAATCTTAACACGGAATCAGATTTTAAATCTCTCTAAATAAAGACCTGTCATAACAGGCATACTGTTATCATATTTCAGGTTGTGCTGCTCATTATTTTCAATTTCACATTCAAGGTTAACAAACAATCCATTAAAAAGGAATGTGACGAGATGAATAAAACCTAATGAGTATTAAACCGTTACTATTACAGTCTTTTTAAAGTCCACTGCCGAATATAGGCCTGCCCATAGATTTGTCTCTTAAGGAGCATATTTGCTACGCTTTGCAAGCGGGTTTGCAACCGCAATTTGTTATTTTTATTCAGTTGTTATCAGGAATCATCGCCTGATGTAGTTTCCCTTTGATGTCTCTTTCTACACCAATGGGACACTATAGGGTAGATCATATACTTATATCGCTACTACATGGTAAGCAGCACAGTACCGATCACCGGGATAGAATTACTAGTCTAGAAGAGAGTGTGCAAGAATTCACTTTCGTAATTTACACTTTTTGGTAAAAATTTCATTGAACAGTAAATAGTAAATTAATATTTTTAACCCTTCGATCCCCATAAAAATCCAATGCATTCGCATGCGCCCAGCAAATCTCGAGCGGTGGCATGCAACCGCACCCACCAGCAGTACGCAAAACCATTAAAAGTTATATTTAGAGACTACTTTTCTGTGAAGAAGTTTGGCATTATAAAATCTATACAAAATTCTCTATATAATAGTCAGGTTTTACTTCTTTACAAAAAGATTATTGTATTCTGATAACAAAATCAGAACATACCAAGCAAATGTCGGCGGCGTGAAAATCACAATTATTTCGAGCAATATTATATTACTCGAAATTATTTACATTAGAAGATAAATTATATTCACACAAAAACTTTCATTACAATTTTATAATAAATTAATATACTAAAACACTAATAAAACGATAGAAAAATCCAAAAATCAGTACAATAACATTCACGCGAAAATGGCGTACGAAATTAACGATTATTATGAATAATTATCCACAAGATAACTTAACTTTTTATTGCACTAGATAATAGAAAATTTCATATTAATTCTATAATGTCAAACTTCTTTATAGAAAAGTAGTCTCTAAATATAAGTTTTAATGGTTTAAAGTGCGGGGAGTGTGCGTAGTCGAATTCGACCGCTTAAATTTTGACGGATTGGCGCCGCGGTCGGATTCGACCGCTTGGGGGCTGAGGGGTTAAAAGATCTGTTTCAAATGTCGTTTTTTGACGTTAAAGATAAGATATATTTTGGACGTTCTGATTTATTCCAGAAAGTTTTTCTTGAATTTTAATATTGTTGTCTTACATAAAGTGAATGAATCGTCAGTGTCATTGAATCCACTAAAAAGAAAGTGCGCAAGGCTTTAAATGTCAAAAAATTCTTATACTATCTTAATTCATAAATACACAAAAATATTATTATTTTTCATTTACAAATATTTATGTTATACTCATACTCTTTCTATTAAACGAACGCATATCGCGTCGAAATTCCCGATACAATCCTCACCATCTAGATGCTTAGAGGTCCGCTACTATACGTTTTACTAGGAGTTTTCTTCCTCGTACAACTTCTGTGTGGAATTGTTTATCACCGGCGACTTTTGTGGACCGATATGACTTAGAGACCTTCACGAAAAGAGCTTACCCCTTTCTAAAAGGCCGGCAACGCATCTGCAATTCCCGTGGTGTTGCGATTGTTCATGGGTGGCGGTAGTCACCATCAGGTGAGCCGCATGACCATTTGCCCCCTCTTCTAAAAAAGACGTGTATATGTTGCACCCTCTGATGAGCTCAAAACAGTACTTTTCAAACCTTTTCATGTCCATTATCCGCTTATCTTACATAAATGTTAATGACTCTGGCTAATGGCTGGGTACCACCACTTGCTTGGGACCCTATAATAAGTAAAATTAAAACTAAACCCACGCATACCACTGCAAGACTACAAAACACAGTTAGTTCATTCTGCGTAGATCGGAACGAAGACAATAATTAAAAATCTGAAGGTGGAATACCTTACTTAACTAAGGTTAACTAGGGTTAACTTTGACATCGGGACGTCAGACACCTCAGTCCCCCGTGACTATGAGTGCTGGAAAGCACCCGAAGCGTCGGATATTAAAAAGAAAATAAATAAAACACGATAAAACCCGTGAAAGTAGTTTTAATCAATGTCGTCAACTTTACTAATACCTTTAGTATCTTCATACCGACAAAGGAAAAAACCGGAGTACTGCGTGCATTTAAGGGATGCAAAATCCAAGGCAAAAGCAAGCTCACCTTATTGCAGGAACACGCACTTACGTACATGTATCTATCTAAAATAATTTGCAAGTATTAACATGGTTTTAGGAGTAGTCATGTGTGCGTCCATTAGTTAATTTTTACAGTATGTTAAAGAAAGAAAGAAAAAAGATGTATGCGAGAGTGCGTGTCAAGAAGTTGAGCATGATTTTGGCTTTACTTAAAATATACGCACCGCTCCGTCTTTCCTACTTTGTTGGTCTGAGCAAGTATCAAGAGTTTTTAGGTATATTATATAAAATATAGAGGTAATTGTTTCAACCTTAATATTATATTTCATAACAAAATAAGTTTATTTCATAAATATTTTTGGATGAATAAATATAACTTCCTAGATGACTAGCATTATAATTATTCGTTTTAAAATTGCATTATGAATATATTAAACATTATTCACAAAAGTATTAGTCCTTTACTACATACATTAAAAAATGAAAAGGTTTCGGGAAAGCATATGGAAGTGACTTACTTACAAAATCTGAATTTAAGATGTGTGTTCGAGCAAAATACCGCGCTAGTCATTATTTATTTAGTTTTTAGGAGCTAACTACTTGTTATTAAAATGACATATCAACTTATAAAAAATCTGCTAAATTTCTTCAAAGTCTTGACTCCATAATAGCCAATCCCAATTTTTTTTAAAAGGACTAAATACTTGATGCATCTTCCTGCAACTTAACCACAGACATGCGAAATAATTGTTGATAACATGCATATCTTCTTAAGGTAAACATTATTTTATAAAGAAGAAATTGCAAAATTTGGACGTGTTTCTTACGTGATATATTGTAGCGAGAACGTGTAGAATGTATAGGACCGAAAGCTCAAGGTCGTTCGCTAGGAGTAGAGCCTCAATAAGATGATATAATTAACTTTCAAGCATTTCCGTTGAGTTAATGAATTTATAGTTTATAATTAAATGAAATTATTTATTGTATTTTAATGAATTTAATTTCGTACTTGTTGTACTTTGGTTTTGATCAGTATATAGAAATAAAAATTATTGTTTTTAAATAATATCCTTCTTTTAATATTATCCTTTATAATAGATATATAAAAGATAAAATATAACATAATATATGTCATAAGTCCTTGAGGTTACCGCTTCTGAAAAATTGTTACTTAAAATATTATAAAAGCAAAAGGAAGTTGGCCTCGATCGGCTCGGAGCAATACATAACAGGTAGTGACGCAGATGAAAAAAATGAAGTCACAGATTTAAGCGGGTTAAATATATAACTTGAACTGGTGAGGCCAGAAAAACTTCGTAATAATCGCATGCATCTATCATGGGCATAAATATCGATGTGACTCACCAGCGGTTGTCCGTCTGGATGAATATATTATGTAACGTAACGATACTCAACTAGCCCTAAATAAATCTATCTGGATGCATAGGGCACCGGTAGGATAAGTCGAGTTACAATATCTTCTAATTTTTATTTTATTTATTTATTTATTTAAGAAATTTATGATTACAAAGATGAATAATTTTAGTGTAAACATAAACTCATTAGAGTTTTTCCGTACACCATTGCTGTCGACACATTATTCTAATTAACACTTTATAATACATTACATTACCAAAGTTACACTAATATTACTACCAACTTAAATTAGGTGCATTAAATGTTATGTTTCTAATTGACGAACTATTTATGGGTACAAAAATATAAAATAGTTTTAGGCGATGAGCGTAAAATCACATGGTGAACTTATTACTACATTCTGTGAATAATCGTCACACAGGATGATTATAACATATATTTTTATAAATTTATAATAAGATAATATGTTGGTAAAGTAAACCAATAATATAGAACGAGAAGCTGTTTAAAGTGTTACGAGTATTTAGTAAGAGTTAATTGTATATAAAAAAAATAGTTTATATTTTATGTTTTTACGTGTAATGACGTCTTTCAAAGATTTAGGTAACTGATTGACTAGATTAGGTATAACATAATTTAAAGTTCTTTTTCCGTATAAGTTATTATATATAGGTAAATGCAGTTTTAGATTATCAGTTCTGCGTGTGGAGTATAATAATTTATCTACCTTTTTAAAATTTTCAGTAAAGTAATTTTCAGTTAGTAATGTTAGTTCAACTTTGTCGTGAATAGGTATAATTTTACAAAAAGCAAGTAGTTTTCGATAATCATCTTTAAAATTAATTTTGAGATTATTATCGACTATTTGTTTTAAAACGCGCAGCTTAAGTGAGGATATTCGATCTAGATATGTTTTGTAGGTTCTCCCATAGCTTGACAAGCCATATTGTATAACAGATTCAGCTAAGGATTTATAGAGCATCATTAAAGAGGTTTTGTAAGGTATTTTTTGTTTGATTAATGTAAATTTTGCTAATATCCCTCTTAATATATCACAAACACGATTAACATGCTCTTTCCAGTTTAGCCGATCGTCAATTATTATACTCCGGCCGCTGAATTATTACCGATTTGACACTTGACGAATGGACAATACTAGTGAAGTGACTGAACCAGTAACCCTAATATCATTTGGGAACAGTTTGTTTTTAAATATTCTAGTATAGTGTGTAATTAAATAAAATCAAAACAATAATAGTTAAAGACACAGGTTCTTTATTAGGTGGAGTATCCTTGATGGGCGTAGATAATTGGTCGAGGACATATCAACATAAAACAAATTTGTAAACACTGTTACACATTTTAATGAATAGAGTAGGTACAAGATGTTTTAATAAATGACTACCTATCATTTATTAAAACAATTATTCAGACTCTGAACCAGATTCGCCAGAGCTGTCATCGCTATCAGTCACTTGTATGACAATTTCATTCTCTATAATGGTGTCCACTCTTATATCGCGTTCATAATCTTCTGTTATTAGTTTTCGAGTCTTTTCGACGACCTTGACCCAATCTTCTTTCGTTATTTTGCTGCAAGCATCTTTTAATAGACCCATTATTTTATTAGTACTGAATGGCGGAATCGTATTATTACGAGCTACGTAACCTGTAATGTAAACATTAAATAACGTTAATTTATTACATTAAATAAACGAAATGTTACACAATTACCTACATGAAAGGGAAAAGAGATATTTATTTCTTAGTTATGTATCTTTTTACTTATATGCTGAATATTGGATGTTATAATAGTACAAATTATTCATATTTATAACTTATGCGATAAAAAACAATACCTTTGATTTGTGCCCATATTAGCTCAATGGCATTGTACTGGCAGTGATAAGGCGGAATTCGAAGTACCCGATGTCCATGTGCTAGAGCTATCTCATCTACTTCATAACGGACTCTTGATGTTTTATTTTCGCGTACCAACTTTACTAAGTCAGACTTTAGCATTTCGGCAGTAGTTTCAATTCCATTTTTATGTAGCCATGCTACGAGATCAGCTTTCTTGTAGGCCTGAGTAGGCGCTTTATTCACTTGTTTCGAGTGATATGAAGCGTTGTCCATTATTATGATAGAAGGCTCTGGCAGGCTGGGTAATAATTGATTTTCGAACCAATTCGTAAAATTGTCTGTATCCATCTCCTCGTGGTAATTGGAAGTACTTTTTGACGCGAAAGCCAGCAGTCCGTTTTCAAAGAAACCATTTCCAGCAGAACTGGCGTGACAAATTATCAGTCGCGATCCTTTTCCAATTGGAACCTTTGAGGTTGATGCTTTTTTATCGTCAGTCCAAGAGCGTGACACAGTGTGGTTCGCATTTAACCATGTTTCGTCAACAAAAACGACGTTGTCCCAAGACTCGATTTTTCTGGCTTCTCTTAAAAACTCGCTCCTTTTAATTATTAAATCAAATCTTTCCATTAGTATTTTCCTTTTATTCGTTTTTTTATATTCAAACCCAATTTCGTGCAGTAGTTTTGACAACGCCGTTTTACCGCCTTTAAACAAGCCAGCTTCTTTTAAAGAGACCAAAAGCAAACGTCTAGTTGGAAACTCGTTCCTAGTATAATAACCATATATGTGGTTTCTTATTGCATCTGCATCAAAAACATCAACACCTGTCACGGGCTTTTGTCTTCGTTTTTTCTTAGGAGTGCGTAAAACATTATCTTCACTTCCAGAAGCACCAAATTTTTCTTTATTTATATTATATAGTGTTTTTGCACCAATTCCAAGAGCTTTTGAAACCCGATCTTTCACTTGAGTGACAGGAATCAAAGGGCCGCCATTTTGTGACTCACGCTCAAAGTAATCCTGTAGCTTTAGTACAGGCTCACGACATTGACTATTCAATGTTTTTCCTCGTTTCGGCATTTTCAACAAAATTACCAAACACAAACAAAATTAGTCCAATAAAGCGCAACGATAAACAGCAGAAAGCCGAGTCAAAAAACAACGGTTACACAAGAGAACGTAGTCTGTGCGCACGAGAGTACGCAAGACGACTAAACAGATTAAAATAGCGGTGGTAAGGGTGTTGCCAGAATAGTATCGCCAATTACTTAAAAAAATACACCTATAACATTGCTTAATTGAGGGAGAAAATTATATTTATTAAATGTTGTTTTACGTAGGCGGTCCCATAATCAAATGGCCTAACTATGAACCAATGAAGGAAATGAAACGAAACCAATTTTATTTTTCAATATAATCACCATGAATACTAACACACTTCTGACATCTGTGAATCAACATCTCTAAACCTTTATAAAAATAATCGCATTTTTTATCCTCAAAATGACTGAAGACGGCCGCCTGCAACTCTTCATCGCTTGAAAATTTTCTTCCTCTTAAGTCCCGCTTTAAATTTGGAAATAAATAATAGTCGGACGGGGCCATGTCTGGACTGTAAGGTGGATGTTGAACTTCTGTGAACCCGCATTGACGAACTGCATCCTTCGAAACACCAGCGGTATGAACAGGGGCGTTGTCACGGAGCAACATGACAACTTTAGACAGCTTGCCTCTTCGTTTTTCCTTTATCTTGTCTCGTAATTTATATATTAAAGAAGCATAATATTCGCCGTTCACGACTGTTTTACGTTCTTTAAAATCCACCATCAAAATGCCTTGAAAATCCCAAAATATTGTGCACATCAGTTTTTTAGTCGATTGTTGCACCTTTGCCTTTCTAGGGGGCTTTTCACCCTTATAACGCCATTCCATTGACTCGCGCTTGCTTTGTGGATCATAATACAAGATCATAGTTTCATCACCAGTCACTAGCCGCTCGATCACAGTCTTTGGATTTTCGCCACAAAGATCCAAAAACTCCGAAGCGCAGCGCACTATTTCCTGTCTCTGTACCGCTGAAAGAAGTTTCGGTACCCATCTTGCCCTCACTTTTTTCATGTGAAGATGTTCATGGATCGCGCGATGAACAGTACTCTTAGAGAGCCCAAGCCTTGCTGCAATTTCTCTAATCTTCAAACGGCGGTCACTCAGAACCTCCTCTTCGATAAGAGCAATCGTTTCGGGAGTGAGCACTTCCACTGGTCGACCGTCGTGGCCAAAGTCTTCGACGGTTTCTCTCCCGAGGCGAAACTTTTTCACCCAATTTTTCACTGTGCTATAGGAGGGGCAGACTCCTTATACACGCCATTCAATCGTTCTTTTATTTGGGCAGGGGATAAACCTTCTTTAAACAGAAACTTTATGACACTTCGATACTCAGTTTTCGACATTTTGAAAAAATACGCGACTCTCGTTATTCAAATGCCTGTTAAACTAAGACTAAGCATTTCATGTCGATGAATGTTTCTTATATTAAGTGTACGATAAACGTACTATTTAATGCAACACAACATGTAGCGACATGTCGCGTTGAACTATATCAGGCCAGTTCATTATGGGACCGCCTGGTATATATTATGAATGTTAAAAATTATACATAATCATTTTAATTGTATTTATTTTTAAATCATAGAAAACAGTATTTCTGTCTTTGGATCACACATAAATCTTAAAAATCATAGAGATACTGGCAACACAGTGCAATTAGGAGACGCAAAAAAATGGTAGCATTATAGTCTAGTTGCTCGAAGGAATAAGTAAAATAAAAATATCCAAATAAAATAAATATCATATCTATTCCAATGAATTTGGACCGAATACTATCAAGCACATCACTATGAAAACTAGACGCACGATGTAACTTTGTACAAGCGCGCCAAAGAACAAAAAATTAATGTTTTCATATTATTTACAAACTATTTTAAGTTTTGAAACAGAGTGTATTGGAAAATTACTTGATTCTGACATTTTGACATAAAGTTTTATATTAAAGAGGTATTCTAAATCATTCGGCAAATGTGTCGCTCGTGCAAGGTTATATCGATTAATTTAAGAATAATCTGTCAAATCGGTAATAACTCAGCGGCCGTACTATAGACCAAGATAGGTGTGCTTATTTACAATTTCTATGGCATCGCAATTAAAGAGTGTCGAATTGTTAGTATTTTGTATATAAAGGCAGTGATGTGTGTGCGCTATTAGTTTAGGTATAAAAGAACTTCTGTTGTGGCTTGTACTTATATACATAAGTTTAGTTTTGTCAGCATTGAGTACTAAACCGACGTCGTGTGACCACTTCGTCAGTATGTCAAATTCTTTTTGAAGTTTCATTAGTACCTCCTGTATACTACGCCCAGCAGCTACTAAACAGGTATCATCTGCAAACTGATAGATCTCACACTGTTTAATTAAATTAGAAAGATTGTTTACGTAGGTGAGAAAGTGTAAAGGTCCAAGAACTGAGCCCTGTGCTGTGCCTACAGTTACCTGGACAGGGAAACTAAGAGCGTCACCAATTTTTACTCGATGAGATCTTTCATGGAGATAATTTTCACACCACGCTAGTAATTTTCCTCTAATTCCGCTATTATTTAAGCTTTGAATTAATTTGTTGTGTCTTAGCGTGTCGAAAGCTTTGCTATAATCAATGAAAACGACTAGAATGTGCTCTTTAGAGTCAATATGCGTGTACAAACTGTCTGTGAATGCAGAAAGTAGTTGTGAGGTAATCTTTTGAGGTTGGAAACCATATTGTTTGCTAGTTAATATATTATTACTTTCATAATACCTATGGATTTATGCGCTTATATATTTTTCGACTATTTAGTCGCTTGCATTTATTAATTTAGCAATAACTGTTTTGATTTTTCCGCACAGCGGCTTTATATCAATGGCTCTTATCCTGTCTGCCCCTGTAATAATATCGTATCCTATACCTTTAAACGAGCAATTCTTGTATATATGTATATATATATATATATATATATATATATATAATCGGGATCTCGGAAACGGCTCCAACGATTTTCATAAAATTTAGTGTCCAGGGAGTTTCGGGGATAATAAATCGATCTAGCTAAGATTTATTTTTAGAAAATGTCTTTTTGTCCGTGTTTTTAGGCAATTAAAAACTGCTACAATATAGTTAGAATAAGAAGGTAAATTTTGACAGTTTGGTAATGATTATAAATAGCTTATTGGTATAATGGGCGGTCACAAAATCGTAAAACCCCGGTTCGAGCCCAGACCGACCGACCGACTTTTTTATTTTTTTTTCAAGTTTCTTTCTTTTTTGAGAAAATATATTTTTTTCGAGCCCTTTTTTTAGTATTTTTTAAAAACACGAAAATTTAAATAAAAATAATTGCACTCATGATTTTTTATTCAAATAACCAGTTCCGTTTTTTCTGTTATGTCGCTAAGATCAAAAAATATTATTTATAATTCATCAGTATGTAATTTGTATCTAAATATATCCTATACCTTTAAACGAGCAATTCTTGTATATATGTATATATATATATAATCGGGATCTCGGAAACGGCTCCAACGATTTTCATAAAATTTAGTGTCCAGGGAGTTTCGGGGATAATAAATCGATCTAGCTAAGATTTATTTTTAGAAAATGTCTTTTTGTCCGTGTTTTTAGGCAATTAAAAACTGCTACAATATAGTTAGAATAAGAAGGTAAATTTTGACAGTTTGGTAATGATTATAAATAGCTTATTGGTATAATGGGCGGTCACAAAATCGTAAAACCCCGGTTCGAGCCCAGACCGACCGACCGACTTTTTTATTTTTTTTTTTCAAGTTTCTTTCTTTTTTGAGAAAATATATTTTTTTCGAGCCCTTTTTTTAGTATTTTTTAAAAACACGAAAATTTAAATAAAAATAATTGCACTCATGATTTTTTATTCAAATAACCAGTTCCGTTTTTTCTGTTATGTCGCTAAGATCAAAAAATATTATTTATAATTCATCAGTATGTAATTTGTATCTAAATATAATTTCCAAAACACACGAATTAAAAAAATCGAGCGAAAAATACCGAGCAAAGCTCGGTCAACCGGGTACTAATAAGTAATACACAAATATTTGTATAAGTGGAAATACGTAGCAAGGATTTTATTAGTTGTTCCGATCAAATTTTAATCCAATTTAACGAAACTTATATCAAACGTGATTGATCAACTGACAAATCTGGCTATATATATTTATGTGTATATATATATATATATATATATATATATATATATATATATATATATCCTAAGTCAACAGTGCACTTGTAAGAGGCTGTAACGATGACGATGATAAATGTTGTCTTTAAATATTAATTTCATTGTTTCATTACAAGTATTATGGCCAATTATTTTATTTTACTTTATCCAGACTGACTAAATGTTCTTTGTTTACCCTAAATCGAATAAATTACGCCACATTTATAGATTCTTTCTAGGCAAAACGGGGCGGGTCGTCCTCAAATATAAATAAATTCCCATTTCGAACCTTTAAAACTTACTAAAACTTGCGTGAGTTCGTATAAGTATTTAAATAAATTATCTTCTTGATAGAAATTATATATCTCAATATAACATCATATCATATCCTTTTAGATGAATTGGAGCGTATTTATGATATAACTTAACATTATCTTAATTAAGTATGTATTGTATTATATTTACTCCCCTATACAATGACTCTGGAAAACATTTTTAATTTAGCCTCTTGTGACTTATATGGCTAGTGTAGGGAACTGAACACATTTTTCACTGTTACCTTTTCATATTAGTCCTCGGGGGTAACAACGCATCTGCATTTCGATTACTCACCGAGAATAGGTGAAACAATATAATAGAGTACATGCCTATGGGCCATTTCAGGTGGACTGTGTACTCGTTTTTCACCCTTATTCTATAAAATACACTTATTGACGGTCAATACTCGGCCATATTCAATTTACAGTATAGGTATTATCTAGTTTACATTTATAAGAAATACATTAAGCAAGGTTGTATTTAAACAAGTATTTTTATTGACTATTTGTTGAAAGAAATGTGGGAAATGTGTCAACTGGTTGTCAGCTTACCTACCAAAGTCCCTTTTAATACGACCTTGCTAGGTTGACGTGACTTGGTTTCTATCCTTTGAGCTGACGTGTTTAAAATGCTGTGGAATGTGTTTAAAGCTTTATATCGAACATACTATAAGAGCGATATCGTTTGGTTAAATATTATTTGTGCGTATACGTGTGCGTGCGAGCATACGTTCGTGATTATGTCTGTGAGTAAGTGAGTGCGCATGTGTGACTGTGCGTGCATAGGATATATTAAGTTCGCATGTAATAAACATGGTAATCTACTACTATAATAAAAGATATATAAGATTATAGTAGTTGCGTAAGTCCCGTCGCATGTGTTTGAAGATCTGTCTGTTCAGTTGCCAGGATGCTATCAAGTATGCTAAGGAGTGCAGCTTTATTTCCCGTCTAACATTCATGAGAATAAGAGTGTAATCAGAGTGTTTTCGTGATCCTTTGCAGCGGGTTTTGCAGAACTTACTTCCAACCGCATGCACTCAAAACACTTTTGACACTGAAAACGGTTTTGTAGCTCGAGCTGAAAGGTATCGGGACTTTGGATTATAGTACGAGGGGACGGAGCATTGACTTCATTAGGCGAAACCTCTCCAATTTTATTTTAACGTATGGTAGTGAAAGTTGGGTATGGCAGAAGAAGCACGAGAGTAGAATAAACGCAGAAGAAATGCGGTCGTTAAGGAGTATGATAGGGCTGAATCCGAATGACAAGATGATGTTGTGACCAAGATTAAGCAAGGAATGCTTCTGTGGTTTGGTATTGTGGAAAGAATGAATGAGAAAAGAGTGACAAAGAAAATTTATGTTGCAGAAGTGAATGCCAGAGTCGGAAAGGGACGTCCTAGGCGAAAATTTATCGACCAAATTAGCGATTCATTGAAAACGGGCCAAATTAGGAGTACCCTTAACCAACGAGCATGTATGCAAAGGCATATGGATGTGAAGGAGGCGAGAGAGGTATATCAGGATCGTGCCGATTGGAAGTCTCTGTCTACTGCCTGTCTTGATAGTTCGGACCTGTCCCGCGTAGACAGCGACGACCATCCGCGCGTCTACGGGTGCCTCTATAGGTCCCATAGCGGTAATGCCGAAACAGACCGACTCTTCGACCACGTCCAAATGGCTACAGATTCGTTTCTACAGCGGATCCCCTCCGCAGAGATCGTGATCCTCGGCGACTTTAACGCCCATCACGCCGAATGGCTTGGTTCACGTTTAACCGATCATGCAGGGAGATCTGTTCATGATTTTGCCTTGGCATATGGTCTGACACAACTAATTACCCGCGGATTCCAGATGTGGAGGATCATGCACCTTCCCTGTTGGAACTTTTGCTGACCTCTCACCCGGACGGCTATCAGATTTCCGTCGATGTCTCTTTAGGCTCCTCGGACCATTGTCTTGTCCGGAGTGTGGTGCCACTCGCGCTGAAATCGCAGTTGCATTCTGCAGGCTACCGCCGTGTTTGGCACTACATGTCAGCCGATTGGGATAGGATGCGGTCTTTCTTTGCATCCTATCCTTGGGGGCTGGTTTGCTTTTCGCCGGATGATCCCAACGTTGTTGCGGATTCTGTCGCTGATGTGGTACTTCATTGTGTGGAACTTTCTATTTCTTCCTCCGTGGTGCCCATCGGAGTCAAATCTCAGCCATGGTTTGGTCGCTCCTGTAAAATAGCATCATGCTATAAGCAGGAGTGCTACCAAGCCTGGGCTGACGCATCAACAACCCGGGATGTAAATACCAGTGCTCTAAAAAGGAAGTATAATTCCGCCTCCAGGTCCTTCAAAAGAGTCATTGCCAAGTCAAAGTCAGAGCACATAGGCAGAATTGGCGAGAAACTAGTTCGCCTTCCTTCTGGAACCTGTGCATTCTGGTCTCTCGCCAAGGCTGTCCAGGGGAATTTCTGTCAGCCATCTCTTACATCTCTGCACAGGGAGGACGACTCACTGGCCCATACCGCAAAGGAGAAAGCCGATCTGCTAGGCTCTTTCTTTGCGTCCGAGTCGACTCTCGATGACGGGGGGAGTACGCCGCCGACCATTCCGCGGTTTTAGTGCTCCATGCCGGAAGTGCAGTTCACACAGCGCTCGGTTCGCAAAGCACTCCTCTCCATGGACATCCACAAGTCAAGTGGGCCAGAGGAGAGGAGCCCCCAATTGTGCTGAGGACGTGTGCGCCAGAGTTGGCAGCGGATTTAACGCGTTTTTTCCGGTATCCTACTCTCTAGATGTAGTCCCAAAATTATGGAGGACGGCTTTCGTCCCCCGATCCCTAAAAAAGATCATTTCGAATTCAGATTCAGATCGGAGCATCAAGGTCAATGCTCAGCAGAGCGGGACAGTATTTCATGCCGGCACACCGCCTACAACTTTACAAGGCGCGGGTTCGGCCGCACATGAGATATTGTTCCTATCTCTGGGCTGGTGCTCCCCAGTACCAGCTCTTTCCACTTGACCGCATCCAGCGCAGAGTGGCTTGAATCGTCAACGACCGAGTGCTTTCCAATCGGCTCGATTCACTGGCGTTGCGATGAGATGTTGCATCTTTTTGCATTTTCTTTCGCATATACCATGGGTAGTACTCTGAGGAATTGTTCGGATTTATCCCAGCCGCCAAATTTCGTGAACGCACTACGCGGCAAACGTCCCGATACCATCCACACCATCTGGATGCTTGGCGGCACACCACTGTACGTTTCAAAAGGAGTTTTCTTCCGCGTACAACCTCTCAGTGGAATAGTTTATCACCGGCGAATTTTCCAGACCAATACGACCTGGGGACCTTCTTGTTGCTCCCTCTTCTATATAAAAGTGCTGCTCTTATTGTATTACTGCAGCTAATGCCCTTTGATTTTATGTAGGCAAGGAGGGGAAGGCTAATTTGTACTGGATAAACGCTCAAGGTGGTTTGAGCTTGCTTTCCTACAGATTGAGACCCTTGTTTGCCTCAATGAACGAAACACCGACAGTATGCATAATTTATTGCTGGTGACATAATACGTTCACTATACACTTTACCAAAAAGTATTTAGTGGAAATGGCCTCCATAGCAGACTGACTGAATGGCCAGGTGATCTGTGAGGTGGAAAGTGTTATAGGGCTTACCGATGGATCAAAATCGATGGCCTCTACGTAGAGTTTCGAATACACGGGAGACTACTCATAGTTCAAGCTTATGTTTAACTTCCTGATAACAACTCAAAATAATAAATAACTGCAGTTGACAATCCGCTCTCCAAGCGTGATAACTATGGCAAAATCTCCCTTATGAGGCAATCTATAGCGGAGGCCTATGTTCAGCAGTGGACTTATAACAGCTCCGAAACAACACTTGGAGCGTTGGCCGCTCCCTGGGCTGAATACCTTGCCCCGCGGGATATCTCCCCTTTTCCATCTATGGCCACTCTGGTGACCCCGACGTGATTTGAACACACAACTAACATACTTCGGAAACTGTATTCACAAATAAATTATATATATTAATTTTATTTTAACCTTAACCTAAAGCTTTCGACATCTTCTTCAAGAACCCAATACATTAATCCATGAGCAGAAATTGTCTGCAGTCTACAGATCTAACTAGCCATCTCGCTTTGCAAGGTCCATCACAAAACTAAAGTAATGTTACCTGTTTATTCAAGCTACTCCTCCTCGTGTCGCATATATATTTAAATAACGAAATTCAAGTAAGAATTTGAAAGCATGGGCGTTATTTTAGTAATAAAATATTCTTATTTTATCTAAAGAATATCGACACTTTTTAACAAAAGACGAGCTACTTCGGCGAAACGAGTATTGTCCATATGATATAACAATAAATCAGTTTAATGTCAAGGGCTTATTAACGTAGACGTGAACATGCTGTTTGGACTTGTTTTGTACTATGTGTATATCTAGTACTTCAAATAATGACTCAGTATGCGGGTAACCTAAAATAAAATACTTTGAATAGTTTCCGTAACAAATATTTGTTACTTTAGTATAAAAATGCTTTTTAATATAAACATTCTAAAGTTGTACGACGTAAGTGATTTTGTCTCGTCTTATTCTTTGGGTATCAAAACGGAAATGACAAAAAATCACTACGATAAAGCCAAACAACAAGTTACAAAAGCCTTGTGGTTAAGTGCGTTATCGGAATCAGTATTCAAACGTATAAAAATAATACTTCGATTGACGTCGCGTTCGAAGTTGGACTTAACTAGTCAGATTATTTGTCCTAGGTAAACATACTCGTCAACAACATCGAGCTTAGTACTCCCAACGACTACCAGTATATGTGTTACAGGGACGTTACACATGACCTTTATTTTATCCATGTTCACCTAAACACCTATCCGTTGGGAGACACTGTTAAGGTCATTAAGCATGGTGCCTCAGCACTCCTCCTCCAGTAATTCTGCCATAAAGACTATATCATCTGCGAATCGAGTGATGTACTCGCTATTAAAGTTAATACCGTTTCCTTTCCAGTCCACACACAGACATCATGAAAATGTCTTCCGATGCAGCGGTGAAGAGTTTCGGGAATATAACGTCACCTTGTTTAACACTTTTTTACAGTTGGGTAGGTTTTTTTACTCTGGTTTTGTACTAGGATAGCAATCGTGGCCCTACTGTGCAAACACGTCAGCACTTTGATATAAAACTTGGCATCACTGAAGAGACTGTAGCACCGGCCAAATTTCGACGGAATCAAACTATGGAAGACGATAATAATTAATTATTTAACAAAATTTTAGCTATTTCTTTTTTTAATAAACGTTTCGTTTTAGTGTTAAATTAAAAAAAGCTATTTTTAATAAGTATTAATTAAAATCTATCATGAATAAAAAAAATCTGTTGCTGTTTATAGTGTTTTAAGCACGTTATGGACTTTAGAAAACTAAAATAAATATTGGCAGGAATAAGAGAATTTTTATTTAAACATGAAGTAACACTATCAATAATATTCAAACTATTTCTAAGCGAACGCTGCTTAAATATAAATTCCTTTTTGATGGAGAAATACTGAAGCAGAATAATCCTTTATTTAAATGTATGACGCCGCATCTTTGAGGTTCGTCCAAATTTGGTAACAATTCTTTACACCCCGCCATGGATAATAATCCTTTTTGTGAACATATTGTATTCCTATTATTATTAATGCCATAATCTATATAGGTTATATAAATTTAATGCATTTTTATTTTATAAATAGAAATAGATTACTTTAACGAAGTTTATCATCACGTTATTTTTGTGTTTCATATTTTTCTAAAAGACATTATGCGAAACTCAACGTCATCAACTCGCGGCATTTATCAAATGCATTGATCAAATATCATGATCAACCGCAACACCAGGGGAATCGCAGGTGCGTTACCGGCCTTATAGAAAGGAATAAGCATTTTTCTGGAAGTTTCCTAGGTCGTATCGGTCCGGAGAAATCGCCGGTGGTATAAACTATTCCACAGAGAGGTCGTACGCGGAAGAATTAATTTATGTCAGTTTGTTTATATATAATAAGGAAGACACTGTAATTTGATATATATTTATCTTAACTAGCGTTTTAAAGTCAAGCATAATGTGAGTTTGAGTCGAAAACGAAATCAAATTCGGTTACCGGAATATGTCATCACCAGCTTTACTTAGGCTACCTAGTATTCATATTCGCATAGATGTACTCGTAATAAACTACCAAGTATTGCCATTTTAATCGCATTCATATCCTATGATATATATCTAGGAGAGTAGTAGTCTAGTGGTCGAATTTCAATAGTAATTCATTATATTTTTAAGTTTGTTTATAAAGCAAGCTGTTTTTACTTTCAACTGAAAAATATTTAATAAAAAATGCATATAAGTAATATAAAATACAAAACATAAAATAAATGCTTTTTCTTCCTTGACATATATTTTATTATTACATAGTAACAGCATAATGAATTTCAGAGGCTATTGAAAAAGGAACATTTAATTCGAACAAAATTCACAGCATATACAGTCAATCTGTCAATATTTATTTATCGGCAAAATTTTATAATTCTTTGGCCTTATGCTCCACTCTGTGCGACTATTTGATCATAGACCATTATGTGTTTTACAAATGATATTGCCAAATCTCATACTCCTGTATGCGTGCAATATAATTAAAAAGGGATACAAAATTTTACCTTCATGTATTAATACATAGATACCGATATAGTTAAAAATAGACTTATTCCCTGCATACTATTATTTCATTGCACTTGTATTGTCTACAATAACAGTTTTAGTTCAGTTAAAATTTTCGTTTTCCTATCACAAAGCAGTCCTTTACGCGCAGAGCTCCGCAAAGATATTAACAAAAATCCCTCGTTCAAAACTAACATAAATATGAAATGATTTAAGTTACTACATCTTAGTTGATACTTTCGTTCATTGTAATATTAAATCCAAAATATTATCGAGCTTAGAAATACTAAAAGTCCTAAATTATTTGAAAGCATATAATACGAAAAACGAGTATATATGAAATTATAATATATTATTGAGTAAATTCATCCCATCAATGACTTAGCATAGATCAATCACTAATTATTTTTTCTTATCATCAAAGCGTGTTACATTGCTTGGTTTTATTAATGAGCTTCATAAACAAACACTATTGTGTTAATAATTTTAGAATAATTTATTTTAACATTGTGAAACTCTTTGTGATTAGTAAAACTATATTTTGTCTTTCTTTTGATCTTATAAGAATTTATTTACAGTGTGTTAAGGATCGGAATGCCGATACTTTACCCACGTGTTTTTCATTAAATTTTACCAACAAAATGTAAAATACCATACAAAGGGGGGTCGCAACCCACACCCATCTGAATGGGAGTAATTTTTAATTTCAATATCTCGTATTCTTTCGAGTTCATTGAAAGTCGTTTAATTTATCATTTAATGATGTCCACAAAGATGTATGTGACCTTATTTTAAAGGTGATGAAATTAGGTAGTATGTAAAACCAAACTTGTTAAAAAGACGACAAAACATTTTAACAACAGCAAAAACTTAGTAAAATTTTGTTTTTTTTTTCTTTTTAAGTCATTGTGCTGTACCTTGGAAACTATAGATCCTCAGCATATTGTTTTTTTTTTCTTTTAATTTGTTTGCAATCAGCTACGCTAGCAAAACTACTACAAATTTATGCAGTTATTAACAAACTGTGAAAAAAACACCCTATTCAAAATTAGGTAACATTCCATCACTATGTAAGCAAGAGAGGTATTTTTACGATAAGGAGGTGTGAGTGGGATAAAAAATATGTGTTGCGATTTTGTTTTTCAATTACAATCACCTCACTCCTCTTTGTGACATCTATCCCATCGTTTTACCGCTCGCACCTTTATACGTAATATCCCGTGATATGGTTTATTCAGATCGTGAAGTAGCAGACATACATTTTGTAACGCAGCTGCTTCCGTTGTGGAATACCTAAGAAGATTGCCAACACGATACTCGCCTGCTACTCGAACTTTCACAAGTGTTAATTTGAGGCTTGGTGAGTATGAAATTCAAGCTCCAAACGAAATATTTCCAAAAAAAGACCCGAATATGAAGAGGAAATTCTTCAGTTGGTCGCAAACGATCCGCGCCTGAGTACAAGGGTCATAGGGCGAAGGCTGGGAATTTCTCATTGGTTGGTGTGGAAAGTGTTAAAAAGAAAGGTTTACGCCTAGTACACGTCTTACACTTTAGAATAGTGCAAAAACAAGACTACGTCGCTCGTGTTGTGTTTTGTTCATGGCTGAACAGAAAAATTCGTCATTCTTTCGATGAGGCGAAATTTTCAAGAGCTGGCATAACAAATCATCGTAATGACCACTTGTGGATGGCTGAAAACCCACTCGCTATTAGGCCTGGACAATTTCAGCATGAATTTTCAAATAATGTATTGGCAGGTTTATTAGATAAAAAGTCTATTGGATCTATTGTTTGGCCTGATACCTTAAATTTCTTCGAAATGATTTCTTAGAAGTGGCTCCGATAGTGTTCAGCCAGCTTCACCTTTTTAACTCCAAATTGACGGAGCTCTAGTACATTTCTACCGAAACGTGAGGACGAGGCGAACAGAAAGTTTATCAGAAAGTTCCGAACACCAGAAAGAAGCTCCCTCAAAGGATAATGGCCATAGCGGAACAAATAAGAAATTATAGTGAATTGGCAATGAGAGCCACTCAATATGTAATATAAGGGCAATTGTCTGCCTTCAAAATAATGATGGTCACTGTAAGCAACTTTTCTAAAACTTGTGTTATTTTTTTTGTACAAGTACTTTTCTATAGCTTTTCTCACGCGCACCTCCTTATCACACATACACCTATCATATTTACGTAGTGATGGAATGTTACCTATTTTTAAATAGAAAACTATAGTACTTAATACGTATATACCTAAGTTTACATATACATAAATCTTTAAGTGGTAGAGCCATGCTGCAGTTATATTAGTAGTATAGTTGCACCATGAATGGGTTGGCTCGACCGAGGAAGGGCCACGCTCTCACAGAATACCGGCGTCAAATATTAGCTTAATGCTGCTGTGTTTCGTATGGTGAGTGTAGAGAACCGAAGACCCTTTTTACCCCTTTTTACCAGCTTAGTCCTCACGGGTGACAAAGCATCCGCATTTTGATTCGTAATCGAAGATAGATGTAGATGTCTATGGGCCACAGCAACTACTTACCATCAGATGGACTGTGTGCTCGTTTGTCACCCTATCCTGTAAAAAAATAGATTTTTTAACAGTTTTACTTGTGTTTGTTGGACCCCATTTCTAAATTTTTAATTTTATTAACAGCAAACATTTGAAGTGGGTTTCAGGTGACATCATTAAATGATAAACTTTAAACGACTTTCAATAAAGTCGAAAGTATACGAGAAATTGAAATTAAAAATTACTCTCATTCAGAAGGGTGAGGGTTGCGACTGCCCTTTGTATAGTATTTTGTCGATAAAACGAACAACACGTGGCTAAAGTATCGGAAATCCGATCTCTAACACACTGTATAACCGTTAACTGTCTAAGAAAATCCATCACTCCCCACTGGCGAGAGGCCGATATCCAACAATGTACTTTTATAAGTTTATGAAAAGCAAGAAAAGATTATAAGCGATTACTTACTTTTCTTTCATCTCATTTTTTAGGTAAAAGAGTGAGGATTACTGAATGTAAAAAAGGATGGATTTAAATGAAGATGAATACGTCTTCGGTCGTCGTTTGAGCAAATAACTATATTGATTAATATATTACTCACTTTTCGGCACCGCCACTGTTGGGTAAAGAATAGGATATTTTAATTCTGTCTCAAATATGATAAGTCATGACGGTTTGCACACATATTTTTCCTTTAAATGTTATTCAGTTTCATAACATTATGCTGCTTGAAAGTCAAAATTACATACTTCATATTCACACTAGTTCTCCTTAAATGTTTTACAGGTTGGACGCTACAAGAGACATTCATACATTTTATATGATAATATATCTTAACTAAATATTAAATATTAAAACTATATTAACCTAAATGAATAAACAAATATTTCTGTAGTATGATAGTGACATCAGAGACTCTATTTCATTACGTGAGTGCCGTAAGAGGTGACATGGGAAATTCTAAAATAATACAAAATGAAGGCGTCTCGACATCTCAAACTCTCGATGGCGACATCTAAAATTTCATTCATTCTTGATTCTTCATCGTGGTTAGTTGTGTATTTATCACACTCTTTATATATTATGAGCCAAATTTTTCCCTATTCTTCATAACAAAAACATATGCTGCACGTATAAAATATAACTCACGGGAGCTTCAAAATATTGAAACACAATTGAACTAATTAATATTTTTATTGCAATATAAACACGTTTATTTATTGCATATTTTATGCCCATTTATGTGCTTTTAGTTTCTTTTTTTTTTCTTTTCTTTATAGGCCGCCGAACTAAGTGCGCTAAGCTCCAGGTGCAATTCGCCGTTGGGCGTTTTAGTGACGGGCTCTTTGTCGCAAAGGACAGCTGGATCTGAAGCACGGTAATAAGTTGCCTAACTGAAGGTAGCAAGCAAGCCTAGTGAAGTAGCTAATCTCAAAAGACTGCCAATTCAACAAGCTATACACGACAGAAAGCCTCCATCGTGACTTGTGACCTATAATAAAACAATAAATAAGACTAAATCGTAACCAAAAGTAGAACAGTTTAATATAATATCTAGCGCTTATAACCTAATAACCATACTAACGAGGTAAATCCGTTCTTAGCGTCACAGGATTTAGCCGGTTTGAATTATAATCACGTCGTGTACTAAGCATAGGCACGTTTCATAGGAATGTTATTATAATTAATGAAATATCCAAATGAAACAACTAGTAGCAACTAGCTGTAGTACAAGTTGAAATTAAAAGGTCTTACCAAAATAGCGAAAGCGTATAATTTACACTTAATTTTAAAATTATAAAAAATAATATTATAATTGCTGTAATACAGTACAATTTACATCATATAAAAATTACAAAGTCATTAAATTGTACAACAATTGAAAATAGCTACATACATGGGATATACTAAACTAAAAGGTTTGCGTAACTCATTATTAAAACAATTTTGATGTATTGACTGTTTTACAAAATATTCTCCATTACATTTTAAACGCTTTTTAGTTGTTCAAACTAGTTTTGAAAACTTGTAACAGTAGTCTAAAACTAAAAAGACATGTTTTTCACGTCCTGGTTAAAATCTATCAAGGCCCCTTCTGGCTTCGTAAATAACAAACCTCTCGTCAAATATTTGATTTTTTGGGATAGTAAGAAGCCCTATGGTACGAGGTCTGGACTGTGTGTGTGGGATGGGTCACGAACTTCACCTTTTCAGATGCCAAAAAAGACTGTAATGTTCGCAGTATGCGCCAAAGCATTGTCATAGTGCAGTAGGATGCGACTTCTTCGGTGTTTTTCTTAAAGTTTTAACTAACTAACCACTAAGAATTAACTGTATTTTGTTATTCTAGTAGGATCATGCAGCTATCGTTTCTTGCCTTCCTCAATGTTGTTGGTTCACTGTCGCCTTCAAACACCCATACACAAGACTTCCTTTCCAAAATGTTACCATCTATGTTTCATATCATGGCACGATATCAAATACAGCATTTTTAATATATATATAAACCCAAACCTAAAACTTTTTGCTCTTACGAGAAGTGCATGAGGAATCCAGCAGCAATATTGTTTTTTGACTTTAAAATTTTTATATAATCTTTTTTAATGTAAATCATGCTACTCAAAGGTCCTCGAATTTTTCTTAATAGTAAATTATTTTTTTAAAATTACTCGCCTGATAAATATCCACATATTCCTTAGTGATTGCAATTGAGAGTCAACCTTCACGAAACTAATCATAGAGAGAAATATGGACACGATTAAACTCTGTGTACCAACGCCTTACGATGTCATTACAAATGAGATGCTTCCCACCCAAAAGCATTTTGAAATCCAGCAGTGTACTTTCGAGGAGAGATTTACCTAGATGTAAATTAAAAAATATATTTTTGCGTTTACTTCATTTTTGCTACGTATGCCGAATTTCAACCCGTGATGAGAAATATTTGACACCATCACTTGCCGAAATTGCGTGTTCTTTATTGACGAACGGGGCTATACCTAACGACTGATGGTGGAAAAGAAAAAACATATGGCGAACGAAAATCTACTGGACCGGCGACAGGCTTTATTTATTTCTTCTTAATTGTAATACCTTTCAACTAAGTTAACAATGGGCGGACATAACGTCTTATGACAGATATATATATATATATATATATATATATGTATGTATTTATATATATATATATATAATATAAATTATATACATACATACACACACACATATTAAATATAATATTAAACACGGCTAACTACGAACGCTAAGTTGAGTCTGCCATTTTATTGACGAGCAGTTCTCGCACTTTAGATTTGAACGAAATCTGGTTTTCAGCACTCCTGATTTCGGAAGGAAGGGCGTTCCAAAGAAGAACAGATTCTACCATGGTTGGAGCTAAGACATTGAAAATGAGGAGTTAAATAAAATGGAGGATTAGGAGATCATATCAGTAGACATGTGATCATACTTTCGAAGATTAAAAATGAATCGAATGCAGTTATTAAGAAGACGGTCGTATTTGTTCAAGAGTTCTGCATTTAGGTCAAAATAACACACGTCAAAAATGGTAAAAATTAAGGTCTGCACAATAATCGTCTTGGTCCTGGACGGGAGAAAGTTCTTCAGCCAGTAGAGAGAACGCAAAATACCTGTCACTTTCTGACAAACATTTGCCACTTGAGTTTGCCAGCTCAAGTTGGAGTCAATGTGCAATCCAAGGTCTTTGACAGTATTACACAGTTCTAAAATAAAACCGTTAAAATGATCGGCGGTAAAGCTGTGGGGTACTGTTTCTTTATCATCTGTTGGCTACCTATTATTATAGCCTGACATTTGGATGGGTTAACTTTAAGACCAAACTTGTCACACCAGTTCTTTATATACTCTAGGTCCCTATTAAGAGACTCAATTGCTGTAGATATACAGTCGACCTTCGCGTGTGAGTACAACTGCAAGTCATCAGCATACAAATGATACGCACACTGAAGATTTGGGGTAATGAGATTTATAAATATTTAAAATTACAACGGAGATAGAATACCGCCTTGAGGAACACCAGCGTGCAAGTCACACTAACTTGATGAGGACTCGTCAATGCGAACTGACTGCTGGCGGCCTCGAATATAAGATGAAAACCACTCCAAAGCCTCAGATGAGATCATAAAAAGTGAAAGGATTGATAATAGGATGACTTTAGTTTCCTTCATGCCTGCCCTAATGTCACCAGTGACTTTTAGGAGCGCGGAAACAGTGCTATGACCTGGCCTATATATACGTTACCAGCCAATCCCGATTTCAGGCCAAATTGGTTTATCTAACGCGTGTCAGGCATGCTAGTTTAGCCCAAGACAAACCAGTTTGGCCTAAATATTTCAAGCTTAATTATTTTGGCCTAGAAAGAACTGAGTAAATGAAAATAGTTTTTTTTAAACCTTCATATTCTCAACGTGTGGTGAGTTTTAGTAATTACATATACATACGTAAACACTCACCCCTGTCACCCAGAGGGGTAGGCAGAGACTACAGACTTCCATTTGGCACGATCCTGACACACCTCTCTTGCCTCCTTCACATCCATACACCTACGCATACATGCTCGTCGGTTAAGGGTACTCCTAATTTGGCCTCCTAATTTTTAGTTTAGAGTGCTTGTCAGGGTTGACCTTTTACTGTTTTTGATAAGATCCATCAAATCGGCTCTAAAACCGAATGAACACAACTTTACGTAGTCTTGTCTGAACTACCCCTAGAGTATTTTTGTAAAGCCGTAGGCGCGGAGGGAGGGAAGCTGCCACCTGTCGTAGCAAATCGCAGGCACCTGTGCGAGCTGCAGCGGCTGAGGCTGGTCGCCGAAGGCAACCAATAAGCCAAAGATGCAGATGTGAACCTGGGTACCTGTGATTTACTACGCAAAGGCGAAGGGGCTGCATTTCCCGCAGCACCAAAGCTGTTGCAGAAGTAAATTTAGGTCAATATTGGGTTAGGTTAGGTTATACTAGATTATGCAATGATTCAATTAATGTTGCCAAGGCTAAACTAGTTAAGCCTAAAGTATTTAGTCCCAACACGCGTCGGATAAACCGGTTTGGCCTAGGGCTAGTTTGGCCTGAACTATAGTTTAAAGGATTTGCTGGAGAGTCCATTGAAATGAGTTGGAACACTAATTTTATGATTAATACCTTAGAACTATGTCATAAGTTGAAAAAAGAAATTGAAATCTCTCCTTAAGATATAAAGGAGAAGCTCAATTGTTTAATATAGAAAAGAGAACAAGCTGAATTCTAGAGTTGCGCTGTTTGCCTGAGAGCCATTTAAGGTAATTACGATAAAGAGAAACATAGTGATAGAGACGCTCTAGCTTGTTGAGAACACATTGATCCAAAATTGGGTAACAATCTTCTGTATAATCAATAATAGACAAAATAAGTGTCTGCTCAAGAACGATCTTTGTGTTTACAGATAAAATATTCGTTAGACGGACTGATTTCAGTGGCATGTGTGTTTCGTTTCAATATGCTGTCTATGTACAGGTCTAGATTTTTCAAAGAGCTCGAGAAAGGGATCACAATGTCATGTCTACGTGTAGTAGACCAAAGGCAAATTTGATAGGCTTATCTTATGCAAGATTTTCAAACTACCCACAACTATTGTTTGACATTTTTTCGGGTTGACAGAGACACAAAGCGCCTTGATCAATTACTACCGGCATTTTATTTCTTATTTAAGTTCGCAATTGTATTATGTAGTTTATAAATAGTAGTCTGCACGTACGTTTGTAGGCTTGGTCACGCAAGCTTAGGGTGAGAGCCGTCATGACCTGACTTTTATGGTAGCCGTTCGCCTTCATGACGGCTTCTAACTGAATTTTGCAGGCCGACCAGGTAGAAGTTCACGTAGTTATTTGAATTCACGTAGCAAAGGTTGTACCTATCACAGGTGCTATAATTCCATCCCCAAGTTTGAGGTCAGCTAGCGTTTCCTTCACGTCAGTCATCACATTGTCGACCCGATTGTTCACTCGATCGATGCGGGTTTCAGCTTTCACAACAACTTATAAATACGTAAATCGGAGCCTTTTGAAACAACCCAGTGTGACTAAACCAATTTAATGTTTCGTAAAATTAAATAGATATATATGTACATATTTATGTCAAAGAGACCCTAAGTTAATTTATAATATAGGAGTCGAAGTACGAGTATATTTAGGGAACTTTTCTTATAAATTTACAAATTTCATTTTATTCGGTTTGTTGCTATCTTACTACATGTATGTGTATATATTATTAATTTATTACAGCTCATTAACAGTTAAAAACAATCCATAGGCACCATACTTCACATAGTAATCGCGTTTGATATTTCTATCCAGATTTATTTATCTAATTGACTGTATTAAAATCAATAGCTGCTAGTAAGAAAAATACGACTAAACGAACAACCCCAGTTACGTTATGTTATTTCCACAATCGTCACATATGTGTATCTCTGCTAAGGCTAGTGATTAATTGGGAGAGCATGCTTTAAGGCATTGAGTTCGTCATATGTACGAATTTATTTTTTGTGCATAAAAGTTTAAATAAATAGATCATAGATATTTTTAGTAGATTTTACTTTGCTCTTCTTACAGTAAAATAAACAAGTTCAATTGTTAAAACTGTATTTAAGTATACTAGCCTGCGTAAGAAAATAACTGAAGAGAAAAATTCAATTATATTTCACTTTATCATACAATGTGTCATTTTCGAGGTGAACTTAAGGCGAATATAACGATACCCCATATGTTAAAATCCATTCAGCTGGCTATAGAGCATGCTAAAGAAAAAAACAAACATACTAAACATACAAACATAAAAAATACTTTAAAACATGACTTTCCTTCTTGGTCAGTCGGTTAAAAAGTAACAGGGTTTAGATCTTATTGATTTGATAGATTTGTTACTTTGACGAATAAATCTATATAATATCTTCTTTAGATTAGTCTTAAACGGTGATGAATATGATTATGCAAGGCTTTAGTTCGCTCAAAAAGATTGTAATCATATTTTTTGGTTAAGGAATTGATTCGGGTACCTAGCTCAGTTAAGGAATTTTAAACGCCCTCATAATCGACCGTTATATCAAGACCCGATTCAAAAATATGATTATTAAGTATTAACTAAATAAGTTTTGATATCTGTTTACGTAAACTTAATACATTATGAACCTTTTCATCGCCTCAAATAAGTACTTCATACGTAAAATACCGTTTATTAAGCAGAAAATATTTAATTTAGTGAATTACCGTTGTGTATTAACAACAGAAAGCTGATACAAGACAAGGAAAACTGCAGAATACTACAAGCATAAAATTACCACATATAAAACTATACCTACAACTCCAGTTCTGTTCTTTACAAAAACTACAACGTAATATCTAACTACATTACGATTCAGCGTAAACTATTACTAATTTTAACGTAGGAACTAACAGAATTAAAAAGCAAAATCAAAAGATGTCTCTATGCGAACTGAACTGTTACATATATAATTACGACTTTTAGTTGTTTAAAAGTTAGCAGGATATTTACAATAACTACATTTACTATATTAAATATTATATAAACAGGGAGAGGATAAATAAAAGTAATAGTCTACGTAAGAATCGACGCTATAATAATTTGGTGTATATGAACACGTATTAAGTTGTAAGGAAAGGTTTAAAAAGTTTGCTGTTGTAGACACTTCCTCGTTCATAAAGTGCACTGAAGTTGAGAATTTAATTAGCTACAAAGCGAGGAAAAAAAAGTTAATGTTTGGAAGTAATATTAAACACATTGGGTGCCACTGTACCGTTAGGTTGGTTCAGAAGATAGGTTGACTCCTTAAAAAAACATATTTATAGTAAAATATTTTATTTATCTTACTTTCGCACATATAATGAACTAATTTTTATTTTATTCAATATAGATTATTGTATAATACAATTTTATATACGATAGTATTTATTGAGTCATTTTTTTATTTACCAATGGTTCGAAAAACAAACTCTGTTCTGGGAAGAACAGAACAGAACAGAACAACGTGATTTTTTTAAAACATATTTCAGTTTACAATAAATTTATTTTGTACAATTTTTGTATGAATTTTTATAGAACCAGCATGGTGGCGATCACCTCATTCTCAAGGGTTATTTTAATTTATGTATTCTTTTATATTATAATAAGCCTTTTTGTACAATTTTTAATAAAACATTTAAACTTGTTTAGTGACAAATTTTGTACATTTTCTAGGATTTTGTTGTAAAAGCATATACATTGCCCCACGAATAAATTACTATTTATGTGGAATCTTGTAACTGGTATTACAAGCTTATGTTTGTTCCTAGTGTTTAAAGTGCGAACATCTTTATTTTTATGAAAGCTATTTATGTTTTATGTACATACATTATATTTTCATAAATATGTTGCGATGCCAAAGTTGATATGTTTATTTGTTTAAATTTTTCTCTAAGAGAGTCTTAACAATTTAGGTTATAAATTGCCCGTTACAGTTCTCTTTTGCAAAACAAATATGACTTCAATATCAGTCGCATTACCTCTTAGTAAGATTCCAATATTAGAAATAAACTAATCTAGCTATCTCAACATTGATGGGACTTCTAATACAGAAAATACTGCAGAATTAAATGTTGTATTCAGATGCACGGTTACAAGTGACAAACTAATGTATTTGATAAAAATTTTTATAAAATTATTTTAAGTTATGGTTTTTGTTTTAATTGAAAAAATAAACAGAAAATGTTAATGATGTTCTTTTACTCCGAAATCTGGGACAGGTAACTCAAAAAATACCTAAAATAAAATCCCCAAAATAAAACTAAATTTTCACTCCAGACGAGGAAATTGTTTGTAGTCTGACATCACTGGAGTTAATATCGTTCTTCTCATCTCGGAGTAATAGCGTTTTGTGATGATTAGCAACTAAATTGGATGACAAAAACCACTTTTTAAATAGAATCGCGAAACATAAAAAACAACAATGCGAACTGTTATAGATCCCCTTTTACTAGGGATCCGCTGACACGAAGCACACAGTCAGCACTCTCTTAGTAGCTTCAGTACTTTCTTATTACAATACTAGAATACCAGTCAGTCCGTCATACACTCTCATTCGAAACACTCGCCTCTCAAATTCAATCCATATTCTGGGTCTTTCTATAAATAAATCCAGTGTAATTTCTAAATAGTTTTTTTTAAAAGACATTTCGTGAAGCCCCGTATAACATTGGTGGCAACGGTGAAGGGATCTATAAAAGGTCCTTGGTGCCTCTGAGGACTCAATTGTGCAATTATTAGAACATTTTGTGTTGTGATCTCTATAAATACTTCCCGCTTGAAACTAGTTTCTTCGCTGAACTTCCGAGAACGACACCCGCCTGGCTGCATGAAAATTTATGCTAGAAGTCATACAACCGAAGAAAAGAAAAGAGAGTACAAGAAGAATACCACCCAGCATCCGCTCATCATCTGCAAACCGAGGCTATAAAGTCAACAGTGCCGCACACCTTCGCTGTTTTCAACGCTGTCGCTGTGTTCCTGATTCCCGATCAAAATACAAGTACATAAACCCGACATGTTCCTGTAAGTCCGCTCCAGCTCTATACGAATATTATAACGATACAGTTTTAAATATTGTGAATAATACCGAATATTTATAAACTTTGCAAAATATATAAATTAATTTATTCAACAGTCAAATCTAAATAATTTATTCATATTTCAATTATAATTTCATTCATTCATTTTAATATAATTCATTGTATATCAAGTGTCTTTTAAATATTATACATATTTTAATTGTGTGCTATTGCTTGTATTCGAGACCAGTGCAACGTCTTATCGCTACTACGCCCACGCGAAACGCCGAGTACCTTATCTTTGTTTTGACTAACCCTCGTCCGTCACAATGCCTAAAGACGAACCTACACCGGTTATTTTGACACCAAGCATCGATCTTAATATTCTTTGCAAATTTATAAGTAAGTTTGATGGCAACCGAGAAAAATTAATGCCGTTTATTAATAACTGCAGTAATGCTATGAACCTCGCGTCAGATCAACAACGGGATATCCTTTTAAAATATATACTTAGTCAATTAGAAGGACGCGCCGAAAGTGCGTGCTCGATTAAAATATTTGAATCTTGGTCACAATTAGAAGACTTTCTTAAATCCCAATTCGGTGACAGGAAACATTACGCTGCACTGCTCTCAGACCTACAAGAATGTCGTCAGTCTAATAACGAAACGGTCAACCAGTACGCCCTGCGAATAGAGACGTGTTTGTCTAAATTATTGACAGAAATAAATATATCAATACCTACTAAAAAAAAGGGAGAACTGGCAGGCCGTCTCGCGGCAATGCAGGACTTAGCGTTACACACTTTCGTGGTTGGTTTAAATCCTCGTCTATCAACAGTAGTTCGATGCCGCGATCCCGATACGCTCAATGACGCTATAAATTTTGCTATGTCTGAAGAAAAAATATTCCAGGCGACTCGACGCCACCTTAGCCAAACAAATACCCAGGATTCAAACCAAAGACGCTTTACTAGTCGTAATTTCCAACAAAACCAAACAACTACGCGAGAGAGGCCTTTTAATAATTCAGCTGGATCTTCCTCTATGTTCAGAACTGATTATCCAGTGTGCCGATATTGTAAAATACCCGGCCATACATTAGAAACATGCCGCAAACGCGAGGCTAATAATCGACGACGATTTGGTAACACTCAGAACAGTTATAGTAATAATAATGTTAATCGCAATAACTACAATAATAATGGTCCACCGCCTCACACTTTCCCGAATCGTAATCAGCATATCAATGCTGCTATTGCAGACGATCAAAATGTCGATAACACCAACCATCATTTAAACGCCGAGGATTTCCCGTCCAGTATCGCACGGGAAGACTAAATAGCAAAGCCGATACTCACCCCATTACCAATCATAACACAGCATTTCGCCCATTTTCTATTCCTATTCCAACTCAATCTAACCGACAGGGTACCCAGCCCCAAACCGACAGATTAGAAGTTAACAATGCTACTTCAATTAACAAACAGCCTATCAACGGCGTCATATCGAAGAGTGTTTCGTCTCCTGCATCCGAAAAGAAAGAAAACAATATTAAAATATATAACATCTCTACCAATCCATCAAAAAAATACTTACCTTTTATAAAAGTTCGAACTTCTGTCTCGTCGAAGTCCTTATCCTTGCTCGTCGATACCGGCGCAGCTATCAGTATTATTAAAGATTCTGCCGTAGAAAAGATGCCCGAAATAAACAATAATACTATAGAAATTATTGGTATAGGAAATGACTCTGTTACATCCCTTGGTCACATCCCAATTGAATTTCGTTCCTACCAACATAACTTCTACGTACTTCCGGCGTTTGATTTGCCGTATGACGGAATCATCGGTAGTGACTTCCTTATCAAATTAAATTGTAAAATTAATTATGATAACAACACCTTAAAAGTAAATAAAGATGAAATAGAGCTTTGCTTCACTAAGCCAGTCTACACTATTGCACCTCGATGTGAAACTATCATAGAGTGTTCTGTAAGAAATCCGAATATTAAAGAAGGACTTGTTCTCGACCAAAACCCCGTAGACTCGCTCCTAATAGCTAACTGCATCGTAAAAGTGAAATCAAATTCAAGAATTAATATTTCCGTTGTAAATACTTCTGAAAGCGAATTAATCGTCGATTCCGATCTAAAACTAACGCTACAACCTTTAGAAAATAAATATAATCATCAAATCTTTTATACATCTTCAGACGGTTTACGAAATAACGCCCTTAATCGCACCGATCAAACTCTAAATCTCTTAAGATTGTCACACCTTAATAGAGAAGAGAAGGAAGCACTATGCGACCTTTGCTGTACTTACTCCGATATTTTTCATTTACCTGGCGATAAATTAACTAACACAAACGTCTTGCAACACGAAATCCCTACCTCATCTTCTATACCAATTAACACTAAGTCTTACCGATTCCCTGATATTCATAAGCCCGAAGTAGAACGCCAAATAAATAAGATGCTTGACGACGGCATCATCAAACCTTCGACATCACCTTGGTCATCACCTATTTGGATAGTCCCAAAGAAGATTGATGCGTCCGGGCAACGCAAGTGGCGCGTAGTCATAGACTACCGTCGTCTGAACGACATCACTATAGGAGATTCCTATCCGATACCCAACATAACAGAAATTCTTGATCAGTTAGGTAAATGCAAATACTTTAGCACTTTAGATCTTGCCTCCGGGTTCCACCAGATAAGAATGTCCGAAAAGGACGCTCCTAAAACTGCCTTCTCCGTTCCGCAAGGACATTTTGAGTTTACAAGGATGCCTTTTGGGCTTAAAAACGCTCCTTCAACATTCCAGAGGTTGATGAACACTGCCCTATCTGGCTTACAAGGACTCCAGTGCTTCGTCTACCTAGATGATATCGTTATTTACTCATATGATCTTCAAACACACATAAATAATCTTTCTAACGTCTTTGACAGACTCCGACACTTCAACCTTAAACTCCAACCAGATAAGTGTGAATTTCTCCGAAAGGAAGTATCATATCTTGGTCATATCATTACCAACGAGGGGGTAAAGCCGAATCCAGAGAAAACTAAAGCTGTTCAAGAATTTCCCCAACCTCGATGTCCAAAAGATATCAAATCTTTCATGGGATTAGTATCATACTATCGAAGATTTATACCAAACTTATCTAAAATTGCGAAGCCTCTTACAAACCTCTTGAAGAAAAATATTCCTTTCGATTGGCAAAACGAGCAACAATTAGCCTTCAAAACCCTAAAAAATTGTTTAACTTCCGCTCCAATATTAGCATACCCAGACTTCACAAAACCTTTTGTGCTGACTTGTGACGCATCAAATTTTGCTATTTCGGCCATATTATCACAGGGTCCCATAGGAAATGATAGGCCTGTCGCTTATGCTTCAAGAACTTTAAATAAAGCCGAGTGTAACTACAGTATAACCGAAAAGGAATGCCTAGCAATTCTTTTCGGTACTAAAGTATTTAGGCCATACCTATATGGCCGTCGCTTTAAAATTATTACCGACCATCGCCCACTTAAGTGGTTATTTAACTGCAAAGACCCGGGGTCAAAATTAGTAAGGTGGAGGCTGAAATTAGAAGAGTTCGACTACGAGGTCGAATACAAAAAGGGCAAAATTAACAGTAACGCAGACGCATTATCCCGTTTTCCTGTTAATCCGGTTGTACAAAATGACACTATCACCGATCCGCAACCTTCTACCTCCCACAGAGAACCTCAAACTACTCAAGAATCCGACCTTCCTTCAGATATTCTCGAAGAACTCATTGAACTGGGTGACTTGGATCTCAGCCCATCGGAACTGCTGAATCCCGAATACACTGATTCAATCCCATTAGACGCAAACTCCCCACAAAATTCCTGTAACGAATCAAATAAAGACTCTGAAAATAACTTAGCCCATTGCAACGAAGATTACTCTACACTCCTTAAAACGTTTTCTAAAAAGGATGAGACATTTAATACCTATATAAAAGAATGTAATGAGAGCCTCTTAAAAAGTAACTGCAAAACAATCCTAGTTCCCGTATCTATCGATTTTGATGAATCAAACCCCTACCTTGAAGATATTCTTTCTGGTTTAAGTGACACAAAAGTTTTAAACGAAGAACGAGAACTTCACTCGTTTAAAAAGATAGAGTCGAAAGGCAAAATTTACTATCTCCTTTTCACAAAAGTATATTATTTCGATGACTGCTCCTATCCCGAAATCTTCAAAACCTTAAAAGCCGCAAGGGACGATATTATACTTTCAGGTAATATTAGTGAAATCGCAATTTCCGATTTTAAGAATCTGTTCGAACAACATTCGTTTGTTAAAATATACGGCATGCTTATGTATTTATATAACAATACAAATATAACAACAAACATACATCATAACTCTATAATATACCCTGTACCAACAGAGATATCGAAAATTTTAAAAGAAAATCATGACATACCAATAGCCGGTCACTTAGGATCAAATAAAATGTATAATAGAATTAAAGAACGTTATTATTGGAAAAACATGCGCGCAGATATAGAGAGGTATGTACAAAATTGCAAACTTTGCCAAACAAATAAACCGTTACGCAAAATTAACCGGTCTCCTATGCAAATCACAACCACTTCTACTCGCCCATTTGAGAAAATAAGTTTAGACATAGTAGGCCCCTTACCCGAAGCGGGTTTTCACAAACTTCGATTTATACTCACTCTCCAAGACGATCTTACCAAATTCTCTACAGCCTATCCCATTTCCAACGTCACCGCGGAAGAAACATGCGAAGCTCTAGTTCACTTCATTTCACAATTTGGAATCCCTAAGTCAATAATTACCGATCAAGGAACAAATTTTACGGCCGACCTTTTCAAACGCACATGTGAATTTTTAAAAATAAGACAGATATGGTCCTCTCCATACCATCCCCAGACTCAAGGTGCTCTCGAAAGGAGCCATGCCACTCTGAAAGAGTATCTTAAGTCCTTCGTGAACGAAAACCAAACCAATTGGCACAAATACGTCTATACGGCAATGTTAGCCTACAACAGTAACGTCCATCCAACAACCCAGTTCACTCCTTACGAACTTCTTTTTGGTCACAAGCCGTATATCCCCGATGCTATTTTCGAATCAAGAAGTGACGTTACCTATCCTGATTACATTAAAATGCTTCAGCATCGATTAAAGATTTCTCGAGAGAAAGCCCAACAAAATATTCAAATCTCAAAAGAAAGGTCCAAAACATACTACGACAGAAACTCTCGCACAGTCAAATACAAAATAGGAGATTACGTCTATATCAAAAATCATCTTCGTCTTCGCAAAGCCCTCTCCCCTATTTGGAAAGGGCCTTACAAAGTTGTCAAGGTCCACAGTAATAATACCCTTACTCTCCTTATTAACAGACGCCATGTTAAACACCACTTCGACGAAGTAAAACTCGCTCATGAGATAAGTCCTTAAATATCAAAATTAAATTATTTTAAGACATATATTTTAACATTTACAATTCATTTATACACTTTTATTTTATATTATATACACGTTTTTATACAACCTAGACTTAGTAAGCTTTTAATTATTATTTACAGAACCACCATCGCATTTTGTGCAACTATTCTTGCAACCGGCAATGGTCAATATATTGAACGCATCGACAAGAGCCCTGGTATACTCTTCGACCCTGTAGGTATATTGAGGACAATTAATGATCAATTTCACATCGTTATCCCGGTAGACGTACATCCAATCCGACATCATTTGGAAAACATTCATGAAGTATTTAAAATAATCCAATTCCAGTGTCGTGAGAGTGCCGACATAGAGTACACTCAGTGTGAAAATATGTTACAACCACTTGAAGCACTTTACAACGACATCTTAAGAGATTTTAATTCGATTTCCCATATTATCTTAAACGGTATGTCCAAGAGATCTGCATGGTTCTCAGGTATTGGCACGGTATTTAGACATATTTTCGGTACACTGGATGAAGATGACGCTGAAAACTACAATAAAGCTATTCATGCTCTATTTAATAACGAAAATAAATTAGCAGAATCTATCAAAAGGCATATTTTAGTTTCTAAATCCGCTATTTCTAATGTTAATAAATCCTTGGAGGAATTAAATGACAATCAAATAAAGTTAAATAGCGTCATTGAACTTTTATCTTCTACTGTTAAAAATACATCAGAAATGTTAAATATACTCAGTTTCCAAACGAAACTATCCAATGTTTTAAATACTTTGCTATCTAATTTACTTACAATGTCCTTCAAAGTTGAAGATTTATTAAACTCAATTCTATTTGTAAAAACCAACACCTTACATCCATCTATATTAAGCCCAACTCAAATGTATAATGATATAATTAGTAACCTAAGAATTATGCCAAAATACAAAGATTTTCCAATATCTCTAGAATTAAGCAACATTCATACTTTAATTAACATTGCTGATTTAGTATGTTATTACTTCGACAATAAGCTTATTTTTATCATAAAATTACCTTTAGTTAGTTTGTTGGAATATAATATATATAAGAACTTACCTTTGCCAACCCCACATGCTCAAGATAAAACAAACTCTTTTGCCATGATCATCCCTTCTGAAAAGTTTGTAGCACTAAGTAAAGATAAAACAAGTTATGTTTATCTACAAGACATAAATAGTTGTAAAAGTATCCCTACAAATACCTACCTTTGTGATGTAATAGATGTAGCTACAGTATCCAATAATGTACCTTGTGAAATAGAAATTATGACGAAAGCCTTGACATCAATCCCAGATAACTGTCCATTTAGATTAATTTCTAGTGATCTGGATATATGGCATAAGTTAAACAATAACAAATGGATTTTTGTTCAAACCAAACCCACTAAGTTGTCAGTGGAGTGTAGTAATAATTTAACCGAATATACTCTATCCGGTACAGGCTTACTCACCATTCCACCTGATTGTGTAGCTTTCCATAAGAATCTGAAATTAGAAACTAAGCTCTATCCTAGTATAAATGTTCCAGGAATATATTCGGATTTTAACATAATTAATGATAGTTGTTGTAAGTTAAGTAACTTTAACAAATTTTTAGTTAACCTTACGTCTTCTATAAATGTAAAAACTTTGAATTTAGAAAATTTAAAATCTTATAACACTGATTCCGATCAAATTATCAAGCGGCTAGACACCCTAGAAAATCCAAATTTGTATAATGTTAGTTTCTCTATAATAAGTCTTATATCTGTAACACTTTGTATTTCCATTATAACTTATATAATTTGTAAGAGAGGGAAGTCTTTCAGAGAGCATTTCAATTTAAACAAAGAAAATACAGAAAATCATCATCACGCTGATCAACCACAGCTACGCATAGAGTAGCCGTAAACTCACTCAAGGGTGAGTTTCCTCTTAACGGGGGGGTTGTTATAGATCCCCTTTTACTAGGGATCCGCTGACACGAAGCACACAGTCAGCACTCTCTTAGTAGCTTCAGTACTTTCTTATTACAATACTAGAATACCAGTCAGTCCGTCATACACTCTCATTCGAAACACTCGCCTCTCAAATTCAATCCATATTCTGTGTCTTTCTATAAATAAATCCAGTGTAATTTCTAAATAGTTTTTTTTAAAAGACATTTCGTGAAGCCCCGTATAACAGAACGCTAACGTTGGCAGATCTATAGATAAACGAATACAGTGTCTATGTTGTACTCAATGCAAATAAAAATAACAAGAAATTTTAATATCTGTTGAAAATTTTACACATTTTTGTGAGTGCAAACGCGAACATTAACAAAGTATGTTGTTTGACTTATTTTATGCGATATATTTCAAATCATTACACGTTGAATGTTGTTTGGTGCAAACGTAGGCTAAGACCGTTAATGAATGTTGTTTGGTGCAAACGTAGGCTAAGACCGTTAATTAAGCCCAAAGTATCGAAAACTTATATTTGTAGTGGAGTCCGTCTCATATTGGTTTTGTAATTGATGGTGGAAATGTCAATGATAAATAATTATTGAATCCATTAATCACTTCCTTATGCTTCGCTAAGAAAGAAAATAAGTTTCGATAAGAAATTGAATCCGAGACAAATAAGCACACAGACCTCCTTATGATAAGTGGATGCTCTCATAGATACTTAACTTCAATACGCATATCTTCGATTACGAATCAAAATACAGATGCATTGACATTCATGAGAATTAAAACGGAATGTCTCGTCATTACCAACTATAAGAAATATAGCAGCAATGTACTATCAAAACGTAAAGTAAGCTATTGTGATTGAAGTTAAAATAGATTAAATTTGAACAAAAATTATCAACGATTAAACAATTTTTTACTTTATTGCATACGGTGCCAGTTTGGTGATATTCATTGGATTATCCTTACATTAAAAACATAGACCATTCAACCCAATGATCTTAGTTAAAACGTAATGGCGCTGCGGTTTAGATCAGTAACCAATCTAATTTAGTTGTTTTTTTTTGCTCCAAAATCCTCTCAGTGTTATCACCTACTTCAGGAGGAAACAATAAATAAGTTCTTTAGGCATTTTATTGTTTGTTTTACTATATGATAAATGTAGCTCACATTTCATTTGGTAAATTATTCTTGTTTTCCATAGTTTGACATTTTTTTCTTTATAGGCCATTTTTATATTATAGTCCAGTCTAAATTGTCGATCAATCACGAAATGAGAGATAATGATGAGGTGAATTTTCCAATATACATTCATGTTGACGTTCTAAAAGTAGTCTCAAAAGTTTCATAAAATCTCTTGTTTGCGTCGTGAGATACTAGGCTGCACTAAAAGTATCGGGAATGGAATATTTCCACTGTACCTGTCATATTAAAATATTTTTAATTGAAAACTCCTTGGTTTTAAAAATCAAATACCCTTTATTTATTTTAAAAAAAGATTCTCGGTCTTGTCACAAGGTTTGTCAAACTTGTTTAGTCGGTGAGAAAATGGAATTAACTCCAGAAAATTCAAGAGTGATGATTTATTATGATTTTCGAAGTGGTTTCACACAAAAACAGCGTGTTGATCGCACGATTTCTGCATTTGGTGATGAAGCCCCATCCAAAACCACAATTTATCGCTGGTTTGCTTAATTTCGACGTTGACGTGTCAAGCTCAGTGATGATCCCCGTCAAGGTCGTCCAAAAACTGCAGTCACCCAAGAAAACGTTGATGCTGCTGTTGTAAGCTGATTGAGGAAGTGACATAACGCGAAACTTAGGCAACTTTAGACGTTGGTATGAGTCAAATACAAATAATCTTGCATGAAAAATTAGGTTTAAAAAAGTTGTTTTCCCGATGGATACCGCATTCGCTCTGTGAAGAGCAAAAAGCGGCTCGCGTTACTAGGTGCGTCAGAACTCTTGAAATATTCACAGGATCCTCAAATGCTGTATACAACATCGTATCAGGTTACGAATTCTGGATATACGCGTACGAACCCGAAACCAAAAACCAGTCACGTTTGTCTCCAAAACCGGCCATGTTACGGCTATTCCTCTTGAGGAACAAAGAACGGTTAATGCAGAATGGTATACTAGCATTTGTTTGCCTAAGGTCGTTTCCGAATTCCGTAAAGAGAACTGCAACCGCCGCATCATCCTTCATCACGACAATGCAAGTTCTCACACCGCACACAGAACAAAAGAGTTTTTAGAGCAAGAAAACATAGAATTATTAGACCATCCGCCGTACAGCCCCGACCTAAGCCCTAATGATTTCTATACTTTCCCTAAAATAAAGAATAAATTGCGTGGACAGAGATTTTCATCACCTGAAGAAGCTGTGGACGCCTACAAAACGGCCATTTTGGAGACCCCAACTTCCGAATGGAATGGTTGCTTCAATGATTGGTTCCATCGTGTGGAAAAATGTGGAAAATTTCGCGAAGAATACTTCGAAAAGCAATAAATACATTTTTAAGTAGTAATGTTGTGTCACTTCCTTGATTACCGAAATTTTCACTCTTATTCAAGGTCAAATCTACACCTGTCATGAAGTTTTTGGAGATACCTTTATCTAGAAGATGATTAAGGACTGACAAAAAGGAGAATGGGAAGAATGTGTTTTATACGGGATATAAAATTGAAACTCGATGCGCCTTTTAAGTAATGGTCATATTAATACTTAATTATTTATATGACAGATTGGTCTATCAGTCTCATGTCAAATTTAAATAAATTTTGTCAAAGATCATATTAAATAGGATAACAAACAGTCTTTTATGTATATGACAAAATTCAATGAAAGTGCTTATTGATTAATCCACAGAAATCTTTTGTGAGCACGATCGCTATTTAAGGAGTAAGTGATTCTTACAACGGCAACAGTACTTCAATCTAAATAATGAGTTTCAAATCATTGTTTACAATTATTAAATAAGTTAATTTTATCCATTAAAATATTGAAGAATTGTTATTGTAATGTTAAAATTATCAACATATCAAAAAATTAAATTCCTGAGAGGCAGTACAATTTAACGCGCAGTAGCAGCGGGGGCATGCGATTGACCGAAGCTGGTTGGAGACGTGCGAGTTTCTCCATCATTGTGTTCAGTTCTTCACGGTACACATCTGCAGTAATGTTCATCCTGTTTGGTAAGTGGCTGTGATGAATCACACCGGCACTAATAGACTACCAAACAGTGATCTTCCTAGGGGTAAGTTTTCGTTTGGGGCATTGTTTCGATGCTGACCAAGATCCAACCAACTTGCTGATTGCCAGCGATCGTGAAACAGAATCCAATTTTCGTCGCAGGTAACAATGCGGTTCAAAATTCTTTAGTTTGTGTGATTATTGAACAGTGCAAGGCATGTCTCGACGCTTACTTCGCGCTTGCGATCGTTGTATTCATGGGACACTCATTTATCAAGCTTGCCAATTTGACGCAAATGGTCCAATATTGTTTTGATCCTAATGTCTAAAGCTGTTGCTAATTTAGCCGTAGACTGAATATCATCAGATTCCACAAATACCTTTAATTCGTAATTGACGACCAATGTTTTTGGACAACCTCGGAGTTCATTTTTCAGGACGAAATTTCCAGAACAGAATCGGGTAAACCAATAACAGGTGGTGCGTTCTTTTGTAGTATTAGCTCAGTAAATGTCACCGATGTTGCGTGCTGCGACGGTCCTTAGCAGCAATGTGACACAATTTGAGTAATTGTAGAAATAAAGTTCGAGTAATTATGGAATATGAGTAACGACTCATATTCAAAAATTACTCGATTTTTTTACTTACGATAAAATAAGGAACATTATAACACTTGGTTGCAGAAATATAATATGAATATAACGAAAATCACCACGAAAGTGAAGAAAGTCAAGTCACTGTATCGATCAGTCACTCCTTGTCAATGAGATAATAATGGGGTCCGTCATGTTCACGCTGAATCATTGCGTGCTATTGTTCGTGGTAATAGCACCTGCGTCAAATGTTAATGTGCTGAAATTTATACAAATTAAAATTCTGAAGAAAAGTTGTAGATGTAATTCTATTTTTAAGCCGACTTCAGAAAACGAAGAGTTTACAAATCGACTGTATGTATGGGTGTGTATGTAACGCAGTATCTTCGTCAATTGTGATTTATTAAATAGGTTATACTTAGACCAAAAATTCCAACGCAAGAAGGATTTTAATTTTTATTATAAATTCAATTTTTGGAAAAACAAGTTTAGATTATAACATTAGGATACTGAAGCCTGTTAATAACATTTTAGCCTTTTGTCTGTTTGTGAGAGTGAATAATAATGCTTCTGTATTTCCTTTGGTGAGTTTAGAGAACCGAAGACCCTTTTTACCAAAAACGGAGCATTCCATTTTAATCCTTAGGGGTGACAACGCATGTCCGTTTATCACCTCTATTCAATGAGTATATTAAAATTAATATTATAAAAAGAAAAATTTGATTTTTGCTTGTAATGGATAATCTTTAAAACTAAAAAATTAATTTTAAAAACTCTTACACCTATAAAAAGCTACATTATCTGTGAGCCACATAGGCTATACTTTATTTTAAAAAATAGGGACCCCTAAGGAATTTCCTATATATTGTAACCCAAGGTATCAAAAAATGGTTGACAAAAGTCATTACTTGGCGTGCGTTGCAAAAACTACCGGATTATAAAATAAAATAATTTACTAAAATTTTAAAGAACCTATTATTATACACATTATACTTATTAGTACCTACATAGAAATACGCGAAATATTATGTCCAATTATTATAGTTAAGTGACAATAGCAGATTTTGTGTTCGAAACAAAAGATGATTACATTCGCATCATGATTGTACACGCCCTTAGTTGCCCCAACAAAGGTCGACTGGACCAAGACCCACGAGTGGTCCCCTCGACAAGCAATCAAGGGCGGAGCCCAAGTGGCCTATGGTTAACGATTCCAAAAACGGCTGACAAAGAAGCATGCTCCACTTACCGATTGGCAGAGGTAGGGTTGACCACGGGGTACCTGTCAGGTGATAAGTGATGTGCATGTAAGTAGTGAGTAGTAATGTGTACAATGTGTAACCTGACATCCCCACTGATCCTGGACTGCAGATCCAAGGCGCTGCCTCTCTTCAAATGTGAGATCCCTCCAGGGGGGCGTTCACCAATAGCAAGCTTCTGCATCTATTTTCACTATGTTAATTTATCAATTTTCATCATCATTATCATTACAGCCCTTCACAAGTCCACTGCTGAACATAGGCCTCCTCCAAGCTATGCCACAAAGCACGGTCCTGAGCCACCTGCATCCATCGACTTCCTGCATATCTTACCAGGTCGTCACTCCATCTAGTGGGGGGTCGCCCTACACTACGCCTACCGGTACGAGGCTGCCACTCGAGAACCTTTCTTCCCCATCGGTTATCGGTTCTTCGAGCTATATGGCCGGCCCATTGCCACTGCAGCTTACTAATCCGTTGGGCTATGTCGGTCACTCTGGTTTTACTGCGGATATCCTCATTTCTGAGTCTATCACGCGGAGAAACTCCGAGCATAGCCCTCTCCATAGCTCGCTGAGCGACCTTGAGCGTCCTCATATGGCCAGCAGTGAAGGACCACGTCTCAGATCCGTAAGTCATCACTGGCAACACGCACTGGTTGTACAATCTAGTTTTTAGAGATTGAGATATATCAATTTTATTTTACATTTAATTAACTTCAAATTCAACCAAATCAACGTTAATTGACATTAAAACAAGTGACATGCTGCACAACTTAAGGACGGTTGAATAAAACTAAATTTACGGATTTTATCGCGTTTATTTCACTACTTTTACTTATTTTTAATTCCCGACGTTTCGGGTGCTTTACAGCGACCATGGTCATGGGGGGACTGAGATGTTTGACGTCCCAATGTCATAGTTAGTCCGGCTACCTTCAGTTTTTGAATATTAATTTTTGGTCCGATTTACGCAAAACGAGCTTATAGTATCATGAAGTCCTGCAGTGGTATGCTTAGGTTTGGGTTTAATTTTGTTAATTATAGGATCCCAAGCAGGTGGCAGCACCCATCCATCTTCTCTATTGAAATTTGGATGTTTTTTTTTAATTTCAATAGCCTCGCGTATCATCCTTGGTAGGAATCGGTGTTCTTTTGAGAGGATTTGTGGTTTATCAAATCGAATGTAATGGTGGGGAAGATCTTGAACATGTTCGCAGACTGCAGACTTTTTTTTTATTTATTTATTCACTCAAATGTAAGTACATTATTTTTACTATTATCTCGCCAAACTGCAATCAGTTTGTCGGCGAGTACACGCTCTTAAAACTATATAATATCATTATGCACCATCACCTACAAAAACACAATTAATTACTACAAAAAAATATAACCTTACCTTACTACAATTTCACAATATTTAGAAATTATTAAACTAAAAAATAAACAACAACAGCAATACACAAATCAAATAAATCAAACATAAAAAACGATTAACAAAAGTATGCAACAATGTATGGTTTATAGCTCTGCTAATAATGTCCTTTTCAGAGAGGATTTTAATAAATTTTTGCTTAATTTATTTTTATTTTTATTTGGAGGCGTTTCTCTTAACCATTTTATTTTGTTATATATTCTGGGTACAATGTATTTATTCAAGCGCTGTCCATAATAGTTATTTGCACTAGGCTCTTCAAGTTTTTTTTCCCTTACCTTACGTGTGTTGTAGGTGTTAGTAATAGGTACTTTATAGTCGTCAGTATAGTAATGTTCAATTGCTATTAAATATTTTAACCATCAAGTTGAGTATTTTACACATAGGAAATAATTTTTCGTATTGTTTTTTACAGCTTTTCTTATCTTTTGAATCAACTAAAATTTTTATAATGCGTATTTGTAGGCTTTTCACTTGTTTTATATAAGTACTAAATGTACGGCCGTACACAATAAGACCATAGTTAATTAAAGATTCAATTAATGCATAGTAAACCACTACTAGAACATGTTTACTTACTACTTTTCGAATTTGATAGAATTTGCCTAAAATGGACCTTAATTTTGAACATACTTCTTCAATGTGTAATTTCCAATTAAAACTACTATCTACCAACAGTCCTAAATATTTGTAACTATTAACAAATTCTATTTTGGCACATTGACATGATAATTTTCCCCTGTGCAAGCACTCATAGTCATGCCCTACAATACCTATTTCTTCATAGCGTACATTCTTAGCTAGCCTGTTGTATGGAGAATGTAAATGCATACACTTTGTTTTTTTCAAGTTCAATATTATGCCGTTATCATGTGCCCACTGGGTAATCCTATCAAAGTCTTCCTGTATTTTATCGCAAGCTTCGTGTAAGTTTTTGGAAGCATACAATAGGCACATGTCATCAGCGTACATGTAGGTATCGCAGTGATGCACCACATTAACCACACTGTTCACCAATATAATGTACCCTACGGGGCCGTACACAGAACCGGTTGGTACACCGAGAGAGATGTGTTCTTCAGCGCCAGTCGTCCCACTCACCATAGTGCGAATAGTCCGATTTGATAAATAGTTACGGAACCATTCATTTACAGGGCCTCGAATTCCACATTCCTCCATAGCCCCCAGAAGTACCTCATGGTCCAGAGTATCAAATGCCTTCTTTTTTCGGAGCGTCGGTGCTTCACGTCAGCTATATGTTCTTTCACACGGGTTTTTATGGATCTTTTTGTTTGACCTATGTAAGAGAGACCACATTCACAATCTAACTTGTACACTCCTGCATATTCTAGAGGGATATTGTATATGACGAATGGTAAAAATTGACTAATCTTCTTCGGTGGCTTGTAGTATGTTTTAATAGAAGCTCGCTTCAAGATGTAGCCAACCTTGTCTGTGACTCCTCTGACATATGGTAGTACAGCAGGTACACGCTCGACTGTGGCCGGCTTCACTCGGTCACTATGACGTAGGCGCGGAACCCGAAGCTTGTTGTCTTGCAATACTTGCTTGACGTGCTGAAGTTCGGCGGCCAGATGTTTTCTGTCACAGATCCCTCGTTCTCTGAAACAAAGATTTACCCACGGTAGCTAACTGTGAAGGATGATGGTGAGATTCACCATTTAAATATCGGTTGATATGGGTCTTTTTCCTATACACAGTGTGACCAATTGTGTTATTAGGATTTCGAATGACTAAAACATCTAAGAAAGCTAAAGAATTATTTGGCTCTAACTCCATTGTGAATTGTATTTTAGAGTTTATAGAGTTAAGGTGGTTTTAAAATGCAGTTAATTTGTCAGATGGTAAAATTGTGAAAGCAGGCATGTTATTATATTCTAGCTTTCTAGTTACAATTGATATGCAGTCTTCAATAGGTAGGCATGTGAATAGTGACTGAACATCAAAACTGACCATAGTGTCATTGTCAGCGAGATGTAGGTCTTTTATCTCACTAACAAAATGGTATGAAGCCTTTGTGTGTGCTCTGGTATGTCTTCTCAGTGGTGACAGTATTTTTGCCAAGTGTTGTGCCAGCTTATATGTTGGTGAATCGATCTGACTCACTATAGGACGTAATGGAGCGTTTGGTTTGTGTATCTTCGGTAACCCATACAACCTGGGTGGTTTGGTACATGATAGTATTAGCGAATTCACGTCGAGATTTAATTTTTCGGAGTATTTCTTTATTAAACCGCTAGTTGCTTTAAGCACAACTAACATTATAAAATTACACACACACAGATTATAAAATGTTAAAGGCAAGGAAAATGTCGATGTGTGTAGTATCGTACAAATATCTATATGTTTAACATTTTATACTGTCACTTTCCACAAGAATTTTTGAATTCAAATCCAACACGTATGCTATCACACGCGCTGTTAAAATTATTGTTACGCCGCGCTCAAATCAGCGCACTGGCGCCATCTAGTGTCAGGAACGAGAGCGAGGGGAGCTTTGCGGTAAATGACATCACAAATCTTTCGACCGACAGCGCCACCCGAAGAACTAAGTTTCTGGAAAATCTACACTCGAATACTCGTTACCTGGCGCGCATTTACCTGAATGTTCGGGACGCTTCTTTGCTAATTATATAAATAGGCGCTGCAAGATGCGATCGAGAGAGTTGAACTCGGCGACACAAGCGAAGCTTCGGAGCGGAATTAAGTGAATTAGTGTGTTTAATTATTAGTGTTTTTAACTTTAATTTGTATAAAGTAAATTAAAGTGTTAATTTAGGTAATTTTATCGGCAAATTTTATTGTCACGAACCTCAAGCTCGTAACAATTGGTGTCAGAAGTGGGATAAAATAATGCCGATTTTACCTAAGGAGAAACTGAGGGTGTCCGTACCCGAAGTCAACGCCAGCAGGAGACGGACCAACGAAGATTTGGTGGTGCAACGCCGCAGACGTCGGAGGGACAGCCACCGGCTGCAGGCCCGTCGGTAGCTCCAACATCTGCTGCACCTGACTTAGGTGCTCTGATGGTGATGCTGCAGGAGCAGGCTCGCCAGCAGGCGGAACAGGCACGCCGATTGGAAGAGCAGCTGCGGGGCGGACAGGAGGAACAGGCCCGTCGGTTGGAAGAGCAGATGCTCCTCATGAAGGACCTTCACGCTACCTTCGGGAAGGAGATAAAGGAGGTGAAGGATAGGGTTGCTCTGCATGACAACCGCCTGTCGGAAGCTGAAACCCAAATCGCGAAAGCTGAAAACCGAATCGAGAAAGCTGAAACCCGAATCGACCAAGTAAACTATCGGGTTGATAACGTAATAGCTGACATGAAGAAATCATTGGACGAACTCAAACTTGGAGATGGAGCTACAGCTCCCGTAGTAGCTACAACACCTTCGCTACGTGGGTTCAAGGTGCCACCGTTCGACGGTACCTCTTCCTGGTCAGCCTACAAAATCCAGTTCGAGGCTGTTATGAAGGCGAACGGCTGGAATAAAAGTCAGGCCATGACTGCTCTCACACTAGGCCTGCGCGACCAGGCCTTAACAGTTCTGGAAGCTCTCGGTGAGGAAGTGACTTATGAGCAACTCCTTGAGGCATTGGAGGCGAGATATGGCGACGCTCACCTGGAACACGTCTTTCGTGCGCAGCTTAAAGATCGCGTGCAGCGCATCAACGAAAACCTGCAGCAGTGGGCTCTAGAGGTGGAGAAGCTGGTGCGAAAAGCATACCGGTCTGTACCTGCGCTCATTGAAGGGAACGTGGTGCAGACATTCATCGACGGCATCCGTGACCTGGAAGTCAGAACTGCTGTGAGGCTCGGGCACCACGAGACGCTTAAGGACGCCTTGGCCCATGCACTGGAGGTAAAAGCCGTGCGGCAGGATCATCGTTCCCATCGCGTCAGGGAGGTTGCAGCAGCTACAGTTCGCGACCGCAACAGAGGATACAGCCCTAGGTGCTATGGCTGTGGGGAAAAGGGCCATCTTCGATCCAGCTGCCCTAAGCGAACCCTAGAAAGGGACGGTGAACGATCTCAGGAGGGTAGTGCGGCCAACAGCACCGCCCAGCAGCAGCAGGGAAACGAGTAAAAGCCAGAACTGCGGGGCGGGTGCTGGCTGATGTTAAAAGAGCCCTAAGGATCTCGATCTCACAAACCCATGATGGGAACAGTCTAATCATCAAGGGCGACGTCAACGGAATGCCGTGTAAACTGACCATAGACACTGGAGCCTCTCGTACGGTTGTTAGTTCCCAACTTATAAGTCAGTTCGTTGGGGACTCCGCATACAACCTAGAACGCATTAATTTGGTAACAGCCACCGGTCAGCGTATACCCGTCCGTGTAGAGAAGGAGATGAAGTTGAAGCTAGGCAACGTGATCTGCATAATGTCATCGTGGCTGATATAATGGACGACTGCATCCTAGGCTTAGACTTTATGAGGAATAATTGTTGCGAGATCGACGTTAAGCAAGGTGTTTTGAAATGTGGACAGGAGGAACTTTTTATGGAAGGTGCGTTACCAGGGAACGTGTACAGCATCAAGAAGATTGTTCTTCCGCCGAGATCGGAAACGATTGTTCCGGTTAGTCTTCCTCGAAACGCTGGGCAAGCTCACCGTTGTGTACTTGTGGAAAGGGTAAACAATGACCTTCCATGGAAAGTAGCTCGAACCTTGGTCAGGACCACTGACATCTCAGGAGTACGTGTGCTGAACCTTTGCGACCGGGAACAGATTATAGAAAAAGGCACACTGGTTGGTACTTGTGAGGAAGTGGATTGGTTACATCAGTGCCAATATATATCGAGTGGGACCCCCAGCAAGGATTCAGAAACGAGAGTGACCACACTTTTGGAAGACTGTCGCAGTGTTCTGCCCCCGAACGAATTGGTCAAGGCGAAGAAGTTGTTACTCGAGTACGCCGATGTATTCTCATCAAGCGATGCTGACATAGGAAAGACTGGTTTAGTTCAACACAAAATAAACACAGGTGAAGAGTTGCCTATCCGTCAGAGGCCAAGACGATTGCCGGTAGCACGTGAAAAGGAAGTCGAAACCATGATTAAGGGAATGGTGAAGGATGGTGTTATTGAACCTTCATCTAGTACATGGTGTTCACCCGTGGTACTGGTAAAGAAGAAGGACGGCAGCCTGCGGTTTTGTGTTGACTACCGCCGTCTGAACGACGTTACTAAGAAGGATAGCTATCCCTTGCCAAGAATTGACGACACGCTGGACATGCTTACAGGAGTAAAGTGGTTTAGCACGCTGGACCTAAAAAGTAGCTACTGGCAAGTTGAAATTGACCCTAAGGACAAGGAGAAAACTGCGTTCTTGACGGGAAAGGGTCTGTGGCAATTTAAAGTAATGCCGTTTTGGTTGTGCAATGCTCCAGCAACGTTTGAAAGGCTGATGGAACTTGTACTTACCGGGCTAATTGGCGATGCCTGTCTGGTCTACTTGGATGACATCATCATCGTGGGCCGTACGTTTGAGGAACACCTTCAAAACTTGGAACGCGTGTTCATGAAGATTAAGAGTGCCAACCTCAAATTGAGTCCGAAGAAATGTTCACTATTCAAACGGCAAGTCAACTTTTTGGGGTATGTAGTGTCGGAAGAAGGTATCCGCACGGATCCAGAGAAAATCGCAGCTGTAAAGGATTGGCCGGTTCCAAAAGACAAGACGCAGGTTAGAGCATTTTTGGGTTTGTGCTCCTATTACCGACGTTTTGTGAAGAACTTTGCAGATATAGCCAAACCTCTGCATAAACTAACCGAGGAGAAGCGACATTTCTGCTGGGATGAAAGTTGTAACATCGCATTCCAGGAGCTCAAGGACCGTCTGTGCAAGACACCTATTTTGGGATACCCTGATGTAAGCAAAGAGTTTATAGTTGACACAGACGCAAGTGATATAGGAGTTGGCGGTGTGTTGTCTCAACGTAATGGTGACCAAGAGGTCGTGATAGCGTACTTCAGCAAGTCGTTGTCAAAACCGGAAAGGAACTACTGTGTCACAAGACGCGAATTGCTGGCTGTGGTAAAGTCGTTGCAACATTTTAGCAAATATCTTCTGGGACGAAAATTTCACTTACGAACTGACCATGCTGCATTAAAATGGCTATTGCAGTTTAAAAACCCAGAAGGACAAGTTGCGAGGTGGATTGAACTACTGCAGGAATACGACTTTGAGATCGAACATCGCAGCGGGAAATCTCATGGCAACGCAGATGCATTGTCAAGAAGACCTTGTCCTGAAGATTGCAAACATTGTACTAGGCAAGAGAGTAAGGAAGTGGTATTCGTGAGGATGCTCAGGGCAGACCACCTCAGCAACGAGTGGAAGGACAGCTTACTACATGCACAGCAGGAAGATCCGGACATCAAGCCGATTCTGGAATGGATATAGGCCAGTGCTCCCAAGCCCAAGTGGAGTGAAGTCTCAGCGATGAGTTCGACCACTAAAAGCTATTGGGCCCAGTGGGACAGCTTGCTGCTTCAGGATGGAGTTCTGTGTCGTAAATGGGAAAACGTTCGGGGAGACAGCTGTCATTTGCAAATGGTTGTCCCTAAAGCTAAAGTACCGGATGTTCTACAGCTGTACCATAATGATTGTTCAGGAGGCCATCTGGGAGTTAAACGAACTCTACTGAAGATCCGAGAACGGTTTTACTGGGTCCACTGTCGAAACGATGTCGAGGACTGGTGTCGCAAATGTACAAGTTGTGCGGCTGTAAAGGGACCTCAGACTCGTAGTAGAGGTGCATTGAAGTTGTACAATGTTGGTGCACCATGGGAAAGAATAGCCATTGACGTGGCGGGACCGTTTCCGGAGAGTGAAAGCGGTAACAAGTATTTCATGGTTGTGATGGATTACTTCACTAAGTGGCTAGAAGTCTTCGCCATTCCAAATCAAGAAGCTTCAACAGTTGCTGATAGACTAGTTCATGAAGTCTTCTGTCGTTTTGGTGTACCTTTAGAGATTCACAGCGATCAAGGAAGGAATTCGAGTCTCAAATATTCCAGGAAACTTGCCGAGTTATGGGTACTCATAAAACAAGAACGACTTCTTATCACCCGCAATCTGATGGAATGGTGGAACGATTTAATCAGACATTGGAGAGGTACCTAGCAAAAGTTGTAGACAATCGGCAACGAGATTGGGACAAGCACATACAACCGTTTTTGTTGTCATATCGAAGTTCTGTTCACGAAAGTACAGCAGTGACACCAGCTTTCGCAAACTTTGGAAGGGAATTACGGCTGCCTGCGGACCTGATCACCGGGATACCACCCGATGCCCCACGCAGTATAACCGATTATGCAAATGACTTGCGGAACAAAATGAATGACATTTATGAGCACGTCAGACAATCGGGCCAGCAAATGTCTGAGAAAATGAAAACCCGGTACGACCGCAAAATGAACAATAAAGGGTTCAACGAAGGTTCATTAGTGTGGTTGCATAATTCAGTCCGCAGCAAAGGGAAATCTCCTAAGCTTCAAGCTAAATGGGACGGCCTGTACCGGATTGTGACCAGTATCAACGATGTAACCTACCGGATACAGAAAGGCGCAAGAGGGACTCCTAAGATCGTCCATGTGGATCGCCTAGCGCGTTATTATGGGGCCGATAATGCTCGGGACGAGCATGCCTTAGGAGGGGGCAGTGTTACGCCGCGCTCAAATCAGCGCACTAGCGCCATCTAGTGTCAGGAACGAGAGCGAGGGGAGCTTTGCAGTAAATGACATCACAAATCTTTCGACCGACAGCGCCACCCGAAGAACTAAGTTTCTGGAAAATCTACACTCGAATACTCGTTGCCTGTCGCGCATTTACCTGGATGTTCGGGACGCTTTTTTGCTAATTATATAAATAGGCGCTGCAAGATGCGATCGAGAGAGTTGAACTCGGCGACACAAGCGAAGCTTCGGAGCGGAATTAAGTGAATTAGTGTGTTTAATTATTAGTGTTTTTAACTTTAATTTGTATAAAGTAAATTAAAGTGTTAATTTAGGTAATTTTATCGGCAAATTTTATTGTCACGAACCTCAAGCTCGTAACAGTATGTACCCCTATTAAAATATTGAGTAATTTAATCCCGTTCAAAGATAATCGGAAAACTTACAACCCGCATTTGATGAGTAGATTTTGAATGTGTTTTCCTGTTAGGGAAGTGGCCCAAATTTGTGCTATTAATGTTTGTTCATAATGTTAATTAATTACAAACACTTAACGTTAAAAAAAACATTGTACTTAACAATGTTTTTAATAATTTTAATCATTTAAAAGTAGCTGATACTACACTAACAAATTCAACTATTAGAAAACTAAATACTAAGACTAAATTTTTAAAGTTTATCGAGGATCAAATCTTTTATTCGTACCCTCGTCAATTACTTTGGCAACATAATTCATAGTATTTGACACTGAACCCAATTTGTAAGATTAGAAATCATGTGGAGAAATAAAGATGCAATCGCAATTTAAGGGGGAAAAATAAAAATTATTTCGTGTTTTAATTTGAAGTAAATCTAAATAAATAATTTTAATGTTTTAAAAAGATACGAAGAATTTTTTTAACTTCTGACCACAGAGTAACAAGTTATTTTGAGTTAAGTTTGAGTTGAGTTGAGTTGACAAATCATCCGCACTCGATTTCTAATGTACTCAGAATTTCTACCACGTTCTTATATATTATTGTTGTTACGTTGTAAATCATCACGCAGAAATGCAACTAAAAAAAGTTCTGTGGCACGAGAATCTGGATTACTTTGTGTCAGTAAATTTTCCTATTAGAGAACTACTACGAGTATAAAATTACTCGTATAACTACTCGTATAAACTTTTTTTACGGAAGAAGGTCAAACGAGCATGCGGCTCACCTGATGTTAAGTGACTACCGCCGCCCATGATCAACCGCAACACCAGGGGAGTTGCAGGTGCGTTGCCGGCCCTTAAGATAGGAGTAAGCTCTTTTCTTGAAGGTCCACAGGTCGTATCGGTCCGGAAAAATCGCCGGTGGTAACTATTCCACAGAGAGGTTGTACGCGGAAGAAAACTCCTTTTGAAACGTACCGTGGTGGACCGCCAAGCATCCAGATGGTGTTGATGGTATGGGGACGTTTGCTGCGTAGTGAGTTCACGAAATTTGGCGGCTGAGATTAAGCCGAACAATTCCTCAGAGCACTTCCCAAGGTATATGCGAAAGAAAATGCAAAGAGATGCAACATCTCTTCGCAGCTCCAGTGAATCGAGCCGATCGAAAAGCACTCGGTCGTCTACGATTCGAGCCGCTCTGCGCTGGATGCGGTCAAGTGGAAGGAGCTGGTACTGGGGAGCCCCAGCCCAGAGATCGGAACAGTATTCCATGTGCGGCTGAACCTGCGCCTTGTAAAGTTGCAGGCGGTGTGCCGGCATGAAATACTGTCCCGCTCTGCTGAGCACGCCAAGCTTTTTAGAGGCCAATTTGGCCTTCTCTTCCAAGTGACCACGAAACCGCATGTCACTCGATATGTTGACGCCAAGGATACCGATACTGGCTGAGGCAACAAGGGGAGTGCCTGAAAACTGGGGAGATACGACAGAGGGGTTCTTTTTAGAGGTTAACGTGCAAACTTATGTCTTCTGGGGATTAAACTGGATTAGATTTAGTCGCCCTGAATCCAATACTCCGTTCAGCAAAGACTCGACTTCAGACACAAGTTTGTCTCGGTACTCGGAGACGTTTTCCGAGAAATATTGTCACGGCTGGTGTAAAGAGCATCACCAGTGCTGTCATCTGCATAGCAATAAATGTTACGAGCTTGCAACATATCATTGATATGCAAAATAAACGGCGTTGGCTATAACACGCAGCCTTGTGGAACACCAGCAATAATAGGCTTTTAATCGGAGCTTGCACCGTCTACAACGACCTTGACGCTCCGATCTGCAAGAAAGCTGGTGATCCAATCGCACAATTTCTCGGGAAGCCCATAGGACGGGAGCTTCGAAAGAAGCGCTTTGTGCCAAACCCGATTGAAGGCCTTCGCAATGTCCAAACTAACGGCCAATGCCTCCCCCTTGGACTCTACTGTGTCCGCCCATCTGTGAGTTTGGTAGCCCAGAAGATCACCAGCTGGCCGACCACGGCGAAAACCGTATTGGCGATCGCCAGTCAGCTGGTGATCCTCAAGTTACCTCATGAGCTGGCAGTTAACAATAGACTCCATTGTTTTGGAGAACAACGAGATGATGGCAATAGGCCGGTAGTTGGACGGGTCTGAGCGGTCGCCTTTTTTAGGGATGGGTGGTTGGGTCTTCCATGATTTTGGGACTATGCCTAGGGAGTAGGAATACCGGAAAAGACGCGTTAAAACCGGTGCCAACTCTAGAGTACACGTCTTTGGCACAATTGGGGGGATTCTGTCAGGCCCACTCGACTTGTGGATGTCCAGGGAGAGGAGCGCTCTGCGAACCGAGCGCTGCGTGAACTGCACTTCCGGCATGGAGCACTCACACCGCGGGATGATCGGCGGCGTACTCCCCCCGTCATCTAGAGTCGAGTTGGATGCTTGTAAACTTATGTTTTTATTAGTTATTAATAAAAAATGAAGTTAATTAACTAAATAAATTGTCACTGCTCGAGCTCAAGTTATACTCGTATAATACTGTAAATAAGTTATGGTAATATGGTGGTGTTTACATAATTCAGGCAGAGAAAGAGAGAAGGAGTGAGAAATAAATCCAAGTTATTACAATAGTCATGATAGCGTCATTGTAGTAACTTTACAGTATGCTCATTCAGTATTCTATAAAGATCCTGCAGCAATTACCACCTACCCGTTGCGGGACTCTATATATGTAAGTCTAGTACTCGGGATAATTACATCCAATTTCTACTAAATCTACTGAGATCATTAATGTCCCGCAACAGGTTAGTCTTAAGATGACTACCATGGTCTGAAAATCAGGTCTAACGTCCTTGTTACATCTATACGCTTATTATTGCGCACACTACGCTTGAATTTATTTATTTATGTATTTATTTCACTATTTATGTACACACAAGTAAGGGAGTGGACACATCATGATAAAAAGTTTGTACAAAGTCTCTACTTATTTCACAATGAAATTTCTTACAGTAGGCCAGTTTCAAATACATATGATTAATAAATTATCATTAGGTGTGCACTTTGTTATTATAAAACACATATGGGGATAAAACAAATATATACGTCAGCTCAAATACTTATATATTTACAAATACATGAGTATATTCATATTTAAACAAACATTAATACATACGTAAATACTTAATATAATATAAAGTCATAATTAAATAAATATAAACATATATACACACATACATACATATATGTACTTGCATATATTTGTAACAATATAGTAAATATCAGAGATTTGAGACTTACATAGGAGACAGCGATAAATAATGTTCTTACACTCGTTTTTTAAACAATGTCACTGTTTTGATTTCTCGACTGTGAGTAGGAAGCGAATTCCAGAGTCTTACTACTTGTATGGAGAATGAACGGGAATATGAATGAGTATTAGAGGATGGGAATTTTAAGAGAGTTTTAAGGTGAGATCTACAAACTGTATCTGGGCATTTAAGAAATTTTATTTTTGGGTGTATGAAACTGTCTGATTAATTAAGTCCAACTTAGAATAAGGTCAGCCTAACTCAGACTTAGGTCAATTGTCGAATCCAAATCGGATGAAATGTAAACTAGAATTAGAATAAACTCAGTAGAAATTGCGACAAAAATTCACGTTCGGTATGCTTTGAGCAAACCTATGGTTTACAGTGGAATTGTGTAGGTATTTTCTCAGCTATTAAAATTACAATCGAAACAACAATACTCCGAATGATGAAAACTACTGACCTTTAGATACTCATATGTTAAATAAATACTGGTGACGCTAATGGTTCCTGGGTTCAAATCCAAAACGGATGGTCACTAAATGGTAAGGGTGACTATGTTGCCCTTCGTATTCGGATCGAAGGAACCTGAAAATGATCACGCTACATATGCGGAATATGAAGGGCCAGAAGATGGTGCGGCCACAGGCTGTCCCTTCGAATCCGGGTCGAAGGGTTGATCCAGGCACCACATAACAGAACTCTCACCAACGGCCATTAGATTGACGTGACAGCATGTCTTATTGATATATGAAATTTAGAACGAATTTGTTTAAGTTGTATTCTAAAAGCATCAGGATTTAATCTTAAGCTTTTTGCAATATCAGAGTGCTTGCATACTAAGAGTCCATCTGTAATTAATTACAGATGGACTCTTAGTATGCTATTTTGGCTTGCTTTTATGGCTATTTTGTTTGAAGGAGCTACTTAAGTAGCTCCTTTAAACAAAATAGCCACAGATTAATTAATATTTGTGAGAATTATATGTTGGGTTTTATTTTACTTGCTTTGATCCAAGGGCGTGCTACCCGTAGTAAAACTGTTCATATATTTTCTGTTCCATAGGTTCATTTTTTGTTCAGTGGTTTATCGATATTCTTACTTTCACTTTCATACTTTTTTCTGGTGACAAGCGATTGTACACTCTAGTATGATAAGTGACTAGTATACTCTAAGTACATCTATTTTTACACACTCTATTAGTCTTTAAGCATAAGACAGTCAGCATATTGACAGTTTGTAGCATTACCTGTTCTTCTATTGTTCTCAGGAGTGATATCAAATTTGTATTTTTATATTTATTCCAAGAAAAATGATAATATCTGTTGTCCACAGCACACACCATAAAGGAAATTGTGTGCTTATTTGTCACCCATATTTGTATGAAAAATTTGCTTATAATAGCTGCTTATTAATACATATCTGGGATTTTAGCACTGTATTATTTAAAAACCATCCTACAATACCTACATATGGTGAGGAAATTAAATCCAGTCAATGCAGCTAACAAGTTTTACGTGTGCATGGCTCTACTTCGTAAACAAAATTTATGTTGTAGACACACATGCTGCAGTTATATTTGTAGTATAGTTGTAGCACGAATGAGTCGGCTCGACCGGGGAAGGACCACGCTTTTAGAGAATACCAACGTCAAATAGTAGCTTAAAACTGCTTTGTTTCGTATGGTGAGCGTAGAGTATCGGAGACCATTTTTGCTGGAAATGAGGCATTCCATGTAAGTCCTTACGGATGACAACGCATCTGCATTTTGAATCATAAGTGAGGATAGATGTAGATGTCTATGGACCACAGAAACCACTTATCATCAGATGGAATGTGTGCTTGTTTGTCACCCTATCCTATATATATAAAAATATTTAAAAGTTTCAGTGTAGTAACCAATCGCAACCCGCCATATAGACAGAGAGAACACCGTTCTAACTTGGCAAAAGCTCAAGATTATGCGTATCAATGAAAGCGACGCTCACAGAATCCTATTCTGCTCAGAGGTAGATCTAAGTAGCAACTGCTAATTCCTTAGCAATGTTACACGAAACGACGTGAATCTTCATCGATTAAACTTCTAAAGGAATTCTGCTAGCAGAAATTAAAATATATATTTCATCCTTCAATAAATTCATTCTGGTTTTATAAAAATTACATATCCTTCTACATCAGGGATGTGACATGTGCATGTATATAAGCAGAATGTTCATATTCACAAATTAATGTAACTTAGATTGCCTTGAAAGTAACAAAAGGAAGTTTAGAAAAACCTGGTAAAGATTGTAAGTTTTTATTGTGATAAACACTCGACATTAATGTATTTTCTGCGTGAAAATTACAGATAAAAACTGTACTTTATTACAGTACAGGTTATTTATTACAAACGATAAAAGCAAAGAATGAAAATAATTTTATAGTACAATAGAAAATGAACAGGCTTTGCCATAGTTATAAATCATTGCGATCAGATTATGAGAAAGTACCATTCACGTCAACAACAGCGTCATCAAGCGTAAATCAGTGAGGAACAGCTTGAAAGCGAGGTGAAAAGAACTCAATACGGCCTGAAGAACTATAGATCACCCTGAAAGTTATCAAACGATGATATTTTTTTTATAAATCTGAAGCGACAAATGAACTCAAAGTCAACCTCATGATGCGGCTACTTTAGTCTATGGACACATGCATCCAACTTCAAACAAATAAGGACACGTTGTTACTTTTAACGTTTAATATGAAATAACTTACAGGCCATAATTATACACAGCAAGCAACTTTAGTTGGTGGCAGAAATAGTTAAAATGATAGAGCCACCAGACGACCCACCACCACCAGACGTGCCGCTAGGCAGAAATATAATTTGGTAATTTAATTGCAAGTTAATTCAATTAAATGAAATGGAAACGGATAATTAGATATTTAATGAACTTTTGATTATTAATTAGTATAAAAAAGCCGGTGTATTTTAATTTTTCTCTTATTCCATTATTACTTTCGAACCCAAGTGGAACTCAAAACGTGATTTACCGTTGACTGTAAAGTAAAATGTTAGAAAAAGAAATTAGTTAAAATTATACCCAAGAAACTAGTTTTATTTGATGTGTAAAAGCATTTTATTTACGCAGTTCACGAATTTATGTACTAATTTTTGCTTTCTTTAAAAACTTTAAGAGTTTTGTGAAATTAATCTTTATAAATGCTATTTTAACATAAAAATAACTGTAGAAAATGTACGACGTTTCAGACATCAGTTTTATGCAAAAAGGAAGTTATGGACATCCATTACTCAACGGACGTTCATTAATCATCATTTTTCATGGCGCACTTGCAAAATTTATTAGATTATTTAGTTTTGCAGCCTTTAGGTGAACAAAGTGTGAGAATTTGTAATATAGTCTAGCGTTTATTTTCAGCATGCGAAGAAATAGTTTTAACCCTTAAACTATTGGTGCCCGTCTTCATCAATGATAACTCAATATCAGCCTCGAAGCGGGCAGAGGGGCAACCACCAGAGTAGGATAAAGTAACGACAGAGAAGATACAAACAATATATGCAAGATCCTTAAACATCTCGAGCGCCTACTCTAGCCCAGCAGTGGGGATATTTTCGAGCAGCTCGCAGCAAATGTCGAGTGCAGTCATCGAGGAGGTGAGAATAGAGGTAACCACATACACTCGCCTGTCCTTATTTTACTCTAAATGGGCTGATATTATTAAAAATAAGACAATTTTACAGTGGGTCAAGTTAGGTTATAAAATTCCTGTAAATCATAGTGTGTGTCAACCATATCACTTCAATAATTTTTCCATACACTAAAGTTTATAATTGTAAAAATACACGAATTATTTGTCTATGACTCTCTATAGATTTGACTTTACCGCATAAGCGTTCAACTGGTTACGGGAAAGGTACGGATAATTATAAAAAAAACCTTGCCAGAAACGATAGATACATTTTACAGAAAGAATTCGAAGTACAAAATGAAAATAATTTTAAATTCTAAACCAACATATACTTGCCCCTGTGAAAAGCACTTTTTCCTCACGTCGATGTCCAACAACGAGAACGTTTGTCCCTAGGTCCTATTTATCTTGAGTCCAAACGATACTTTAACAGGGAATTGAAGCCGCTTAAAAGATACAAGTAGGTCTGTCAGTATAATCGAAGTACGTGAAATGTACGCAAGCTGTCCGGCTTTGTGCCCGGTGAGGATGGTCGCAATTTAAATTAGGGACCATTTTAAGGCTGAATGTTCAGTGTGTATTGTAAGCTTAAGGCTATTGGTTAAATGGCAACGTCAGAGCTTTACTGCTTCTAGAATAGCCAATGCTTCGCGCTCAAAAATAATATAATAACGCTCCTGTGCAGATAACAATTTGCTCATATAGGCTACAGGAAGTGCTACACCGTCAACTGTTTAAGTGAACAAGATTTCTGTACCATAATCAATCGCATCTGTGTGAATTTCAAAAGGCCTATCGTAATCAGGGCAGGATAAGATTGGGGCAGATATTAGGTATTATTAAAATTTTTAAAGGAATCATCAGCTTCTTTAGACAAAGTAAATGGGGCAGCTTTTTACCAGAAGAAGTTAATTTGTTAACTGGACCCGCGATAGAACAAAAATTGAGAATAAAACTTCGGTAGCATGAAGAATTTCAAATAATCTTTTGGAAGTTCAATATTGCCTCAACTTTGCTAGTATCTACGTGTAAGCCTTTAGATTTGTACCTACCACATAGCATAATATTTAAGTTCGCTACGAAAAAATTTAGACTTCTCTAATTTAATTTTTAGGTTAGCGGATTTTAATTTATTATAAACTTGCATAAGAAGCGAAAAGTGATCTTAAAAGTTAGGTGATATTGAGATTATATCGTCAAGAAATACAAACACAGAATTTTAAAACTTGGGACTATTTTAACACATCTGGCTGACCGGCTTTTGTTGCGTAGCAGAAGCATTGGTTAATCCAAAAGGCGTGGTTACGGATCTATACGTACTGCGGGTACGTATAGAACGCAGTTTTGTCATGATCTTTTTCGGAAATAGGTATTCGCTAGAATGCTTTAGACAAATCGTTACTGCTCAAATATTTATCGTTTTTAAGATTATCTAATATCTCGGACACATACGGCAGCTTATACGTATCCTCACCAGTAATGTATTTGAGTTCACGGCTGAGAATATTAGCTTATACCATATACTATCCATTACGGTTCTTGAGATACAGTCCGCTGAGTCGTACGGATGGATGCCCAGAGAGAGGTATAGTAATAGGGTCCTTTGGCACCCTTTATATGCGGAACTCTAAAAATGTAGGTGTGGTTTTCACAGTTTTACAAAGTGCGGCATTTTTAAATTATATATCCAGGAAAGTTGGTACGTGATTAATTTTATAGTTAGGGTACAAGGTGACTTCAAAAAGAAGTATCCACCTACCTATATACTAATCATCCCCAACAGTAGCAGCATCAGCAGCAGCAGCAGTAGCAGCAGAAACCTATCATCGGCTCAATATTGAGTACAGGTCTCCTCTCAGATAAAGTTTATAGACCATAATCCGCTATACTGGCCACACACCACACACCTCTGAGAAAATTTTGGAGAACTCAGAAGCGTTCAGGTTTCCCCACGATGTTTTCCTTCACTGTTGAAGCATATGATATTAATTGCTTAAACGCACATAGCTATAACTCTGAAAAGTCAGAGGTGCGCTCCCGAAATTTAACTCGCGATTTCTTAGGTTGCGTTGCCCGTACATAAATGCATAACACACTTACACACTCGAAAAACATTTCCCATTTGCAATCAGGTAAAACTGTTCGCATAATATTGTTTACATTGATTACATTTTTATGCACACGATTCTGTGACTTAGTTTACAGTTTTTGGTTTATCAAGCACTGCATTATTGTTAAAAATAATATATTAACATAATATAGGTAAATTGTAATTTTATATAGTAATATTATATTATGTGCATTGTCGCTGTGACGTAAAAGTAAAACGGTAATATAAATAAATTTTTGATTTTTGATTGTGTATGTTGGATTATTTTAGGATTAGGAGTTATTCATAAACTGTTTTGAATTCAATATAAATATCTTAAGTAATAAGTATTAAGTTGTTTTGTTTTAAGATACCTTAGGAGACCTTGCTCTAAGAACTAAAATATGAAAGATCTCAGCATATTGTTATCAGGAATGAATAGCCGAGTAGTGAGGTGGTGAAAGCTCGTCGTGACCGTAGAATAACACTGAGGGATTTGATGTGGCAAGTCTTGTATGGTTGCATAAACCTCTCAGGAAAAATGGTAAGAGGCCGAGATTGCGAGTTCGATCGTAAGGACCTTACAAGGTGGTTAAGAGGATTGATAACGATACATAACTGAAGGTAGTATATAATAATATTGATCGATTAACACGATACAATGTCACAAGTGATGATCGGGACAATTATGTCTAGAAGGGGGTAGTGTATCGACAGCCAGTTGCATATTGCGACACATTTCATGGGAATGTTCTCGACGAAAATGGCCTGCGGACTTAATAAAGTACTATGTGAAGACATAAAAAATAGATACCGCTTGGACTATTAATTCAAGCAAAAAGAAAGCTTTCCTCCTTTGGGTATTGTTATCGTTGTGTTATCTCGAATGTTTTGGTACTTTCTGATTGAAAGAGTGGAATGAGCTGGTTTGGTCTAGAAAGTTTTATATTTCTTTTAGCGACTATAAAAGCGTGTGTCGGCGACCTCATCGGAGAAACTTAGTGATTTTGGACAACATAATTATAAACTTGCTGTGTGTGTGTGTGAAAAAACACATCAATTTCTCATCGTAATAACATCCATTTTCCTTTATGTATAAAAAGGCTATCGCACTTGCTCTTGAGCTATAGTCAATAAAAGACAACTATTGTGCGTTATTCAACTTATCACAATTCGTATAAAGTAAGTGACTATGAATAACCGATTCAGTTCATATAAAATAATCAAAGGGATTATGTTTAAAGACCAGCGCCTCTTCAGTATAGAAATAATATTTAACATTTGATTTTAGTTTGAAATTGAATCAATCATTTTGTGAGATGAACTTTTGTTTTCTACTTATATTATCATATATGTATTTCACTTATATGGGGAAATTAAATTGTTCAGCTTTCCATCAAAATTCTGAACTGCAAGAGAACTATTAGAAAATATACTAAATGTTTTCGACATTTTCACTTCACCCTTATCAGAATTAATTATTCTCCATCAAGCCTCAGATCAATTTAAGAAAGACTTAAACCTTGTTTCTAACAAATGATTCAGCAGTAAATAAAATTTAAGTTATTCCCTTATATCCATCTGAAAGTCGTGATAGCTCAGGAGCTTATCGCACACTATAAACATAAACGAGCAACCCGGGTTCGATCCTCGCTAACACCAATTGACCTCTTCGCTACCAAGCGGCCGAATTCAGTTGTGGGGATATTCCGTCAAATACCAAGTGACCGAATTCGACCTAACCCACCCACAGCACTACACAGCATACTTAGAGACTGTTTTTCTATGAAAAAGTTTGGCATTGTAGGCTCAATAAGAAATTTTCTATCATTTAGTGCAATAAAGTCATTTACTCCATGGTTATTCATTTATAATCTACGTTCATTACGTACGCTATTTTCATGTGGATGTTATTGTGTTGATTTTTGGATTTTTCTAGTGTTTTATTTGTGTTTAAGTATAGTGTTTTAATATAAAATGGTTATGGAAGTTCTTGTATAAATATAATTTATCTTTTGACGTAAATAATTTCGAGTAATATATAGAAATAATAGTGATTTTATCGCTGCCGACATCCGCTTGGTATGAACCCGTTTTTTGTTATCAAAATACAATAAAGTCTTTTTGTAATGAAGTAAAACCTGACTTTTGTTTAGACCACTGTATAGATTTTATATGGCAAACTTCTTCATAGAAAAGTAGTCTCTAAATATTAGTTTCAAGCTATCAACCCCTCTTTTACCCCTTCGGGATTGAGATGTCAAAAATGTGAAGTACATACTTCTTTATCTTTAATAAAGAGCCAAAATACTAAGTTTCATGAACATAACTTTTTTTTTGCGCCCGAAGCAATTAAAGGGCTACCCAATATGTAGGGAGGCGGAAAATGCATTACGCATACCACGATAGCCGGTCTATCGTGGTTATGAGGGACTCACTGCCTACCGGGGGAACCTAAGTGTTACCCTCTAAAAACCGCCTTTGGGGACTGGCAACTGGCTGTTTAAGCTTTCTTACGCCGTATCGGGAGCGACCCTCTTTTGGGAAAAGAGGGCGCAGGCGGCTACGAGCCGCTGAGGGAGTGCCTACGAAGGCAAATTAATTATGAATGGATAAGCTAGTTGGCCTGAGCCGCCAGGAGGCAGATCAGATCGTTTGACAGTTTTTTAGGCGGGCCCGAGTGAGAGTTTCTCGGCCTGCGGACTCGATAGCGAGAGGGGGGTGGGGCTGCATAAGTAGCTGCCTCACGAATAAAATGGTTGGAGTGCGACTCTGAGGCTTTGAAGAAGTTCTCAGAGAGTTTTTTTGAGAAATTGTTGAATTGTAGGGAGCTCTAGGTCTCGATGAAGGTTGGAATTACGGACGTACCAAGGTGCGTTCGCAGCTCGACGACAGAAAAGGTTTTGAACTATTTGGAGTTCATTAATAATTTTAGGGTCGGCGTGGGCAAAAACGGGGCCCGCGTAGGACATAACTTGAAAAATGAAGGACTATTATACAAATGTTCGAACCCTATTTTACTCCTTTGCGGATAGAACTTTTAAAAACTTGAAATACGTACTTCTTTGTTTTTAATTTGCAGCTTATATACCTAGTTTCATGGATATAACTTAAAAATAACGGACTTTCATACAAACTTTAACTCCCTATTTAACCCCTTTGGGGGTATGAATTTTAAAAAAATCCTTTCTTAGTGCTCGCCTACATCGTAAACGAAACTTACTGTCTAAATTTAAAATTTCTAACTACAGTTGTTTAGGCTGTGCGTTGATAGAGTCAGTCAGGACAAGTATTTTTATAAGTATAGATTGTATGACATAAAGGTTATAATTAATGACTTTATTTTGCCTTCGTCTAATATTTAACATGTTAAATAAATGAAAGCTTCAAAATTAAATTTAATATAAGATAAAATTTTCTCTTAACGTGTCCAAGCGTTTGAATAGCATTTTGACTTGACAGGGGTAAAGTAAGCGTATTATATTGAATACGATAGGCGTTTCAGATCCTTCATCAAAATTTTATATCAAACCATTTATTAGCATTACATTTATTGTAAGTGATAAATATTTTCTTCGAAATCTTTTTTTGTGTTGTCCCTTTATGCTGTTTCATAATGTGTTAAAATATTCTTTACATATCTCAGACATAACAAACCGAAAGATTGCATTATCAAAAAAAATAATACTGACTAAATAAATAAGTGAAGCTAAAAAGAATATCTAATAGCAAAATAGCACTGTTCAATTTCTGAGCTTCAAATTCTAATTGTAAAAAAAAGAAATGTAATACATCAGAATATCCAAAAAGGGTTACTTGGTTTTAGGTTTTTAGTTATTTCTTTTTCTGCTATGCCTCTCTATCCAGTTAGGCTTTCTGCTGAATTTATTGTTATGCTAATTTTAAAGTTGTTTTACAAAATGCTAAGATAACGAAGTAATCTTTCAGTCAACGGTTAAACGATACTATTAAATATTTTGTCAGAAATATTACGTCCGGATCTGCGATCACCACCGGTTGCCAAGCTAACGACTCTACAACGTAGCGTAGCGACTAATTTCCTCCAAAGAAAGAGCAAATCATTTGATTCGAATTCATGTAATATCAACAAATGTAAAGCCCGAAAACCGTCTGGTTTTCTGGTGGTGGAAAGAGGAGTGAGGAATTTAGTCATACAATTCCTGCGAACAGTTTCCTAAATGTATTCAATTAGAATAGAGAGAAGCTGGTTACTCTGCAATTTGTGCTCGCGGGTGACAAGTCTGGTTTCAAACAAATCAAGGTCACTAATACGCCTTTAACACGCCTATCCACTGTACGACGCTGCTAGTTAGAATTATGCAACACCAGCCCCTATTTGACAGCAATACGCCGTGGACTTCAGAAGTTACATATTATACAGTATGAGAAGCTGCCCCGGTGCTTAGACCATCGCTTCATTACATGAAGTCTTAGTATCTTTGCAGCTACAATAGCCTTGATTTTACTAAAAGGCACAAAGTTGAGTTTCGGAAATCTTAACCTATAACAACTGTAGGTTGTCGATGTACTATCAATATACATCCCGAAAAATAGGAGGCAGAGTGAGACAACATCGATTTCTTTATAGGATCATTCGCGGGACTACTTAAATTAAAAAAAAAAAAACATTTTTTTCTAAAAAGAAGATGGATGGGTCAACATGTGCTTGGGATAATAAAATAAAAATTGGGGAAATAATAAAATAAATCCAAACCCAAGAATACTACTGCAATATTTCAAAATACTGTAAGCTCATTTTGTGTAGATCTGACCAAAAATTAATATTAAAACTGAAGGTAGCCAGGCTAACTATGATGTTTGGACGTCAAACACGTCAGTCCCCCCAGTGCACCCGCAACATCGGGAATTAAAAAGTTTAATTTAAAGCGATAAAATCCGTAAAAATTAGTTTCATAGCGAAAAAGTGTTTTGAGGTTGACATTGCACGTTAAATTAGTTTTTCCTGGATTATTCTATCTTTACTATTACGTAAACGACTCACTCCAAACCAAAAAGTATGTGAGATGTGTAATTGATTTATCGGCAAAAAAAATAATTGAATAGGATACCCGAACCAACTTAATTATTATTTCGACGTCTTATGCTATTTATAAGGCTTTTCACAACATTATCTCATTTTTTTCACCTAAAAATTGAATGCATTGCCAGTAGTGACCTAAACTATAATATATCCAAAAATAAATAGGGAGATTTTTTTGTGAAAATTAAAAAGTGATAATACATGTTTTTGATGATAACCTTAAATTGTAAGGGATATAAACAAAAGTTTGAAACAAAACTTATTTGGTTTTCAAATGTTGGTGCAATATCAATTTTGAACATTTTTACTTCACCACCATTAAAAGAAATCTCGGTCATAATTAAGAATGTCATGTTATACGAGTATATAGCACCAAATTGCTTTTTTACAAACAAATTACAATTCGCTTAATCCTACAAAAATCTCATTTAATTAATCTGGGACAACTAAATAAACTGAATAATAATACAATTAAAAAAGATGCTGCGAAATATTTTAAATGCACAGTAAAATAAATAAGTTCTATAAAAAGATTTTTCAGTGATTGCTAACTGCAATATCCAACAAACGTATTTAAATAATACATGCAATAATATATAACTAAGTAAATATCATAGTGAAGTTATGCGTAGCAGAAAATTCCGCTTAAATAATATGCAAATCAAGAAACGACGGAGAAGGAAAGTTTTCGAGCGGCAACTACCACCTTTAAATTCGCCCTTGATAAAACACATTAGTTCTAGTCTTAGTCCTTCTACTAATACTGTTAATATTCATTACACATCTTTTGAATTAACTTTAAAAATTAACTGGCCATAACATTTCAAAACTTCTGCAAAAAGGGCAATTTTTTATATTAAAATCAGCATCGCAGCTGGCTCGAATGCTATAAAAAATGTAACTATTTGTATTTTCTTACGATGTCGATATTTCACAAGAAATTTCCTTTGTATTGTGGACACGTTCCTTTGTATTGTATACTCGTATAGAAATACACACGGAAAAACATCCAAACCAGGAACAGTTATTTGAAGAATAAACAAAAACGGCAATCCATGAGCGCCTCAGACAAACGCTTGTCCACCGTGTAAGTTACCGTGCTGTCACAATTTTACATATGGTATATATTGAGACTTATTTAAAGCAGTTAAAGGTAATAAGCAAAACTATGTAGTGGTGGTGTAAGATTATCCACTACCCCTTATCGTTCCATGGATGTCGTAAGTGACGACAGAGTGAAGTGAGTGATGGGCAGTAGCATCTTCCTGATAACAAGTCGTAATAAGTATAATAACTGCGGTTGCTAATACACTTGCAGAGCTTCTATGCTCGGGCACTTTGACAAAATAATAATAATAATAATAATAATAATAATAATAATAATAATAATAATAATAATAATAATAATAATAATAATAATAATAATAATAATAATAATAATAATAATAATAATAATAATAATAATAACTTAAGGACCCTTTCCGAGGCTGAAACATACCGATACCTGGGTATGTCACAGAACATCGGTATCGATGAGGCTGGTATGAAACAGTCAGTTTGCGACGTGTTTTATGCACGCTTGACCAAAGTGCTTAACAGCCTTTTGTCCGGTGTGAATAAGACACACGCATATAACGGCTGGGTCATGCCTGTCCTCATGTATACCTTTGGCATACTCAGGTGGACTCAGACTGAACTTAACGCCCTGGATAGAAAAGTCCGCACTACCATGACGTCCCACAGGATGCATCATCCGAGATCGTCGGTAATGAGGCTGTACTTGCCGCGAAAGCATGGTGGGCGTGGCTTCTTGAGCGCGCTCACCATGCATAATCGCGAAGTGTGCAGCCTCCGTAATTACTTCCTGGTGAGATCGGATGATCCATTCTATAAGGACGTCATTTCTTGTGATAAAGGACTTACCCCTCTATCTTTAGCCAACGAGCAATGGCAAGACCCGGCAGTGCAGACAATTTCCGACCGGGAGACCGTGTGGAAGGAGAAGGAGCTCCACGGGAGGTTCTACAAGGCTCTACATGAGCCTTTCGTAGACACAGTAGCCTCCCTCCACTGGCTACGCTTTGGTGATCTCTTCGGGGAAACCGAGGGTTTTGTCTGTGCAATACAGGATCAGGTTATTAAGACCAACAACTATCGGAGATACATCCTAAAGGATGGCACCGTGGACATCTGTCGAGCTTGTCGCCATCCCGGTGAGTCACTTAGGCATGTTATCTCCGGTTGTTCGGCGCTTTCTAACTCTGAGTACTTGCACAGGCACAACCTAGTAGCCAGAATTCTTCACCAGGAGCTCGCTCTGAAATACGGTCTCGTTGATCGGAAATTGCCGTATTACAAGTACTTGCCGGAAGCCGTGCTCGAAAATGATCGCGCCAGGCTCTATTGGGACCGAGCCATCATCACAGACAGGACTATTCTTGCGAATAAGCCTGATATTGTGCTGATGGACCGGGCACAGTCAAGGATATTTTTGGTCGACATTACCATTCCGTATGACGAGAACCTCGTGAAAGCCGAAACAGACAAGCAAACAAAATATCTGGACCTGGCTCACGAGGTGACCGACATGTGGGGTGGTCTGCCGACTGAAATTATTCCTGTAGTCGTCTCTGCAAACGGGCTAATCCCAGTCAGCCTCTCGGGTCATCTGAGGCGACTGGGACTACGTGGCGGACCGCTCCGGGCTCAAATGCAGAAGGCGGTGCTCATCGATACCGCCCGCATCGTCCGCCGGTTTCTTTCCCTTTCCCCCTAACCCTCGGCCGTTTGGTCTCCCCTGCCGAGGGCCTCCATCTGGTTGGGCTTTTATTTATTTATGTATTTTTATATTTATTTTATGTTATTGATATTTATGTATATTTATCTTTTCACTTTCATTTATAATTATATATTTATAGAACCCAACCAGATGAGAAAACTATATAGATACCCCATAATAATAATAATAATAATAATAATTCGACTCGGTGCCCCATACATGGCTAAAGAGAGTCCTCGAGCTGTACAAGATAGACTGTACAGTTAGAGACTTCCTGGAGCAGTGTATGGGGCAGTGGAGTACGATCCTTTGTCATCTGGGCGAGCGGATGATGGCTGCGGAGAACCACATAAGGATAAGAAGGGGTATCTTCCAGGGCGATTGTCTGAGTCCAATCTGGTTCTGCCTCTCTCTGAACCCTCTCAGTACCTTACTGGAGGGCTCCGGGAGGGGATTTCAGCTACGGAAAGGAGGGACAAAAGTGACCCACCTTTTCTATATGGATGACCTCAAGTTATTCGCCTCCAGTCGCTCCCATCTTATGGAATTGCTAAACATCACTTGTGAATTTAGCAGTTCCATTGGAAAGGAGCTGGGGACGGATAAGTGTGCGGTCCTCCATGTTGAGGGGGGAAGGGTTGCTAACTCTGAGGGCATAGACTTATCTATGCCCGTCAACTTAAGAACCCTTTCCGAGGCTGAAACATACCGATACCTGGGTATGTCACAAAACATCGGTATCGATGAGACTGGTATGAAACAGTCAGTTTGCGACGTGTTTTATGCACGCTTGACCAAAGTGCTTAACAGCCTTTTGTCCGGTGTGAATAAGGCACACGCATATAACGGTTGGGTCATGCCTGTCCTCATGTATACCTTTGGCATACTCAGGTGGACTCAGACTGAACTTGACGCCCTGGATAGAAAAGTCCGCACTACCATGACGTCCCATAGGATGCATCATCCGAGATCGTCGGTGATGAGGCTGTACTTGCCGCGGAAGCATGGTGGTCGTGGCTTCTTGAGCGCGCTCACCATGCATAATCGCGAAGTGTGCAGCCTCCGTGATTACTTCCTGGCGAGAGCGGATGATCCATTCTATAAGGACGTCATTTCTTGTGATAAAGGACTTACCCCTCTATCCTTAGCCAACGAGCAATGGCAAGACCCGGCAGTACAGAGCATTTCCGACCGGGAGACCGTATGGAAGGAGAAGGAGCTCCACGGGAGGTTCTACAAGTCTCTACATGGGCCTTTCGTAGACACAGTAACCTCCCTCTACTGGCTACGCTTTGGTGACCTCTTCGGGGAAACCGAGGGTTTTGTCTGTGCAATACAGGATCAGGTTATTAAGACCAACAACTATCGGAGATACATCCTAAAGGATGGCACCATCGACATCTGTCGAGCTTGTCGCCATCCCGGTGAGTCACTTAGGCATGTCATCTCCGGTTGTTCGGCGCTTTCTAACTCTGAGTACTTGCACAGGCACAACCTAGTAGCCAGAATTCTACACCAGGAGCTCGCTCTGAAATACGGTCTCGTGGATCGGAAATTGCCGTATTACAAGTACTTGCCGGAAGCCGTGCTCGAAAATGATCTTGCCAGGCTCTATTGGGACCGATCCATCATCACAGACAGGACTATTCTTGCGAATAAGCCTGATATTGTGCTGATGGACCGGGCACAGTCAAGGATATTTTTGGTCGACATTACCATTCCGTGTGACGAAAACCTCGTGAAAGCCGAAACAGATAAGCAAACAAAATATCTGGACCTGGCTCACGAGGTGACCGACATGTGGGGTGGTCTGCCGACCGAAATTATTCCTGTAGTCGTCTCTGCAAACGGGCTAATCCCAGTCAGCCTCTCGGGTCATCTGAGGCGGCTGGGTCTACGTGGCGGACCGCTCCAGGCTCAGATGCAGAAGGCGGTGCTCCTCGATACCGCTCGCATCGTCCGCCGGTTTCTTTCCCTTTCCCCCTAACCCTCGGCCGTTTGGTCTCCCCTGCCGAGGGCCTCCATCTGGTTGGGCTTTTACTTATATATGTATTTTTATATTTAGTTTATGTTATTGATATTTATGTATATTTATCTTTTCATTTCCATTTATAATTATATATTTATAGAACCCAACCAGATGAGAAAACTATATTGATAGCCCACATAATAATAATAATAATCCAAAACTATCACACAACGCCATCTAGTCCCAAGCTAAGCAGAGCTTGTGTTATGGGTACTAGACAACTGATAATTATACTTATATATTTCTAAATACATAAATATTATAGATAAATTACACCCAGACACAGAACAAATGATCGTGCTCATCACACAAACATTTGTCCTGGGTGGGAAAATGACTCGAATGAGGCAATCTATAGAAGAGGCCTTCGTTTATCAGTGGAATTTCGAAAGGCTCACCAGATATTGTGGTTTAAATTTTATTTTATTTTTATTTTATTTTCTTCAGGGCAACAAACAATTGTGTAATAAAATATAATACAAAATACAGGTCTTATAAAAAGGGAAATACAAATAATTACACAACCAGCACCGTTATCTACAAAGTAATATCACAATAAATGTAATATAATATTGCACAGCAAACATGTTGTATGATACCACAAAAGATGAATAATTCGAGCGTTCCCTGAGCAAATCCCAGCCAACACAACCACTGTAGTGGCTATGCTAGCCAAAACTTGCCTCGAGAAACAACAGTTGAACCATTAATAAACTGTTTAAACCTTAAGGCAATACCTTACTTATTAGTATTTTTTTTAAAATACACTTTTTGAACATTACAAATGATAAAGCAAATATGTCAAGATCAGTAAAGTTATCATTATATGATTTTATGATACGCCGTAGTGGAGCTCTCTCTCTCGCGTTTGTTCGGCACATCTTGGAGCAAATAAACGATGACTATACGTATTACGAATGCGTTGGGACCGACTAGGTATGCGTAGATATATTTGATTTATATAATATGTAAGACCGTTATTTTATAAGTTGATTACAATCTAATTTATTATGACAGATTTTGTATAAGAATAACTGATCAAAATATAAGCTTCTCATTTTTAGAGTGGGAATTGAGAATTTATCTAAATGAGTGATATACGATGACCATTTTCTAAAGCATTTATAGTTTAAAAATCGAAGATATTTACGTTGTACCAATTCCAGCTGATCGCTATATTTTTCATAATATAGTGTATATTTATATCTGTGCTTAGAATTTGTAACTTTTACACAAATACTTGTTAAAAAATATTTTTCTGAAACCAAACTTAAAACTGCCCTACAATGTTTTATTAAGTATAATACACAAATGTGGCAAAATTGATGAGAGTTAATTTTAAAGGCAAAAAGATACATACTCGTAGTCGCATCATGTATCAAATATATGTAACAAATACGATATCAATTAGCTAAGACGTCTTCTCCCGATGTCAAATTTTATCATAGGGTTTGTGATGACAGTGGATACTTTCATCACAAACTCTGTGATAAAATTTCCTTTTTTCATCCTTTGTTATCCGAATTTATACACGGCAGTAACTAAAAAATGTAAATAGGCAGTAACTAAATATACACGCAGGCCGCTCACTCGTCAGACGTAAATATCTTGTAATAAAACAAAGGAGCTAGGATGCATTCGAAGAATAATAATAGTAATAATATAGGTGTAACAGGAAATATGCTTACTTTTACTCTGTGCGCAGTACATTCACCTCAGTAATTTCGGAATAATACGTCCTTACAAATTAAATTTCCAGTGTTGCAACACTGGAAAATTCAAATCAAAATAATTTTTATTTGGCTAAGAATTCTAATTTTAAATTTATTTTATTTTAAAAACATGGAATTCTTTTTCCATAATTAATAACTTATTTGTTGATTATCCTTATATTTCTTTTGAATTCTAATCTTGTTCTTCATCCTGGATAAGTTAAAAATTCTAGGAATTACGAAATATGAACGCCGTCGTGGCAGCAATGCGGCACAAGTGGAACGCAACATCAATGATCTTTACAGAGTGAATACTACAAACAAACGCACCACCTCTTATTGGTTTGCCCGTTTCCGTTCTGGAAATTTCGACCTGAGAAATGAACCCCATGATCATTCGAAAATTTTGGTCGATAACGACGAATTAAAGGCGAATATGGAAATCAGTAGACGTTAGCATCAAAACAATATTGGTCCATTTGCGTCAAATTAGCAAGGTAAGAAAGCTTGACAAACTCAATGATCGTCAGCGGGAAGGATGCGTCGAGACGTACCTTACACCGCTTAATAGGCATACAAACGAAGGAATTTTAAATCACATTGTTACCTGCGACAAAAGCGGATTATGTTTGAAAATCGCAAGCGCTCAGCAAGTTGGTGCGATCCTCGTTCAGCGCCTAAATAATGTCCTAAACGAAAACTGACCCCTATAAAAGTGATTGTCATTGTTTAGTGGTCTAGCAACGGTGTGATTCATCACAACTTCTTACCAAACGTGAAGAATATTACAAAAAATGTGCACTGTGAAGAACTGAACATAATGATAGAGAAGCTTGCATGTCTTGCATGTCCAACAAGTTTTGGTCAATTGCTCTACTCCGCTGCTCCTGCAGGACAACGCACGATCTCATACTGCACAATAGACAGTTTCCAAGTTACAAGAGCTGGGGATATAAGCTCTCTGTCATCCGCAGTACTCACCAGACCTTATGCCTAAAGACTTCTACTTTTACCAGAATTTGGATAACTTTCTGGTGAGAAAAAAATTAAATACCCGAAAGGCAGTACAAAATACCTTTGAATAATTTGTTGCCTCCCGTCTAACTGATTTCTTCAAGAAGTGCATCAATAAAATGCCAATGCGTTGACAAATATGCATTGATTGCAAGTGTGATTACTTTGATTATTAAAATTAAAAAATATAGAAATGCTATGCATTAACATATTTTACAAAAAACGGCAATTTCATAGGTAAAGGCCTACTATTATTGGTAAAATAAACTATTTCATGGGTTATAACAACGTAATTTGAAAAATGTTAAACTTGCTTGGTTACTAATTATATTATAATTTCTTAAACCCAAAAAACAATTTAGAAATAACAAATCGTAGTACAATAACTTACACTCTTTCATTTCAACTAATGTGCGGCCAATTTGAAAATAAAAATGGAGTAGATTTACAAAAATACCTTTTAGGAATAATAGCATGCCATAATGCATTAATTTTATGGTAATTTAACGTTTCAACCCGTTTTAGAGCATATTCGGGGCAAGCCGTACAGCCAATCCATTTATCATGTGGTTTAAGAACTTTATTCTCATTAAGAATAAAAAATTCACTTATCATGAGTACATAAAAATTTATAAGTTATAACAATATCTGGAGAAACACAGAAGTTGGGGGTACATTACAAAAACATACAGTTAAAAACAGTTAAAAACAGTCACAGCGTCAGAGAGAAATACAATCACAGATATATAGTTGCACTACGCTCAACAATTTACAAGAAGTGGCTTGAGATACATATTTAGTAATATTTTATTCTAATTCGAATTAGTAATGAACAATAAAAAAAACTTTATACCTTATTTGCACCTTTTTAAATATATTTAAAATACTTATTGATTATTATTAATATTTTTAACTTAATAGTAAGACCGTTATTTTATAGATTTTATAATATGATATTTAAGTAATTTTTTGAAGCTTATATTTGACTGCGATTCCTTAATGTCTTTAGGCTGTTTATTATATAATTGTGCTCCTTCAAACACTAGGTTTCTTTTACCATAACTAGTTCTTGGTGCACGTAAAATGACGCTTGGCAAGCGGGATTGACAACTGATCTGTAGCTTTCTTTTTTAGAAGTTGTCTGCAAGTGCCTATGGACATTAAACGTGTAGTGGCGGTGTAAGAATGTCCAATACCTCATAGAGGCGACAAGGAAAAAATGAAACAGAAGATGGTTAGCAGTGTTTTCGTGATAACAACTCAAAATAATGAAAAAGTAGCTGCCAACCCACTTGCCAAACGTGGCAACTATGGAAAGATCTATATGAGAGCAAAGATTTAAATAGTTAGATGCGCCTTCCCCTAGAAAACTGTGGCATTATTTTTGAATGTGTTCGTTTGAAGAGGCAGACGCGCGCACACTAATGAAAATAGTGTCATCTCTTATTATCTTACAGGAATTGTGTATACTACTATCTCTGTCGCACAAATGAGCACTGACTGCAAATGAGTGAGCTCACTCATTTGAGAAAGCTAAAGAATTATTTGCCTCTAACTCCATTGTGAATTGTATTTTAGAGTTTATGGAGTTAAGGTGGTCTAAAAATGCAGTTACTTTGTTAGATGGTAAAATTGTGAAAGTGTCGTCTACGTACCGCTTGTAGGACCTTGGATTTACTGGAGCAGTAAGAAGGGCTTTCTCCTCAAAGTCCTCCATGAATATGTCGGCGACTATGGGACACAGGTGAGCCCATCGCCACACCATCTACTTGCTTGTAGAACTCCTCCTTCCACAATAGATAGCCAGATGTGAGGCAATGTTCAAGTAGTATTGCATATTCTTGAGGCATGTTATTTTCTTCTAGTTACTATTGAGATGCAGTCCACAATAGGTAGGCATGTAAATAGTGACTGAACATCAAAACTGACCATAGTTTCATTGTTAGCGAGATGTAGGTCTTTTATCTCACTCACAAAATGGTATGAATCCTTTGTGTGTGCTCTGGTATGTCCTCTCAGTGGTGATAGTATTTTTTCTAAGTATTGTGCCAGCTTATAAGTTGGTGAATCGATCTGGCTCACCATGGGACGTAATGGAGCGTTTGGTTTGTGTATCTTCGGTAACCCATACAACCTCGGTTTTATTCAATGTGTAGTGTTCGCGTAAATTTAAGAAATCATTATGTGAACCAGTACGGACTGGTAATAGCAAATAAAAGTCGCCGATTAGAAGATCTTAAAACCAAGCGCGCAAGATATATAACATCTTTAAATTTCTTGAAGCGATGCAGAGACCATAATCTCATTCCTACGTGTGTCAAAATATCAACAAAGAAGGACATTCGAGGAAGCGCTAAGATCTTAAATCAGGCAAGTAAAAAGTTGTTACGGACGGTGATTCAGCAGAAACGGTTCAATTTACATTTCATAAACAACACCATAGACAATTTGTCCAGTGAACTAAAGACAATTTTAACGACATTTGATTTTAATAATTGAAAAACTTTAAACAAACGAGAAACATCAAAATACAATGAATGCAAAAATAAACAAATAGAAAAATACCAAAAATTAACGATCAAATCAAATGCCAAACATCCAAGTCAACGCCAGAACAATAAACAACCGTTAACCATAGACACAAACTATAAACAACGCACTGTCTATAATTTGTCAAAACATACACTGGACGAACCGACAATGAAAGTATTAGCGAAGGGAATGAACTTCGCATTAACTCCGCGAAAAATCCCGTACGAAGAAATTATCTGCAGTGTTGAGGATTGTCTGTTTAAGAATAATATCGGTAAGGAAGATTTGGAGGCCATACGTCAAGATATTTCGTCCTTGTTACGTCGTAGTTCAGTGCCGAAACCAAACCTTCCCAAAGACAAATATATAGCGCTAAATAACTTACGGAACAGACCAGAACTCACGATTCTCCGCGCGGATAAAGGAAATGCTACGGTGGTAATGGACGCGTCGGAATATAATTTTAAAATACAACAATTTTTATCGGACGAAAGTATATATAAAAAGGTCAAAACAGACCCTACAACTAACACGCTTAAAACAATTAGCGATTTAATAAAGAAATACTCCGAAAAATTAAATCTCGACGTGAATTCGCTAATACCATCATGTGCCAAACCACCGAGGTTGTATGGGTTACCGAAGATACACAAACCAAACGCTCCACTACGTCCCATAGTGAGCCAGATTCTACAAGCAAGTAGATGGTGTGGCGATGGGCTCACCTGTGTCTCCCATAGTCGCCGACATATTCATGGAGGAGTTTGAGGAGAAAGCCCTTCTTACTGCTCCTGTAAATCCAAGGTCCTACAAGCGGTACGTAGACGACACTTTCACAATTTTACCATCTGACAAAGTAACTGCATTTTTAGACCACCTTAACTCCATAAACTCTAAAATACAATTTACAATGGAGTTAGAGGCAAATAATTCTTTAGCTTTCCTAGATGTTTTAGTCATCCGAAATCCTGATAACACTATTGGTCACACTGTGTATAGGAAAAAGACCCGTACCAACCGATATCTAAATGGTGAATCTCACCATCATCCTTCACAGTTAGCTACCGTGGGTAAATCTTTGTTTCAGAGAGCACGAGGGATCTGTGACAAAAAACATCTGGCTGCGGAGCTTCAGCACGTCAAGCAAGTATTGCAAGACAACAAGCTTCGGGTCTCGCGCCTACGTCACAGTGAACGAGTGAAGCCGGCCACAGTCGAGCGCGCGCCTGCTCTACTACCATATGTTAGAGGAGTCACAGACAAGATTGGCTACATCTTGAAGCGAGCGTCCATTAAGACATACTACAAGCCGCTGAAGAAGATTAGTCAATTTTTACCATCCATCAAATGTAATATTCCTCTACAAGATGCAGGTGTGTACAAGCTAGATTGTGAATGTGGTCTCTCTTACATAGGTCAAACAAAGAGATCTATAAACACCCGCGTGAAGGAACATATAGCTGATGTGAAGCACCGACGCTCCGGGAAGTCTGCAGTCTGCGAACATGTTCAAGATCGTCCCCACCATTACATTAGATTTGATAAACCACAAATTCTCGCAAAAGAACACCGATTCCTACCAAGGATGATACGCGAGGCTATTGAAATTAAAAAACATCCAAATTTCAATAGAGAAGATGGTTGGATGCTACCATCTGCTTGGGATCCTATAATTAACAAAATTAAACCCAAACCCAAGCATACCACTGCACAACTTCATGATACTATAAGCTCGTTTTTCGTAAATCGGACCAAAAATTTATATTAAAAAACTGAAGGTAGCCGGACTAACTATGACATTGGGACGTCAAATATCTCAGTCCCCCCCCCCCCCGTGACCATGGGCGCTGTAAAGCACCCGAAACGTCGGGATAATAATAAAAATAAATTAAAGTAATTGAACGCGATAAAATCCGTAAATAATAGTTCTATTCAATGTTAATATTATGGTAAAGATTTCCTATGTGTTTTCTTAGTCGTAGTCGGAAACATTAGCTTCGGGTAGCTTAATAGAATACTTGACTTCATTCTGTAATGGTCGATATATAAAGGAAAATATAACAAATACTTTCACACATTTACCAATATATTTCACAAGACCAATGGCCTCACCACTGCGCCACAGATCCGTCAATGTCCATCATGCCTCTGTAAGTTGAATTTATTGTTGCGCGCCTCAGTTGACGGCACTAGCGCCATCTATTATCGAATAGAAGAACTAAGCTTTCTAGAAAGCCCCCCACACTCCAACTTTTTGCACCTGGTCGGTCGAGGTCGGAATTTGTTGGAATATTCAGGATGTTTCGGTGGAAAAAAGCCTATATAAAGCCGTTGAAAGCCGCGATCGGAGTAGTATTGAATTGGCGATACGAGCAAAGCTATCGGAGTGAAGTAAAGTGAACTAAAGTGTTAAGTGTGAATAGTTATTAGTGTGATTTAAGTTTTAATTGGTGTTCAGTAATTAAAGTGTTAATTTTGGTAATTCAATCGGCAGTTTTTACTGTCACGAACCCTAAGCTCGTACCATTATTATTGTATTTATGGCAAACAAATAAAAATTTTAGTTAATTTTTATACTATAGCAGTCACCTTATTTTTTGGCTCTAGAAAATCGAATATTTAAATTAAGATTTTTTAAATCTTCATTATTACGGCGGATTTACGAAAAAATTACAATAATAAAATAATGAAAGCTTATATTGGTTCCAAGGCTTTAAATGTTCATGAAAATGCACTCATTCACTTATATTTGTTGATAACTATTTTAAAATAATTAAATTTAGTTGTTATATTTTTTTTCATAATCTTCACAAAAAATGAACATTAAAAAAATTAAAAAATGTCTGTTTATTAATTTTTATGTTATTTTTTTATTAAGTGTAAGATCGAGCGATGCAAGCTCTGGGCTTAGGGCATCCCGACTCGGAAAAAAATTAACAAATGTTTGTTTAATATTTTTTTTTATTGAGTGTTAGTGTATTTTTCATACTTTTTCCATATTTTTTTCAATAAATCCTTCATAAAGACAAAGAAATAAAGAAAATCATCGAAGTCGGATTATTTTTTGGTTTTCTTGAGCCAAAGAACGAGGTGACTGCGATAGTATAAAATTTCCAAATTCAATTTTTATTTATATAATCTTCATCAACATCGTCATCATCGAAGCCACAAGTCCACTGCTGAATTTAGGCCCCCCTAAGAAATCCTTAAAGATTGGTCTAGAGCCATTTGAAAATAAGGTGAAGCCAATTTATTTTGGGTTTTATGTATATAAGTTTCAAGATTTAAGTATAGTTGAACCACTTCGAATATCACTACCGTAATCGTTCACAAATATTAATTATTCGTTTTAACTAATAACGAATCAGCTATTATTTTTCTCCACAACTACATATTAGGTGGGAGTGCAATCAAACATTACAATAAACACATCAACAGAATCTAGGGATACCTTCATCCTAAATTATTTACAACTTTATAGTTAACTTTAAGTAAAGTAAAATCTTTTTTTATTGAATTCTCTTTTATTCTATTTTTGATATAGACCGCTACGTGTTCCAGCAGTGCGACGTGCCAATCACGATCGCTGGCTTTCGTGAGTACGCAGCATTTACCATAAAGTGACGAACAATGGTCTTTAGTGCTTTTAACTGATAAGTCCCGGTTTGGGTTTCATCCAGATTCAAGAAGAATACGCGAAGAACTCCAGGGAGAGGTGGCCGTCTACGGCACCCTCAGGGGGTTCACTCATACCAAGGCGTGGCAATCATGGTGTGGGCAGGAATCCGTCTTGGCGGACTAACCAGCTCCTTCGGATCCAAGGCAGTACGTCTGCACAAAAATACCAATAGTAGGTAGTAGAGTCCGTTATTGTCCCACACAGAATCTAAATGGGCCAGAAATTTCTACTCATGCACGAAAATGCTGCTTCCCATACATAGTGGCTGGTGTCGACAGCTCTCCGAGACCATGATATTCAAGTTTTGGATTGGCATGCACAGTCTTAAATCCTGTCAAGCATGCCTAGGATATATTACAACGAAAATCTTTGAGAGATTTCCCGCCAAAGGAGACTGATACGCTTTCATACATTCATACGGCCCAGAATGCAAAAATATGAAAGTGGTGTCAATCAATAGCGTATATTTTATCAAAACATCACCGAAAATTCGGTTGATTGTGGCATTCTGAAACCAAAGTTATATAAAATTTAGTAAAAGTGAGGTTTTGCAACAAGTTGGCAACAACCTGAAATAAACAGCCGATTCTGAAGTGCGTTTGCCATTTTTTTTATTAGTCAGTTGCTATATTAATTGCGGAATTAATTGTACTAAATGGAGTGGAAGAATAATAGGAAACTAACAAATAGATTGAAAGACAGCGAAGGTTAGGCGATGTTTAAAAAAAACACTATTTTATTTATCTTTTATTAGTCTTCAATTATAATTACAATTCACACAGCAATCCATTGTGTATATATCCAATCAATAAAATCCAGGCCGTAAAATCCACAATACCAAGCCAAAGTCAAACGGGTAAACGAGATTACCGATGTCGTGTATCCGTGTATGATAAGTCCGTAGAAAGAAAGCAGTGGTCGAGAAATATAAATCAATAAAACAACGGAAAACACAGGAACACATTCAAAACGCACACGTACGAAAGCATTACGAGACGAGTGATCATAGATTGAGTCAGGCAGGAGGTGTCATTATCAGCACAGAATAAAAATAAAGCTGGCAAATACAAGTAATAAATTGAACTGTAAACGAGAATCGATTTTAAGATTTATTTTTATTATGTTGATATTTTATTTTTTAAACTGTTTACATGGTGTTCAATTGTAATTTATATAATAACTATGATTAAATTAATTATCTGCTGTAAGTTGTTTTAATGTTTAAGTGTTAAAATTCATTCACACTAATCGATTAAAGTTATAGATTTTTTACTTTATTCGTGACATAAACTTATTTTTAAGATTTCTCGTCGTCCAGATTGGCAAATTTTTTATATTTTGAAATAGAAAATATATCGTTTTTTTGAACCATATTTCAAATTATTGCAGATTTGTCCCAGAAATCCTCGTCTTCTTTGCCGAAGTAAAGTAAAAAGTAAAGTTACAGCCTATATACGTCCCATTGCTGGGCTCAAGCCTCCCCTCATTTCTGAGAGGGTTTAGGGCAAGGAAGTGTCCGCTGCGTTGCCCAAATGCGTGTTGACGAACTTCACATATCTTCGAAATATTTTTTTTCTTATTCCTCAGACATGCAGATTTCCTCACGATGTTTTCCTTCACCGCCGAGCACGTGGTAAATCACCAATGCCGAAGGAACCACAATTATACGTACACTTGCAAGAAACCAAAAAAGAATTTGAAACATCGATTAATGTCATACGCAAAATTTCATTACCATTGCAGCTGTTCAAACGTGATTAAGGGACAAATATTCATCAAAATACTACATTTACACTATTATGAAATTAGTACGAGATAGGACCTTCATAGCTACCAAATTGTAAATAATAATAAATATTTACTTCTGAGAAAACACCAAATGGGTTGGATCGCATGAGCTTGTGGTCTGCGGTCAACATTTACGGTTAGTTTTTGACATAATTCAACAAGACTAGGCTAAAATGTTATATTTAACAGTTAGTCATTGCTTGTTGCCTCATTTTACACAACTAAAGGCAGTAACCATGAACATGGGTCTTGGTCAAATTAAACAACATAAAATCTGTAGAATTATTTTATGAGATTGGAAGTATTCAGATACTTAAGAGCGTATATTTAAATATGCGCAAATCAAAATACAGCAAGGAACAGCGTAGTATTGCAGCACACTACAATGTTCTCTATGTGCGTGACAGCTTGAGGTAGGGTGAATACAGTGGCATCTAGCACGAATCATCTTGATACAAGTAAACTAAAAGAATAAAATAATTTCCACATAATAGCTTATGAGGTCAGTGCTAAGACATAGTGTATATAAGAATTAATATACGATCTAGCCCTGACATCGGAAGCCAATATCTAAAAAATAATAAAGCAAATATAAATTATTTTATTCTTTTAGTAAATGGAAGTCATCTTTTCTTTTTTACTCCATTGAGTAGACTAAGAAATGTCACAACGTCAAGATAACAACTAGAAAGAGTAAGTAATATATCGCGGGTCTCAAACCATGGTCTACAAAACCGTTACTTTTCGGGAGATGCAAAAAAATTAATAACTTTTATTGTGTTTTAGCCAGCTCGTTGTATTTTTGCATGTGGCCATATATTTACACTTGAACGATTTAAAGTTATTTCCTCTATAACAGTTTATTTGGTCTCTACGTCTATTTGGCATGTCGGCGAATCGGTAAAACACCGTCAAAATTCGCCTAAATATGTTAGAAATTTATGGACGTAAAATATATTTCTTAAATTATTAATAATTGCACCAATAGTCATTTAAATCCTTGTTGGTGATTTAAAATACTACAATTTTGAAATGACAAACTATCAAAATTAACATTATTTTCGTGATTTTAAAAAATTGTACGCCTGTTTGGCTTGACATTTATATTGAGAGCTGTTTGGTTTCAAAGTAAGTTAAGACCACTTTTGTGCAACTAAATCTGAATATAATTATGTGAAATGACAGAAAATCACAAACTTCTAAATTTGAACATAAGACATAAGAAGAAACGAAATAAAACTGAAATCTTAATGGAAACTACAAAAAATTAAATTTTATTCATAATCCAAAAGAACTGATTTATTTGACATTAAACAAAAATGCTTTGAGATCGGATTTGAGATTTGAGATTCAAGACACATGAGATTTTCATACAAAATAAAATTTAAATCTTTAAAAGAAACCTATAGTCATAAAAACCAAGCGTAGGAAATTATTTATAACATTATATAATAAAATAAATGTTTCCCAAAAATAAGAGCATAGGAAATATTACACAAGTGACGTAAATGATACTTAAGTTTGCCTTACTTATCTTATTTAGTTAACAAACAATCCTGGCATGTCTCATTAATGCAATTTGCTATTAAAATTATTTAAGGACGACAAATTAACTTTTCTCATTGCAATATACTAGTATTAAATGTTATAAAAAAATTTGTATGTTTAATATTTTTTAAATTTCCAAATGATCAATTGCGTTAAAGAGGCATGCCAATATTATATACTTAATAATACACTATAGTTTCAATTTTTGTTTATATGTCTACGTCAAAGTAAGATGGTTTTGTTGCAGCAAGGGTTAGCTTGTCGTCGTTATTATTAGCTCGTCTATCCAAATTTTGTTTCCTAGAAAAGGCAAATTTTCGTAATTCTATTTCATACTCTACCTGATTTTCTTTCTGTTCTTCTTCGGGTGACTATTCGAACTTATGTATGACTTCAACATTAGCCTTCTCTCGGCTTGTGAAAATCTATATTTCCAGCCAGGATCAATTCTTTGTCCATACAAAGTCTTGCAGATAAAATCCTTGTTATTGTTGCTACGATCTTAGAGTTCGTGACAGTAAAAACTGCCGATTGAGTTACCAAAATTGACACTTTAATTACCAAACACCAATTAAAACCTAAAACACACTAATAATTAATCACACTCAAAACTTTATTTCGCAGGTATATCGCTTCGAAATCTTTGTTTATATCACCAATTCAATACTCACCCGTTCGCGGTCCTTACTGGCTTTATATAGGGCTATTCTACTAAAACATCTAGAATGCTCGAGTAGAATGTCGAAAGTTCTAGCAAGGAATTTTCTAGAAAGCTCTCCTAGTTCTGCTACTCCATACTAGAGATGGCTCTGGTGAATTTTGAAGAAAAAACTTGACGCTCCTATTTCTGCTACTTGATACCAGATGGCGCTAATAATAACCCGCCATGTACCAGGCATTAATTATGGCGCGCAACATTATCTTATGTTGTTAACATAACTTATGGAATCAGCCTTTTCGTGTTCACTTTGACTAATCAATTCAAAATTCTAAATCTATTAATTCTTTTTTATAAGATTTTTGTGGGTTATCCATTGTATTTGATAGAGAGAGTTGAATATAAGATAATTGGTGGCATTGTGGAAGGCTGACTTTCAACATCTGAAGGAATGTAATTAGTATATGCCATAGAATCGTCATCATCAGAGTTTCTCACTGTTTCTGGTAATTTTTTATTATTTTATTTTTGTTGTGTTAACTTGTGTTTCTAATATTCTAGGTATTAAGCACTCTACTTTGAACTAAATAAGCTCTTCAAGTGGTATTTATTTGGTTATTTTATAGTGACATTGGTGCTAAATATGAAGCTAATGAGATATTTTGGTAATGTTAGAATATAATATTTTAATTCAATAAAGATTACAAGAAAATAAGTAATTTCTTAACTTTACCACTGGTTCGGAAAAAGCCACTGCCCTAGGTAGAACCAGAAAGATACCCAGCGGGTTTTTTTTTTCAAAATATATCATACAATAATTTGTGCTTGTGTTGTACAAAACCTATTAACGAAACAGCTTTGAGAAGCGATCGCCTCATTCCCAGGGGTTATTAACAACCAGGTATTCATTTATATTATAATTACCATTTTTAACAGATTTTGTTTTTTAAAATTTTTAAACTTGGTTATAGAGAGAACTTATATATTTTCTGGGACTTTGTTGTTTTAATTACTGGTTCTGAGTTTATATATGGGGTGTATTTGACACTACTCAGCGTCTGCGTTTTGATGAATTCTTGAGACAGCAATACTAAAATATGCAGACGTATGTAAATACATCTGCTGTTATGACTAAGTATGCTCAGGATCATGTGAACATTGGACATGGTCGTATGCGCATTCGTCTTTGTAGCACGTCATATCTGCCCCAACATGCAATCACATTGCTTTTATGTCTACTATATGCCTATATGGCCTTAAATTTATTTCAGACCTCTAGCTTACGACAAGTGATATTTAATAACTTAATCGAAAAGTAATTACTATTAAATTATTAAAGAAAACTTGAGGTTACGTATTACTTATAGTAGAATCCAATGGCACTAAAAACAAAAAAATCGCATTTTTGCATATACGCCCCTATGATTTGAGACCCGCGATATGTTAGAATAGAATTTTATTATATAAAATTAATTTTGTTTGATATACATTTTTTCAGTTTCAAAATGTAAAGATAATTCATCAAAATAACAATTACATTGGTGTCGCAGGGATCGAACCCCGAACTTACGGCGAGCTCTACGCTCTTGAGCTACCATGGCTCATATCTTTTTTGTTTCAATTTTATAATAATATTCAATTTTATTATCTCCACACTTAGAATGTTCGCTATGTATATCATGGGGTCAGTTAACATAAGAACATAAATTTCACAAGGGCAAACAAAAAAAATTTTGTTCCGTGCGGGAATTGAGCCAGCGGCACTCAGAGATTTATGTGGTAGAGCCATGCTGCAGTTATATTAGTAGTATAGTTGTAGCACGAATGGGTCGGCTCGACCGGGGAAGGACCACGCTCTCACAGAATACCAGCGTGAAATAGTAGCTTAATGCTGCTGTATTTCGTATGGTGAGTGTAGAGAACCGGAGACCCTTTTTACTGGAAATGAGGCATTCCATCTCAGTCCTCATGGGTGACAACGCATCTGCATTTTGATTTGCAATGGAAGATAGATGTAGATGTCTATGGGCCGCAGCAACCACTTACCATCAGGTGGACTGTGTGCTCGTTTGTCACCCTATTCTATAAAAAAAAAAAAAAAAAAACTCAGAGTTAAACTCATTGCTAAGCCACTCCGCCACGGTGCGGCCCAATATCTTTTATAGTGATAAATAATTCAATTATAAATTGCTTAGTTTTAGAAAAACTTTTATTATTATTAATAACTAAATTAAATAATACAATTTAACAAAATATCATTCGTTGTGATGTTTTGCGCGTACTATTTATATATTCTGTAAGTGCGCATTCATCGTTTCCAGTAAAGTGTGGCCAGCTACCTTCTAGATAGATTTCTTTCACAGATGCCTCTAAATTTTATAGGTAAAATAGTTAGAGTCATATTGCCTATTGTAATTAAAGATAGCTTAAGATAAATATCAATTTCTTTAAAAGTATCCAAACATTTAGAGATTAGACTCGAGTGGCGTATGTATGTAAATCTAGGAAAAAGATGACAATATTTTAAGATAAAGTACTTAAATAAATACTTGACATTTATTTGCTTCTCTACTTAATCTTTTTCTTGACCATTTACTTGCTTTTTACTCCTTTTTGACCATTTATTGAGGTTTTCCGTCAAGAAATTGTCAGTAACTGCCCGGAGTCAGGAAATTGGCGATGTCTCACGCCCGTGCCTCGGAAGCACGTAGCCGTTGGTCCTGCGCCTCTTCTTTCTCCGGTCGTGTCGGTTTACCGTCCCATCGGATTATGAGAGTGAGGGAATAGAGAGTGCACCTGTGCTTGCGCATATACTTGGGCACTATAATCCCGCCCTGCGCTTATGGATTGAACGGAGACTCCGTTGAGGCAGGCCGCCGTGACTGAAATTCGGTCTGGAGGCCATTACATGATTTAGCATCAAAAATAATCTCGGCACTTTACTTGACGGGGCAAGCTTGCAAATAGCTCCTGTGGTAGCGGCGTTGACGACATTAGGCTCCACGAAATTTTGTGTAAGAAAACTGATGGTAGGTAGTCCCGTCCTGGTCCTCAGAACGATGTTAAAGGCTCTTGTGTCTATAAATGTTACCACGGTGCTAGAACCTTGCGGAATATATAGAAACGTTGGTAGGAGGTCTGAAAGTATGATTTTGATAGGCACTTTGGCAACCTCTCATCTCATGGGTGCCCGTTTAGAGCCGTTAGTGCCGTAAGTGTAGAGTAGTAAGTATGTATGTGTTTCCGAGAGATATATTTACATATCCGTGGGGTTCGAGCATACTACTGCAAGACTTCAAGATGCTTTAACCTCCTTCTGTGTATATCGGACCAAAAAGAAATTAAATTTGATGGAATCCTTCGTTAACTATGCTAAGACGTCAATTAAATCAGTGCTCCCTGTGACCATGGGTGCTGTGAAGTGTCCGAAACATCGGGAACTAAAAAGGTAAAATTAAACGCGATAAAATCCGTAAAATTAGTTAAATTCAACTTCAATTACACTTTTTTCAATATATAAACATTGTATATTTTAATGTCATTGCTTATGATAGATACAATTTTTTATTCAAATAGCTATGATATCTTATCCTATTTTCATTACGTCATTTTGCTACTGCAAATATCCAATAATGCTGGTATTTAATTTTAAAGAATAATTTCTTTATAAATTAATTACAAAACTTAGATAAAATGAAATTAGACCGTCATAGAGCAACACAGGGCACCGGCGCGGCGCGTCGGTCCGGAAGAAATAGTAAAAAAATCACAAGAAATTGTTTGAAATTAAAATTTTGTTTATTAAGGGTAGGAAAAACAAATCTTGCTTGAAAATGTAAAGTATTTTAAAGGCATACTCGTAATGTAATTTAAGACTAAGACGGTAAGCCTGTAAGGATTCGAATTCACTTAGCGTAAAATTCGCGACTGAGTGCTTTTCTTTAAAAAATAGGGCGCACAGTGTAAACTTAAATTTAAACGTCAACTGCAAATTTTTGTTATGTTAGTGTGAGACCATGTCCTAATGAGGAAGCGCTCTCATTAATGCTTCCTTCGATCAACAATACCAACTAGATAACGGGTCACGTACAAAATCATAGCTAAATACTGTCCGCATGAATATAAACTATAAAAAGACATAAATTAAATAACATTTAGTGTGAAATCAACCTTTAATAAGATAGAGGTTACTAGTTAATTATACTATAACACAAAATACCATTAGGCAATTTCTGCCAGTCCATCTGGAAGTTAAAACCCAAAGTAGGAAACGGAGATAAATTTACACACGAACGGCAATCATTAAAATTTTTGGAAGCAAATGATGCCGTTAAAATGTAGATTAGTCCACGCCCGTAGCAGCTACAAGAAAGCTGAAGATGAAGTCGCAAAAGAACTTTTTCATATGAATCCGATTTCGGTTTATGTATATACTTTAGTTATTTACAACTTTTTTTCTTCTATTATCAGAACAGTACATAATTCTTGTTGTATAGTTAGATTTATGTAGTTAGGACTGCGTCTTGGCTAATCCATGCTTCTATTAAATATACAGGAAAGGGAAGTTGTACACTGTTTTAATTATATTAAGACGGAAATGCTTCTATGTTAAATGTCATCACCACCCAAGCGGATCAAAAAACGGACCCCCCTGAACTTATTAAAGAATTTATTCTTTGTAATTTAGTGGTCAATCTCGTTTTTAAACTCTTAATGCTTTTTTTTAAAATCCTGATTATGTAGGCACAGAACTAGCACTCACTGCATATTAAACACTATACTTTTACATCCAACTTGTTCTGTTTACTCTTTGCGTTCCATGGAATTCTTATTCATGTTTAATAGATATTATGCATACCAAGACTCGACCGAGAAAATTTTTCTTGACTAATCATTTAGCGTCTAGATTAAGGATTACCGTGCGCGTATTTCTTTCTTGTAACATAATGTTCCCTCCGAGTTGAGGGTCATTTGTGAGTTGTTATGTCTTCCAACCAGCTTCAACAACACATTGCTTTAAATTCTTATCAAAACATTGTTTTATTAGTGTAAATGCCACTATAAATCGATTTCAGAGTACTGTTGATACCAATTGAACTCCCTTGCTATTGTATAATCAGGTCTTTCCATTCCGTAGCTCTGTATATTAAATAACCTACTATAAAATCGACACATGTTAACGAACATTCTACGTTATCATGGTCACTCAAGTCTTTTAGCAATGTGACCCATCTTATACATTCGTATATTATTTATATATTAACCTGACTGATTTGTTGGTACAGATATAGTGGTCAAAAACGCGACGTTGATCATGAGGTCCTGGGTTAAAATCTCGACTGAAACGAAAAAACAGTATTAAATTGTCTTTCTAAAGAAATCATCAGATCTCAGCGGAGGCAAAACATCCAGAAGTTGGCGGTTTTTCACCCCCGTGCCACGAAAAGTACGTAAAGTCGTTGGACCTGCGCGTAATAATCTCTCCGGTCATATCGTGTTGCCGTTGCATTGGACTATGAAAGTACAGTGATAGAAAGTGCACCTGTGATAGATATACACTGTAATGGTTGTATTACAATATTTAACAAACACTACAATACTGTCTAGTAGTGGAGGCGTAAGAAAATCCACTACCATGAGGTACCATCATCACGTGGGAATCATAAAAGGAGACTTGGGGTAACTGAAACAGAAGATGAGCAGCAGCATTCTTCTGTTAAGAGATCAAACAAAAAATTGAGTTTGGCAACACGCTGGCGTATTGTGCCAAGCGTGGCAATGGCAAATTTGAACTATATCAATACATTGATTAAAACTACTTTTACGGATTTTATCGCGTTTTATTTATTTCATTTTTAATACCCGATGTTTCGGGTGCTTTCTAGCACCCATGGTCATGGGGGACTGAGGTGACTGACGTCCCGATGTCAAAGTTAACCCGGAGTACCTTCAGCTATTTAATTATTGTCTTTGGTCCGATCTACGCAGAATGAACTAACTGTGTTTTGAAGTCTTGCAGTGGTAAGCTTGGGTTTAGTTTTAATTTTATTAATTATAGGGTCCCAAGCAGGTGTTAGTACCCAGCCTCCTTCTCTATTGAAATTAAGATGTTTTTAATTTCAATAGCCTCACGTATCATCCTTGGTAGGAATCGATGGTCTTTCGCGAGGATTTGTGGTCTATCAAATCTGATGTAATGGTTGGGGCCATCTAAGATATGATCTCAAACTGCAGACTTCCCGGAACGTTGATGCTTCACGTCAGCTATGTGTTCTTTTACGCGGGGAGGATTGTCTGTATAAACATAATATTGGTAATGAAGATGTAGAGGCCATACGCCAAGACATTTCGTCTATGTTACGTCGAAGTACAGCACCGAAATTAAATCTTCCCAAAAAGGAATATAGTTAGTTAAAAACCTTACGCAACAGACCAGAGCTTACGATTCTCCGCGCAAGCAAGTAGATGGTGTTGCGATGGGCTCACCTGTATCTCCCATTGTCGCCGATATATTCATAGAAGATTTTGAGGAGTAAGCCCTTCTTACTGCACCGGTCACCCCAAGGTTCTACAAGCGGTACGTAGACGATACTTTCACAATTTTACCACCAGAAAAAGTAACTGCATATTTAGAACAACTTAATTCCATAAACTAAAATTCAATTTACTATGGAGTTAGAGGCAAATAATTTCTTAGCTTTCCTAGATGTGTCGGTCATCCGAAATCCTAACAACACCATAGGTCATACTGTGTATAGAAAAAAGACCCATACAAACCGATACCTAAATGGTGAATCTCACCATCATCCTTCACAGTTAGCTACCGTGGGCAAATCTTTGTTACAGAGAGCACGAGGGATCTGTGACAGAAAACACCTGGCCGCCGAGCTTCAGCACGTCAAGCAGGTTCTGCACGACAACAAACTTCGTGTCCTGCGCCTTCGTCACAGTGACCGATTGAAGCCGGCCACAGTCGAGTGTGTGTCTGCTGTACTACCATATGTCAGAGGTGTCACAGACAAGATTGGCTACATCTTGAAGCGAGCTTCTATTAGAACATTCTACAAGCCGCCGAAGAAGATTAGTCAGTTCTTACCATCCGTCAAGTGTCATATTCCTCTACAAGATGCAGGAGTGTACAAGCTTGATTGTGATTGTGGTCTCTCATATATAGGGCAAACAAAGAGATCAATTAGAACCCGCGTAAAAGAACACATATCTGACGTGAAGCATCAACGTTCCGGGAAGTCTGCAGTTTGCGATCATATCCTAGATGGCCCCAACCATTACATCAGATTTGATAGACCGCAAATCCTCGCGAAAGAACATCGATTCCTACCAGGAATGATACGTGAGGCTATTAAAATTAAAAAACATCCTTATTTCAATAGAGAAGGAGGCCGGGTACCACCACCTGCTTGGGATCCTATAATTAATAAAATTAAAACTAAACCCAAGCATACCACTGCAAGACTTCAAAACACAGTTAGTTCATTTTGCATGATCGGACCAAAGACAATAATTAAATAGCTGAAGGTACTCCGGGTTAACTTTGACATCGGGACGTCAGTCACCTCAGCCCCCCCATGACCATGGATGCTGGAAAGCACCCGAAACGTCGGGTATTAAAAATAAAATAAATAAAACGCGATAAAATCCGTAAAAGTAGTTTTAATCAATGTTTAAATATAGTATTCGCGTAAATATAAGAAATCATTATATATCTATATATCAATAATATATTAACAGAAATTGAAATTTTTTGTTTAATGTCAAGAAATACGATGTAGGAGGTATTACAAATACGGGATATATTTCAAATTTCAGTTTAATTAGAGAAGATTTACTGTAGGAATTAAGCAAATGGGAATTTGTGTGTTCGCCACGAAAGTCTAATAAATCTAAGCAACACAATTTTGCCACGCAAAAGTTTTATTTACCTCACCATAATTTACGAAATTAAAACCGAATACATAGTAAAAATAAAATCATTCTCTTAAAACATGTCTATACACATTATATATATATATTACGGTTAATCTTAATAAAATAATACGAATATTGGCCAACTTAACTTAAATTTAGTTTTATATAAAAGTAAAGTAAAGTTACAGCCTATATACGTCCCACTGCTGGGCACAGGCCTCCGCTCATTTCTGAGAGGGTTTTAGGGCAAGGAATTGTCTGCCGCGCTGCCACAATGCGTGTTGGCGAACTTCACATGTCTTCGAGAGAGCCGTGGTAGCTCAGATGGTTAGAGCTCGCTGTAAATTTCACAGTACGCGAGCAAACCGGGTTCGATCCCCGCCGGCACCAATGAAATTGTTGATTGCAATTTTAAGTGCTGACTTACCACGTGCTCGGCGGTGAAGGAAAACATCGTGAGGAAACCTGCATGTCAGAGAAATAAATAAATAAATAGTTTTATATATTATATATTTTTCTATTTATTTTATCGCCTTACGTACTTAACCTATATATTAAGGATAGACATTTGGTAAAGTAACAACGATTTATTAGCTATTGAAAGTGACACTTTTATTATTGTTGGTTTTATTAACTCGGTATATAAAATCTAGTTGTTACTAGGTACTTTAAAACAATAAATTATAAAATTACGTGAGATACGGTTGAAACCCTTTTTGTTATTAAATGTTGAAGGTTCACTTATCTTACGAATATTCACGTAACAAAAGCTTCGAAATTATTTTATATGCCTTTTAAAGGATTCTAAAAGGGACTACATACAAAATTGTTCCGAAGACTAATATGTGGAGCTTTGGTTTAAAGAAATATCACAAGATCTATGTTATAATATTTGACTGTAACATTTGGTAACTATAACGTCATCCCGATCGATTTTGACAAGGTCAACATTCTAAAATTTTCGGCCTACTGCCAGAATGTAATATTGCCATGAATGAGCACGTAAACATAAGAACAATCACTTGAATCTGTAAGAAATATAATTTTTGTGATGAGATTGAAGATAGGCTCGGAGCCATTTTTGAAAACATAGCGATAGATCAAAATCATAATTACAGAGCCGAAAATCAACAATTAGTTTTTCTTACTAATTTTGACTTTACCTACGATTCAAACCCAGGACCAGAAACATACATGTTTATTTCGACCAAGTCCATCAGTCAGTGGTAGATTAATACAAGTTTAAAAAAGTTTTTTTTTATTGAATAAGGTGATAAATTATCACACATTCCACATTATGGTAAGTGGATGATATGGAAATCTACATTCATTTTCGATAAAAAATCAGAATACAGATGTGTTGTCACTCCTTAGGTCCAAGATTCAATGCCTCGTTAAAATTAAAAAGAATTTTGGGTTCTTTACGCTCATCATACAAAACGCGAAAGCGTTATTCTGCCGGTATTCTGTGAGAGAAGGGTCCTTACACGATCAAGCTGACTCATTCGTGCTACAGCCAAAATATTGCTACAGCATTGCTCTACTACGTAGAAACGAAAACTCAACTTTAAAGGGCAGTCTCTTTCTTCATCTCTCGCCCGCAGCAGCTATCAACCAATTACTGGCCTCCCGTCCTATACCGTACCTCGCTGGGTTCAGGAACAACGTGGTGGGTGTGACATCTGAGTAAGAAAATTGACTCAGAACCTTAACCACTCTCTGAAAAGAAAGAGTTGACTGAGGTTGCAGGTCCTCAAGGAATGGCCTCAGTCTCGACGTCAGTCATGTACTTAACGGACTGTATACTCCCTTACTTCTCTACTATTAGGGTGAACACTGAAGGATTCTTCAATAAAACAGTAATTGTTCATAAATACCCTGCAAATGCGATATTGAAACTTCCACTACTTTTATAATTTTCTCTTTACTTTTCCCTAATTTCTTTTTCTTTCTTTATTAAGAATTAGAAAATTAGCTAGAAAATTAAATTACTAAAAAGCGACTTACTAACCTACCGCGGAAGCTTTACAGAGAGGAGAACAACGCGTACATGTCATTTTTTAAGCTAATCGATAATTTTCACTAACACATTACCATTTTATACCCCATATATTTATTGCCCAAAATAATATAATGAAACAATTATATTTTACATAAAGCACAATAAAGAAGTATTACAAAAATAATTAAAACATTATCATTACATCAAGAAATTTTTTTAGGAGAGGGGGCAAACAATCATACCGTTCACCTGATGTTAAGTGACTACCGCTGCACATGAACAACTACACCACCAAGGGAATTGCAGTTGCGTTGCTGGCCTATAAGAAAGGAGTAAGCTCTTTTCTTGAAGGTCCCCAGGTCGCATCGGTCCGGAGAAATCGCCGGTGATAAACTATTCCACAGAGAGGTCGTACGCGGAAGAAAGCTCCAAATGAAACGTACAGTGGTGGACCGCCAATCATCCCGATGGTGTGATGACTCTATCGACACGTTTGCCGCATATTGCGTTTGTGAAAGTTGGTGGCTTGGATTTTAATGAAAACAGTTCCTCAGAGCACTCCTCGTGGTCGATGTGAAAGAAAATTCAAAGAGATGCAACATCTCTCAGCAGCGCCAGTGAATCGAGTTGATCGGAAAGCACTCGGTCGTTAACGAATCGGGCCGCTCTGAGCTGGATGCGGTCAAGTGGAAGCAGCTGGCCCTGGGGAGCCCCAGCCCAAAGATGGGAACAGTATTCCATGTGCGGCCGAAACTGCGGCTTGAAAAGTTGCAGGCGGTGTGCCGGCATGAAAAACTGTCGCACACACAATATCACAATTTACAGGCAAATTCTTAGAGTCATGAATCTTAAATTTCGAATAAAAACTTTATTAATACAATTCTCATTATAATTTCAAATGTCTTAAACAATACAACACGAACTAAAACATTTAGTCACAAATAATTGACTTCAGTTTTATACAATAAATGTATTATTGTTTCTCCATTTTATTAACGAAATTAAATACTTTAAACATATTTCTTATTCTTATTATTTTGTGAAACCTATCTAAAACGTTTCTTTCATGCATTTTCACATTTTTCGTGACAAAAGATATCACTTTAAGCAATTAAATTTTACATTTTAATATTAATTTTCAACAATGCTATACCAATCAATGTGATCAATGTGAGTTGACAAACTGCAATGATTAAAATATCATTATTGCTTCAATCGTATTACATAGCCGATAGCTATGAAATGCATGACTATAAGTAAATTGAAATATCTTTATTTTTCAAAAATTAGCATCTTATAAAATCTTAAGAAACAATGAATGATTTACGAAGATGTTATACAACGTCACCAACACAACTCAAAAAATTAATTTAAACCGCCATAGATCTTGATATCAATATATTAGGATATATTTAAAATATGATGGAGTTACCTTTTTAAATAAAGTATAACCTAAAATATCAAGACAGGTGCTGATGAGCAGCTTGAAAGAAGGGAGTGTCAGGTTATATTTCCTATTATAACAAATCCTTCCTACTTCTATAGGCCAACATTTTAAGAGTAATAACCTTGTATACATATATAAACACATACATTGTATATATAAACACAACAACAGAATCTGGGGATATTTTCTATTTCATCAAATATCTAAAAATCTATGAAAAATTTTCTGTATAGTAAATGGAAGAATGGTAGGTTATGTTAAGGTCTTTGATATAAAATATGAAACATAACGTAATTTTTTGTTTTAAATTAAAAAAAAATTGATCGCCGTTGGACAATAGTACGATAAAAAATATTCATTTCTTCTTATAAAACTACCAATTTTAAGGTCAAAAAAATCATATAAAATCTAATTATAAATAATCAGTCTTGCCACCTCTTACATAAATTACACATCGACATCGATTGTTCATAATTTATTGTTTGATCGTTAAATTGTCAATGTATTGCTGCGGTATGAGGTTCGTAAAGTTGTAGTTCCGTCTTCAAATTTGACGGGAAATCTATGAAAACTTTTCGTTGTAACATGACCTAGGCATACTTGATAGGATTTAAGTCGGACAACTGTGCAGGCTAATCCAAAACTTAAATATCGTGGTCTCGGAGAGCGGCCGACACCAGCCGCGCCCTATGGAAAGGAGCATGATTGTGCATGTGTTGAAATTCCTAGCCCATTTTGATTCTGTGTAGGACAATAAGAGGTTCTAAAACCTCCTCGTGGTATTTTTGTGCAATCACACTGCATTAGATCCAAAGCTGCATACTGCATTAGAGTTCGTCCGCCAAGATGAATTCCTGCCCACAGAATGATTGTCCCGCCTTTGTATAGGTGTATCTCCTGAGGGTTCCGTAGACTGCTAACTCTCCCTAGAGTTCTCCAAACGCGTGTAACACCAAAGGCCATCGTTTGTCTCTCCATGGTAAATGCTCCCGAGCCAACGAAAGCTGCCGACCGCGATTGCCACGTCGCAATGCTGGAATGTATGGCGGTTTGCGAGCATGATCAACCAACCAACACCAAGTTCATGCAACCTTTTTCCCATGGTTTGGTCGCTTATCAGCAGCTGGTGGTCCTCCTGGAGGCCTTGTAGTAAGTTGCATTTTGGGTTGTATTCTGGCGGTCATTTGGAGAAATCGATCCTGTCTCTGGGTAGTAACTCATTATCTATCCGTGTGCCATTTAGCCACACCTCTAATACTGCAATAACGTGACCACAACCTTGATATCACGTTTTGACTGGTATATAGGGTCTCAGCAACGATGCGTTTAATAGCACCTGTAGGGAACAATTGAGGCTTCAACGTTCCTTGCTCTCGCTTCGCTTGAACTACATGCCGCTGAAGGCCCCAATTCTCTCAAGTCGGGACCAAAATTTTTAGTCTAACCGAATTAGTTCCTACAATTCCACAGTTCTATCCTGCGAGAACAAGTATACTTCAACTTTCAGTTGAGTTATTGAGCATTATATTCAGAGCGTTTGTGAGATACTGCTAGTATTGCTGCATCTATATGAATAATTTCTAACAATACAACTTGTTTCGACAAACTTCATTATGGTCAGTGCAAATAAAACAATGTTGTTTTTTGATACTATACCTAATATAGCTCTAGCTTCTATTACTTGCATGAGTACAATTATCATTTACCTTATTAGCAAAATCTATCGCTTTAATATAAACACCTCCACAATTTTTTCTATTTTAGTCAGGTATTCCAACATGTTGTAAGAATCAATTTAAGGTGTGCGAAGCTGAGCTAATGATAATTTTTCATCGTTGTTTTATGCCATAGCGAGTGAACGTTGATTACAATGGTTATCAAATATCTATATTGGTGAGTTTAATCATTTTTACTATTCAAAAATTCAGCCGCGATTAACTTTTAGTACCCGGATGACCGAGCTTTGCTTGGTTTTTTTTTTTGAAATTACATTCATAAATTACCTACTGATGAAACATAAATAATATTTTTTGATCTTATTGACAGAATAGTAAAAACTCAACCAGTTATTTGAATAAAAAATCATGAGTGCATCATCACAATTTTTGTCGCGGCTTATCTCTATATAAATGTCTCAGCGAATTTGTTTCGATTTATGATGTTGAAGCACCGAGTCAAACGAAAATATACCGCTGATACGCCGAGTTCAGATGCGGTCGTGTGTCGCTCAGCACTGTTTCTTCTGCAGATCGCCCAAGAACAGCGACCACGCCTGAAAACAGTGCAGCTGTGTGAACTATTTATATTAGATGACCGTCATGTGACATACGAGCAGATTTGGGCTGTTATAAGTATCGAAATGACTGCAATTCAGTCGATATTACATAATGAGCTGTGTGTAAGAAAGCTAGTTTCCCGCCAGGTTCACCACAATTTGTCCGAAGAGCAAAAGGCGGCTCGTGTGGATTGGTGCCGGAATACTCTGCAACGCTTCAACGGAGGGAAGTCAAATGCCGTTAATAATATCAACTCAGGTGACGAATCATGGACTTATTCATACAAACCCGAAAGAAAACATCAGTCAGCAGTTTGGGTCTTCGAAGACGAGGTCAAACCAACGAAAGTGGTTCTCTCCCGCAGCATGTCAAAGAAAATGGTCGCTACGTTTGTCTCGAAAAAGGGGCATGTTGCTACAATTTCTTTCCAGGAACGCAGAATGGTTACCGCTGAGTGGTATATCATGTTTTTTTTTGTCAGAAATGATAGCCGAATTCTTACATCACGATAATGCCCATACGGCTTGGAAGACAAACGGTTTTTTGAAGTAGGAAAACGTTGATCTGATGAGCCATCCTCCCTACAGTCCTGACCTGAGCCTAAGCGATTTCTTTACATTCCCTAGAATGAAAGATTTATGACGCGGTCAACGTTTGAAGACCCCGAAGCAGCTGTGGAAGCGTACAAATCAGCCATTTTGTCAACATTAACTTCAGACTGGAATTACTGTTTTCATGATTGTTTTGCACGAATCGAAAAGTGCACTAAGTTGAACGGAGAATACTTCGAAAAACAATAAAATACAATTAAGCTATACCGTGCATGTGGGTTTTTCTTATTCCCGATCATTTCAGTGTGCCCCTCGTATCACTATGCTCAGGATGTGAATAAATTTATACTAAATTATTACAACCGAGAGGAGCGGCGTCATTATTTACCACTGAATAAAATAGCTATAAATGAAGAGCTGCAGTCGGAAACAAAGAAATGTTCCGGGAAGAGAAACCATACTCAAAAATCATCATAATAAATTGTCTGCCAAGATAAAAATAAACGAGTTCGTCATCTAATTAAAGTCAACAAATTTTCGAACTTTAATAAGCAAGAACAAAGTGTCATCAATGATCTTGATGCTAATGTAAGTGTCCAAAATTTCGTGAATTCACACGTGGATACAAATTATCTTATAAAAAATAAGTAAAAAATTATGTGAGAACAAGTAATTTTAGTAGTGTAGCCTGTAAAATAAAATAAAATTTAAACATTGAATTTTATTGCTGTTTCATTATGTGTTATCATTACTTACCTTTTTAGAGCGAAAAAGAAAAAGGCATTTATTGTTACAACGATTGTATTTATATTATGTTATTTATTTATTTTTACCAAATTAATATAAAGTTATAAACATGATAATACTGTGTAACTTAAGCCATAAATTTATCTCTTACTTACTAATATAGTACATACTAGTGTTTTATAATAAAATATAGTTTTTAGATTTAAAATTTTAGTTTTATAATTTTTTATTTCGATTTTCAATTTTATCTATAAAACCATAACACGTTATTAAAAGTATTAAGCCAGTTACTAAATATTTTTGAAAAATATATGATTAAACACTCATTATATTACTACGCTAAAAAGATTAAGTAATTAAATAAGCGCGTGCAAAAAACTTATTATTATTATTATGGTATAAATACATCAGTTTATTATAATAGAGTAGTTTTTAGTTTATAGATTTCGATTTTTAGTTTTATAGTTTTGTTGATTTTCAACTTTTTCTGAAAAGTAACAACACATTATTAAAAGTATTTAAAAAATATGATTTACAGATTTCTTAAAGAAACCTGTAAACCAACGATTAGTTGGATACAAAGCTATACGAATGTATTCTTTGAAGCATGATACCAACTGCGTAACAGCCTTCCACGTTGGGGTTTTCACGTTGACAGCTGATTTATAGGTGATCAGAGAATGATGCCAGCGGTCGGCTGATGGAATAGCCTCCAGCTCGCAGAATTTGGATATGCGGACCTTGACGTAATATTTTCCTCGCTTCAAAAGATTGCGTATTCAGTGCGTATATCCTGGACTTGTTAGGTATGATAAGTAGCTTTCTTAAATCCCCGCTCGGAAATGTTCAGAAGCTTCATCCTGGAAACAATACTATCTAAACAATACTATTTAAACAAAAGCATACTGATAAGCAATGAACAATAGTTATATTCACTCCTACCCCACATAAATATATTTTTATACAATGCTCATGACATGACTTAGTAGTTCGGTTCACTAACTATTGTATCAATCACAACAATAATCTAAGAATATAATTAAATACGTTTTCAGTAAAAAAAAAACCTATGACATAGTAATAATAACTTATTTGCGACATCCAATCAAATAGGACCTAACTTTCATCATTTCATTTCATGTGAATGGCAACTGAAATTATTAAAATAAATAAGATTTGCTTAGCAGAAAATCTGAAAAACGTTTAATTTTGGTTTCTTGCCTGTCAAAGCTGGAAGGACGCGGGCGAGTGATGTATACGCCTAAACCTGACTTTATGGACAGAAGCATGAGCATCAAACAAGCTGAGAACTTTATCATTAAGAAAAGAGACTTTACCGTCAATTGTAGGTTCTGCTACCAAACAGGTTAAATTGAGATCTCGAACGTCACTCTAGCTTACATCTCCAATGTCTGATTAAATCGTTGTACCATTCCATCAGATCGCGGGTGGTAAGAAGTTGTTCTTGTTTTATGAGTACCCATAACTCGGAAAGTTTCCCGGAATATTTGAGACTCAAAATTCCTTCCTTGATCACACAGTCAACCATGACATCCTTATAGCCTTCCTAACTAGTATTAGAATCTTAATACCAACTTTGAAATGATTTTCATCCTCTCTTCGCGTGCGTCAGCAATCAGTACAATTAGGGCAAGAGTTCTCAACATGGGCTGATTTTGAAACAGATGTGCCGCAAGGCGGACTACTTTCTCCTATAATGTTTTCTTTATTCATATATTCTGTCACTTCAGTTCTCAACTGTTCGTATCACCTGTATGCAGATGATCTTCAGCTCTATGTGCAATATATTGTGAACGACATTAACATTCATATTAATAAACTCAACCACAACCTCGATGCCATAAGCAATTGGACGTACAGACATGAGTTTTGGTTAACACATCCAAACGCAAAGCAACGGTTATAGGTAGTAGCAATATGTTAGTTTAGATTAATAACGATAACCTTTCTCCAGTATTTTACTTTATTTATCTTCATAGACACATTAAACTCGTATACAAACGGACTTAATGTTCGAGGCATTATCTACCAGGTTACCTTGGAGTAGTGCAGAGATAAAAGAAGTAGGTGTAATAAGAAGTACAGAATTTTTATAAATATATATATATATATATATATATATATATATATATATATATGTAGTAATTATTGAACACGGTTAACTAAGAACGGTAAATTGATTCTGACATTTTATTTAGGAGAAGTTCCCGCACTTTGGACTTGAACGAAATCCGGTTTTCGTCCCTCCTGATTTCGGAAGGAAAAGCGTTCCAAAGAATAACATTGGAAAATTTTACAACAGAACGTTGTTGCAACTCTGTAATTTTGTCAAAAATCTTAATTTACATACCTTAATCTGGCGAGTACAAGTTGCCGAAACAAGCCGTAAAGTTACTGCCACCTTACGTCCTTTTTGTCGTCACAAAAACTTTCTGACTCTAAAAACTAAATTTCTGCTAATCCAGACTTTGATATTACTCATTACCGATTATTTACCATTATGACCCAACATAGATTTATCTCAATATCTTCTCGATATGTTGGAGCATTTTATCAACAATAGCATTAGGTTCTTTTTCGGCTAACGTAAGTATGACCATGTTTCCCATTCCCGACCTAAGCTTAAATTGCTTTCTATTCGTAAAAGGCGTAGCTCACGAACTTTACAAGTTCTATATTCGTTTTTAAACGACCCAAATTCTCCTTCTTATCTTAAAGATAACTTTTAGTATAGTAAAATGCAGTGAATATAAACCACGGGGTGAATAGAAACAAATCTGGTTATTTGATTAAGTTGTCTCTCTTAGGTTTTTCTACAGATCTGGAACGTGTGTTTATTTCCACTGTTTATTATATTCTGACATTTTTTCCTTTATTGGAAATCTTATAAAACCTAGAGACAAGTTTTTCAAACAACCAGACTTGTTTCTATTCACCCCGCGATTTTTATTCAACCCACTTTACAGTATCTGTATTCTATTCACGATATAGCTCCCATTCCCAAAATTGTCTTAAAATTCATATTCTACGACATAAGAGTGATTTATTTAATTCCTCCTTTACTGTGCAGTCCATACTGCTCTGGAAGACTGGCCGGTTGAGTCAAAAAAACTATTAACAAGAATTATTTTAAAAGACTATTTTGAGAATTCTATCATAAGAATACTGCCACCTGACTTATCCAGCTTGTTTTTTTCTCTCTCTTTTACTGTAATATAATATAGTGTATTTTAATATGTCGACTTCCCTCTGAAAAACTGTCATAAGACGCTGAAAGCTAGTTTTGAGAAAAAAACAATTTAAATTATTTTTCGATAAATTAATGCTATTGTGACTTTTAGGTTACAAATTTTTACCTGTCTACTGTTTTAACTAACAAAGAATTTATCAAGCTATTTGCAAAATATAAGAGTATATTAAAAAATTAAATGAAATTTGTTTAAAAAGTAAATAAATTAAAAATTACCCAACTTATGACACTTTTTTACATTATTATGGTAGCAAAATAAAAAAATATCGTAACACAAAAAATATTTTTATTTATGGTTCTTCTTAATATTAAATCTAATCTTTGGGGCAACTTTAGGAACTTTCTCAATTACCATAATCAGTCTAAAGGCAAAGTTAAAAAACACTCTAAAAATTGTTAATACTTAAAACTTAAAGATTACAAATTTGTGTAAAATTCGCTGTAGAAATTAGGTATGTGATTACTCTGTACCAGAATTAAGAGGTCTCCCTTTTTATTTTGTTTAATTTTCGGTTTCGTCCTATAAGTTTTTTTAGTGATATTATTTGAACGGGCAATTGCTTTCTTGTGATTCCTGCTTCTTTAAATTCAATTTCTTTAAAAGAATATTTATAGTATACTTTCTTAAATTCGCCCTGAATCACTTTTAAAACTTTTATTTCAGAGGTTTTTAAATTTTTAGAATTGAAACCAATGGTTTGCGATAGGCTTTTCAGAGAATAAAATTCTCTGAAGCTCATCTCTTTTACTCTATACGGGTTGCCCTTCTTTTTGGCGTTCCTTATAATTTGAGCATATTGGCTCGGAACACAGATGGGACCGGAGCGGAGGTTCTTTTTGATAGCTTTTTCTATCACGGAATGTACACTATCTCCTTTTTTTGTGTATGGCCAGTAATAAGGCATTTATGTGTTATAGATTTAATTTTAGAATGTTTCATCAACGCGTATATATACGTGGAAAAAAGAAATTTGTTTTTCTGCTGGCCGCAGCAATTGTCGGAGTAAAATACAAATTCAATACCCGAACCAGCATAATTTTCCATTACTTTGTCAATAAAGTTCAGGACACAAGACCCAATCTCATCCGCCCCTCGATTGGCCTCCCCTTCGTGCCAGAGGTAGCATTCGGTGTGATCAGGGGAACCAATTTCACTTATAGTGAAATTGAAGTTATTTAATTTCGATTTATAATAGAATACTGATACATCTCCTCTTGGAGTTTGAAGAACGGCCTGAAGGTCATAGACAGCTACGATGTAATCATTGCACGCTTTATTTTTATCACTCTCTTTTTCTATTCTAGATAAATCCTTTTCTTCCTGATGTAACATGTACTTTTCCTGTAGTTCCTGTTTTGCAGATCCAGTTGCATTTTCGTAGCTTACACACAACTCACAACGGTCCTTTTTAGGAGTAAAAAAACTAATATTTAACTCATAATTAAAAAATTTTGCATACATTTCGTAGTGTGCTGCACTAACTCCTTGCTCCAAACATTGTGCTTTATAGTCTGCATGTAAGCCTGCTAAACATTTACCATCGTCGATATATTCTCGGCTAGAATCTTTCCTGATATAATGGCTTTCAATCCGTGGAATCGAATTTATGTGATCTCTGACTGCTTGCTTAATCGATTCATCGACTTTTTTATGATTGCCATGTTTAACTCTCTTTTCTATGTAAATAAAACCTAGATATCTTTTCTGAAAAACTGTTCTTATAACGCGATCATTTACATGTAACGTATTCAAAAAAAACTTCTTACAAACCCGTATCTTTTCATTGTCAACGTCAAAATAGTAAGCATTATTATAACCTCGAGGTTTCTCTTTTCCCGAAAAACTTAATGCGGGCACTATAGCTTTGGTAGAGGAGTTAATAAAGTTTATTTGAAGGGTAATATCTCCTAATCCCCAATATTAAGCAAAAATCTTCTTCCTGCAGTCCTCGTCAATTTTAGTAGAACATTCCATTTTGCATTTATCGCCACAAGGTGGTTTCAAAGAACGTGCAGGTATAATTTTCTTGGTTTTAGATCTGGAAATGTAACATTTGCCAGTATTTCGTAATTTTTTCGCTTTATTACTAAGCCACTCTTCAACTCTTGCAACGCGCTTTCTACTTTTCTTAACATTACTATTTTCTTCTATTTCGTTCATGGAAATATTCTGTTCGACTATTTCATCTTGGTTTATTGATTCATTCTCATTTTGTACTGCTTCTTGTATTTCTTCGTTATTTGTTTCAGCAGAAGTCTGGATCGAAACTGGTTCCACTTGACCGTTAGTTGGTAATACTTGTACATTATTCGTTATCGCAGTTGACGTAGAAGTGCTCCAAGAACTGCTATAATAACTAGATGACCTACTGGAGGAACTAGACTTGTAGTGAGGATCTTTTACTGAATCATCGTCATCTTCCGAATACGATTCATAAGCAGCGGGTGGTGGCTCGGTATATGAAGATTTATTTTCAGGCGGATTGTAAATGCAATGGGCAATAGGCTCAGCTTCTCTCCAAGCTTCAAAAGTTGTAACATTATCTGAATTTTCTGAAATAAAACAAATTCATAAACTAAGCGATAATAATAACTTTCAAATTAAAGTTAACATTAAAAGTTTATATAAATAACTTACTGAAACATTCTTTGGTATTATCATCCTTAGGAATATTATTTTGTACTATCTCCTCGGAATCTTCTGTAAAAAAAATAAAAAATAAATTCACCATAAACATACTTATTAGAACAATTGTTACCACCTACATAACATATTAATTATTAAGTCGTGCAGCTAGTTAAATTTACCATTGTTCAGATTACGGTCACAATTTTCTTTATTTTCATCACTTTCAGAATTTAAAAGTTGTAGTAACTTTTTGCCCCTGCTATCCTTAAATCTGTCACACATTTTTATTCTGAAATAAATAAATACAAGTTTAATATGAACAGAACATCAACATTTCCGTAAGTATTGATGTAGATGTAGGTAAATCATACAATAAAGTTATGTAGCACTACAGTAAAGAGTAATACTAAAATCAGTTCAAAACGGCTATAACATATTGATGTGACAAAATTGTAGTACCCGTTAGTTCAAAGTAGAATAAAAAAATGTAAAAAACAGTCATAACCTATTCAAGGCTACTTTTATAAACATTCGGTAACTAAATTTTGCAAAACAATTATAAAAAGGTGCCACAAAACAAAATACAACTATTTTTTACCCAGTTAAAACGTAAAAATATAATACAATGTTGAGTGAAATAGTATCATAACCTATGTTATAACACTTTTTTAGAGAGAAAAATGACATGTTTTCAAATTACGATTGAAAAAACAGTACTATATTGTGATACTGCTTTTTTACCTAGTTAAAACGTAAAAATATAATACAATGTTGAGTGAAATAGTATCATAACCTATGTTATGACACTTTTTTAGAGTGAAAAATGACATGTTTTCAAATTACGATCGAAAAAAACAGTATTATATAGTGATACTGCAGTTTTCACTCTTAAATTTACAAGTATTGTGAAAAAACTTATCCAAAATATGGTCACAAGATAGCTTATGGTGATTTTCAAGAGCACCGACACACGTTCACACGACACAAGCTCCGATACGTCACTCAGGGGGGGTACAGTTCCATAGTAAGGCATTTGATCATAGAAAGTGTCGCCATCAAGTGTATGGTACGGGTCGTAATTTCCTCAGTTTACATTGTATTAGTTAGTTTAATCGTCACTAGATGGCAGAATTTGAGAAGCTCAGTAATGATCCATGTTACGCAGTATTGGTCAATTAACGTTCTGCAATTTTTATTTTTATATTTAAGTATTTAAATAATTTGCTAATTTAAGTTGTTTATTTATATCATATAAATTACATACTATAATTTTTGTAGCATCAATGACAAATAAAAGTAGTATATTAAGTAATTTTTTAAAAGTATAAATGAAACGTTCCGATTTAGTTTGTCGAGTAGTCTGTGGCGGAAACTAATTATAAGTACTCTGAAGCATAAAAGAAATTTCAAAGTTTTGAAACTTTTATTGGTGTTCGTTACTTATATTCTTTTTAGAGTTTTGAGTTCGATGTACAAGTGTTGTTTTTCGTATCTTTAGATTTACTTTGTTTTTGGCTTGAGATGTTCTGGTTTTACTTTAGTTTCCTATAGCTTTAATTATGTCGTTATTGATTTTGTGAATAAGCTTATTTCGTAAGTTAAGTACCTAGGTGTAGTCTCACTATTAGCTGTAAATTATCTAGTTTATAGTATTAGGAATTTAGGGTCGTTTTAAATTTATTGTATAATGTCTAAGAGTCAACAAAAACGGTGCATCCTAGGATGCTATGATATGGGTAAATATTCCTTAATATAAACTTCTTTTTAAATTAATCACGGACATCTTAATATCCTTATTCCTTAATAAAGCTTCTTTTTTGCTTAAATACTTCCAACAGACAAGTAGGTAATGAAGTTATTGACTATGTTCCCATTTTACAGCTGCATACATGCACAGATTTCCTCATCCAGAAAGACGTTCAGAATTGTATAAACGTTGGATTTCCACAGTAGGAAAAAAGTTATCAGAGATGGATCCATTGACGGTGTACAATAACAAACGTATTTGTGACTACCACTTTAAAACAGAACATAAAACTTCAGGTCATCGATTAATCTTTACAGCTGTACCGTCTCTATATTTAAATGGTGAGTTCACTTATGTCTGTTTTTTTTTGTAATAGCGATAGCGATGTTTCATTTCAAGTTGTCATAAATTGCGAAACAAATAATTTCATATTAATATAGTTTTACACACAATTTATATATAATAAAATAGATTACAATAAAAAAACGAAATGTTTCAATAACATATAGAAATCAAACATTAGAGATTAGGTGTAATAATTAATAATATCCAGTCAATTTTTGGTTATGTGTGTTTTAATTTAGTAAGAGTTTTATAAAATTGTTTCCTCATTCCAGGTGTAACTAAATCTCCCAACATTTCGGTGCAACTTGAACATAATTATTGCATTCCACGAATGTATAAAAATGTACCTGTTGCTGATATCCCTACAGAAAAAATGCCTAGTCATCTAGTTGACTACAAAAAAGGTATTATAATATTTTTTTAATAATGAATCTTCATCAGAATCAATCAATCAAGATCAGAATCACTATTTCCCAATAGAGTAAATGGGGCCCTACACTCTATTGTGAAGAGTCAAAATGTGTCAAAAAAGGCACATAGGCAGTTCACAATGCTGTGTTGGTCCCTAATTTAACGTATGGTAGTGAAAGTTGGGTGTAGCAGAAGAAGCACGAGAGTAGAATAAATGCAGTAGAAATGCGGTTGTTAAGTAGTAAGTTGGGGCTGAATTTAAATGACATGGTGAGAAATTGTCTGATAAGAGAAGAGTGTGGTTTGCAAGATGATGTTGTTGAAAACTTTGCCAAGTTATTACTCACATTTGTACGAATGGGCATAGTACAATTAATTTACTCTTGGTGGCGCATGTTTTGTACTGGCAAACTTGTTTAAAAGTTCTATATCATTCAATTTCAATGAATAAAACTATAAAATTTTAAACTATATTCTCACAATTATTCTTCTGCAGTAGGAACATGCCCAGTACTAGCTAATATGTAATAAGACTTTCTTTATTTTCAGTTTCTTCAAATCTCAACATTCCTTTAATAACTGAGAAGTTTCAACTCAATCAACCCTCAACATCGAAAATGTATAAAGATGAAGGTAAGAATTGCTTCTCAACATATTTTTTTTACCATCATGCTAGGCAGGTGGATTGACATCAGTAGTACCAGAAGTCTCAAATCTTTAAAGCTACTACCCATTGCCAGCTTGCATGTTTTATATCTGTTAAAACAAGACAATTTTATTGACATGTATCAGAAGTTATAGGGTTTATCGGACCTTTTATGACACATATGGGATGAAGCGAGGTGAGGTATTCTCATATAGCACCATTGCAAAGCACTTCGAGGCGAATCTCTCTACAACTGGTTGATGGAAATAATATCATAATACCTTAGAATGTTCATTTTGGGACATTGTTAACTGTCAATATTTTTGTGTTTAGTTTACTGATAATGTAGTTAATAAAAAAATCAATTAAGGCTCATTTATTAATTGTCAGTCTGTTTAACAGTTTTTCTTAATTTAATTGTATATAATCAATTTAAACTTATATTCCGTTTTGTTTCAGCTATGAATAAAAAATCATTACAATATGTTATGAAAAAACATAAGCATCTAAATAAACAGGTTAGGAAATTAAAAAGTCAAATAAAACACTTTAAAATTAAGGAAAAAGATTATAAAACACGTCTTGCAAATGCAGAAAAAACTTTTGCTAAATCAGCCTTCCAAAAAATAACCAAAGATATGACTTTACCAGGCAAAATTTTCACAAGCATGCAGTATCAGCAGGCTGTTAAAAAACCAAAAGGCAGACGTTTTAGTATCGAAGAAAAGATACTCGCTTTGTCACTTTTTAAAAAGAGCCCCAAATGTTACTCCCACATGTATAAATATTTTAAATTACCATCTGCAAAGTGTCTGAAAAGTTTATTGGGTGACATTAAAATCAGACCGGGTATAAATAAAATTATATTTGAAAAATTAAAAGAAACCGTTGCTGGCATGAATGTGGAAGATCGTCTGTGTTCATTGATATTTGATGAAATGTCCTTGACTCCACATGTGCAGTATAATTCATCCAGTTATGAATTTAAAGGATTTGCTTGTAATAATGCCAAAGAACTGAAATTTGCTAATCATGCTCTTGTGTTCATGATAAAAGGAATAAAAATGAATTATAAACAACCTGTGTGCTATTATTTTACACAGAGTCTGAATAAAATAGATTTGAAGAAGATTTTAATTGAAGTGATTCGCGCAGTTCATTCTACAGGCTTAAAAATTTTGTGCAGAGTATGTGACCAGTGTGTGCCAAATGTTGGTGCAATAAATAGTCTGGTTGCAGAAACCAGAGCCAAATATTTAAGGAACGGGAAGGAGTGGAGACATGATTCATTTGAAGTGGATTCAAAACTTATTATCCCGTTATATGATGTTCCACACTTAATAAAAGGCATCAGGAATAATTTAATTACAAAAGATTTGCGATTCTTTGATTTAGAAAATAAAGAACACATTGTAAAGTGGAAATATTTACAAATGCTATATAGTGCTGATAAATATTACGGCGAGCTCAGGTATATTTTGATTGTCATTATAATCATTTGATACATAAAAACCTGCAGTTTTCGGATTGCTCTGTGCTTTTGTTATAAAGTAACTAGCTCTGGAGTAACTTATTTTCCCTGTTTTTAGATTTCTTCATAAGCTGACAGAGGAGCACATAAATCCTGCAAAAATAAAGAAGATGAAAGTAAAAATAGCAGCACAAACTTTCAGTCACTCTGTTGCTGTTGCTACAGAACATTTGCCAAAAAGTGAGGAAAGAATGAAGGAGTTTAATACCATTTGTATTGTTTCTTGACAAATTATTTGATAGCTTAAATGCTACAACTTTTCACGTTCTTGATGGAAAATATATAGGGGAGGGGTCAAAAAAAACACTCCACATCATAAATTGTGGAAAGAGAGCTTAAAAATTTTAAATTCATTGCAATTTTTAATTCGTAAAAGAGAGGGTAATACAGTAAGAATTTTAGAAACATGTGCACCTTCCATTAAAAATTTTATAAAGACTATTGAGGGTATGCAAGTCCTGTGGAATATTCTAAGTAAAGAATATAATTTTGACACTATGCTTACCAGAAATTTTAACCAGGACCCAGTGGAAAATTTTTCGGCAATATAAGAAGTTTGGGTGTACGGAATATTGCACCAAACGCTGCATGCTTTGAAGGTGCATACAAAACTCTACTTTTAAATAATTTCGCTTCTGCACAAGCAGTAAATGCTAATTGTGAAGCTGATTTTAATAATTGTTTAAAAACATGAGACTTTTTTTAGAAGATAAGGTAAAAAAATGCTTAGTTCTGAAAGAAGTGAAATTTTATTAAATAGTAAGTTGCACAATTTTCTCATACAAAATTGTAATGAAACAAATGATACTGGTTGCGCGGAATACCATTCGTATTATTATATTTGACGGTAGGGGAGCCAAGCCGCTTGTTCCTTTCCGAAAAACGATATCATTCGTACCCTCCTATCGACACATCGGGGTGGTGGGGTGGTAGGGGCAAGAAGATGATTCTAGAATGTCACGTAATCATCGGAGCCGAGGACATATAAGACACGCGCGACCGTTGCGCGTCCTCTTCCCACCGCGCCAGTCATTGGAACAACAGCTCTTTCCACCGCAGTCGTCGTTGAAACTACAACGCTTCTCTCCCGACGCACCCCTGGGGCCCCAGAGTGTCTGTCTAGAAGAAGTTCCAGAAGTTGCAGCTATAGTGCTCTACACAAATAGAAGAAACCCCGGTGAGTCAACACTCCTTTAATTAGTTCCTGCCTTATATAGTTTAACCCGCTCCAATTTTGTTGTTCTCCTAATCAGGCAGGATTCCTTTTCAGCGATTTGGCACAATAATAGTTTTAGTTTAGGGAAGAGCGAGTGCATTATACCGCATGCTATAGTAGTCGCTTTTACGTAAGCGTAGAAGCAATCGCATATACAGTCCACTTTAGTTAATATCTCGCGTAACAGGTTTAAGGTTCGACCGGGGAACTAGACTTCGGCAGCCTTAGACACGTGGCTCCACCATTTTATGGTCACTTCGGCAGGATTTGGTCGAATTGTTGAATTAATTAATTAGATAATGCACTCTAATTTATGGAATAGACTTAAATAGTGTTCGTTTAAATTTAAATTTTGATTAGGTACTCGCAAACAGAATTATTCGTTTTATAGCGCCCGTATTTGATTAAATTTAAAGCCTATTAAATAATTGAAACAGTGTAATAGGAACCGTTTGATACGCTTACCCACAATCTTAATAAAATTATTGAGTGCAAATGACGCGTCACCTCGACTCGCTGCGCAGGTGTTCGATTTAATTACGTAATACGGCATACCGAGTGTCCGTCCTTCATTGTTTGTGCGTTGTGAGATTAACTGTGACTGATATAACTTTATTATAATAGTTTAAAATGGCAGTTAGTGGAAGTGAAATCAAAATTAAAACGCTTTATGCCAAGAGGGACATACTCTTTTCGCGTATGCAGAATTTAAGTGATTATATAAAGAACATTCATATAGAAGCAGTGCGGGAAACCTTTTTGAATGAAATCGAAACGATAGATTCTTTACGGATAGATTACGAAAAAATATTAGACCAAATTAATCATTTGGAATTAAAAATCGACCCGAAATACATAGTGAACTACCAACCGCTGCTGGCATTCGAAGATATGTTGTGTCGCGTGAAAAGAACTGCGAGGTCCCTACAATCTCAAAACGAAGCAAAGCCGGAAAAACAGGTACGTCCAAGTGACTCGATTAGGTTGCCGCCAATAGATATTCCGGTATTCAATGGTGATATTAAGACGTGGCCCTTCTTCTTCAGTAGTTTTCAAAACAATATACACAATAACCCTTCGTTATCGGACGCCGAAAAATTATATTACTTAATTAGTAAACTTAGTGGCAGGGCACAGTCGATCTGCTCTGGTTTTACACCTACAGCAAACAATTACTTATTAATATTCGAAACGCTTAAAACTAAATATGAAGATAGGAGAGTGTTAGCTTCCGAATATTTGAACCAGATATTCGATCTTAAACCTATATCATCCGCGAACATCAACGGCTTAGAGCAGTTTCTAGATAAATTTGTGGCATCGGTGGCTGCACTTAAGAATTTGAAATTTAATGATCTTATGGACGTGGTGTTTCTCCATGTTGCATTAAAGAAATTAGACCCCGACACCGTGCGTGCGTTTGAAATGGAGCATCGTAGCTCGGAGATGCCTTCCTTTCATTCATTAGCATCGTTCGTGCGAGATCAAATAAAGGTGATGCAGCGCTCTCCGAACGTTAAACAGGAGATTAAAAGGTGCGTCGACCGTAGACAGACTCAACCATCTAAAATAGCAGGGTCGTTAACTTACGTAACTGCTACGCCAACGTCACTCCAGCATACTTGTATAGTATGTAAAGATAGACACGGTAATTTATATAATTGTGCGACTTTTCGTAAATATTCACCAAGCGAACGTTATAAATTAGTAAAGACAAACAACCTATGTTTGAACTGCTTAAGCGATAAGCATTTAGTTGCAAAATGCAATTCGAGTTCCGTATGTAGCAAGTGCGCCAGGAAACATCACACGCTATTACATTTTGAAAATAGCAACATAGCGGCGTCAAGTAAAGCGGACAAGGAATTCGCCCCTACTAAGGTCAACGATTCTAGCGGTCGACCTGGTGATGTCGCTCTGTGCTCATTGGCAAATATGGGAGCACAACCTCCCTCAACCGTGTTACTGGGTACAGCACGTATTTTGGTTAGGGATTCGCGTGGAAACGAACAAAGCGTCCGTGCACTGCTGGACAGCGGAGCCCAAAATAGCTTTATAACGCGACAATGTTGTCAGCGCTTAGGCTTAGTAATAAATAGGTCACTTTCATGTCCTGTAATTAAAGGCATCGGAGGTACCAGTAAGACGACCCAGGGATATATAAATTTAAAAATTTATTCTCGGATAGATCGTAATGTTAACTTTGATATAAATGCACTAGTGGTACATAGGGTCACTGAACGGTTGCCAACCGTTTCGGTTGACACCTCGGCAATGATTGAATTTAAGAATTTGACTCTGGCGGACGACACTTACGCCGTTCCTGGAAAAATAGACATGCTCATTGGAGCATCGCTTTTCCCTCATCTTTTGTTAAACAATAAGGTCAGGGGCAACTCCTCGCATACCGCGCCTTACGCACTGGAAACCGTTTTGGGCTATGTGATCCTTGGCTCCGCCCCCATCATAGATAGTATTTCGGCAACCTCTTATTGTGGTATGGCTGTCGAACCGCTCGAGTCGTTAGTCCGCAAATTTTGGGAGATGGAGGAGGTGAACGTCCCACCCATAGCTAGCTCAGATGACTGGTTATGCGAGGAAATTTACGTCCGCACGACCGTTCGTGATCGCGACGGTAGATATAGTGTAGCGCTACCCTTTAAAGGAGATGTTTTATCTCTCGGCGATTCACGTCAAATGGCGGAAAAACGTTTCTACAGCTTGGAGCGTAGGATGCTCGCTTCACCCCAGTTAAAGAAAGCTTACGAAGGCGTCATTAACGAATATATAAGAGAAGGTTACATATCACTTGTGGCTTCGAAATTAGATAACTACGAAGACACACCGTCGTATGTCATACCACACCACGGAGTCATTAGAGAGGACAAACTTACATCTAAGTTACGTGTAGTGCTCGACGCTAGTGCTAAAACTAGCACTCACCTGTCGCTTAACGATATCCTCTATAGTGGGCAAAATTTACAGGGCAGTTTATTTAATATAATAGTCAATTTTCGTTTGTTTAGTATAGCACTATCCGCCGATATTCGCCAAATGTTTCTTTGCATAGGGGTCCGTGAATGCGACCGTAGATTCCAACGCATTTTATATCGTTTCAACCCAAAGGAACCTCTAATGGTGTTTGAATTTAACCGCGTTTGTTTTGGTTTAAAGTCGAGCCCATTTCATGCGTTACGCACGGTGAGACAGCTCGCTCACGATGAAGGTCCCTCTTATCCTAAAGCTAAGAGGGCAATTGAGAGCGGATTATATATGGATGATTTTGTGTACTCGGTCGATAGCGTGGAGGAGGCAACCCTAACCACCGCCGAGGTTATAAGGCTCATGAAATCGGGTCAATTCGATCTTGTGAAGTGGACTAGTAATTCGCGTCCGGTTTTGGATACAATCCCACTATCACACCGTCTTTCGGCGATAAAGGAATTCGACGATTCTGATACACACAAGGTGCTCGGTCTGTGTTGGTCACCAGAGTCCGACGTGTTTAGCCTTAAGGTAAATCCGCCCGTAGAGAAATACACAAAGCGCACAATACTGTCATGCGTTGCTAGATTATGGGACGTCATGGGTTTCGTAGCTCCGGTGGTATTATACGCTAAGCTTTTAATTAAACAACTTTGGTTATTGGAATGCGACTGGGATGACTCGCCGCCTGACAGCATTGTTCGGTTGTGGCAGCGCTTTAGAGAGGAACTTCCTTTATTAAGAGAAATTAAAATACCGCGTCATATAAACGTAGATAGGAATAGCGCCATAACGGTCGTTGGGTTTGCAGACGCCAGCGAGAAGGCTTACGGGGGTGTTGTATATTTCCACGTCCAGAATAATGGTAGAAATTCGATTAGCCTCATTAGTTCTAAGTCGAGATTCTCCCCCCGTAAGGTTGTCTCTCTGGCGCGCTTGGAGCTTTGCGCAATATTAGTACTCACCAAGCTTATTACCGCAGTTATCAGCGCATGTAGGGATAGAGTTCACATAGAAAGGATATTTGCCTTTTCCGACTCCACCGTCGCCTTATGCTGGGTTCATTCTTCACCCCACCGTTGGGACACGTTTGTTGCGAACCGAGTGGCCAAGATACAAGACGAGTTAGAAACGCGGAACTTTTATCACGTGTCCGGTACGGAAAACCCCGCTGATTGTCTATCCCGTGGACTCACCCCGATGCAAATAATGAACCACCCGCTTTGGTTCCACGGGCCTGCTTGGGTTCACTTGGATCCCTCGCAATGGCCAATAACCGATTTCGAACCTTCGTCAGTGTCACAACCGCCGGAATAGAAGAGACACGCTCTAGTGGCGAACGTTTCGAGCGAGGTTTCTCCAATCATTGCTTTGGCGAACCGCTTGTCCTCTTGGTCGAAATTATTGCGTAGCGTTATTTACGTTTGTCGATTCGCGAAGCTGTTACCGCGACGTTCGTATGTCTTAGCATCCGATTACAACTATGCCGAGTCGCTAGTATTGCGTGAACTTCAACGTGCACACTTCTCTGAAGAAATTAGAAGATTACAATCGAATAGAGCTTGTAGTCGCGCCTTTCAACGCCTTAAGCCATTTTTACAGGATGGGATTGTAAGGGTAGGTGGACGCTTGTCCAACTCGCAATTGAGTTTCGACCAACGGCACCCTATTGTTTTACCGCGTAAAGACCATATCATGAACTTATTAGTCGACTACCATCATAAATTGAACTCGCACGCTGGCCCCGACTTGTTGATGTCGATTTTGCGTCAGAATTATTGGATTCTTTCTTCACGTAGTTGAATACGCAATCGGGTGCACAGATGTATAGCTTGCTTTCGGGCACGCCCCAAGCCGTCATTTCCGGAAACGGCGGAACTTAGATCTTGTAGAGTAATACAATCAGTAAAGCCCTTCACGCACACCGGGTCTGATTTCGCTGGTCCGTTTAAGGTCACGCTCACTCGCGGGCGTGGTATAAGATCCACAAAGGCTTACGTCTGCATTTTCGTAAGTCTAACCACTCGAGCGGTGCATATAGAACTCGTTGGTGATCTAAGCACAGCAGGCTTTATGGGTGCATTTAAAAGATTTCTTTCCTGCCGTGGCCCTGTAAGTAGATTGTATTCGGATAACGGTACGAACTACGTCGGTGCAAAACGTATTCTATCGGAACTACATGAGCTCTTAGCTAGCAAGTATTATAATTCGGAGTTCGCTCACATTCTAGCCGAGAACCGCATTGAGTGGTCTCTGAACGTCCCAGCCGCGAGTCATTTTGGGGGCAATTGGGAGACTAATATCAAGAGTCTAAAGAGTCATTTATACCGAGTAATAGGAGATCAGATTTTGTCCTTCGAAGAGCTAAGTACGGTGCTCGCTCAAATTGAATGCGTAATGAATAGTCGCCCACTTTGTCGTACGTTGTCTAGTGACCCCTCGGAACCGCTGGCTCTAACTCCAGCACATTTTTTGAATTTAACGCCTTTAAAGTATTTGCCAGCCGCAGATATGGATGAGAACAGACTTAGCATTTCCGCACGCCACAAATTATTAGATCGGTTAGTGCAATCGTTTTGGAAACGATGGAGGATGGAATACTTGCATACTTTGCAGTCTCGACAAAAATGGAACACAGCAACTGAGCCTTTAGCTGTAGGAACTGTAGTTGTGCTCACCAAAGAGAATACGCCGCCTCTCCACTGGCCGTTAGGAATTGTCGAAGAGGTCTTTCCCGGTTCCGACGGAGTAGTTAGGATAGCTCGCGTTAAGACCACGGTTGGGTCTTACTTGCGTCCGGTTGTCCGTTTGTGCCCCCTGCCTCTTCCATAATTTAAATTAGCTTTCTAGATTAAATTGTAGTAGAATTTAGGTAATCTTAGCGTTAGTTAGTTATTTTGTTAGTTGATCTTAGCTCTAGTTGTATTAGTTAATTTTGAAGGAAATCCTTCAAGGGCGGGGGAGATGGTTGCGCGGAAAACCATTCGTATTATTATATTTGACGGTAGGGGTGCCAAGCCACTTGTTCCTTTCCGAAAAACGATATCATTCGTACCCTCCTATCGACACATCGGGGTGGTGGGGTGGGAGGGGCAAGAAGATGATTCTAGAATGTCACGTAATCATCGGAGCCGAGGACATATAAGACACGCGCGACCGTTGCGCGTCCTCTTCCCACCGCGCCAGTCATTGGAACAACAGCTCTTTCCACCGCAGTCGTCGTTGAAACTACAACGCTTCTCTCCCGACGCACCCCTGGGGCCCCAGAGTGTCTGTCTAGAAGAAGGTCCAGAAGTTGCAGCTATAGTGCTCTACACAAATAGAAGAAACCCCGGTGAGTCAACACTCCTTTAATTAGTTCCTGCCTTATATAGTTTAACCCGCTCCAATTTTGTTGTTCTCCTAATCAGGCAGGATTCCTTTTCAGCGATTTGGCACAATAATAGTTTTAGTTTAGGGAAGAGCGAGTGCATTATACCGCATGCTATAGTAGTCGCTTTTACGTAAGCGTAGAAGCAATCGCATATACAGTCCACTTTAGTTAATATCTCGCGTAATAGGTTTAAGGTTCGACCGGGGAACTAGACTTCGGCAGCCTTAGACACGTGGCTCCACCAGATACAGTGCACCAACAAAGCAGATATGTTTGTGGCTGGGTCCTGAGAAAATGTCTAAAAAAGATAAAAGGTTGTAAAATATGTGAAACTAATTTCATTTCTGATAAAATTAATGAAAACAATGAATATATTAAGAATAAGGAATATTGTCAAAATAGATAGATAGATAGATAGATAGAAAATTCTTTATTGCACTCAAACAAAACAATTTGGTACAAAGGCGAACTTAATGCCGAAAAGGCATTCTCTGCCAGCTAACCTTTTGTAGTGTGGTGAGAGCTATGGGATAAGCAGTGGTTTTGGTACCCTTCGGACAATGTTGCTCATTGTTTTAATGAAATACAAGACATTATTACCGAGTCTTTAAGATGTGATTTAAAAGTTAGTAATTTTAAAACAGATTTAAAAATGTTAGTAAAAACTATTGTTAATTTCCCCTTCATTTGTGAACTTCACAAAGAAAATCTGAAAGAATACTTTTTAGAAGGATTAATTAATATTATAATTTATAGTTGGTGCAGGTCCATCAATAGAATTTTGACTGGCAAGCTAACTTATCATGATAATGAAGACCCTCTAAAAAAGAATGCCCAAATATATTATAATAAATATAAAAATAAGAATTTGTAAAGCTTTATTGTATAAGTGATTTCTGTGTTCCTAATAACCTACCTACAATTATACATTAAAAAATTAAGAAAATAATTGTTTTATTTCTGTAAAACTATTAGATGTATTTCATGAAATTTCTCTAATTGTTCCATTTCAATTTTCTACTGATGTATCTATGTTTAGCTAATTACGCTCTTTCATGTTACATATTGCTTTAAAATATTCTAATTATTAGTAGCTAAACAATGATACATTCGTAGAAAATTGAAATGGAAATAGTATCGATTTAATAAATAATATTGAATGTGAGGGTGAGTAATTATATATACGCAAACATTCAAGGAGCATGCATGTGTGCGTGGATTTGAGTATACATACACATATACGCATAATATAAGTAGCGTAACAATCACCAGATGGCGCTCTTTCCAGGGGGGTATCAGTTTTACTCGCAAGAGGGTTCTCTTCTTCCGTATTACTATACTCTTTGACGTCACTATTGTTGAGGCGGGAGCGCGCAATATCGCTCCGTAAAAAACCGTCACTTACGCCACCTAGTTAGTTTTTTTTTGTACTACAATTGTGGCGGTTTTATTGATCGATAGAGAATGAAAAACTTAATAAAACTGTGTTTAAATCTGTGTTTCTACTTTTTCTTATGTTACGACAGCTTTTTAGAGGAAAGTCGATGTATTATCTTATTTTATTTTTGTGTTATTTTATTTTGTTTATTTAAATATTTTGTATATAAATACCCGTTATATTTATTATTAATTCTATATTATATAATCTGTAAGAATATATATTTTTAATAACTGTATTGTACTTATTTTATTTTATCTTGTATTCTTATTATTTATTTCTTAAATATATGGAGTCATTGTTTACACCTGCCACAGTTTCTCAAATCATCCAGGGTTGACTGGCAGAGAATGCTATAAGGCACTTAATCTGCGCTTTATATCCCTTAGTATAAGGTGTACAATAAAGGTTAAATAAATAAAAAATCCCTCTATGAGGCAATATATTGGGAGTCCTATGTTCAGAAGAGGACTTTGATAGGCTTTTGATGTAATAGCTGAATTTACACCTAATGTAAGATGTAGCTTCTTCTTCTTCTTCTCCCTGGCTATTGTCCCATTTTAATTAGGGTCAGCCCTCCTAGTAATCTTGCGCCACATCGTGCGATTGTGGGTTGTCCTTTCTGATATGTTAATCGATTTCAGGTCGTTTTTATTGTTTGCAGCCAGTTTATTGGTGGTCGTTCACGGCCTTTCTTCCCCTCTTCTATGTTCATAACTCTTTTAGTCATATGATCATCGTCCCGTCTCAACGCGTGTCCGTACCAGCGTAGACGGTTTTCTCTAAGTTATTCGTGCACCATAGCAACCTTAAACTACAACGAATGTAATCGTTTCTTATTTTATCTGTTCTAGAAACTCCTTCAAACCAACGTAGCATTTTCATCTCAGTCACGTGAATTTTCTGTTCATCCATCTTTCTAATCGGCTAGCACTCAGATCCATATAGCTGCATAAAAGTAAGATATAGCTACAAACTGATTAAAATAAAATTTATAAATTCATAAGCCAATGTTGTTCTCCAACTCTACTTGTACTTTGAGTCTCATATCATAAATTAAACAAGGGTCTCATTGACATACATTTGCCCTATTTTATTTTACGAAAAGTTAAATTGGTTTATTCAAACTGGGTTGTTTCAAAAGGCTTTGATTTAGGCTTATACATAGTTTGCTAAAAAGAATTTTACTGTCTATCTCTTAAAAATATTGTTTTCTGTGCCCATGAGGCCATCTGACGCATCGACAATATGTACTCGCGTAGTCCACATGCCTTTTAGGAACAAGTTTTTTTATCGAATAAATTTGAAAAACGAGCCCACAACCACACGATGGTAAATGGATTTTGTGATCCATAGACATCTACATTTATCGTTGATTATAAATTTAATTGCAGATGCGTAACCACTCTTAAAAACTAAGATGGAACGCCGTATTTCCAATTAAAAAGGTTGCCGGTCCTCTACGCTCAGCATATGAAATACAGCTGCATGAATTTGCTGGCTTATCCTGGTATTCTGCGAGTGCGTTGTCCTTCCCCAGTTGAGCCAAACCATTCGTGCTAGGCCGTATTATAGCTGGCTCTACCATGTATATAGCATACCAGTGAGTACGGCTGAACTTCATTCGATCATATAAATAAAGCATACTATATACAATTTTCTTGTTACCACAGGGGACTGATCAAATGCCTACTTATATAATCCAAATGAATCATGTGGCAATTTTATAAAAATAAAAATATACCGTATCTAAATTTTGTTTGAAAACAAATAACGTCACTATCTATTGAACTTTTTACAGGACTCATAAGATGTATAATAATACTTCACGGTTGTAATTTTAATGGTTTAGAACAATTAGTTCAACATTAAGATTCTTAGAAGCTTTGTTGAAACTTTAGTTCTTGTTAACTTAATTAGGTACACACTCTCGTGTTTAAATATGGCACAAGACAATAGTCCATTATCGGACTCGATCATATGACGACAAGGACATATAAACCATTATTATGCTGGTAGGCTGCAGTTAATATTTCTTCAGGTATTCCTATGCCATTTTGAAATCAGCTTCACACTATATATATACCACATTAAAATGTACATATTTAGTTTTAAAACAAAAACATATTTTAGCTCATACATAAAATTTATAAGTTCTAGGTCTAAACGACGCTTGGTAGTTTGGATCACCATGAAGTAGGTAAAAAAATCTATATATACGTATAAGCGTTGATTTCGATTCCATGTGTATTCACACCAATTCTTATTCAATCAGCACTTTGTCTTTTCGGACTCCTGAACAAAAAGTCTACTAGTAAGGTAGAAATATAAAGTGCTGAAGTACTTATATACATAGATAAAGTTTCAGCTCCTTAAAACACTACTAGTTAAGAAGTTTTGATGATGGTCATAGAATTAAAAATATAACAATAGCATTGTGGCGCACTAAATTGTTTGCGTGGTTTTATGTGTGTATAGATTTCAACATTCTTCTAGCTTTAAACTACTTATATTTACGTGGTGTTACTATGTAAACGACAACAGATTTTACCTTAAAGTGGTTTGTGTATCTTGGCTTCTCTTTATTTTAATGAAGAAGTTACTTTAATTTCTGGCTTTAACAACTCAATTTACTATTATTTATACTACCACTAGATATTTTTATTATAAAACTTGTAGATTTCTTTCAAAAAAAGATAATTTCTAGTCCTTTCTTGCAAATTACTTACGGTAGATTTTAGTTATTATTTTCCTTATAAAATAAATTAAGGACACGCTTCCATATACGGGCATATATTTAGCATATTCTTCACTATCGTTCTCGAGTTGCAGTCTCGTACTACCGAGAAGAAAAGTGTATGGCGGTCTCTACTAAATGGGAGAAATCGATAAATGGAGGTGGCTCAGGAACGTGTTTTGTAATATTCGTTGGAAGAAGCCTATGCAGAATAGTAAACTCAAATTTCTGTATCAATGACATTCATCACATCATTTACAACAGTAACAAGAGCTGCATTCGTTAAAGTAAACCGTAAAGAAATTAAAAATAAAAATTATATAATTTTAACTATAAAAAAAACTTAAGTTGTCGAACGTACATTTGCAACATCTTGCATTTATGACGTCATTGACAAAAGAATTGATGAATTTTATTACTTCATTATCGGTCGTTAAATTTTCATTTAAACCGAATTCAAAAACGAGAAGGTTCTATGTTCGACACGAATATTTTTATTAAATATTCTATTCAGTTTCATTGATGGTCCCATATAAACAAGAAGTAAAAATTCCATCCCTAGGGGTGGAAAAATATGGAATGAAGATTGCAATGTTACTACTTAGGGTATCCTAGTTGTAACCTTCAACTGACAGTACTCTTTCAATTACTCAAAAATAATTATTAAAGAAAAAAAATTTAAAGGATTCAAAGTTCATAATAATCATATTATTTAAAATGTAAATATTTATTGAATTAAAAAAATTACCTTAATCTACCTTTTTTAATTTATTTTTAGAAGCCAAGCTACACAAACTCATTAAAAAAAAACTAGAAAATGAACAACGTTACAGCCATCAGTTATATGCATAAAAGGAAGTTATGGACAACCATTACTCAACGAAAGTTCATTAATCAGCATTTTTCATGGCGCGCTTGCAAAATTTATATTACAGCCATTATGTGAAAAATGAGAATTTTTTATTTAGTCTTGCGAGTCACTGAACGAAACAATTTCTAATTAGACATAAGCAGAGAGGAATAATTAATGAATATCAGTGAAAGCGTTCACAGTATAAATATTAAATCCGTTACATAATAAACGGTTAAAATCTTCATTTGTTTACTTTTTAACATCATGGCATGTTTCTATTTCAGCAAGATTTCAGGAGTATATCCGTAGCAGGACGTTCAACGTCACGCGCCGGATTATAGAAAGGTTTACGTTCGAGGTTTGTGTAGCGGTAATCTGTTACGAAGGTATACGATTTAGACAAGTAATAAATAACAACATGAGACTAGCCTCTACTACTACTGGTCTGTAAAATTTAAATAACTGGCGTCTATTAGGCTCAGAAGGTGATAATATTTTTTTTTTAATTTTTTGTATTTTTTTATTGATATTTATGTATATTTATCTTTTCATTTTCATTTATAATTATATATTAGTAGAACCCAACCGGATGATAAAACTATATAGATACCCCAAAAATAATAACAATAATCTTTATTGATATTTATACAGTGAATGTGTGAAGTCTCTGATTGCTGATCAGCGCCCTCTCCCAATTTAATGACCTAATAAGTAAACAATAAAGGTTCCAATTAACAATAATGTTTCAAACGGAATAAGAATAGTTGAACTTTTTTTGTTTATTTTATTATTTGCTTGCTATTAAGACATAAATAGCCATTTTTGTCCGTCTGTCTGTCTGTCTGCACTAATCCTTGGAATGGTTAAACTAACTGTACAACGTTACAAACAAATAGAAAGCAAAGCCATAATTTATATCTATCTATTTTTATCTAATAAATTTCAAGATGTTTTTTTTTCTGCTAAAACGAACAAGGTCATTATTTACGTCACATTTATTGAGCCGATTCAGGCGAAGACGGAGCGTAGTAAATAATGAATAAACAAGGAAAGAGTAATCTGAGTGTTAATAGATAGATGAATCAAAACAGTATTGGATTATTCATGAATTATAATGATGATGATGACAATTCATTAATACGTGACATTAATCACAAAATGATACTAGAGTTAGTTTACTTTGTTTGATTTGAGTTTTTAAATCACTAATATTGTTTTGTGATATTATAAGCTTTTTTCAAACTAGCTAGTAGCTTATTTAGTCAAATGTCTAGATTTGGGTTTGATTGTAACGCCTAAATGAATAAAATAAAAATTAACAATTTTAATATATATATATATATATATATATATATATATATATATATATATATATATATATATATATATATATATATATATATATATATAATTAATCGTAATAATATATAATTGTAATATGGTTGTAGCACGAATGTGTCGGCTCGGCCGGGGAAGGTCCACACTCTCACAGAATATCAGCACGATATAGCATCTTAATGCTACTGTATTTTGTATAGCGAGTGAAGAGAAACTGAGACCTTTTTTACTACAAAACGAGGAATTTCACCTTAGTCCTCGGTGGTAACAATGCACCTGCATTTTTGTTCATCGGGCATGTCTATGGGCCACTGCATTCGCTTACCATCAGGTGTACTGTGTAATCGATTGTCACCCTTATTCTGAAGTGAATAAAAAACCTTTTATAATTTTATTTACTAAGAAGAAATATCAATAATCATAATGAACATGTGAGTCACAAGATCACATCATGATATAACGTGAATTGTTTTGATTGTGTGATTAATTTTCCGGCAAGATCGACATTATTACCACGACAGAATTATTCTTAGTTTTATGGTAGATTCACTAGTATACGAATGTGATTGTAGAAAAGTAGTGCATGGGCCTCTTTCGCTGAGATCTACTCTATCATCTATCATAGATAATATTTGTCGTCGTTGAAGATTTGTTGCTATATACATTGTGATGATGACTATTGTGATGGCACCTTCGATCAACAATACCAACTAGATAACGGGTCACGTACAAAATCATAGCTGAATTCTGTCCGCGTGAATATATACTTAAGGGCCCCTTTTCCCGAAAGTTTAGGCATTTTACGCACTGAGACGGCTCGCGCCCGCGTTGCACAGGAGCCAGCGCGACATGAACTTCGGTGACCTATGGAGGCGGGCGAGCACGCCACAGTATAAATAAATCATTAGTTCGATTTTGTTAGCTATCCTAGGAATGTTGTTGATAAATAAATTAACTACTTTTCCTATACTATTAAACGAGTAATATTTGTATATATATATATATATATATATATATATATATATATATATAAATGAGTTCTCGAAAACGGCTCTAACGATTTCATGAAAGTTTCAATTTAGGGGTTTACGGGGACGAAAAATCGATCTAGCTAGGTCTCATGTCTGGGAAAAATCGTTTTCGCCCGTTTTCGCCCTATTTTCACGCATAAAGATTTACCCGCGCAGTATGTTTCGTAATTTCGCCGCTATTGTTACGTAGCCGAGCGGTTATAGTGTCGGCCTATGAAGTCTACGCTGAAGAAAGGTTCGGGTTCGAATCCCCATACAGACTTTTTGTTTTCGTTTGATCAATTTTTATTTAGTTTTTTTATTTGTACATTTTTTTGTTGTTTTTTGTACTTATAATTTTTTAAAAAATTTAAATATGTATAAAATACTAAAAAACAAAAATAAAATACAAAAAAAATTCAAATATGTAGTCCGAATAGTTTCGGAATAAACTTAAACGGAATAAAAATTTCGGCTGTGACACACGGACGGACGGACGGACAGACATACATGACGAATCTATAAGGGTTCCGGTTTTTTCCATTCGGCTACGAAATCCTAAAAAAGCTTGAAAAGGCTTCTTTATAATCATTTACAAAAAAATTAAAATAAAATTTGGGTGAAATTTTAATAATAGAGGAAAATAAAAATTGCAAAAAGCCGACTAAAAATTAAAATTCAATAAAATCTAGTTCTCGTGTGCTAAGTCCAGGTTCAGTTTCATCGACCGATATATTCCTTAATGCTGGGCGTGAGTCTCCTCTTAGAGGGTCAAAGCCACAGTCCTCATGGCGCTCCCCTCCGTGTTGGGGACTAGCATCTGATAACAAATCAGGACTGTTTTGTGTTAGAGGTTCCTCATTTTCCTTATTTTCGGATGATTTGTTTTCTTCAAGTGTCAGATTTCTTATGCCCATACCACGCGTATGTCTGGGATTCACGATTTCAGGAAGTAGGCATTTATGGTAAAACTGTATTAATTTGGACTCCATCTTCGATTTCCAAAATACGTCATCTTTTTCAATTACTTCGATGTGGACTGGCTCTTTTTCTCCGGCCCAAATACCAAGTAGACATTGCTGTCGTCTTGCCACATGCAATTGTCCTTGGATTTGGTAGAACCAATTACTATTTTTATTAAGTGTTGCAGTGCGCGTCTTCTTATTAAATTTTAATATTTGTATTTTATTTTCTTCAATTGCTTTTTTCATGCCAATTTTTGATGCTGAAAAAGGACATTTGACTTCTACTAGAATGTCATTTCCAATGAGCCCATCTGGCGTAGCACCAATGAATGGAAAATCATTATCTATAAACAGTCCACAGGGCTCAACAGACACGTTTTATTGTTGTTGTATCTTGTGCAATGCTTGCTGCTCATTTCCAATTGCTTGCTTGGTATGGGCATAAGAAATCTGACAATTGAAGAATGCAAATAATAATAATAGGTAAAACTGTTCCTCACTAGTATACTGTGTAATATGTATATAATGTACTTACGCATACTGCCTCTAAGGAGAGTGCCCATCGGTACTTTTTTGGACATCAAAGTACCTTTATCGGTACGAGATCTCAGAGCACTGGAATGGAATAAATAAATTTACAAAATTTCAAAAAGCAAAAAAAATGAATTACTGGAGTTAGTAGGTATGCAGAAATATAGGTGAATGTTACTATAGGATTTAAAATTCTTGTCATACTGACTTCGCTAGTATGTGTAGCTTAGCTAGATTACAGTAAATTATATTGTGACGAATCCACCCACTAAATAGTGGAACATAAGAAAACGAAAATAAAAATTGTCGTACTGATTTAGCTTGTCTATGTCCCTGTTAAAGTAGATATCTAATTATTCCAATATGTATTTTTTTTGTTGTAAATGACCTGTTTATGTTACGCTAGGGCTAGGTTATAGGAACTTATTAAGTACTTACGCAATACACTTTCGGATCTTCTTCACTTTAGGTAGGCTTTTTTTCCTAATTTTGTATTATTTTTATTCGCCATTTTAATTAAATCACAACTTACAAAAAATATTTATTTACGAACACTGTTTAAAAAACATAGGTCAGTATACTTACATACGAGTATTGTCTTTTTAAACTAATTTCTATTAAATTACATATAATACAACAAGTTTTTATGCTAGTAGGTAGGTACTACTACGCGAGCGGCGACGACAACGTAGTCGCGAGCAAAAATAGCACTAATCCTCCCTCGATGACGTCCGGCTGGACACTGGCGACACTGGCGTGGTGCGCGCGAGTCGCTTTTTACGTATTTTATTTTATATAGAAAAAAATAAGTGCCAAATTATAAATCTATCCAATAATATCCCTGTCAAACCTGATTAGTAAATGAAATGTAAAATTTTCATAAATATAGCGTTCCCCTAATTCTCATAAAACTGAAAATGCTTTCAAAATCGATGTTACTTCTGATTTTTTTTATCGAGTTAAATGTTTAATATTGTGTTTTTATCCAAAAAAGTCACTAAATCAAACGTTTATCTGTACTATATATTTTTTTAGGATTTTAAATATGATGATTTCTTTGAAAACAACACGATTTAGAAACATAAATTTGGGAAAAGGGGCCCCTTTTCCCAAATTTATGTTTCAGCTACATTTGTTTACCGAAGAAATGAAACAAAAAAACCGGCCAAGAGCGTGTCGGGCCACGCTCAGTGTAGGGTTCCGTAGTTTTCCGTCCGTCACAATAAATGTTCCCACTTATGAGTTTAAAGGTGGGTATCCATTATGTACGCGCTCCAGCAGCGCTCCGTGCTCCTGCAACTGCTCCCGGTAGTCGGTACTGTTGTTTCCATCCAAGTTCAAAATGATTTTCCTAGAAAGTTCTTATAAAGTTCTACTTTTCAGATTTTTTTCATATTTTCTAAACTTATGGTTCAAAAGTTAGAGGGGGGGGGACACACATTGTTTTTTACTTTTGGAGCGATTGTTTCCAAAATTATTGACATTATCAAAAAATGATTTTAGTAAACCCCTATTCATTTTTAAATACCTTTCCAACAATATATCACACGTTAGGGTTGAAATTAAAAAAAAAATCACTTCCCACTTTACATATAGGTGGGCTACCCTAATAAAACATTTTTTTTCCTATTTTTATTTTACCACTTATTCGGCGTGATTGATACACATATTGGTACCAAATTTCAGCTTTCTAGTGCTAACGGTCACAGAGATTAAGCGAGGACGGACAGACGGACAGACAGACATGGCGAAACTATAAAGGTTCCTAGTTGACTACGGAACCCTAAAAATGAGAATAGTTTTAAGTTCAACCAGGCCTCAGTCACTCTTGCTACCTGCGAGAAATAATTACCTAAAATCACGATTCACCAAGGGTGCAGGGCTAGCGCGATGTAGGCGATTGATGAATTTTAACGCTGTGTACGTGTTGAATAAAACTACTATTTACGGATTTTATCGCGTTTAATTACTTTAATTTATTTTTATTATTATCCCGACGTTTCGGGTGCTTTACAGTACCCATGGTCACGGGGGGGGACTGAGATGTTTGACGTCCCAATGTCATAGTTAGTCCAGCTACCTTCAGTTTATTTTTAATATTAATTTTTGGTCCGATTTACGCAAAACGAGCTTATAGTATCACGAAGTCTTGCAGTGGTACGCTTGGGTTTGGGTTTAATTCGTGATTCGTGGGCTGTTTACGTGAATAGTTTTTGTAAACATTTGTTGTAATTTTTGTTTAGTATTTAGTATATTTAATTGTAAGATAAAATAGTTCAAAAATTTTTAATGTGGTAAAAAAATAATATATAATTAATTACCTTTATAAAACTTCGAACCTACTATAGTTGTTGCATGGATGGATGCCTAATGAGCAAACAAAAGGATTCAGATAATATTATTTTTTATGTTACTTAAGGATGGGAATGAAGATATATTTATTAATTTTTTTAAATAAATACATATATAAACACTCACGCCTGTCACCCAGAGGGGTAGGCAGAGACTACGGACTTCCATTTGGCACGATCCTGACATACCTCTTTCGCCTCCTTTACATCCATATATCTACGCATACATGCTCGTCGGTTAAGGGTACTTCTAACGTGGCCCATTTTCAAAATATCGCCAATTTGGTCGATAAACTTTTTTCTAGGGCGTCCCTTTCCGACTCGGCCATTGACATCTGCCATATAAATTTGCTTTGTCACTCTTTCCTCATTCATTCTTTCTACGTGACCAAACCACCGAAGCATTCCTTTCTTAATCCTGGTCACAACATCATCTTGCATACCACATTTATCTCTTATCACGCAATTTCTCACCCTGTCATTCAGATTAAACCCTAGCATATTCCTTAAAGACCGCATTTCTACAGCATTTATTCTACTTTCGTGCTTCTTCTGCCACACCCAGCTTTCACTACCATACATTAAAGTAGGGACTAACACAGCATTATGAATTACCATACGTGCCTGTTTTGACACATTCCGGTTCTTCATAATAGAGTGTAGTGCCCCATTCACTCTATTCCCTGCATTTACTCGTCGTTCTATTTCCCTATCATATCTACCATCCCTGCTAAATACACATCCCAAATACACAAACTCATCCACTTGCTCAATTAACTCTCCTTCTATTCTTATTTCACATACCGTTTTGCTTTCTTCTCTTTCAAAAACCATCACTTTCGTCTTACTTGCGTTCACTTTCATTCCCCTTTCTTTCAATTCCCAGTTCATTAATGTAACCATCATCTGCAACTCTGCCGCCGATGACGCAAGTATGACTTGATCATCGGCATACAAAAGGCATTTGACGGTTAACTCGCCCATTCTTAACCCACATTCTTCATCTTTCAAAGTTTGCAAACACCGGTCCATAAATAGGTTGAACAGCCAAGGGGAAGCTACACAGCCCTGTCTGACACCTTTTTGGATGCCAAACCAGTCCGAGTAGACCCCATTGATCCTGACACAAGCACTAGAGTCCCTATAAAGAGACCTTAATGCCTGTATCAAACCAGCGCTCAACCCATATGAGTTCAGTGTTTGCCATAACACATTCCTGTCCACTCTGTCATAAGCCTTTTCCAAGTCCATGAACGCACAAAAAACTTTCTGGTTTTTGGCCAAAAACTTCTCCGCAATCATGCGCATGGAAAAGACTTGATCTGTACACCCCATTCCCTTTCTAAAACCCGCTTGCACATCCCAAATTTTTCCATCAGTTTCTTTCATAACTCTTTCAATTAACACCTTAGCATACAGTTTACACACTTATAGTAAAAATAATTAAGTAATAATTTTAACACAGAAGTAATACGTAAGTACTTTACTTCAAAACTTAGGTGAAATTTACTTCACTATCTAAGTAGGTAGCTTACATGTCTTTTGTAATTAAAATATTTTAAGATATCACAAAGCACTGAAATTAAAACTTTGTTAACAAGATTTTTAACTAATTAGAATACAATCACATTTCATTTTGGAATCGTATTTTGGGTTTATTTGTTGTTTACACTACCTACCTATTACTTCTGAGCGATTTATTAAATCGCGATTCGCGACGAGTGACTTTGCAAGTTGCGTGCGTTAGGCAAAGAATTCGCATAGTAGCAAAAATATGTTCATTCGATCAGTCAGAATAGGTACCCTGCGTATTTTACATACCATTTCCCAACGTATTAATAAATTAATTTATACTCTTTATTGCACACAACATATTAAAATAACACACCACCCTTAATTTATAAACTTAAGTACAATTAGGCGGCCTCATCGCTAAACAGACTCTAACTACTCTTCCAGGCAAACCTGGTAACGTAGTACTACATATTATTTATTTTATGCATTGGTAAGGGAGATCCGTAAATAGAAGTGTGCACAAATAGTAGATCAACGAGCATATATTAATAAATATTATAAGCTAAATAAGTACCCACTTACATGTGTTTTAATATGGTGCAATATCACTATATTATTTTTCTGTGCGGATATTATTGCCTGTTCCCATATTCCACTTAATTAAATATGGAATCTAATCACCATTGAAGATTAGCGTGAAATTGGAGAGGTTGATAATTCTTATTCATACCTATATTGTAATACAAATTGTTCTTGAATATTGAGTTGTTCTTGAAATTCATGGTATTTCACTGCGATTGCGCCTGGCGAATGGTGATGAAGCAGTCATAGATGAAAGCGGGCTAGCATTGCTGTTTTTTATTATTAAACCGTATACTTAAATAAAAATAAACACAAATAGTTTTAAAGAAATTATAAAATTCCAAATTGTCACTGTCAGAAATTGAACCCGGGAGTTCCCGTATTCCACCACAGAGCTTCAATGCGCCAAATCTTTTTCAATTTGAAGACAGAATTTAAAATAAAGGGAGCGTTAATTTTAGAGACGGCAAAAAAATTATATTTTAAGTAAAACAATTGTAAATTAAATAAACTATATATGTATTTAATATTCCTTCTTGACAGCCCTAAGTAACCACGGAAAAACAGCCGTGGTGTAGAAAGAGGAAAAGATACAAAGTAATACGGACACTCGCGCACAGCGATAAATGTTTATTTAGCCTGCGTGCGCAAATTATCTTATTAATAGTAATTATGTAGGCTATTATATTATTAATAATAATTATGTAGGCTTTTGTACGCCGATGATCAAGTTATTCTTGCGTCGTCGGCGGCTGAGTTGCAAATGATGGTTACATTAATGAAAAGATCATTAAAAGAAAGGGGTATGAAAGTGAACGCAAGTAAGACGAAAATTATGGTTTTTGAAAGAGATGAAAGTAAAACGATATGTGAAATAAGAATAGAAGGGGAGTTGATCGAGCAAGTAGATGAGTTTGTATATTTGGGGTGCGTATTTAGCAGGGATGGGAGATATGATAAGGATATAGAACGACGAGTGAACGCAGGAAACAGAGTAAATGGGGCCCTGCACTCTATTGTGAAGAGTCAAAATGTGTCAAAAAAGGCACGTATGGCAATTCACAGTGCTGTGTTGGTCCCTACTTTAACGTATGGTAGTGAAAGTTGGGTATGGCAGAAGAAGCACGAGAGTAGAATAAATGCAGTAGAAATGCGGTCGTTAAGGAGTATGTTAGGGCTGAATCTGAATGACAGGGTGAAAAATTGTGTGATAAGAGAAGAGTGTGGTTTGCAAGATGATGTTGTGACCAGGATTAAGAAAGGAATGCTTCGGTGGTTTGGTCATGTGAAAAGAGTGACAAAGAAAATTTATGTTGCAGAAGTGAATGGCAGAGTCGGAAAGGGACGTCCTAGGTGAAAATTTATCGACCAAATTGGCGATTTATTGAAAACGGGCCAAATTAGGAGTACCCTTAACCGACGAGCATGCATGCGTAGGTGTATGGATGTGAAGGAGGCGAGAGAGGTGTGTCAGGATCGTGCCAAATGGAAGTCTGTAGTCTCTGCCTACCCCTCTGGGTGACAGGCGTGAGTGTTTATGCCTATGTTATGTAGGCTATTAAACGCCGGCAAGCAGTCAACATCAATTACTACTACTACTACTACTACTACAATTACTATGTGAATAATGGTGCCTATGCATTGTTTTTAAATGATGATATCTAGTTTGTAAATTGTACAATTACTGTTGTCCATTTACATATTTTCGTCATATGCCACTTAGCAACACAATAAGTAAAATCCAAAAAAGCTATCTACAGTCGTCATAATTCAGTCATAGTTCACCCAATACCAACTAGATGTCGGGTCGGCGCAAGAAATCTGTCTCAGTAAATAAGAGCGCACATGAGAGACGAGCTCTTATTTCGTTTAGTTCACTTGAAACACAGCCAATGTAAACACGTTTCACAATGCCGCAATGTGTATTTAAGAGTTGCAAGAATAATGCCCGAAAAAGTAATTTAATGAACAAAGTGTCTCACTCTCGGTAATTACATGTATAATATGTTATATTTTAACCTCTAAACTAAAAAATAATATCATATTTGAAGCGCAAACATTTGTGAAACAGAACATGGGCGCATGAAGTAGATTTGTATTGTAATAATTTTTAATAATTCGTTACCAAAACTTTAAATAATGGTATTCGCTACTTTTGTTTTTGTTTGTGTAATTCCAATAGATGCATAGCTTTTTTAATTTAGCTTTCCTAGCTTTCATTCCCGGTCGAGCCAAGCTGACCCATTCGTGCTACAACTATACTACTAATATAATTGCAGCATGGCTCCACAATGTTTTAAAAGTATGCAATGGGCGGTCTTATTGCTGACAGCAATTTCTTCTAGACAACAAATGAATGGACAGGATTACAAGAAGATTACAGGAGTAGGGCAAATTGGTGCAATAAAAAGAATACACATACACACACACACATATATATATATATATATATATATATATATATATATATATATATATATATATATATATATATATATATATATATATATATTATAAATAAATATTTACGACTGATGTTATAAATATTACTTACAGACACCTCCGCAGGCACTTCCGATAACTCCGACAGGTCCCCGAAAGACCCATTGGGACGTGCATAGCATATTGGCAGTTTCTGTTGAAAAATGAACCCGTTTTAATATCTATAAGTTTCTATTTATCTATATGACTGATGTTACATATAAATATTACTTACAGATATTTCGATGTCATCGAAATCTACTAGCTCCCCACTGTCTACATCGATGACCATTTGGTCTGCCTCCTCCTCATCGAGAAGGTCATTGATGAAGACCTGGGGAACTGGGTTGTTTCCGGGGTTCCACATGCGAAAAATAAAGTAATAATTTTTACACACCATAGTACATAGTTATGCATATCATATTATATATATTCATATTATATTATGATATATAGGGATAAATATACATTCAGCAGAGATAATATATAGACAATAGTCATATTATGTTATTATATCATCATAAATTGCTATATACATATTGAATTTATCCAAATGAAAAAAAGTGATAAATATTTCTGTATAATAAAAATACGTAAAATTTATCACTTTTTTTATAAATATCTTCATATCGATCGCCTTATCGATAAAATTCGCGCGATCCCTGCAAATATGCTAAAATATGGCGAAATATTTGAATTGTTATATAGGTATTGGATAGTTTTATGAACAATTGTATAGGTTATGATACAATTTTGATAGGAAAAATGAACGAAATCTTGAAGAATATGAAATTATCTCGTAATTTCATTAGGATTTTACCGTTTTCAATTAGATTTATCCGTAAATATAGTCATTTACATTTACTATTTCGTCTGTACTTTTTTTTTACTTGTACTTTACAAAAAAGTATAATACTTACGTTTTTATTCCAGACACAACGGTAAAATGGTGAAAAAATGACGGAGCACCTTCTGTATTGCGACACGTGGAACGCCGGAAGTTCAGAGTGATTTCTAACAACTAAAACGCATCTGTTCACGTTTTTTTTACATCTGTAGCCATCTTTGTTTGAAGTTGGCTACAGGTGTCTGTGATCGTCCGTTGGCTGAAGTAGCCACAAACCATCAAGTTGACTATAAAGTAACAAACACTACAATTTTATTTTTAAACGATAACAAAACTTTGATGTTTCCCAATGTGGTCAATAGTTCTTCAGGCCCCTGTTGAATTTTTTCAACTTTCGCTTGCAAGCTCGTCCTCACTGATCTGCGCTTGCTGGCGCTTTTCTTCATGCTAATGGTACTTTTTCATAATCTGATTGCAATGATTTACAACTATGAAAAAATGATTTCTTAAATTTACGCGAACACTATACATTGAATAAAACTAAATTTACGGATTTTATCGCGTTTATTTCACTACTTTTACTTATTTTTAATTCCCGACGTTTCGGGTACTTTACAGCAACCATGGTCACGGGGGGGACTGAGATGTTTGACGTCCCAATGACATAGTTAGTCCGGCTACCTTCAGTTTTTGAATATTAATTTTTGGTCCGATTTACACAAAACGAGCTTATAGTATCATGAAGTCTTGCAGTGGTATGCTTAGGTTTGGGTTTAATTTTATTAATTATAGGATCCCAAGCAGGTGGCAGCACCCATCCATCTTCTCTATTGAAATTTGGATGTTTTTAATTTCAATAGCCTCGCGTATCATCCTTGGTAGGAATCGGTGTTCTTTTGCGAGAATTTGTGGTTTATCAAATCGAATGTAATGGTGGGGACGATCTTGAACATGTTCGCAGACTGCAGACTTCCCGGAGCGTCGGGGCTTCACGAACAAATGGCTGACGTGACTCACTAAAAGAAATTTTAAAAGGAAATTACAGTATAAAAATAAAAAGTATTGTAATGGACACCTGCCTCTTACCTAGTCTATTATACGGCTGCCAGACTTGGACATATACAAATAAAGTGAGACAGAAAATATATACAACACAGAGAGCAATGGAAAGGAGCATCTTAAATATAAATAAAATACATAAAGTCAAAAACAATATAATAAGACAAAAAACAAAAATAACAGATGCACTCACGCACGCTTTAAGGTTAAAGTGGAAATGGACAGGACACATATCACGATACCAAGATAATAGATGGACAATACAAACCACACGATGGAAGGGACCAGTATCTGGCAAAAGGAAAGTTGGTAGACCACATAAACGGTGGGCCGATGACATAATACAGTATGCAGGAAAAGATTGGATGAGCAAAAGTAAAAATAAAGAAATGTGGAATCAGATGGAGGAGGCCTTTACTCAAAATGGGATCCATATCTCTGAAAATATACACAGTTAACCGTACAAACAATAACTAATATAAAATAAGGTAATAATACTAACAACAAGTACTAATCAACATAGAAATGTAAAATGTAGAAACGTAGGGATAAGGAATAAAGAGGCTTTATTATTATTATTATTACTGTAATAAAGTAACATTGTTATCCGTAATATTCACGCAAAAGAATTCTCAATGTTGAGTCTTTGCCACAATAAAAGCTTACAATATTTATCAGCTTTTTTATTTCTTTTTGTTATTTTCAAGGAAACCTGAATGAAGTTACTTTGTGAACATGAAAATTCTGTTTAAATAAACTAAAAATGAGTGGATGGTTAAGCTCCAGAAAGAACAAGTCAAAACACTTGTACTTTTTGGGGTACTATCAGTTAAATCCTACTTCGACCGTGTAGAAGTTACCAAATGTTTAACTTCAACTTCGTCATCATCATCATCATCTGTACATCCCTGCACACATCTCCAATTATAGTAATCTTTCTGTTTCAACACTAGTAAGAATTTTATGCTTTTATACCATATCCTATATAATTAGGTATATTTTGCAAGATAAAATATTTGGAGACTCTCAAATTTACTAGAAAATCATGCTTCACAGCTTATTTTAAAAATAATTGATTTAAAAAGTAAAAGGTCAAGCAACTAATTTCAGATTATTCAGACGTCCTGAAGCGGGTGAAAACAGAATTAAGACATTCCATCTCATTCATACATACATATAAATTTAAGGCAAGATAATAATAATAAAACATGAGATAGATCTTTTACACATTGTAGAGCCACGTTGCAGCTATATTTTGGTTGTAGAACGAATTGGTTGGCTCAACCTCACGCTCTTACAGATACCAGCATAAAATAGCAGCGTAATGTACCCATATTTTGTATGGTCAGTGTAGATTACCAGATCCGCCGCTGGGGTCGGGAAGGCTAGAGCTTCTGTAGTAGTACTCGTTTTTCCTGGCCCCATAGCCTTCGCGCATCAGACACGGGGGTGTCCGTTGCACAGGTTTAATTGAAGGCCGTAGAGGAAGGTGCGTCGTGTGTTCCGGTGTGCCTTACCTGGGAAAAAGAACGGGGAGGAGTAGTCCTCATCCGAGGTGGTGCCGCCATGGGGCGGTCGGCGCTAGAGGGGCCGCGGATGTGTGCGAAAGCCTTCCTGTGACCATGCCAATATGCGACGAAGGTGGAACACCATGGGGTTTTAGTCGGTGCGAGTCCGACATAAGCCGTCCTTGTCGCCGCGAGGCGGGTATGCTTAGGCATTTCCCCATGTAAAAAAAAAGATTACCAGAGACCCTTCTTACTGAAAAAAAGACGTTACGTCTCAGTCCTCGAACGTTCTTTAATGTTGACACCTCATATAAAGTGTGTGATATGTGACTTAATCCTCCTCTGTCAGTTTGGTCAGACTTTAAAATCTGCGATTAATAATACAACGATAATTTACAATTTTAAAACGCAGTGGTAGATTAAAATATGATACATACCTTGAACTGCGACTGCTTGCAATTAATGCTTCACTCGCTGGCCACTAAATACGTGTTAATATTCGTTTTTTAGGGGTCCGTACCCAAGGGTTAGCCAATGGGACCCCATTAATAAGCCTCCGCTGTCCATCCGTCCGTCTGTCTGTCCGTCCGTCCGTACGTTCGTCTGTCTGTTTATCAGCGGGCTGTATCTATGTTTATGATCAGTAATAGGTAGATAGTTGAAATGTTCACAGAAAATGTGTTTCTGTTGCCACTGTACAACAAATAAAAAAAAATAAAAATAAACCAAAAACTAATGCGGGCTATCCTATCAGAAGCATGTATTTTATATGTAGTAGATTCTGCAGCTAGATTAGTAGTCGGCTCGACTGAGCGGGAACACGCTCTCACAAAATACCAGCGTAAAATAGCTGCTCGGCACTGCTGTGTTTCGTATGATGAGTGTAGAGAACCGGAGACTCTTTTCGCTGGAAACGAGGCATTCCACCTAATTCCTGACGGGTAATAACGCATTTGCATTTTGATTCTTAATCGAGGATTAACGTTGATGTTTATGGGCCACTGCATCCACTTGCCATCAGGTGGACTGTGTGCTTGTTTGTCACCTGTACTATAAAAAATAAATAAAAAACTTTTTTTTAGAACGGTACGGAAACTTTCATGCGTAAGGTCGACTTGTACTTAGCCGATTTTTTTCCCCCGTAATAGCACAGGATGATAGTTACAGCACACACTCGTTGAATAAAGACTATTCTTGTCGGAAACTTGTTTAGAAATGTACTACCACTTAAATTACTTAGACATGGAATTCATTACCGCTTACGCACATTAATCATTCATCGGAGTGACTGACAAAATCACTTGATGGTAAGTGTATATAACTAAGCAACCAACTTTAAATAAAATTAGCACTATCACCCCTGAGCCCTATGACAGTACAACCACAACCTGTATTTATCCTGAGTCTCTTACTCTTACTCTTCAAGCCGGAACACAGCTTTGAACACAATGCTGCTGTGTGGCGGAAATACATAAAAGATGGTACCTACCTACTCTGACTGTTAGGCGAAGAAGGAAATTTACCACCCAGTATATCGCATATATTATTGTATCATCAAAATCATCACAATTTTCATTATTTTAGCCTATGAAAATTCCATTCATGAACATATGGGAGTCTATATTCAGCAATGGAAATTTAATTTAAAGTGTCTCATAGCCATAGCCAACATATGTTCCATAATTGCCACGCTTAGCATATGGCAATCGCAGTTTTTATTTTTGAGTTGCTATCAAATGGTCGCTGCTGACTATCTCTTCGTTTGTTTCCGTCCGTCATCTCTTACGACTCCTGGGATGATATTTGTAAGTAGGTATTCATACACCGCCACTACATGGTTTCGCATATAACGAAATAAAAACTACAACAAATTGTAACTTACTTGATTTTCTTCTCCAGCAGTATAATTCTTAGTGAATTCTTATTGAACTAATTAACCTAATAAGCGATTAATCATACTTGTGACATTTTACTCCAAAACTTCACCAACCTAGCACGTCTATGCAAAGTTGTTAATTATATCAAGACGCCAAGAATTTGTAACTAATTAGGTAAGAAACTTATTACTTCGCATAAATAATTTTGGATGTCTTTGTACATGAGTAAATGAGTTAATTATATATATTATAATTGTAAAAAAACCGGCCAAGAGCATGTCGGGCCACACTCAGTGTAGGGTTCCGTAGTTTCCCGTCCGTCACAAAAAGTGTTCTCACTTATGAGTTTAAAGGTGGTATCCATTATGTTCGCGCTCCAGCAGTGCTCCGCGCTCCTGCAACTGCTCGCGGTAGTGGGTACTGTTGTTTCCATCCATGTTCAAAATGATTTTCCTAGAAAGTCCTTATAAAGTTCTACTTTTCAGATTTTTTTCATATTTTCTAAACTTATGGTTCAAAAGTTAGAGGGGGGGGGGACACATTTATTTTTTATTTTGGAGCGATTATTTCCGAAATTATTGACATTATCAAAAAATGATTTTAGTAAACCCCTATTCATTTTTAAATACCTTTCCAACAATATATCACACGTTAGGGTTCAAATTAAAAAAAAATCACTTCCCACTTTACATATAGGGGGGTCTACCCTAATAAAACATTTTTTTTCCAATTTTTATTTTACCACTTTGTCGGCGTGATTGATACACATATTGGTACCAAATTTCAGCTTTCTAGTGCTAACGGTCACAGAGATTAAGCGAGGATGGACAGACGGACAGACAGACATGGCAAAACTATAAGGGTTCCTAGTTGACTACGGAACCCTAAAAAAAGCTCTATAAGACTTCCTTTTGTATGTATGTAGGATATGTAAAGGAAAGACAAATGATATTACGCGTGTTCCAAACTCCTTAATTCTAAGCCGCTTAGTGTGAAATCGAAACTCACCATCTACTACACCATCATTGGGCCTGTTGTGACTTACGCCTGTGAAACCTTTTTTTTTTTATTGCGGATGGAAAATCATCTAATGACGCCTTTTGCTCTGGGTGGAGCGTAAGAGGCGCCGGCCCTTGCGGGCCCCTTCACGCTGCTGACAGCTCTTTGAGGCGCGCGTGGAACAAAACGCGCCGTCGACACGGCCTGTCGTCGTTACACGGAAGGACGGCGAGCTACCCATTGCTCGCCGTCCACAGGCCCGCGCCTACGGTGGCCGGGGGCCACGACGTAGCCCCCGACGCCCGGAGCGTCTCCCGCGACGGCCGGGGAGGAAAGCTGCTGCTCTCTCCTTCTCCCACTCCGCCACCTCCTTCGCTAGCATCACTGCTTCGCAGAAGGTGGTGACGGCATCCCATTCCGTCTCGCTCCGGACCATGGCTTCGACCATGGCCGGAAGCGAGAGGTCGCCGCCACCTATCGCCGCTACGAGGACACGTCGGTGCTCCGCCCAAGCAGGGCACACCTCCACGGTGTGTTCCACCGTGTCCTCCGGTCTGTCCTCGCAGTGGGAGCACCCGGCCGTTTCCTCCCGCCCGATTCGGTGCAGGAACCTCCCGAACACACCGTGTCAGGTGAGGACCTGCGTCAGGCGGAAGGTGAGGATGCCATGGCGTCTCTCAAGCCACTCCTCAAAGAGGGGTCTTATCGCCACTATAGTGGCGTGCCCAGCACGGGGTTGCGACAGTCGCTCTCTCCATGTCGCCATGAGATCGTGCCGGAAGTCTGTCCGCTGCGCGACAACTTGCCGCGGCAGCGGGGTTTCCCCCCAGCATAGTGCCTCCGCGCGCCATTCGTGCAGGCGCGCGAGGACTATCGCCTCCAGATCCCATGGCGGCAATCCGGCAAGGAGGCTCGCCGCCTCGCGGGAGATCGTGCGGTAGCCGCGAACCATTTTCACGGCAACCACCCTTTGGGGCGCGTTCAGGTGGTGGACGGCAAGCCGCGCCAAACCACGCGCTCACACCGGGGCCCTGTAAAGAGCCATGGACCGCACGATCCCCGCGTAGAGCCTCCAGTAGGAGGCGTTTGGCCCCCCCAGGTTCGGCAGGAGCCGCCTGAAGGCAGCCTCGGTCCGTTCCAGCTTGGGAGCCAAACGTCGGAAGTGCTCAACGAAGTTCCATCGGCCGTCGAGGACGAGTCCTAGGTACTTCAGCGTCGACTCGACGCCGATGGATATCCCTCCTACCATCACTGAGGATCCCGGTGGTGGCCTGTTCCGAGGACCATGGAAGTGCATGGCCTCGGACTTGTGCAGAGCCACCTCGAGACCCAGTTGCCGAATCCTCTCAACGACTATCGCAACCCCGCGTGTCATAGCTTCCGCCGCCGCCTCGTACGACCCCCCTTGTGCCAGTACCAGCGTGTCGTCAGCGTAGCAAACTACGCTGACGCCGGTAGGGAGGTCGGCGCGCAGCACCCAGTCGTAACCGATGTTCCACAGAGGTGGCCCCAGAACCGAACCCTGTGGGACACCGCACGACATCTCTCGCCGGTTCCACTCACCGTTGCGACCGGGGTAGATGACGGCCCTGTCCATCAGATAGTCCCCGACTATACGACGGAGATAGGTCGGCACCCGGTGATACCGGAGTGCCTCCCTAATGCCAGGGCATGGAGTTGAAGGCGTTGGCGATGTCGAGAGACACTGCCAAGACAACCCCCCCTCTGGCCACTGCATCCCCCGTCGTGAGGGCTCTCACGCGCATGATGGCGTCCACCGTACAGCGCCTCTTGCCCCGGCATCCGGCCCCGTCCCCGCAAGGTGCTCGGCGAGGCGGTTTGCAATGACTCTTTCAAAGAGCTTGCCCACCTCGTCGAGTAGCACCACGGGCCGGTATGCGGACGGAGAGTCCGTAGGGCGCCCCGGCTTCCGAATGAGGACCAGCTTCCCCGTCTTCCAACGAAGCGGGAATTGGCGTCTCTCCAAGCATGCACTTAGGAGCCCCTCCAGTCGGGGACCGAGAGCCTCCGAGGCCAGGACCCAGGCTTTGCCAGGCAAGGCATCGGGTTCTGGGGTGGTATTCCTGGCCTTGAGCCTACGTACCGCCACTCTCAGGTCTACACCGGTCCCTTCCGGGATGTCGTCGTCGTCGTCCTGGTGGTCCGCTTCCGGCACCGCAGGTGGCGGAGCCATAGGCCGCGGATGTTCCCCTCGCGCAGGGAACAGAGCGCTCACCACGTCCTCCACGAGCTGGGGCCGGAGACTCTGCGTCAGCGGGGGGGGGGGGGGGGCAGGTGCGGAGTTTATCCCGCACCATCTTGTAAGGGCGCCCCCACGGATTTCTGTCGAGAGTCTCCAGCATCTCCTCACGGGCCCGATCCCGGGCCCACAGGACAGCCACCCGGAGGGCGGTCTTCGCCGCTCTGTATCCCTCGTACAGCTCCGCCTCAATGGCTGCCGCATTCGGTGGCCGAATGCGGAGCCTGCGGTGCCTGGCGTACAGGTGCCGCGCGGCGACACACGCCTCGCACAGAGACGTCAGCTCACGCGACCACCAATACACCTGACGCCGGGCGCTTCCTGGCCGGACGCGAGTCATTGCCACGTCACATATCTCGGACATGGCCTCCTGCAACCACCTTTCCTCATCATTGACGTCAGCAGGCCTGTCCGGTGATGACCAGGTGATGACCCAGGCCTGCACCATCGAGGCTTCCAGGAGGAGCTCCCGGTCCAGCTGCTTCAGCGCCCAACGCGGACCACTCGGGGCCTGTTGGACTGGCGCGCTCGAGGGCTGGGTGGAGACGTCAAACCGGATGTACCAGTGGTCGGAGTAGGTCTCCACCCCCTCCATGACACGCCAGTCAATGGCACGCGGCGACAGAGCGGGGCTAGCGAACGAGATGTCCACCACCGACTCGCCCCGCATCCGCACACACGTGGGGACAGAACCCCGATTTAGGACGACCAGGCCTGTCTCCAGAGCCCAGTCTTCCACCATCCTACCCCGCACATCTGTACGACGAGAACCCCAAGCCAAGTTCTTGCCATTGAAGTCCCCGAGGACAAGTACGGGGAGGGGATAACTTCCGATGACGACTGCTCTCAGCTCTGCAAGAGAGTTGTTGAGCTCGGCGAGAGATCGGTTCGGGGAGAAGTACACCCCCACAACAACGAACTCCCCGAACCGTGCTGCTACGCACCCCTGACCCCTCCTGACACCTTCAAGGGTCGGGGTACCGGCGGCGGCCGAAGAGATGATGGCAACTGAGCCGTTAAGGTCCGCCACCCAGTCCTCCCTAGGCCAGACAAAATACGGCTCAGCGACCACAGCGATGTTAAACGCCTGTGAAACCTGGACTTTAACTTTTGTGTTCGAAAGGAAAGTGCTGAGAAAAATCTATGGCCCAATAAAAGAGCGTGACGGTATAAATCGTTAACGCATGAACCATAAACTGGACGCACTTATCGGGCACGAGAACATCGTGAGTCGCTGCGACTGAGGTAGGCGGGTAACCTTGAAAGAATGCCGAACACAAGAGCCGTAAAAATAATGACAAAGTGGACGCCGCAACAAAAGAGACTGAGAAGCAGGCCTAAAAAGCGTTGGAGTGACTGTGTTGAAGAAGATCTCAGGTATATGGGAAAGTTTACCAGCTAGAAGAAGGTAGCCAGGCAGCGTGACAACTGGAGGAAGATTGTGGAGGAGGCCAAGACCCACAAAGGATTGTAGGGCCAACGGAAGTATGTAAGTAATGTAAAGGAAAGGGTTCTTAATCATAATTGTGATAGTGCTAATGAAATGCGCCAAAGGATCGTCGATGTTTTCGACAAAATATATGCAGACTGTTCGAAGATCCCACGATGATGCCCAGCTTGCATGATGAGACGCAACGCTGAGCTCAAATCTGCCTCAAAATGAATTGGGCACAATTTGAGTTGCATCTCTTAAGACCACGGAGGATTTAGATCGGTAAGCTGTTTCATACATAATTTTTTTTTCAAATAACTTTTTACCACATAATAAATAATAGTATAAGAATTAGTACTGAACTGATCTGAATAGGTACATTAGAATGATTGACCCACCAACACTATGGAGAAAAAGCGTGACTCTGTCCTTGTTGAAATTTCATTTAGGTAAATTTTTCATTATCGGGGAATCGAACCAGGTATTTGATTTATTTAACATGTGAACTCGAATTAACGTCTCAAATACCAAGCGGCCAAATTTGACCGCTTCAATATTCCGTCAAAAATTCAAGCGGTCAAATATGTCCGCATCCACCCACAGCACTTTAAACCATAAAAACTTATATTTAGAGACTACTTTTCTATGAAGAAATTGGAATTTTAGAATAAATATAAAATTTTCTATCCTTTAGTGAATAAAAAAACAGTTAGTCTATAGATGTTAATTTATATTTTACGTTCATTACGAACGTCATTTTCATTTGGATGTTGTTGTGTTGATTTTTGGATTTTTCTAGTGTTTATTAGTGTTTTACTGTACTGTTTTATTATAAAATATTATTATACATGTTTTATGTCAATATAATTTATCTTTTTACGTAAATGATTTCGAGTAATATGTAAAAATAATAGTGATTTCATGCTATCGATATCTGCTTGGTATATTTTTTTTATCAAATACAATACAATAAAATCTTTTTGAAATGCAGTAAAACCTATCTTTTGTGTAGACCACAGGATAGAAAATGATGTATAGATTTTATAATACCAAACTTATTCATAGAAAAGTAGTCTCTAAATATAAGTTTTAATGGTTTTAAGTGCTGTGGGTGGGTGCGGTCGCATGCGACCGCTCGAGATTTGACAGATGCATGCGACTGCATGGAAATTTTATTGGGATTGAAGGGTTAAAGTGGCTAGGTGGAGAATAACACAGTGATAAAATAGTAGGCAAAGAAGATAAGTTTGTTATTTAGACAAGTGTTGTAAATTATTGGGTATTGGCATGATCTCATGCTGCGGGCCGCGCGAATTTGGCGTCTGCGCGAATATTGACCCTATAGTCAGCTGGTTTTGTGTACAGTTTCACTGCTGGTTTTATGTTTCAATATTCTCATGAAATTTTCGTTACATTTGGTTGTACTAACATGATGGAGCGTGAATAAAGCTAAAAAATATTGTGAAAACATGACTTTTTTTCTTCGAGATCGATTTTTTTCCTGTCCAATTATCAAATGTATCGTTAGCACTATCGTCTGTCTTCTTTTTCGAGAGCGTTTCACAAACACCCGGTATACATCATAACGATTTAGTGGAAATCAATTTTATAAATATAGACCAATATTATTTAAAATTACGAGTATTTCAGCTTAACCGTTTACAATACACGTTCAAAGTTACTTAACATAATAATAACAAGTTTAAATCGCTTTACAAGTAAAGTGAAATAAGTCTTTTTTTTATATTCTTGGTCTAAATTGCTTAGATCTGGAATAAAAGTTTAAGGAAAAAAAATTTCTCATAGCATCTACTTTTAACAGAATAATAGAAATTTACAAAACAAAGATGAAAAGAAAACTTCTCCACAAAAGTAAAAAAATACTGGTAACAATCGACAAAAATCAACGTAGAACTCTCATCAGAGCAATAATGCTCTAATAATGCCCAGAGTGAATATGAAATCACTCTTATAAAAAGTTTTTAAAGAGTGATTTCATATTTTATTTTATTTTAGTTATGGCTAAGGCTAGAAATGAATGTTTCAGAAATTATTTAAGGATGAAGTGAAAATCTTTGAGGTTAAAATGAAAATCCCGAGGAAATTTTTAATAACCAAACGAATGATCCCAAAGTTAAAGTAAACCAAGAAGAGGTTGTAACGCTCCCCCCCCCCTCTCTAATATGTATGATATTAAATATATTATATATAGTTAATTTACCCCTTTTTGATAAAATTATATATATGTGACCAGGATAAATAAAATATGTTTCGATCTTTCTAAATGATCTTCCTAAAGGTTTAATAATAGGCCGTTTGTAATATTGTTGGCGTGATCGTCTTAGTTAGGACCCTTATTTACGTTGTGTTTGTTAAGTAACTTAGTTCTTTTAGGTGTCTTTTGGAAGAATGAATATTCACTAGAGCAATTGAAAGCTGTTGGTAGTGCCTTATAAGCTAAGTGAACCCCGTTCACGAAAACAGGGCTCGAGAAAGGTTAAGAATGTAAAACGTCCCTATTCCACTTGTATCAGGTTCACATTATTAATTTATTATTAATTATCTCTTTCCGCTTGGAAAAGGCTCACAATATATTTATACAAAATACCCGATACAAGGGCTTCGCTCTCCTACATTTACTTAAAAAAATGTAGGGGAGGCACACGGCTCACACATGCCGTGCGCGGTGAGCGCCAACCATTTTGATGCACTCCCCCCGAAGGGAACGCTAATTCGGGAACTGGACCGTAGTCCACAGCAAAATAACTGGCGAACCAGTAAAAGAGGCTTAGCCCCTTGTTAGTGCGTAAGCACAAACATCGACCGAAGTCGCGCATGTCAATGCGTGTAAACGCCATACGGAACACGAACGAATCCAGCCACAGTGAATGTACGTCACACGGTTTAGGCAAATAGGCACACTGGCCGTTAACCTTCCGTGAGCGCCACCAACTGCCAGACCGCCGTTCCTGCAGACGTGATGTAAGTGTATGGCATCACCACCAATTGCATGATCAGCACGGCCACTAGACGCAGAGCGTGTCATGAGTCCACCGCTCACCTCAAGGGAATGGGGTCCCACGTTGCGCGGCTTTCGGCTGCAGCCTTGAGAGTCTCCTCAGATCCTCCCGCCAGCTACCACCCGCATAAAGTTGACACATGTGCTCCACCAACCAATACAATGGCAGATATAGCCAAAAGGCAGTTATTAGATGTTAGTAACAATTTGCCATCAGAAAGGTTTTGTGTCACTGACGTTGAGTAAATGCATTTTCGATCATGTTTGTTTCACCCAGGAACAAGTTGCTTTCAATCATTCAAAGGTGGAAAAGTTACAGAGATATATTATTATGTTGTTATATAAAACATCGTGGAGGTCAGACAGTCTGCAGCCCCGTAATGAAGGGACTCGACTTGGGCAAAGCTACTTAGGTGTGAGTCAAACCGAGACGCAGAGAGTGTCATTGAGAATAGTGTCCCACCAAACAACCATCGCAGAGACGCAATGCTGCAGAATGCAACAAGCATCAATACGACTATCGTCGGCCTACACCATACCAAGGTCCCCTATACATCCCAGTAGACATCACCACCCGCATACCTCCATAGACCAGAACCACAAGAGTGCGTCGAATCAGGCGCAGCACACCCGCAGATCCATCACAAGACGCAATACCGCTAGTAGCAGTAAGCATCAATGCAACTATCATACGGATGGCGCCATCTCACAACACACCCACATGACCCCTATCGACTTTGGTAACAAAGTTTGTATTGTTGTTAACAAAAAATATCACCAACGTATCGTAGTAGCACGCTACTAAGACGCCAGTGAACAAAACTCCACGTACTCGTATCATAGCGCTAATGCACTAAGACATGAAGTTGAGTATGTCTGTTACACTTAAAACTGCTACCAAACACACTCATCCCAATCCGAAAGATAGACGACGTTTCGCTATGCGCTATGTCGTCTACCGCTACCGCCCACAAACGGTATGGGTGTTCGATTTCCACAACAAACCCGCTTACCACCGGCACTAAGATGATATGTCTAGGACACATCGGTTAGCGAGTCCAAGTTTACCTCGGAGCAGCATATTCTTTTTCAAGTCCCTAATAAGGACTAGTCATTTTGCTACAGTACTAGGAGCAGTCGGTCACCCGACCACCCCATATAATGCTTATGCATCAAGGAGACCTTCTATAATCATGCTTTTGTATCATAGACCTTACTTTCATGCTATTAATAAATAGGACTTCAACCCACGATTCTACTATTGTAAGCAATACTATAGAAGGTCTCTATGATGAATTAGTCATAAAGACCTTCTATAGTATTGCTTTTGTATCATCGACCAAACTTTCAAGCAACAAAGTCATTCATACATAGGACTTGAACCCACGACCCTACTATTGTAATGCAATTAATCATAGAGACCTTCTATAGTATTGCTTTTGTATAATAGAGTTTACTATCATAGGTCCCTAATATAGGACTAGTCATTGTGCTACGTACTTCAAGCAGTCGGGCACCCGACCACCCCATATACGAGTATATGTAAACTGCAGATATGTATCTCCAGCAGCTGCTCCATACAAGCCATCTACATGAACATCTTCCATAACTTAGGAAAATTTTCTTTTATACATGAACTCCTTCTAAGACTTAGACAATTTTTCACCAATTTTCTAGTTATAAGATAAATGTTATTTATCTTTATTTTAATAATATTTCCGACTCGTATTTCTATTATTTATCATATTTTTAAATAGTTTTACAAGTTTTTAAATAAATTTATTTATTCTGAAAGACAACATTTTGCCTTTAATTTACTTTATTATTTGTCTAATGTCTGAAATGTATTTATCTTAATTTTATGCTTATTAACGTAATTTTATTGTTTAATATATGTCTTTTAAGATTATTTTTGACACTCTCTTATATTGAATTTAATTATTATTAATAATGATGGGCCGTCACAACGTGTACGGGGTGAGCACCTTATGTGTTACTGATCCTAAACAGAATCCTATACCTTTAAACGAGCAATTCTTGTATATATATAAATATATAATCGGAATCTCGGAAACGGCTCCAACGATTTTCATAAAATTTAGTGTCCAGGGAGTTTCGGGGATAATAAATCGATCTAGCTAGGATTTATTTTTAGAAAATGTCTTTTTGTCCGTCTTTTTAGGCAATGAAAAACTGCTATAATATCGTTAGAATAAGAAGGTAAATTTTGACAATTGTTAATATTATAAATAGCTTATTAGGTATAATGGGCCGTCACAAAATCTTAAATCCACGGTTCGAGCCCAGACCGACCGACTTTTTTAATTTTTTCTTCAAGTTCCTTTCTTTTTTAACAAAATCTATTTTTTCGGGCCCTTTTTTTAGTATTTCTTAAAAACACGAAAATTTAAATTAAACTAATTGCACTCATGATTTTTTATTTAAATAACCAGTTCAGTTTTTTCTATTATGTCGCTAAGATCAAAAAATATTATTCGAATTTCATCAGTATGTAATTTGTATCCAAATATAATTTCCAAAACACACGAATTAAAAAAAAATCGAGCGAAAAATACCGAGCAAAGCTCGGTCAACCGGGTACTATTCTATACATATAATACACATAATGTGACAATAGAAAAGTCGAAATTTGGAAATGGAAATACTCATCCAGTATCATTCTCATATCTCACCAATTATTTAAAGGAATTTCCATCTGATGGTTTTGACTTATTCGAAGGTTATGAACAAGATTTAAGTTAAACTTTAAAGAAAAACATAAATTTGAGTATTTTATTAAATTATCTAATTAAAACAAGTAACATTAATAATGTTCATGAGTCCTGTCTGTAATAATACGAATCAAATATAGAAATTTATAAACTTGGGTCGATACGCCTGACTCGTTTATCATGTTTAAGCAACCACCTAAATTTAATAATGGGACAGTAATATTTTTATAATATAACCTGGAAGGAAATAAATGGTTTTATAACATTAGGACAAATGTAGTTAAAGAGGTGTTGGACAGCCATTCCCCGAAGTGGAGGGGGGTTTATGATGTATACGGAATAGTTTATTATTTATTTATAATTGTTTATTAAATATTGATTTAAGGAGGAAAGATCAGATACATATGTATAAGTTTATTGAATGTAGTATATATGCTCTCAAAATAGTAAAATATTATATGAACGATTTTCGGCTGCCACCTACGACGACTCGACCTGGCAACATTTAACGCACGCACCCTGACTGACTGACGAGAAGATCCTGGAGCTAGAAGAAGAGATAGACAAGTTGCGCTGGAATATTATAGGATTATCCGAGGTCCGAAGAGAGGGGGAGGAAACGGTAATTCTCGAATCCGGCAACTTGTTCTATCACCGGGAGGGCGACCATCTGTCCCAAGGAGGTGTCGGATTTATCGTCCACAAGTCTCTCGTCAACAACGTTGTAAAGATTGGGAGTGTGTCGACGAGGGTCGCGTACCTGATACTCAGAATTACCAAACGGTATTCGCTGAAGGTCATACAGGTTGACGCACCAAACTCGGCACATCCCGATGAGGAGCTGATGGAAATGTATGAGGATATTTCCAGAGCCATGCATTCCTCCAAAACCCACTACACGGTGTTGATGGGAGAATGCAACGGAAAACTAGGCACAAGAGAAAACGGTGAGCTGAAGTTAGAGAAATTTGGAGTAGGGCAACGGAATCGAAGGAGCCAGCAGCTGGCCGACTTTATGGAGAAAGAAGGAGTCTTTATGATTAACTCTTTCTTCCAGAAGCGGCCCCACAGGAAGTGGACGTGGTCGAGCCCCGACGGTTCGACAAAAAATGAGATTGACTTCATTATGACGACCAGACGCCAACTGTTAAGTGATGTCTCAGTGATCGCAAGGGTGAAAACTGGCAGCGATCACCGAATGGTTAGAGGCACACTGAACCTAAACGTTAAGTTGGAGAGGTCTCATCTAATGAAGTCAACACTCCGTCCCCCACGTGCTCTGATCTAGAACCCCGAAACATTTCAGCTCGAGTTACGTAACCGCTTTCAGTGCCTAGAAGATTGCAATGCAGTGGACGATGTGAATGACAAGCTCGTGGAAACTGTCCATGCGGTCGGAGCTAAGTTCTGCAAGACCCGCCGCAGAAGAACATAAAAACTCTCCGATCACACTCTTAATCTCATGGCTGTTAGACGGGAGATGCGGCTGCAATCGTCAACAGATTTGACAGCATACAGGCAACTGAACAGACAGATCTCCAAATGCATGCGGCGAGACTTACGTAACTTTAATACTGCTCGTATTAAAGAAGCGATCGAGCGGAACCAGGGCTCCAAAGTCTTTGCCAGAGATCTGTCTGCCAGTAAGAGCCAACTGTCAAAGCTGAAGATTGAGTGTGGCAGCATCGTTTCCGGGACACCTGAGATTTTGAGTGAGATTGAGAGGTTCTATGGGCAGCTGTACACATCATCGTTGGAGCCACACGCAAGTGTGAGTAACGATCCAAGAGCAAGTCTTATCCGACACTATTCCGATGATATCCCGGACGTCAGTCTAAGCGAGACTAGAATGGCTCTCTAGCATCTTAAAAACGGCAGGGCCCCAGGCGAGGATGGAATTACAGCGGAGCTTCTGAAAGCGGGTGGAACACCGGTACTTGAAGTCCTTCAGCAGCTTTTCAATTTCGTCCTCCATGGTGGCATTACTCCAGAGGCGTGGAGCAGAAGTGCCGTGGTCTTGTTCTTTAAGAAAGGCGACAACGCTCTCTTAAAGAACTACAGACTGATTTCCCTTCTGAGCCGCGTCTACGTGCTGTTTTCGAGAGTCATTAAGAATCGTCTCGCACGCAGACTCGACGACTTCCAGCCTCCCGAACAAGCCGGTTTCCGAAAAGGCTTCAGTACCGTAGACCACATACATACCCTGCGGCAGATTGTACAGAAGACTGAAGAGTACAATCTGCCACTTTGCCTGGAGTATGTGTATGACTATGAGAAAGCCTTTGATTCCGTCGAAATTTGGGCGGTGCTACAGTCCCTTCAGCGGTGCCAAGTTGACTGTCGGTATATCGAAGTGCTGAAGTGTTTGTACAGTAGGGCTACGATGGCTATCCGAGTACAGAACCAGAGCTCGAAACCTATCCAATTGCAGAGAGGTGTAAGACAGGGTGACGTTATACCCCCGAAACTCTTCACCGCTGCATTGGAAGACGTTTTCAAGCTACTGGACGGGAAAGGATACGGTATTAACATCAATGGCGAGTACATCACTCACCTTCGATTTGCCGACGATATAGTCCTTATAGCAGAATCGCTGGGGGACTTGAGCACTATGCTCAATGACCTCAATAGTGCCTCCCAACGGATAGGTCTTAAGATGAACATGGACAAAACAAAGATCATGTTTAATGTCCATGTCACACCTATGCCGGTAGTTGTTGGGAGCACTATGCTCGAAGTTGTTGACGAGTACGTTTACCTGAGACAAACAGTCTGACTAGGTAAGTCCAACTTCGACCGAGAGGTCAATCGACGGATTCAACTCGGCTAGGCAGCGTTCGGGAAATTACGACACATCTTCTCGTCAGGTATAACTCAATCTCTAAAATCTAGATTGTACAACCAGTGCGTGTTGCCAGTGGTGACTTACGGATCTGAGACGTGGTCCTTCACTGCTGGCCGTATGAGTACGCTCAAGGTCGCTCAGCGAGCTATGGAGAGGGCTATGCTCGGAGTTCCTCTGCGTGATAGACTCAGAAATGAGAATATCCGCAGTAAAACCAGAGTGACCGACATAGCCCAACGGATTGGTAAGCTGAAGTGGCAATGGGCCGGCCATATAGCTCGAAGAACCGATAACCGATGGGGAAGAAAGCTTCTTGAGTGGCAGCCTCGTACCGGTAGGCGTAGTGTAGGGCGAACCCCCACTAGGTGGAGTGACGACCTGGTAAGATATGCAGGAAGTCGATGGATCCAGGTGGCTCAGGACCGTGCTTTGTGGCATTACTTGGGGGAGGCCTATATTCAGCAGTGGAATTATGAAGGGCTGTAATGATGATGATGATGTGAACGAGTCCATAATTTCAGTAATTAACGTAAACATTGGGTGTGGATTGTGATGGTGTATTATTATTTTTAATAATTAATAATTGATTTTTGTCTGCAGGAACGGTGGTCTGCAGGTGGTGGTGCTCACAGAAGGTTTTTTATGGCCAGTGTGCATACTTGCTTAAGCCGTGTGACGTACATTCACTATGGCTGGATTTAATCGTAATCTGTATGACTTACACGCTTTGAAAAGGCCAAGCCTTCTTTTACTGGTTCGCCAGTTCTTTTGCTGTAGACTACAGTCCAGATCCCAACTTAACGTCCCAATCCAGGGAAGCTCGTTAGTTGTTTAGCGCAGGATTGCCAAAAATAGTTTTAAAAAAAGACCCAAAAAACTAAATTTTCCATGGCTTTTTAACGTCGAATGTCCTTACATACATGATCAAGGGAATATAACTCATCAAATATTTAATAATTATCAGAACCTATCTTCAAATAAATCAATTCTTTATTTTTTATGCTCAATCATCATATGTCAAATTTACTTGATCATTTTCTGATCAAGTAAATTTGACGAACTTAATTGTGTCCTGCACTCCAACAAAAAATGTATACATGTTATACTACTGACTCAAATGTGGATAAGATCTGAAGAAGAAGCTCAAAAATTTCGTATATAAAATTATGCACACTACTATAACATCCGGCCTGGTAATATTGGAGGGGGTGTATCGATATACGTCCATAATAATTTGAAACATAAGCTTTAATTAAAACTACTTTTACGGATTTTATCGCGTTTAATTTTAATTATTTTTATTTTTAATAGTCACTGACTGACTTCCTATATAAGAGAAACCACATTCACAATCAAGCTTGTACACTCCTGCACGGTGCACGGTCCTGAGCCATATGCATCCATCAACTTCCTGCATAATAACCAGGTCGTCACTCTATCTAGTGAGGGGTTGCCCTACACTTCGCCTATCAGTACGAGGCTGCCACTCGAGAACCTTTTTTCCCAACGTTTGTCGGTTCTTCGAGCTACATAGCCGGCCCATTGCCACTTCAGCTTACCAATCCGTTGGGCTATGTCGGTCACTCTAGTTCTTCTACAGATATCCTCATTTCTAAGTTTATCATGCAGAGAAACCCCGAGCATAGCCCTCTCCATAGTTGGCTAAGCGACTTTGAGCGTCCTCATACGGCCAGCAGTAGAGGACCACATCTCAATTCCATATGTCATCACTGGCAACACTCGCTGGTTGTACAATTTCCTTTTCAGGTTTTGGGGTATACTTGACGAGAATATGTAACGTAATTTCCCGAATGTTGCCCAGCCGAGTTGAATCCGTCGATTGACCTCTCGGTCGAAGTTGGACTTACCTAGTCAGACTGTTTGTCTCAGGTAAACGTACTCGTCAACAACTTCGAGCATAGTGCTCCCAACAACTACCGGCATAGGTGTGACATGGACATTAAACATGATCTTTGTTTTGTCCATGTTCATCTTAAGACCTATCCGTTGGGAGGCACTATTGAGGTCATTGAGCATAGTGCTCAAGTCCCCCAGCGATTCTGCTATAAGGACTATATCGTCGGCAAATCGAAGGTGAGTGATGTACTCGCCATTGATGTTAATACCGTATCCTTTCCCGTCCAGTAGCTTGAAAACGTCTTCCAATGCAGCGGTGAAGAGTTTCGGGGGTATAACGTCACCCTGTCTTACACCTCTCTGCAATTGGATAGGTTTCGAGCTCTGGTTCTGTACTCGGATAGCCATCGTAGCCCTACTGTACAAACACTTCAGCACTTCGATATACCGACAGTCAACTTGGCACCGCTGAAGGGACTGTAGCACCGCCCAAATTTCGACGGAATCAAAGGCTTTCTCATAGTCATACACATACTCCAGGCAAAGTGGCAGATTGTACTCTTCAGTCTTCTGTACAATCTGCCGCAGGGTATGTATGTGGTCTACGGTACTGAAGCCTTTTCGGAAACCGGCTTGTTCGGGAGGCTGGAAGTCGTCGAGTCTGCGTGCGAGACGATTCTTAATGACTCTCGAAAACAGCACGTAGACGCGGCTCAGAAGGGAAATCGGTCTGTAATTCTTCAAGGGAGCGTTGTCACTTTTTTTGAATAACAAAACCACCGCACTTCTGCTCCACGCCTCAGGAATAATGCCACCATGGAAGACGGAATTAAGGAGCTTCTGAGGGACTTTAGGTACCGGTTTTCCACCCGCTTTCAGAAGCTCCGCTGTAATTCCACCCTCGCCCGGGGACTTACCGTTATTAAATTGCTGGAGAGCCATTCTAATCTCGCTCAGACTTATGTTTGGGACATCATCGGAATAGTGTCGGATAAGACTTGCTCTTGTATCATTACTCACACCCGCGTGTGTCTCCAATGATGATGTTTACAGCTGCCCATAAAACTTCTCAATCTCACTCAAAATCTCAGTTGTCCCAGAAACTATGCCACAACACTCAGTATTCAGCTTTGCTGTTGGCTCTCTCTGGCAGGTAGATCTTTATCAAATACTTTTGAGCACTGGTTCCGCTCAATCGCTTCTGCAATACGAGCTATATTGAAGTTGCGTAAGTCCCGTTGCATGCATTTGGAGATCTGTCTGTACAGTGGCCTGTATGCTGTCAAATCTGCTGACGACTGCAGCTTCATGTTCCGTCTAACATCCATGAGATTAAGAATGTAATCAGAGAGTTTTTGTGTACATCTCCGGCGGGTCTTGTAGATCTTAGCTCCGACCGCATGGAGAGTTTCCACGAGCTTATCATTCACATAGTCCACTGCATTGCAGTCATCTAGGCAAGCAAAAGCGGTTTTGTAACTCGAGCTGAAAGGTTTCGTTAGAGCACGTGGGGACGAATCGTTGACTTCGTCAGACGAGACCTCTCAAATTTAACGTTTAGGTTCAGTGTGCCTCTAACCATTCGGTGATCGCTGCCAGTTTTTACCCTCGCGAACACTGAGATATCACAGTAGAGTTGGCGTCTGATCGTCATAATGAAGTCAATCTCATTTCTTGTCGAACCGTCGGGGCTCGACCAGCAGGGCTATTCACAATTCGTCGGAATGATTTCTCTCGGAAACGGAAAAATTTCGTTCGACAAGTTTTCGATCCGAATGTCACAGACTTTGGTATTCACATCTCCTATCGTTTGGGATTCGACACAGAAAGCTTTTCGAATGTCAGTGGGAGTGCATTATAGATTGTCTATGCGTCGGAAGTGACCTCCGTCCCTCATACAATTTTGTAATGTTTATAAAGAAAGATAGTCGAAAATAGTACTAAACTCTATAAAACGTCAAAGTCTTCACATATGTTATATTTTTAATACAAGTATTGTAAATTGATCTAAATTTTCGATAAAATAATATTACTTTTAATATATTTTATTACTTTTAATATACTTTATTCAGAATTTTTAATAATTGAAAATTAATCTTTTTACTAACATACTTCGTAAATGCTATTTTATTGTCATTGCGTTTCGGAGCAAAATACTCTTATTAGTTTGTGGTTGTCACTAAATTAAACTATTTTTGTGTGATTTAAATAAAATAATAATGGAAATTCCTGTGGTGAGTGGAGCTATTCAAGTTATTTAATTGTTACATCTTGATTTCTTTGATTTTAGTACCTAATAAGTTTGTTGATTATTAAAATATATTCATACTTCTGTGAGCAAAGAAATTTAAAAAAAACGATTGCAAATGTACATTAAAAGTTTTACCTATTTAGTCTAGTCTTCATTGAAACTAATTTTAGATATATTTTTTTGTATTTCAGTAAAAAAGATCACGTGTTTCCTACGAGCAGCGTGAAAAAATGTTTGAATTCATGGTGGCACATCCCGATTTTGCCAGAAATCGGGTTGCAGGCGCAGATGCTGCCCGTAGGAAAATAAAACTGCAGACTGAACTAGCCACAATTTTAAACAGCTGTGCCACAGGAGCAACAAAAAGCTCTGATAAATGGATAAAGGTATGTCTTGTTTAGGTGCTACAAGTTCATACATATTGTAGTGCTAGTCTAGTGGATCGCTTAAAGCCAACTTTGTTATGTATGCCTACAAATGTGCATTCTAACCTTTATTAATACAAATATTTGATAGTGTAGGCAAGACTGGCGCAGCGATGTTAAATCTAAAGCTGCCAAAATCCGCCGTGCTCAGGAGCGGACTGGTGGATGGCCTGGACCTGCACCCTTATCTGCCATGGAGGAATCTCTAATGGCATTTATTGGCCACGAAGCAGCAGAGGGACTTGCCGTTGCCGATACCTTAGAGGTACTACAAATTCATATATAATTTTTAGGATTCAATACTCTTCATGCTTCCTTTCGATTTCATAAAAAAATGAAGCTTTGTAGTGTAACTTGTATTTGTACCAAACAACAAATATTTATTACAAAAATTAATAAGTTGCTAAATGTATGTTCATAGTTATTCAAAATTTACTATTAAATATCTAGCACTAGAATAAACTCATTCTAAAGAAATGTGCATCTGCATATTCTTGTGTATATACAACTGATAGAGATCCCTAACCCCATTTATTAGTGAGAGAAGTAGGAAGGATATTATACAGTTTAATTTCGTTTTGTCTTTACGAATTCCTGAAGGTGATGCAGAAGTAGAAATTGTGGTGGCGAAGATGTCCACAATGCGATTGTGGATGATAGAAAAACAACGAAAAAACGTAATTATATTGGTTTCTTTTTATTGTTTAGTTATTATTTCATGACTTAATATGTTGTATGTTTTTGTAGAAAATAGACTTGAAGAGTGTCTAGAAGTTCAGGCTGCAGCCATAAATAATTTTGCTCTGATTATAACAGCCTCATTGCGTTTGAGTCTCTTTGCGGTAGAATAAATAGGCTTTATTTACAATATTCGCAATCTAATTTACAAAGTACTAGTACACCATCTAAAGCCAGATTCACACTTCCGCCTATCGAACTTATGCCATTTTCGGGTGACATTCGCTCATGGCCTTTATTTTATGCTAGCTTTAAATCAACCGTCCATGACAACACATCGCTTACCGACGCTGAAAAGTTATACTATTTGCTAGGTAAACTAACGGGCAAAGCCCTATCTGTATGCTCAGGTATAGCTCCTTGCGCTGAAAATTATAAAATTTTATTGCAAGCACTCGTTGACAAATATGAAGACTGGCGTATGCTAGCATCTACATATATTAATCAGATATATAATTTTGATTTATTTACTGATAACTTTATAAGTGCAGTGCGCGCTTTACAAAAAACAGGAGAAGTAGAGTTCGATAAATCAGTGCCACATAAAATACTAGGCTTGCATTGGTCTACCGATAGTGACGCCTTTTATTTTAAGATATCTGTTCCCGCTGATGTGACGTGCACTAAGCGCGCCATCTTATCTACTGTCGCTCGCCTGTGGGACATAATGGGTTTCGTTGCTCCCACAGTCGCGTACGCCAAATTGTTAATAAAGCAGCTTTGGCAACTTAATTTAGATTGGGACGACATACCACCACCGCCAATTATTAAGATGTGGAGGCAATTCTGTGCTGAATTACCAGCTCTTAATGATTTACGTATCCCGCGACATGTTGGTGTATCCAAAAACTGTACTGCGTCACTCCTGGGGTTTTCCGACGCCAGCGAGCACGCATACGGTGCCGTAGTCTACATACATGTAAAGAGCGTCAATGGTAACACCGTCCAGTTGATTTATGCAAAGACTAAAGTCGCACCGACGAAACCACTATCTATTGCACGCCTTGAGCTTTGTGGAGCGGTTTTACTCTCAAAATTGCTTCGCAGAGTACTCGACAATTATTCTCTTGACCTTGCAATATCAGTCTATGCCTTTGTAGATTCAAAAGTAGCTCTGTACTGGATAAAGAGTTCGCCACACAAGTGGCAGACCTTTGTTGCAAACCGCGTTGTTCAGATTACCGACAATATTCGCGCTGATAACTTTTATCATGTCGCAGGTACTGAGAATCCCGCTGACATACTTTCACGTGGCGTTACGCCAAATAAATTAGTTTCAAACCCCCTGTGGCTCCATGGGCCTCAGTGGACTTCGTTAGATCCATCTCAATGGCCTCTTCGTACTTTAGACAATGAGGTTATTGCAAACATGCCTGAGAAGAAGATTTTGTCGCACACTGTGTGCACATCCGTCTGTAATTCTGCGATTTATGAGCTCGCATTCCGCATCTCTTCTTGGAGTAAACTTCTACGTATAATTGCGTACGTGTGTAAGTTTGCTAAATTATTGCCCCGCCGCAACACTACTGTAGTGACTGCTGATGATCTCAGTTTCTCTGAGGTTATAATCCTCCGCGCCCTGCAAAAACAGCATTTTGCAGTGGAATATTTAAATATTGAAGGTAACAAACCTTGCTCGCCCGCTTTCAATCGTTTAAGGCCTTTTATTGAGAATGGTTTAATCCGCATTGGTGGTCGTCTTTCGAACTCCGCATTAGATTACACGCAAAAACATCCAATTATACTCCCGCGCAGTGATCATGTAGTGAACATGATCATTGACTATTATCATATTAAAAATTTACACGCTGGGCCTGAATTGTTATTGTCATTGCTCCGTCAAAAATTTTGGATACTTTCCGCACGCCGCACTGTGAGAAGCAGAGTCTACAAGTGTAATATATGTTTCCGGCTTAGACCCCGTCCAACTTACCCTTTGATGGCTGATCTTCCCCATAGTCGTGTAAGACAAGCTATTAAGGCATTTACACACACGGGCCGCGATTATGCCGGTCCTATCGCATACACTCCTGTACGTCGTCGTGGTGTACGCAGCGAGAAGGCGTACTTATGTGTTTTCACATGCCTCACGACTCGAGCTGTACATATAGAAATCGCTACAGATCTTAGTAGTGCTAGTTTTCTCGCTGCGCTTAAACGTTTCCTCTCTAGACGAGGGCCGATTCAGTTTTTATATTCGGATAATGGAACGAATTTTAAAGGTGCCGCTTCGTATCTTCGCGATCTCTATAAATTTCTAAACGTTGAATACCGCCCAAAGCTTGAGCAAGAGTGTGCTGAGAATCGTATAACATGGAAGTTCATCTGTCCCAACTCTCCTCATTTTGGAGGCGCCTGGGAGAGTATGATCAAAGTCGTAAAAACGCATCTGTTCCGAGTTATCGGACATCAGTTACTTTCATACGAAGAGCTTAATACTGTTCTTGCGCAAATTGAGTGCTTGCTAAACTCGCGGCCCTTGACAGTATTAAGTTCTGATCCTGCAGAGCCTTCAGCTCTTACTCCGAGTCATTTTTTGAATACCGCACCTTTATTGTCATTACCCGCACCCAAAGTCAAATCTGACTCTACCAGTCTGTTACACAGGCATTCTTTACTGGATAAATTAGTTCAGTCGTTTTGGGACCGGTGGAGGACGGAATACCTTCACGGATTACAAGTTCGTCAGAAGTGGAACACCCCGTCTACGGCTATCGTACCAGGCATGGTTGTAATTATGATAAATGATAATGAACCGCCCCTTGCTTGGCCATTAGCGATTGTCGAGTCTGTTCATCCTTCGAAGGATGGCGTAGTTCGAGTAGTGACCGTGAGAACTACTAAGGGAACATATCTCCGTCCTGTTGCTCGTATTTGCCCTCTCCCAAGACAATAAATCACGATTATTTTGATTATAATTATTTATCTAAATTAGGAATTAAGTTTATATTTATATATATTAAAAAAGTATTAAACCGCAATATTATATTTATGTATACATTTTCTCGCTTACCAAGTAAGGTTAGTAGATGAGACATGCGCATTGAGCGCATCCTCTCACTTTATATACCGCTTATTTATTTGTTTTCCTTTTACTTTTATATTACGGTTGTCTTTTAAAGGTAACCCTTTAAGGGCGGGAGGAAATGGTAACGCCAGTTAACAATCTACTTTATCAACATTACATTACATATCGCATTGAGTTCGTCCTAAGTTATATCTACTTTATCAACATGACTAGTGCATATTTTTTGTTTCCTTCCTTCCTTCCCTTTCCTACCGCACGCGCTGCCGCCGGGGTGAAAAAGAGGATCTCGGCGCGCGTCAGTTTACTAAGTGTTATTTGTTTTCCTTTTAATTTTATATAATACGGTTGTCTTTTAAAGGTGACCCTTTAAGGGCGGGAGGAAATGGTAACGCCAGTTAACAATCTACTTTATCAACATTACATTACATATCGCATTGAGTTCGTCCTAAGTTATATCTACTTTATCAACATGACTAGTGCATATTTTTTGTTTCCTTCTTTCTTCTTTCTTTGTTGGGAAAGTTCACCATAATTTTTAATTTTAGTTTCTTATTGATACATATATTATGCTTGATAACACCTACCTACAGATTCATATAAATAAGTATGCTATAAGTACCTATGTCGTTTAAATTTTGAGATTTACCTCAAAACAGTTGCTTCCATTTGAGGGCGATTTGGTTAATCCATTTTTCGATAGTTTGAAGCTGATTTAGTACAGCCACTGCCTCTCTAATGGCTCTGCTGGAAGTAGGCTGGCTTACTTTGAAGTCCACATCCATTGTTAAATTTTTTGATAGGAGCCATGTGCGAAAAAATGTAACTCGCAGAGGAACTAACTACAAAAAGAGAATTAAAATAAGTAACAACTTTGGTACGGTACTGAGTTTACCATCTAGATACCTATTTACCTTTATTTCTACAGGAAATTAGCTTGAATATTGATGTTGTTGCCAAACAGGCTTTAAATCGTTCACAACAGCCAAGGCCAAGTCCGGGGTGAGTCTGTAAGTCGAATGGAAGTTTGCGTCCTCATACGGATTCGATAAATCGCGAAACCGTTTGTTTCGGATCATTGTTTGCATCCGTAGCTTCTCTTTTTCGTGGTTGCGGACTCGCCTATAAAGAATTAATGCTACTATGCCTGACATTGCTTATATCTGTAAAATTAGTGATAGAAAACTTATAAAAACACACCTTTCTTCCAAATATTCACAAAAATACAGTTTTGCAAATTAAGTGCAAATATTGAAATAATTACATGAAAATATGTTTTATACATAATTGCAATTAATTTATGTTACGTACCTTATACTTAGAAAATCTTATTTATCTCTTATAATTATCAATATTTAAGTTTTCGCCAGCCTTTCAGGGGTCTCGTAAAGTTTCCGATGCGAACTGTCACAATTCCCGAAAACGAATGTCAAATTCTTCCGAACGGCGAATGTGAATAGCGTTTCATAGTTTCCGTTCGAAAAGTTATCGAATCCGAGTCGATTTTCCTTTCTGAGACGATTGTGAATAGCCCTACAGGTCCACTTCCAGTGGGGCCACTTCTGGAAGAAAAATTTCATCCCAAAAAATCCCTCTTTCTCCATGTAGTCGGCCAGCTGCTGGCCCCTTGGGTTCCGTTACCCTATTCCAAATTTCCCTAACCTCAGCTCACCGCTTTTTCTCGTGCCTAGTTTTACGTTAAAGTTAAAACATAATTGAATATAATAAAGGAATTTCAAAAGGCAAGAGAGCATCGTGGAGGAAGCAATGCGAGGAAGTTGAGACTTTGCTTCGCAGTTCAAGACTACACAAATTGCTATCAAAAGCTAAACCTATTCAGATCGAGCTTCTTAAAAAGCCTGTCAGTAACTTCACTAATAGTAAAACCAAAACGTTGGAGTTACTAGCGTCAACCCATTTCCCAGGGTCACATGTGACTTCTGCCTTGAAATCTTTCAGAGCCCTACGAAAGTCATGTAATGAGGACTGATGTAGGGCTGCAAAGATAATTAGGCCAAACCTGGTGTAGTGCGCTGTTAATTCCTTTAAATCATTTAAAACAAGCTGGGAGGATGGAATAATTCCCGTCCGATAACAGAGGGGTGTCGATAACCTGTTTCCCTATCTGGTGAAAATCTTCAGGGCAAGTTTTCATGGGGATATATTCCAGAACAACGGACAATTTTTGAAAGTTCTTTTTATACATGAGGCGATACCCAGTCCCACTAACGTGATGGAGTTGCGGTAATTTCTAGGTATATTGAATTTCTATGGCAAATTCATAAAGAACATTTGTGATAAGTTATTTCCGTTGTATGATTCCAAAAAAAAAGATAAACAATGGAACTAATCATTGGATTGCCAAATTTCGTTTACTCAAATTAAAAAAAATACTATCCAGTGCCAAGGTGCTAGCGCATTATGACCCTAAGAAACGTTTAATTTTTTACTTGTGACGCAAGCGCGCGGGGAGTCGGGAGCGTCTTTTTCCAGGTAGATGACGAGAGCCGCAGCTAGCGGCCCCGGCCCATAGCTTTTGCATCGCGTCCGTTAAATAACGCTGTAAATAATTACTCCCAAATATTTTAATTATAATTGTTTTTTTCATGAATAAATTTCACCAATATAGGGGAGAAGTTTTACTCTAGCTACGAGGCCCATAAATTACAACCAGCAAGTTTACCGCAGAGGCAGATCTACGAAAACAGCCCTGATCAGTGTTATTGACAGGGTCGGAAAAGCACTGTTGGGTAAATAGCTCTTTGTGCCTTTCTATATATTGAGGGCACCTTCGACAGTAGCCCTACATCACTGCTGATTGAGGGCCTGACATCTAAACATATTGACTCCACAACAATCAAATGGGCAAAGTCGATGCTCTCAAACAGAAAGGCCAAAAAAAGCGCTGTTTCAAACTTCGATTGAGGTTGCAACTACAAGGAGCTGCCCACAAGGAGGTGTTTTGTCACCTCTTCTTTCGACTCTTGCGATTGACCAATTGCATTGAGATACTGGGTTATGCTGATGACCTTGTGATAATTGCGAGGGGCTTTTGCCAAAGTACTTTGTCGTCAATCATACAAAGAGCCCTAAACTTAATAAATTTTTACGTGGTAGAGCCATGCTGTAACTATACTAATTGTGTAGTTGTAGCACGAATGTGTCTATATGTGTAGGTAAGTAGATCGTTTATATTCACTTTGTAAAGATTGATGCTTATAAACTTATATAGATTAGTTTGTTGTCTTTAGAAAAACCTATTTCTCTAAAATTATGAATCCCACCATTTTAATCATTCACCATTCTTTTAATCTTCATGCTATTCTTAAAAATATCTTAGTATTTGTTTCTAAAGTTGATCCTCGCTTTTAACATAATATTTTTCTGCTTTTTTAACAGACGTTCTTAGTATATTACCTTAAAAAAATAATTATCTTGTGGCCTCTTCTCACATCTTAGTTTTCGGTTTTTTGTCACATTCGGTAGTGTGTCAATAATTGTAAATAATGTTTCCTTTATTTTTATTTTTCCATTAATTATTTTTTTATTTAAATAATTTTCCATTTTTTAAAATTTTACTAGTCGCGCTTTGCCGCAGTGCATTACTTGGCAGGGTCACCATGATTTTTTTAAATCTTTATTAATATAAAATACACAGATTTAAAATAATAATAAACATCGCCAAACTGTGAAACAGTTTGTTGGCGATAATGGCGCTCTTTTGTTATACATTAATATGTATTTTTGTTACATACATACTTATCTTAGGTATATTTATTACAATAAATATCTCTATCTTTAATTAATACTTATTATAGGTAGTACATTATACTTTTCATAGGAATGTATATTTCAGTCTTTTCTTTAATGTTACAGTGCTTATGTCTTTGAATGTATCTCTTATAAAATCTATTCTATTAAATATTAGCGGAGTTAAATATTGCCTAGTTCTCTTACCATAATAGTTTCTTGTATATGGTATCACATATTTACCCTTCTCAACTTGCCTGGTACGATATTTATGCGTTATAGGTTGTTTAAATTTATTTATTTCATATTGTTCTAAAGCAATTAGGTAATCTACCTTTTCATGCACTGGAAGTATTTTACATATATTAAATAATTTGTCATAATTTGTTTTATATTGTAATTTTTCTTTTTTACTTACCAAAAGAAAAAAATTTTTTTACCAAAATTTAATATCAAAAAAACTGAAGGTAGCCGGACTAACTATGACATTGGGACGTCAAACATCTCAGTCCCCCCGTGATCATGGGTGCTGTAGAGCACCCGAAACGTCGGGATAATAATAAAAATAAATTAAAGTAATTAAACGCGATAATATCCGTAAATAATAGTTTTATTCAATAAATTTATAATTATACCGTTATCATGTGCCCATTTAATTATGTTTTCTAAGTCCTCCTATGTGTATTTTTGTGCATCACTATTATTGGTTGAGTACATTAGGCACATGTCGTCTGCATACATAACCGTTTTACAATGCTTTATCACATTAATGACACTATTAACATGCATAATGTACCCAACTGGACCGAAAACCGATCCGGTAGTACCTCGTGTTCCAGGGGGTTGAATGCCTTTTTATAATCAATAAAAAGAGCAGCGACAAACTTACCCTCATTGAGATTGTTGTTGATATAGTCGGTGAATTGCGCAAGCGCAGTGTCCGTGCTGCATCCGCGACGGAACCCGTGCTACGCATCTGATATTATGTTATATTACTCTAAGTAACAACTTATCTGATTCACTATTATTTTTTCTACTATTTTATTTATTACCGATAATATAGCAATTGGTCTATAGTTACTATAGTCCGTGTGGCTCCCCTGTTTATATTGTTACGCGCTCAAATCGGCGGCACTAGCGCCATGTAGTCTCGAACCGAAGAACTAAACTTCTTGAAGTTTAAAACTCGAACTCTCGGTACCTTGCGCGTGTTTACTTGAACATTCTGGATATTTTGCTAATTTATATAAATAGGCGCTGCAAGATGCGATCGAGGTAGAGTTGAACTCGGCGACACAAGCGAAGCTTCGGAGCGGAATTAAGTGAATTAGTGTGTTTAATTATTAGTGTTTTTAACTTTAATTTGTGTAAAGTAAATTAAAGTGTTAATTTAGGTAATTCTATCGGCAATTTTTATTGTCACGAACCTCAAGCTCGTAACAATTGGTGTCAGAAGTGGGATAAAATAACGCCGATTTTACCTAAGGAGGAAACGGAGGGTGTCCGTACCCGAAGTCAACGCCAGCAGGAGACGGACCAACGAAGATTTGGTGGTGCAACGCCGCAGACGTCAGAGGGCCAGCGGCCGGCAACGGATGCCGGTCCGTCAGTAGCTCCTGCATCTGCAGCACCTGATTTAGGCGCCCTGATGGTGATGCTGCAGGAGCAGGCCCGCCGACAGGAGGAGCAGGCTCGCCAGCAGGCGGAACAGGTTCGTCAGTTGAAAGAGCAGCTTCAGAGTGGACAAGAGGAACAGGCCCGCCGACAGGAGGAACAGATGCTCCTCATGAAGGACCTTCATGCTACCTTTGGGAAAGAGATAAGGGAGGTGAAGGATAGGGTTGCTCAACATGACAACCGCCTGGTGGAAGCTTAAACCCGAATCGAAGAACATGAAACCCGAATCAACCATGTGAACAATCGAGTTGACAACTTGATGGCTGACGTGAAGAAAACGCTGAACGACCTCAAACTTGGGGATGGAACTACAGCTCCCGTAGTAGCTACAACATCTTCGCTACGTGGATTCAAAGTGCCGCCGTTCGACGGGACCTCTTCCTGGTCGGCCTACAAAATCCAGTTCGAGGCCGTCATGGAGGCGAACGGCCGGAATAAAAGCCAAGCCATGACTGCACTCACCCTAGGCCTGCGCGACCAAGCCTTAACTGTGTTGGAAGCTCTCGGTAAGAAAGTGACCTACGAGCAGCTTCTTGAGGCCTTGGAAGCGAGATATGGTGACGCTCATCTGGAACACGTCTTTCGCGCGCAGCTTAAAGATCGCGTGCAGCGCAGCAACGAAAACCTGCAGCAGTGGGCCCTTGAGGTGGAGAAGATGGTTCGAAAAGCATACCAGTCTGTACCTGCGCTCATTTAAGGGAACCTGGTGCAGACATTCATCGACGGCATCCGCGACCTGAAAGTCAGAGCTGCTGTGAGGCTCGGGCACCACGAGACGCTTAAGGACGCCTTGGCCCATGCACTGGAGGTAGAAGCCGTGCGGCAGGATCATGGTTCCCATCGCGTCAGGGAGGTTGCAGCAGCTACAGTTCGCGACCGCAACAAAGGATACAGCCCTAGGTGCTATGGCTGTGGGGAAAAGGGCCATCTTCGATCCAGCTACCCTAAACGAACCCTAGAAAGGGAAGGTAAACGATCCCAGGAGGGTAGTGCGGCCAATAGCACCGCCCAGCAGCAGCAGGGAAACGAGTAAAAGCCAGAACTGCGGGGCGGGTACTGGCTGATGTTAAAAGAGCCCCAAGGATCTCGATCTCACAAACCCATGATGGGAACAGTCTAATCATCAAGGGCGAGGTCAACGGAATGCCGTGTAAACTGACCATAGACACTGGAGCCTCTCGTACGGTTGTTAGTTCCCAACTTATAAGTCAGTTCCTTGGGGACTTCGCATACAACCGTGAATGCATTAATTTGGTAACAGCCACCGGTCAGCGTATACCCGTCCGTGGAGAGAAGGAGATGGAGTTGAAGCTTGGCAACGTGATCTACCTGCATGATGTCATCGTGGCTGATATAATGGACGACAGCATCCTAGGCCCAGACTTTATGAGGAATAATTGTTGTGAGATCGACGTTAAGCAAGGTGTTTTGAAATGTGGACAGGAGGAACTTTTTATGGAAGGTGCGTTACCAGGGAACGTGTACAGCATTAAGAAGATTGTTCTTCCGCCGAGATCGGAAACGATTGTTCCGGTTAGTCTTCCCCGAAACGCTGGGCAAGCTCACCGTTGTGTACTTGTGGAAAGGGTAAACAATGACCTTCCATGGAAAGTAGCTCGAACCTTGGTCAGAACCACTGACATTTCAAGAATACGTGTGCTGAACCTTTGCGACCGGGAACAGATTATAGAAAAAGGCACACTGGTGGGCACTTGTGAGGATGTGGATTGGTTACGTCGGTGCCAATATATATCGAGTGGGACCCCCAGCAAGGATTCAGAAACGAGAGTGACCACACTTTTGGAAGACTGTCGCAGTGTTCTCTCCCCGAACGAATTGGTCAAGGCGAAGAAGTTGTTACTCAAGTACGCCGATGTATTCTCGTCAAACGATGCTGACATAGGAAAGACTGGCTTAGTTCAACACAAAATAAACACAGGAGAGGAATTGCCTATCCGTCAGCGGCCAAGAAGGTTGCCAGTAGCACGTGAAAAGGAAGTGGAAACCATGATTGAGGGAATGGTGAAGGATGGTGTTATTGAACCTTCATCTAGTCCATGGTGTTCACCCATGGTGCTGGTAAAGAAGAAGGATGGCAGCATGCGGTTCTGTTTTGATTACCGCCGTCTGAACGACGTTACAAAGAAGGACAGCTATCCCATGCCAAGAATTGATGACACGTTGGACATGCTTACAGGAGTAAAATGGTTTAGCACGCTGGATCTAAAAAGTGGCTACTGGCAAGTTGAAATTGACCCTAAGGACAAGGAGAAAACTGCGTTCTCGACGGGAAGGGGTCTGTGACAATTCAAAATAATGCCGTTTGGGTTGTGCAATGCTCCAGCAACGTTTGAAAGGCTGATGGAACTTGTACTTACCGGGCTAATTGGCGATGCCTGTCTGGTCTACTTGGATGACACCTTGAAAACCTGGGACGCGTGCTCATAAAGATTCAGAGTGCCAATCTCAAGCTGAGTCCGAAGAAATGTTCACTATTCAAACGGCAAGTCAACTTTTTGGGGTATGTAGTGTCGGAAGAAGGTATCCGCACGGATCTGGAGAAGATCGCAGCTGTAAAGGATTGGCCGGTTCCAAAATTTATTATTTATATATATATACATATATATATATATATATATATATATATATATATATATATATATATATATATATATATATATATATACATCAAATTAGACCATTTCGACCTGCAGCAAGTAACAGCAAACAATCCTAAAAAGTTGGCCTCCTTCACCAAGCTTTTTATGAACGCAGAGCCGATAGCCTCGTACTGGTCATTATACTCATGAATACTCTCCATTAAAATTCAGAGGAATTTTGGTTTTTTCGAAGTATTTTTCGTAATATAAGACTGACAAAAGAGCACACAGTCCTCCCATTGATGATGACCAACGGCCACCTAAAAGTATCCTAGACTACTAGAAATTGAAATAAAGATACGTTGTCACTTTCAAAAAGGTTTCCAGTTATCTATAATCGTCATAAGAAACAGAGCAGCTTGAAAATACTAATAGAAGCTGTTATTATGTGTGCACGTTCCTTGGTTGTGTCGAGACATTTATGCTACAACGGTGATAAAAATAATGTCCTCCAGACCAAATTTTTGTCACCCCGACCGATCTTAACAGAGACCAGCCACATGCGCAGGACACGATTATAGTTCACAAGTATATGCGCAAACACAGGTGTGCTCTCTATTCCATCGCTGTCATATTAGGTCTTTACCTATGAAAACATAACGCTTATCAATAAAAAAATGACTAATTTTGAAAAAAAAATCCATGCTCTTAAAATGAAATTAATTTGAAATTAAAATTCTTGGCTAATCAAAAATTATTTTTTTTTGAAGTTTGCAGATGGGCAACTTCATAGATAAAAACTTATTATATCGGGATACCGATATCGTCTTTACGTACATTCCGCAGCACAGGGATTTACGTGCTTTACTTGGTTTGCGAAGCCAAGGGTTGAAACCCCGCTATCTTCATGAATTCGGACTGCTAATAAGAAATTCTTGATACAAAAACGGTTTGAAACGATAATTGATTTTTGGACCGATTCAAGATTTGATCCTGGGCCCTCATGATTAGAAGTCGCTCTAACGACCATTAGACCAACAAGACGGTGATAAAACTAATCCACCTACTAATTGTCACGTTTATGGTAAATCCTGTTATAAATAAAGAAGCCTATTAGACAATGAAATGTTTACAATAGTCCAAGTAAATTGTCTTACCTGCCCAAGCAAGCTGTAACTTTCAAAACTGAGTTAAAAATCAACTAGTTATGGTCGCGTACCATTGAATTAGATTTTCATTTTCACGAATGGGTCAGCTTGACCAGGAAAGGATCACGCTCTTATAGGATACCAGCGTAAAACAGCAGCTAAATGCTGCTGCATTTCGTATGGTGGGTGTAGAGAACCGTTACCCTTTTTACTGGAAACGAAGCATCCTATCTTAGTCCTCAGCATTTATATTTTATTTCTTAACACGTTGACTGCGAAACAAGGCTTGAAACACCTCGTCCGTGTCTCGTCGTTATAGCGGTAAGGAAAAACTTAAACTTCTCTGTCGTGCGAGAGGCGCAACTTCCGTTTGCTTCAGTCTAGGAAAGAGATAACTATATATCTGAGATGTGCTATTGATGGCGAGTTTTTTGGTATGGATCCTTAATACCGGATTTTTCGGGCCTCGTACCGCACTGAATAAATTAAAGTTTAAAACAGTGCGTTACGAGGTTGCGAACACCTCGTACCCCACACACCTCGTACCCCACACAACTCGTACCGCACCCTACGCTAGCTTTACGCGGTTAGTGTTGTGCAAAACGTTGAACGCTGCACCCGCGACGATATAATAAGATGTCGAAACGTTGCCGAAGAAAGTTAATTAATAATATTATTGATGATGAAGAGGAATTGGGTGGTCATCAGATTTATTTTTCAGAACCCGTCCAAACAATCCACATCATCTCGAAAAAGGATCAAAGAAAATGAGATGTGTAGGATGCTACAAAAAACTTCGCACCTTCTTATCAAGTCGTGAGGCTGACAAAAATGCAAAGAAAATTCTCACAGAATGTATCAGTTGCAAAAATATTATTGTTTAACATGTTTTAATAAAAAGCATCCATAAGTACAATTAAATAAAATCGATATTTTTTTCCTATCACTAAAAAATATGAAAAACTGCCCTTTTTCAGTGCGGTATGGGGTACATAAGACCCCACATTTTATTTTGCATATAGAATCTAAACTAAATAATTCGCCCACGGGCAGCAGCAGATTTAGGTTAATCAACTAATTGATAATAATAATCGCGACAAAAAATGTACAATTCGTCTTCTTTGGCGCCAAAAAAAGGATTTTTGTCTTCTGTGGGCGGTGGGGTTTAATAAGCCTCGTGCCGCTACAACCTCTGGTTCAGAACGAGGTTTCAAACGTCTCGTAACGCAGTAATGGAAAGTACAGATAAATCAGTGCCGCTGCGAACGTGTTAATCGTGGATAGATATAGATGTTTATGGGCCACAGCATCCACTCACCATCAGGTGCTCGTTTTTCGCTCTTATTCTATAAAAAATATATAAAGCTAACGATCATAGCTTGAACTACCCCTATTTATTCTATTTATTCTCTTATAGTATTTCTAAAATGAATCCTGAAATAATATTTCTAAATTTGTAGTAAAATGTATTTTAGTACTTAAAGATTACGTTAACAAAATACCAATGTGTTATTTATTTACAACTTGTTATCGGCTGACATGGATCGGACAGTCTGACTGACATCAAAGCGAAACCTATTATGGAAAATTTCCATTATAAGGCTTGATTAATGTTGATCGTTGTAATCATTCCAAACCCTAATGAAGTAAAAACAAAAACGTTTTCTAAATTGATATACAACAAAAGTAAGCGGAAATTATTTTGTTAAATAAAAATCTCCACGTTTTTCAGATAAAATATAGAGTAGATCACTCTTGGTATTTTTTTCTATATATTCGTCAAGTTTTATAACAATCCCTTTAACTATACGTGGTAGAGCCATGCTGCAGTTATGCTGGTGATATAGTTGTAGCACGAATGTGTCCGCTCGACCGTGGAAGGTCCACGCTCTCACAGAATACCAGCGTCAAAAAGTAGCTTAATGCTACTGTGTTTCGTATGGTGAGTGTAGAGAACCGCAGACCCTTTTTACTGGAAATGAAGCATTCCATCTTAGTCCTCACGGGTAACAACGCATCTGCATTTTAATTCGTAATCGAGGATAGATGTAGATATCTATGGGCCACAGCAACCACTTACCGTCAGGTGGGCTGTGTGCTCGTTTGTCACCCTATCCTATATAACTATTACAACGATTATCTCAAATAGACGTACAGACAGAAAGACAAAAGTTTTGAAAATGATGAGCTCGAGAAAAGTACTATTTGGATATTGCAGACAGACCCTTTAATTTCACCTATATGTTTAGATTTAATGCCTTAAAAAAAGTCATGCATTATTTTTATACTGTACCTAATATCAATATAAAATAATGTGTCTTAATTAGTTTTAAGAGCATCTCCTCTCAAAACGGTTTTCGTATTTTTATACGGATCTTAGCTGATCTTCAATATAATTCATTCATCATTTATTCATTACAGTTTACTGATAAAGTGTTATCATTTATTGGCGACTTAGTAGCCGTGGCTTGGTCAACCGCGGTGGGGTAGAGGAACCTCCTTTTTTGTCCTCTTCCTAGGAAGCGCCGCCATTAGGCGGTAGCAATGGTGAGGTCACGCATGTGTACTAAAGTATCCCTGTGCTCCTGCCAATATGCGGCGTAGGCGAAGAACAAATGGGGTTTTAGTCAGTGCGGGTCCAACATAATAACAACAGTTTATTTTTATTTTCAAGTTTTTATTCAAAAGACGTTGCTACCTATCTCCTAGTATTTTAACCTCTAACTCTGACAGGGAGTGGTGGATATTTCTACATCCTCACTTCTTCTCTTCTTATTTATAGTATAGAATAACAGTTACGCTTTTCTAGTCCATTTTATTTACAATGAACCTGTTTAATAAGAGGGTACTGTGGCACATAGACACCTAACTCTGTCATCGATGAAGTGTCAAATACAGATGTGTTGTCAACCCTGAAGACTAGAATAAAACGGAAATAAAAATAAAAATATCTGTGTTTCTGTACACACACCGTATGAAACATAGCAGCATAAATTACTATTTCACTGTAGTATTTTGTAAAAGCGTGGGCCTTCTAAGGCCAAGTCAAGCCATCAGTGCTACAGCCATAATACAGCTACAGCGTAGCTTAAAGACGTAGAAACTGGTACAGAACTTTTTTTGCAATTAGTTCATCAAACCCTTAGTACAGAGTCGAATGAAAACAAATTGAAATGTAAATAAACTTTAAAAATAATTTTTATTATAAGTTAATTTGCTTTCAAAATTAACATTTGTACTTAAAGTAGGGGATCAAAGTACAACCAACTTAAATATTTAAGTCAGACACACTGAAACGAGGGTTTAAATAACGAAAAGAGAAGCTTAGTATACAGTTTTATTCATATAGTATATATATTAAGCAATGATTCTTATGTTATTAGATGCTTGTGTTAAGTGAATTAACATTTAAGTTCTTCTTGTTTCAAAGGATTAGGAAAAAAATCCCTAAAATTTTAAAATGGCAAACGGGTAATTTTATTATTTTACTTACTAACAGTCTTCAAAAAAGGAAGAGATCCTATATTCCACACGCAAAATTTTGTCTGATATCGCTGAACCATCCATCCATTATAGCCTATAAAAGTATAGTTCTGTAAATAGGCCCCTCTTATAGATTGTTTCATCGGGAGGACCTTTTTTAACTAAGCAGAATATACTTTTATAGTTTTGAAGTCTGAATAATTTTTTTAAATATTAACAAGAAAGTTAAAAGATCATTCAAACAGCCTGCTGATGGGCGTGCTGAGTATCAATATTTATTAATCCGCTTAGTTGACTGGCATCCTGCCACCGTGAAATGGTGGTTTAAGAATATCCGCTTCCTCATATCGTCCCACGATTGTCCTAAGAGAAGACATAGGGAAATTGAAATAACTCACAATAATTGAAAATGCGCTTTCAATCCGCCCGCCAAGCGTGAAAACCATGGCGTAACGATCTATGAAAGAGACCTATGTTCGGCTGAGGACTTTTCAAACTGTATTAGATGTTTAAAAAATTGTTTAAATTTTCAATGTCGTTTTCGTGCCAAACAATAAAACCTAAAAAACTTTAGTATAAAATTACTCACATTATGGCTATACTTGACTCAAAACAAGAAAAGAAGTAGGTAGCCCTCTTATCACTAGCGGTCACATCAATCACGGACGTGCTAGTTCCATTAGCAGCCCCTAAACAGATAGTTTTGACAATAAATTAAACAAATACAAAGTCACATCATCAAGTTTCTATGATGTAAGTGCTGTTAGCCTGTTGACGTTTATAGCGGAATATTCGGAATTTACTCAGTTCCGGCACCTCAAATGCAATTCCGGGCCTATTTGGGTTACTCTCGAGATTGTTGTGATAGTTAATTTTTGTTATATAATAGAGCTACACTGCAGCTGTATTATGACTGCAGTACGAATAGGTGAGGTTAACTGAGGGAGGACTACGTTCTCTCAGATAATAATGTCCTCCAGACCGAACTTCAGTGACGGTGGCCCGCTTCAACGGAGACTAGCCATCGACGCACGACAGGATTAAAGTGCCCAAGAGTATGCGCAAGCACAAGTGCACTCCCTATTCCCTCAATCTCATAGTTCGGCAAAAAATATTGGATGGCAAACTGACACAGACAAAGACAGATCAGACGCATGGCCCACGGCTTTACATGCTTCTCGAGGCACGGGGGTGAAACACCACCAACTTCTTAACTCCGGACAGCTACTAAGAAATCCTTAACGGGAAAACTTAAGAACTGAATTTTTTTGGACCCACTCGTTATTTGAACCCAAAGCCCCATGATCGGAAGTCGCATATACGACCACTAGATCGACGAGGCTCTCTCAGATAATGCAATACGCGAAAGGGATCTCCCTTCTTTAAAAATTACCAACGAGTCATTTCATCTTAGTCGTTGTAGAACTCATTGCAGATGTCCATGACCAGTGGTGGCAGTTACCACTGCTTGGTGGTCTATCACTGTTTGTTTTACTAGGAGTTTCTTTCTCGTTTACCCTTTTTTGTGGATTCGTTTACCACCGGCAATTTTTTCGGACCAATACGACTTAGGGACCTTCAAAAAAAAATCTTATTCCTTTCTAAAAGTCCGACAACGCACCTGCAATTCCCTTTATATTGCAGTCGCTCATGAGCCGTAGTAACTTACCATCAGGTGAACTGCATGTTCGTTTACCTCTTCTTCTATAAAAAAATCGGAGACAATTTATTTTATAAAAAATATTTTCAAGGAAATCTCCAAGCTCTTCGTATAAAATATAGCCAAAATCACGAGGCACGAGGGTGAAACAACGGCTATTTGCTAACTCCGTGTTGCTACTCAGAATAATGGGGCAGAAAAACTCAATAACTGAGTTCTATTACAATCAGCAGTAGCGTTTACGACTATTAAGATCTAAAGGCAGTCAAATACAATAATATAACTTTTTACTTATTATTAAAATATTATTAAATTTAATTAATTTTTTACTTATTATTAAAATATAATAATAATATATCAACCATGAAAGTTGATATACATATACATAAAAAATAAATAAGTATAATATTCTTCAATAACGTAATAGACAAAATTTACTTATTTAATAATCGTAGACAATGCTAGTTTCTTTATGAAAAACATTTTCTTTTAAAGTATTTTTATTCTTTTGCCGTTATCAGAATCACTTAGCAATCGTGCTCTTAAAAGCTTTCGGTAGATTATTCAATATATGCCTCAGTTGAATTTTGTCATATAAATATTTATAACGGCTTTTAAATACGGTCCATTTGTATATAAACTTTACATTGACAAAGATATTATCGCGTTACAATTTAAAATTAATACTGTATAAAACGCATTTTCCTCTTTTCTTCTCTAACAGTCTTCCTTATCAAAGTGATTTTTTTGGTGCTTTTACTCCACTAACACATGTCACATTAATAATTTTTGCAATTGTTTTGTTTTATTTTTATTTGGTTTTACTGCAAATATCCATAATTCTAAGTCGGTACTTGTAATCTAAAGTGGCAATGGGCCGACCATGTACCGACAATCTCTTCATCGATTGACGAAAGATTCTCGACTGACAGCCTCGTACCGGTACCGAAGTGTAGGACGTCCGCATATTTTTTTTATAGAATAGGGTGAGAAACGAGTACACGGTCCACATAAAGGTAAGTGGTTGCTGTGGCCCGCAGACATCTGCATCTATCCACGATTACGAATCAAAATACAGATGCGTTGTCACACGTGAGGACTAAGATGGAATGCCTCGTTTCCAGTAAAAAATGGGAGTATTAGATGGAGTATCACATCCGTCCATCACACCGCCTGCCAAGCGTGGCAATTACGGTAAATATTAAGAAGTAATGGGGAGAATGAGGTTACGCCAGAGCAATGGACATTGAAAAATGTAATGAATGAATGATTGAATTACTTAATCTGATAATCTGTTAAAATGTTGGAACCTACATTTTGTATAGTCTAGATTTGTTTCGGAAATAAAAAAGTAAATCGAATTAATGGCCAACGCTACGCTTCGTTTTCCGTTACTCCACAAAATCGCTCTCAAGAACATTTCTCCCATGGGTTGTCAGTCGAACTATAAGGCAGGCCCATTGTCAGTTTTTACGTGGTAGAGCCTTGTTGCAGTAATATTAGTAGTATAGTTGTAGCATGAATGGGTTTGCTCGAACGGGGAAAGACCACGCTCTCACAGAATACCAGCGTCAAATAGTAGCTTAATGCTGCTGTGTTTGGTATGGTGAGTGTAGAGAACCGGAGACCCTTTTTACTGGAAACGAGGCATTCCATCTAAGTTCTCACAGTTGACAGCGGATCTGCATTTTGATTCGTAATCGAAGAAAGATGTCGGTATCTATGGGCCACAGTAGCCACTTGCCATCAGGTGGACTGTGTGCTCGTTTGTTACCCTAACCTGTAAAAAAAAATGCATCATACGAATCGGTTGGGCTATGCCGGTTACTCTGTTTCTACGCCTTTCACGCGGATATTTAATGTTCGGATATCTAAGTCTATCACGGTAGCTGACCGTTAAGATGCCTCGTGTAGAAGTGAAACACGTATCGAATTATCGTCGATGGTGTGTATTTCCTAAAATAGTGTTGTTGGGAGTAGTGGTGCTGGGATTACTGGCGACTGGATTAGACGGCAATAGAGAGAGGGCGGAAGGTGCTCTTCAAACTAGGTTAGACACATCATTTTATTTTATTGAACGGATGATTACAAAGTAACTATTAATATATTCAGTATAATGGATTTCCGCAAAATAGCGCCTGATTCTATTAATTACAAATATACAATTTTGTTTTCCGGGTGAGTAATTCTCACCTAAATGCAATAAAAAGTAGATTTGCAGCCTATAAGTAGCAGTCTATGTTACATATTCCACTGATGTGCACAGGCCTCTCACTTCTTTCATTGAGAATTTTGCCACTACCCCAAACCGTGTAAGCGGACATCACACGTCTTAATTTTTTCACCTCACGATGCTTTCCTTCACCACCGGGCACGTAGCAAATCAGCGCTTAAAATTGAATTTAACAATTAACTTCGTGCCGGCGAGGATCGAACCCATGTAGCTGTCTGTAAAAGTTACGGCGAGTGAGCCTTTGAGCTATCATGGATTTAGGGCACCCGACAAACCCAAGTTTATATACTATCGAGTAGTGATGGGTAGTATAAAGAACAGTACCAAGGTTCCATCGCTCTACCTTTACCTTACTAACCCACCTGCTCGGCATGACTAAATCTTTTCAATTCACTATTTTAGTTTTTTTTACAAAGGCTTAAAGAAATTACATAGTAATTTTTAAATGAAGCAAAATACGTTTAAATTTATTTTCTCACTTAGTTAACTTAATTTAGGCAAGGTTGTCATATCCAATGATTTACGAAATTAGAAGGAATTTTCCTCTCTCAAAGAGGAAATGTTCTTGTACATAGTTTCAGAACATAATATTATCGCTTACTTACATAAGAATTTTATATGGATAGCTAAAATATTCAGGTTAATCAAACTCTATACTCTTTCATCCAACTTGCTCTGTATACTTGTTGCGTTCCATGGATTCCCTATTAATATTTAATTGACATTATAAAAACCATGATTCGTCCGAGAACATTTTTCTTGACCAATAATTTAGCGTCTAGTACTGCCGTGCATGTATTTGTTCTTGCAACACAATGTTGCCTCCCCAGTTTAGGGTCATTTGCGAGTTTTTATTGCTTCAAACCAGAGTCAAAAAGACATTGCTTTAAATTTTAAGCTAATTATTATTTTATTAGTACAACTGCCGCTATAAACCGATTTCATAGTAATTTTAAAACCAGCAGAGTTGTGACAGTACCGTGCACTTGAGTCTTTCCATTCCGTAGCTCTGTATATAAGTTAATCTACCGTATAGTCGACACAAGTTCACCAACGTTCTAGGTTATAACCATCATTCCAGTCTTCAAGTAATGTGACCGTTCTTATACATTCGTATCTTATATACTCGTATTTATAAAATTTCATATTAGACTAACTTGTTGGTACAGGTATAGTGGTCGAAAACGCGACGCTGATGTTGAGGTTCTGGGTTAGATTCCCTTGTCGAACGAAAAAATAATATAGTATTTTCTATAAAGACATTATCAGATTCCAGTAGCATTCAGTATTTCACCCCGTGCCTCTGAAAACAAATAAAGCCGTTGGTCTTGCGCATAATCTCTTTCCGGTAATGCCGGGTTGCCCAAAATGACCGGAAAAGTCAGACTATGAATGTACAGTGATGGAGAGTCTACCTGTGATGGAGATACACTACACTTTAATCATTGCATTACAATATTAAACAAACACTATAATACTGTCTTGTAGTGGAGGCGTAAGAAAATCCACAACCTCATATGGTTCCGTGGATATCATAAAAGGCGACAGAGGGTAAAAGTTTCTGTTAAGAGCACAAATAACAAAATTGAGTTTTCCAACACGCCGGCCAAGCGTGGGAGTTATGGCAAATACGATCTATGTCTACATGGATCCCCATAAAATATTCAATGCGTATGTAATGTATTAACAGCATTTGGTAATTTTTTTAATGTCAAGAAATACGATATGGCAAGTATTACAACTAGGGGCTATATTAAGAATTTCAGTTACAGTCACAGTCACACATCAGTCACATTAAGCAAATGGGAATTTGTGTGTTTCGCCACCAAAATGTAATAAATCTAAGTAACGCAAATTATTGAGTTACAATTTTTTGCCTACGGTATGGGGCTGTCATACAGTTGAATAGTGAACCTAGTGAATATTTGTGTTCTCAAAAATTGATGTTTTTATTTATTCATTCTTTATTGATAACAAGAGAATACCTTGGTATGAGGCATTCTCTACTCGTCAATTAATGGAGTGCACCACCGTGAACCACCACAAACATAGAGTGCATCGTGAGAAGCTGTTTTTCCTGCAGTGAAGCAATTAAATAAAATGCAATGGAAATGTGACCTAAGTTAGCTGTCATAGGACTTTAGTATCTGACCATATTGTATCATATTGAATATATGTTATGATTAAATAATAAAAAACATACGTTTTATTCAAGGTCTTAATAGAGATGTTTGTACGAAAAATAGTTATATTAAAGTAAATATTTAAATGTGTTTCAAACGATTTCCTTAGTTTTTACGTACAAGCTTAAGTTGAGATAAGTTAAAATTGGAAATAAAAATAAAACACTACGTTCAAAGAATTATGACGTGGATCCTAGCTAATTAATTTTTAATATTTTTTCTATAAAATCAGATTTAAAAAACCACAAATCTTTGCAAAAATACATCCATTCTTGCCATAGATAATAATATGTTGTGTTATAGACATCAAAGAAACACCCTAATTTCAATAGAGAAGGCGGCTGGAAAATACCACACATTTGAGATCCTGTAATTAAAAAATTAAATCCACACCCATACCACTGCAAAACTTCAAGATATAGTATGCTTATTCTGCGTAGATTGGACCAAAGTTTATAATTATTAAAAGAAAAAGGTACTCCTGGTTAACTCTGACGTCGAAAGGAAAAACGCCAAGAGTTTAATTGAATAATAGGGTATATAGATAAAATAGAAATAGAGACATAAGGGTGTATGCTACCAAAATATTTGAGCGAGATAGTTTCACAATAAATGTTTTTATATACCATTTGTTAACGACAAGACGTCTATTTTTCATTGCTGACCTGTGGCTAATGATTTCACCATCGTCCATAAGGATAAGAGGGTCGATATTTCAAGAAGAGTTGAGTACGCGGTGAATGATGTCACTCATTTATTAATGGAAATGAGTCGTGAATAACTAATTAGCTTACGTAGTAAATATTTTTAATAGCAGCTTTGTAAATATAAGTACTTAGTGGAGCTATACTGCTGCGATATTATGGTTGTGTCATAAATGGGTCTGCTTGACCAGGGAAGGACGCTCTCAAAGAACATAGAATTTGATGATAGATGATGTCATTTGTCAAATTGCATTTTGATTCGGGAATTTGATATGTCCGTGCTATGAGCCACAGCATCCATTTACCAACTGGTAGATTGGGTGCTCGTTTATCACCCTTTTCTACAAAAGAAAACTACAATAACGTGTTAATGAATAAATGAGAAGTAAATTGTTATGTTTATACATTTTAACAATGTGAAATCGACTTTGAAATATTATCAAAAATATCGATTACTAACATAGAAATTGCATAATACCAATTTATACTAGTATGTTTAATATATTTTAATAATTTGAAACAGGTTTTTATAGATAAGAACAGAAAACATTCAGTGTTTTAAAATTACTTTCATAATATCTTGTTTTAATATCTGATATACGACTCTGGTGTTGCTAGCAGCGATTGCGATTCCCTCATTAAATGAGTATTTACGTTTTAGTCAATTTTTTTATCTATAAAAAGAGTTTAAAATTTGAGATGTCGAAACTAACAGACAAACAATCCTTCACATTGATAATATTAATTATATTATCTTTGAAATATACAGAGGCACAATTTCATCATATTATGTATGTTTTATCTTCGTAATTTTCGTTTCTATGCTTAATATATTATTTGCAAGTTTGTTAGTTATCTGTATTCGGAACAAAAAGGGAACGTTTTATCATTTAATATTAAATTTTACGTAAGCAAATTAAACATAAGACGATACTACGAACTTTGCGGGTTTTATCCCTCGACGCACTTAGTATTTCATTACATAGAAAAACTTTATAATGAAGAACTTTGTGCAGTCATTATCATGGCTGCAGCAAATTATCTATATATATATATATATATATATATATATATATATATATATATATATATATATATATATCTCAAATGCTAGATTTGGACCATTTCAACGTGCAGCAAGTAACAGCAATCAATCCTAAAAAGTTGGCCTCCTTCACCAAGCTTTTTATGAACGCAGAGCCGATAGCCTCGTACTGGTCAACATCGTGTGGTCATACTCATGAATACTTTCCATTAAAATTTAGAGGAATTTTGGTTTTTTCGAAGTATTTTTCGTAATATAAGACTGACAAAAGAGCACACAGTCCTCCCATTGATGATGACCAACGGCCACCTAAAAGTATCCTAGACTACTAGAAATTGAAATAAAGATACGTTGTCACTTTCAAAAAGGTTTCCAGTTATCTATAATCGTCATAAGAAACAGAGCAGCTTGAAACTACTAATAGAAGCTGTTATTATGTGTGCACGTTCCTTGGTTGTGTCGAGACATTTGTGCTACAACGGTGATAAAAATAATGTCCTGCAGATCGATTTTTGTCACGCCGACCGATCTTAACGGAGACCAGCCACATGCGCAGGACACGATAATAGTGCACAAGTATATGCGCAAACACAGGTGTGCTCTCTATTCCATCACTATCATATTAGGTCTTTACCTATGAAAATACAACGCTCATCAATATAAAAATGACTAATTTTGAAAAAAATCCATGCTCTTAAAATGAAATTAATTTGAAATTAAAATTCTTAGTTAATCAAAAATTATTTTTATTTGAAGCGGTCAGTACTGCAGATGGGCACATCATAGATAAAAACTTATTAGGTCGGGATACCGATATCGTCTTTACGTACTTTCCGCAGCACAGGGATTTACAAAAAACTTGTAGTATTTGTAAAATGAATCCTGAAATAATATTTCGAAATTTGTAGTAAAATGTATTTTAGTACTTAAAGATTACGTTAACAAAATACCAATGTGTTATTTATTCTGAAATTAAAAATACCAATGTGTTAGTTATATTAAAACTTGTTACCGGTGACATGGATCGGACAGTCTGACTGACATCAGAGCGAAACCTATTATGGAAAATTTCCATTATAACGCTTGATTAATGTTGATCGTTGTAATCAGTTCAAACCGAAGTAAAAACAAAAACATTTTCTAAATTGATATATAACAGGAGTAAGCGGAAATTTTTTTGTTAAATAAAAATCTCCACGGTTTTCAGATAAAATATAGAGTAGATCACTCTTGGCATTGTTTTCTTTATATTTGTCAAGTTTTATAACAATCCCTTTAACTATACGTGGTAGAGCCATGCTGCAGTTATGCTGGTGATATAGTTGTAGCACGAATGTGTCCGCTCGACCGTGGAAGGTCCACGCTCTCACAGAATACCAGCGTCAAAAAGTAGCTTAATGCTACTGTGTTTCGTATGGTGAGTGTAGAGAACCGGAGACCCTTTTTACTGGAAACGAGGCATTCCATCTTAATCCTCACGGGTGACAACGCACCTGATTAGTAACGAGGGTAGATGTAGATGTCTATGGGCCACAGCAACCACTTACCATCAGGTGGACTGTGTGCTCGTTTGTCACCCTATCCTATATAACTATAACAACGATTATCCCAAATAGACGGACAGACAGAAAGACGAAAGTTTTGAAAATGATGAGCTCGAGAAAAGTACTATTTGGATATTACAGACAGACCCTTTAATTTCACCTATATGTTTAGATTTAATGCCTTAAAAAAGTCATGCATTATTTTTATACTGTACCTAATATCAATATAAAAACTAAAATAATTTGTCTTAATTAGTTTTAAGAGCATCTCCTCTCAAAACGGTTTTCGTGTTTTTATACGAATCTTAGCTGATCTTCAATATAATTCATTCATCATTTATTCATTACAGTTTACTGATAAAGTGTTATCATTTATTGGCGATTTAGTAGCCGTGGCTTGGTCAACCGCGGTGGGGTAGAGAAACCTCCTCTTTTGTCCTCTTCCGAGGAAGCGCCGCCATTAGGCGGTCGGCAATGGTGAGGTCACGCATGTGTGCTAAAGTATCCCTGTGGTTCTGCCAATATGCGGCGTAGGCGAGGAACAAATGGGGTTTTAGTCAGTGTGGGTCCAACATAATAACAACAGTTTATTTTTATTTTCAAGTTGTTATTGAAAAGACGTTGCTACCTATCTCCTAGTATTTTAACCTCTAACTCTGACAGGGAGTTGTGGATATTTCTACACCCTCATTACACGGTTATCTTTTTATTTATAGTATAGAATAACAGTTACGCTTTTCTAGTCCATTTTATTTACAATTAACCTGTTTAATAAGAGGGTACTGTGGCACATAGACACCTAACTCTGTCATCGATGAAGTGTCAAATACAGATGTGTTGTCAACCCTGAAGACTAGAATAAAACGGAAATAAAAATAAAAATATCTGTGTTTCTGTACACACACCGTATGAAACATAGCAGCATAAATTACTATTTCACTGTAGTATTTTGTAAAAGCGTGGGCCTTCTAAGGCCAAGTCAAGCCATCAGTGCTACAGCCATAATACAGCTACAGCGTAGCTTAAAGACGTAGAAACTGGTACAGAACTTTTTTTGCAATTAGTTCATCAAACCCTTAGTACAGAGTCGAATGAAAACAAATTGAAATGTAAATAAACTTTAAAAATAATTTTTATTATAAGTTAATTTGCTTTCAAAATTAACATTTGTACTTAAAGTAGGGGATCAAAGTACAACCAACTTAAATATTTAAGTCAGACACACTGAAACGAGGGTTTAAATAACGAAAAGAGAAGCTTAGTATACAGTTTTATTCATATAGTATATATATTAAGCAATGATTCTTATGTTCTTAGATGCTTGTGTTAAGTGAATTAACATTTAAGTTCTTCTTGTTTCAAAGGATTAGGAAAAAAATCCCTAAAATTTTAAAATGGCAAACGGGTAATTTTATTATTTTACTTACTAACAGTCTTCAAAAAAGGAAGAGATATTATATTCCACGCGTAAATTTTATCTGATATCGCTGAACCAATTTCTACGATCTTTTATTAATATCGATCCATCCATCCATCATAGCCTATAAAAGTATAGTTCTGAACATAGGCCCCTCTCATAGATTGTTTCATCAGTAGGACCTTTTTTTACTAAGCAGAATATACTTTTATAGTATAAGCTCGTTTTGCGTAAATCGGACCAAAAATTAATATTCAAAACTGAAGGTAGCCGGACTAACTATGACATTGGGACGTCAAACATCCCAGTCAACGTCGTGACCATGGGTGCTGTAAAGCACCCGAAACGTCGGGAATTAAAAATAAGTAAAAGTAGTGAAACAAACGCGATGAAATCCGTAAATTTAGTTTTATTCAATGTGTAGTGTTCACGTAAATTTAAGAAATCATTACCTTTATAGTTTTGTAGTCGATTTATTAACAAGAAAGTTAAAAGATCATTCAAACAGCCTGCTGATGGGCGTGCTGAGTATCAATATTTATTAACCCGCTTAGTTGACTGGCTTCTTGTCACCGTGAAATGGTGATTTAAGAATATCCGCTTCCTCATATCGTCCCACGATTGTCGTAAGAGTCGACATAGGGAAATTGAAATAACTCACAATAATTGAAAATGCGCTTTCAATCCGCCCGCCAAGCGTGAAAACTATGGCGTAACAATCTATGAAAGAGGCCTATGTTTGGCTGAGGACTTTTTAAACTGTATTAGATGATTCAAAAATTGTTTAAATTTACAATCTCGTTTTCATTCAAAACAATAAAAGCTAAATACAAAACTTTAATACAGAAGAAGTAGCCCTCTTATCACTAGTGGTCACGATCAATCACGGACGTGCTAGTTTCATTAGCATCCCCTAAACAGATAGTTTTGACAATAAATTAAACAAATACAAAGTCATCTCATCAAGTTTCTATGATGTAAGTGCCTAGTACCTGTTAGCCTGTTGATGTTTATAGCTATATTCTGAATTTACTCAGTTCCGGCACCTCAAATGCAATTCCGTACCTAATCGGGTTACTCTCGAGATTGTTGTGATAGTTAATTTTTTATATAGTAGAGCTACACTGTAGCTTTATTATGACTGCAGTAAAAATGGGTGGGGTTAACTGAGGGAGGACTACGTTCTCTCAGATAATAATGTCCTCCAGACCGAATTTCAGTCACGGTGGCCCGCTTCAACCGAGACTAGCCATCGACGCACAACAGGATTATAGTGCCCAAGAGTATGCACAAGCACAAGTGCACCTTCTATTCCCTCAATCTCATAGTTCGGCAAAAAATTATGGGACAGCAAACTGACACAAACAAAGAGAGATTACACGCATGGCCCACGGCTTTACATGCCCATTACAGGCACGGGGGTGAAACACCGCCAACTTCTTAACTCTGGACAGCTACTAAGAATTTCTTGACGGGAAAACTCAATAACTGAATTTTTTTGGACCCACTCGGTATTTGAACCCAAAACTCCATGATCAGCAGTCGCATTTACGACCACTAGATCGACGAGGCTCTCTCAGATAATACAATACACGAAAGGGGTCTCCCTTCTTAAAAACTACCAACGAGTCATTTCATCTTAGTCATTGTAAAACTCATTGCAGATGTCCATGAGCAGTGGTAACTATTTACTGATCAAAATCTGTGCATTGTTTTATTACATTTTATACGAGCTCGCATACTATCTTACATAATAAAGGTGCTTATAGAAAAGTAACTTCTTTATCGACGTAGTGGAAAGAATTTGTTTGACATTTAAAAACAACGTCACGTTTTCTTGTAGCGTTCGCTGTCGGGGCTGCATGAGTATACTATTGCTGAACCTACTTGTATAAAATAAAAATTAAGGAATATCATATTCCTTGTCGAAAAGAAGTTTCACTTCGTACGTGTGTACAAAATAACACACACAGTTTTTTGACATTTTTGTGTGTGGATATAAATAAATTTGGAACAGTAGCAAATATACTTTTGTTAACAATATGGAGATTTTAAATATGTAAATTATTTTGTTTTGTAAAGCCCATAGTAAAGAAAAATCAACTACGATATTAAAGTTATATGAGAATATGTGAATTCACATGTTATATAATTTCACCCCCGGTGACGAAGAATCCCTCGCTGAGCATCTGCGCCCAAACTCCTCTACTCTTCCTAAGTGTGGGTGCTCAGGCTCATATTCTCGTATTCTGGGGGGGGGGGGCGGGGGGTTCCCCTCGAGACTAAACCTGCTCGGGGCAAACGGAGTAATAAGTCAAAATCACCCCTTGCCACGCTATCATCATATATCAGCATCAGGGGACTTCGTTCAAACCTTAACGTAGTCCACTACCATCTGGAAATGGCGAAGCCGGCCTTGCTCTTTCTAACCGAGACACAAGTGTCCTCTCCGGCTGACACTTCATATCTCTCCTAACTGGGGTACGGATTAGAACACTCTTATGTGCCCGGGCTGGCGTTTGCGTGTACGTCAGAGAGGACATCTGTTTTCGACGCCTCGGCAACCTTGAAGGTACGGACTTGTCCATCTTATGGCTACTCGTAGACAGCGAAGACCAATCCCGCGTCTACGGGTGCCTATATAGATCCCATAGCGGTAATGTTGACACGGACTGACTGATCGACCACGTCCAGATGGCTGCAGACTCCGTGCTACAACAAGTCCCATCTGGAGAGATTGTGACACTTGGTGATTTTAACGCTCACCATGCTGAATGGCTTGGTTCTCGTTTAAACGATCATGCGGGTAGATCTGTTTATGACTTTGCTCTGAAATAAGGTCTGACACAACTAGTTACCTCGCCTACGCGAATCCCAGATGTGGAAGATAATGTACCTTCCCTTTTGGACCTTCTGCTGACCTCTCATCCGGACGGATATCAGGTCTCCGTTGATTCCCCTCTTGGCTCCTTGGACCATTGTCTGATCCGGAGCACGGTGCCACTCACGCACACATCGCGGTTGCGTAATGCGGGTTGCCGCCGTGGTTGGCATTATAAGTCAGCCGATTGGGACGTGATGCGATATTTTTTGCATCCCACCCTTGGAGGCAGGTTTGCTTCTCGCCGGATGATTCCAGCGTTGTTGCTGATTCTGTCGCTGATGTGGTATTACAGAGAATGTATCTATTTATTCCATCAACTGTGGTTACTATTGAAGGCAGAACTCAGCCTTGGTTTGGTCACTCCTGCAAAATTGCATTACATCATAAGCTTACCAGGTCTGGGCTCGCGCATTGACATCTCGGGATGTAAAAACCAGCGTTCTTAAAAAGAAATATAATTCTGCTTTCAGGTCCTTCATAAGCATCATTGTCAGGGCAAAGTCAGAGCACATCGGCAGAAATGGCGAGAAACTAGTCCGTCTTCCTTCGGTAACACGTGCATTCTGATCTCTCGCCATGGCTATATAAAGGAACGTTTGCCAACCATCACTTTCATTTCTGCACAGGGAGGTTGACTCACTGGCTCATGCCGTAAAGGACAAAACCAATCTACTGGGCTCTTTCTTTGCGTCCAAATCGACTCTTGATGACGGGGGAAACACACCGCCGACCATCCCACGGTGTGACTGCTCCATGCAGGATGTGCTGTTTACCCAACGCTCGGTCTGTAGAGCACTCCTCTGCCTGGACATCAACAAGTCGAGTGAACCTGATGGTGTCCCTGCTGTTGTGTTGAAAACGTATGCTCCGGAGTTGGCACCGAACTTAACGCGTCTTTTCCGGTACTCCTATTCCCTAGGCGTAGTCCCGAAATCATGAAAGACAGCCTTCGTGCACGCGATCCCTAAAAAATATAACCGCTCTGATCCGTCCAACTATAGGCCTATCGCCATCACCTTCTTGTTCTCTAAAATAATGGAATCTATTATTAACAGCCAGCTCACGCGGTATCTTGAGGATCACCAGCTGATTAGTGACCGCCAGTACGGTTTTCGCCGCGAAAGCTCGGCTGTTGATCTTCTAAGTTACCTAACTCATAAAAGGGTGGAGGCACTAGAGTTCAAGGAGGAGGCCTTGTCCGTTTGTTTGGACATAGAGAAGGCCTTCGATCGGATTTGGCACAAAACACTTCCTACAAAGCTTATTTCCCATGGGCTTCCCGAGAAATTGTGCAATTGTATCACCAGTTTTATTGTTGATCGGAGCATCAAGGTCGTAGTAGACGGTGCATGCTCCGATTACAAGTCAATTAACGCTGATGCTCCACAAGGCTGCGTGCCATCACCAACGCGATGGGCTCACCTGTATCTCCCATTGTCACCGACATATTCATGGAAGACTTTGAGGAGAAAGCCCTGCTTACTTCTCCCATAAATCCAAGATTCTACAAGCGGTACGTAGACGACACTTTCACAATTCTACCTTTAGATAAAGTAACTGCATTTTTAGACCATCTTAACTCTATAAATTCTAAAATTCAGTTCACAATGGAGTTAGAGGCAAACAATTCCTTAGCTTTTCTAGATGTGTTAGTAATTCGGAATCCTGATAACACCTTGAGCCATACTGTGTATAGAAAAAAGACCCATACAGATAGATATTTAAACGGTGATTCTCACCACCATCCTTCACAGTTAGCTACCGTGGGTAAATCTTTGTTTCAGAGAGCACGAGGGATCTGTGACAGTAAACACCTGGCTGCCGAGCTCCAACACGTCAAGCAAGTTTTGCATGACAACAAGCTTCGGGTCCCGCGCCTACGTCACAGAGAACGAGTGAAGCCGGCCACAGTCGAGCGTGTACCTGCTGTACTGCCATATGTTAGAGGAGTCACTGACAAGATTGGCTACATCTTGAAGCGCGCTTCCATCAAAACATACTTCAAGCCGCCGAAGAAGATTGGTCAGTTTTTACCATCAGTCAAGTGTAACGTCCCTCTGCAAGATGCAGGAGTGTACAAGCTTGATTGTGAATGTGGTCTCTCCTACATAGGACAAACTAAAAGATCAATTAAAACCCGCGTCAAAGAACATATTATAGCTGATGTGAAGAATCGACGCTCCGGGAAGTCTGCAGTCTGTGAACATGTACAGGATCGCCCACGTCACTACATCAGATTTGATAGACCACAAATCCTCGCTAAAGAACACCGATTCCTTCCAAGGATGATTCGCGAGGCTATTGAAATCAAAAAACACCCTAATTTCAATAGAGAAGATAGCTGGGTGCTACCATCTGCTTGGGATCCTATAATAAATAAAATTAAATCCCAACCCAAGCATACAACTGCAAGGCTTCATGATACCATAAGTTCATACTGTGTAGATCGGAACAAAAGTTAAATTTTAATCTATGGTAACCGCGGTTAACTATGACATCTGGACGTTAAACATCTCAGTCCTTCCCGTGACCATGGGTGCTGTAAAGCTCTCGAAACGTCGGGTATTAAAAAGTTAAATATACGCGATAAATTCCGTAAAAACGAGTATTATTTCAATGTGTAGTGTTCGCGTAAATATAAGAAATCATTATGTAAACCAGTACGGACTGGTAATTGCAAATAAAATACGCCGATTAGAAGATCTAAAGACTAAGCGCGCAAGATATCTAACAGCCTTAAATTTCTTGAAGAGATGCCGAGACCATAATCTCATTCCTACGTGTGTCAAAATATCCACCAAAAAGGACATTCGAGGAAGCGCTAAGATCTTAAATCAGGCGAGTAAAAAGTTGTTACGGGCGGTAATCCAACAAAAACGCTCCGATCTATATGACATCAATAAATCCATAGACACATCATCCAGTGAATTAAAGAAAGTTTTAACGACGTTTGATTATAATTTTTGCATGGAAACATTAAATAAACGCGAAATTAGTAAATATAACGAATGCAAAAACAAACATATAGAAAAATATCAAAAATTAACGGCCAAATCAAATGTCAAACATCCGAATCAATGCCAGAACCAAAAGCAACCATTGACAAACACAGATCATAGATTAATCGCGGTCTATAATCTGTCAAAACAAACACTGGATGATGCAACAATAAAGGTTTTATCCAAAGGACTAAATTTTGCTATAAGTCCGCGCAGATTACCGTACGAAGAAATTATCTGTAGCGTCGAGGACTGTTTATTTAAAAACAATATGCGGAAAGAAGATTTGGAGGCGATACGTCAAGACATTTCGTCTATGTTACGTCGATGTTCAGTGCCTAAACCGAATCTTCCCAGAGACGAATTTATAGCGTTAAAGAACCTACGCAATAAACCAGAACTTACGATTCTCCGCGCAGATAAGGGAAACGCCACGGTAGTCATGGATACGTCAGATTATAATTCAAAATACAAGAACTTTTGTCGGATGTAAGTACTTATAAAAAGGTTAAAAACGACCCAACAAATAGCACACTAAAAACAACTAGTGACCTCATAAAGAAACACTCCAAAAAATTAAATCTGGACGTAAAATGGATAATACCTACGTGCGCCAAATCACCAAAGTTGTACGGGTTACCAAAAATACACAAGCCCAATGCTCCATTACGTCCCATAGTGAGCCAAATCGATTCACCAACTTACAGATTGGCTCAACACTTAGCGAAAATACTCTCACCGCTCAGGGGACACACAAGAGCACACATAAAGGATTCCTACCGTTTTGTCAGCGAGATTAAAGACCTGCGTCTGGCAGACAATGAAACTATGGTCAGTTTTGATGTGCAGTCATTGTTTACATGCTTACCTGTTGAAGACTGCATCTCAATTGTAACTAGGAGGCTGGAGGAAAACAACATGCCCGTAGAATATGCAGTATTACTCAGACACTGCCTTACATCTGGCTACTTATTGGGGAAGGAGGAGTTCTACAAGCAAGTAGATGGTGTGGCGATGGGCTCACCTGTATCTCCCATTGTCGCCGACATATTCATGGAAGACTTTGAGGAGAAAGCCCTGCTTACTTCTCCCATAAATCCAAGATTCTACAAGCGGTACGTAGACGACACTTTCACAATTCTACCTTTAGATAAAGTAACTGCATTTTTAGACCATCTTAACTCTATAAATTCTAAAATTCAGTTCACAATGGAGTTAGAGGCAAACAATTCCTTAGCTTTTCTAGATGTGTTAGTAATTCGGAATCCTGATAACACCTTGAGCCATACTGTGTATAGAAAAAAGACCCATACAGATAGATATTTAAACGGTGATTCTCACCACCATCCTTCACAGTTAGCTACCGTGGGTAAATCTTTGTTTCAGAGAGCACGAGGGATCTGTGACAGTAAACACCTGGCTGCCGAGCTCCAACACGTCAAGCAAGTTTTGCATGACAACAAGCTTCGGGTCCCGCGCCTACGTCACAGAGAACGAGTGAAGCCGGCCACAGTCGAGCGTGTACCTGCTGTACTGCCATATGTTAGAGGAGTCACTGACAAGATTGGCTACATCTTGAAGCGCGCTTCCATCAAAACATACTTCAAGCCGCCGAAGAAGATTGGTCAGTTTTTACCATCAGTCAAGTGTAACGTCCCTCTGCAATATGCAGGAGTGTACAAGCTTGATTGTGAATGTGGTCTCTCCTACATAGGACAAACTAAAAGATCAATTAAAACCCGCGTCAAAGAACATATAGCTGATGTGAAGAATCGACGCTCCGGGAAGTCTGCAGTCTGTGAACATGTACAGGATCGCCCACGTCACTACATCAGATTTGATAGACCACAAATCCTCGCTAAAGAACACCGATTCCTTCCAAGGATGATTCGCGAGGCTATTGAAATCAAAAACACCCTAATTTCAATAGAGAAGATGGCTGGGTGCTACCATCTGCTTGGGATCCTATAATAAATAAAATTAAATCCCAACCCAAGCATACAACTGCAAGGCTTCATGATACCATAAGTTCATACTGTGTAGATCGGAACAAAAGTTAAATTTTAATCTATGGTAACCGCGGTTAACTATGACATCTGGACGTTAAACATCTCAGTCCTTCCCGTGACCATGGGTGCTGTAAAGCTCTCGAAACGTCGGGTATTAAAAAGTTAAATATACGCGATAAATTCCGTAAAAACGAGTATTATTTCAATGTGTAGTGTTCGCGTAAATATAAGAAATCATTATGTAAACCAGTACGGACTGGTAATTGCAAATAAAATACGCCGATTAGAAGATCTAAAGACTAAGCGCGCAAGATATCTAACAGCCTTAAATTTCTTGAAGAGATGCCGAGACCATAATCTCATTCCTACGTGTGTCAAAATATCCACCAAAAAGGACATTCGAGGAAGCGCTAAGATCTTAAATCAGGCGAGTAAAAAGTTGTTACGGGCGGTAATCCAACAAAAACGCTCCGATCTATATGACATCAATAAATCCATAGACACATCATCCAGTGAATTAAAGAAAGTTTTAACGACGTTTGATTATAATTTTTGCATGGAAACATTAAATAAACGCGAAATTAGTAAATATAACGAATGCAAAAACAAACATATAGAAAAATATCAAAAATTAACGGCCAAATCAAATGTCAAACATCCGAATCAATGCCAGAACCAAAAGCAACCATTGACAAACACAGATCATAGATTAATCGCGGTCTATAATCTGTCAAAACAAACACTGGATGATGCAACAATAAAGGTTTTATCCAAAGGACTAAATTTTGCTATAAGTCCGCGCAGATTACCGTACGAAGAAATTATCTGTAGCGTCGAGGACTGTTTATTTAAAAACAATATGCGGAAAGAAGATTTGGAGGCGATACGTCAAGACATTTCGTCTATGTTACGTCGATGTTCAGTGCCTAAACCGAATCTTCCCAGAGACGAATTTATAGCGTTAAAGAACCTACGCAATAAACCAGAACTTACGATTCTCCGCGCAGATAAGGGAAACGCCACGGTAGTCATGGATACGTCAGATTATAATTCAAAAATACAAGAACTTTTGTCGGATGTAAGTACTTATAAAAAGGTTAAAAACGACCCAACAAATAGCACACTAAAAACAACTAGTGACCTCATAAAGAAACACTCCGAAAAATTAAATCTGGACGTAAAATGGATAATACCTACGTGCGCCAAATCACCAAAGTTGTACGGGTTACCAAAAATACACAAGCCCAATGCTCCATTACGTCCCATAGTGAGCCAAATCGATTCACCAACTTACAGATTGGCTCAACACTTAGCGAAAATACTCTCACCGCTCAGGGGACACACAAGAGCACACATAAAGGATTCCTACCATTTTGTCAGCGAGATTAAAGACCTGCGTCTGGCAGACAATGAAACTATGGTCAGTTTTGATGTGCAGTCGTTGTTTACATGCTTACCTGTTGAAGACTGCATCTCAATTGTAACTAGGAGGCTGGAGGAAAACAACATGCCCGTAGAATATGCAGTATTACTCAGACACTGCCTTACATCTGGCTACTTATTGTGGAAGGAGGAGTTCTACAAGCAAGTAGATGGTGTGGCGATGGGCTCACCTGTATCTCCCATTGTCGCCGACATATTCATGAAAGACTTTGAGGAGAAAGCCCTGCTTACTTCTCCCATAAATCCAAGATTCTACAAGCGGTACGTAGACGACACTTTCACAATTCTACCTTTAGATAAAGTAACTGCATTTTTAGACCATCTTAACTCTATAAATTCTAAAATTCAGTTCACAATGGAGTTAGAGGCAAACAATTCCTTAGCTTTTCTAGATGTGTTAGTAATTCGGAATCCTGATAACACCTTGAGCCATACTGTGTATAGAAAAAAGACCCATACAGATAGATATTTAAACGGTGATTCTCACCACCATCCTTCACAGTTAGCTACCGTGGGTAAATCTTTGTTTCAGAGAGCACGAGGGATCTGTGACAGTAAACACCTGGCTGCCGAGCTCCAACACGTCAAGCAAGTTTTGCATGACAACAAGCTTCGGGTCCCGCGCCTACGTCACAGAGAACGAGTGAAGCCGGCCACAGTCGAGCGTGTACCTGCTGTACTGCCATATGTTAGAGGAGTCACTGACAAGATTGGCTACATCTTGAAGCGCGCTTCCATCAAAACATACTTCAAGCCGCCGAAGAAGACTGGTCAGTTTTTACCATCAGTCAAGTGTAACGTCCCTCTGCAAGATGCAGGAGTGTACAAGCTTGATTGTGAATGTGGTCTCTCCTACATAGGACAAACTAAAAGATCAATTAAAACCCGCGTCAAAGAATATATAGCTGATGTGAAGAATCGACGCTCCGGGAAGTCTGCAGTCTGTGAACATGTACAGGATCGCCCACGTCACTACATCAGATTTGATAGACCACAAATCTTCGCTAAAGAACACCGATTCCTTCCAAGGATGATTCGCGAGGCTATTGAAATCAAAAAACACCCTAATTTCAATAGAGAAGATGGCTGGGTGCTACCATCTGCTTGGGATCCTATAATAAATAAAATTAAATCTCAACCCAAGCATACAACTGCAAGGCTTCATGATACCATAAGTTCATACTGTGTAGATCGGAACAAAAGTTAAATTTTAATCTATGGTAACCGCGGTTAACTATGACATCTGGACGTTAAACATCTCAGTCCTTCCCGTGACCATGGGTGCTGTAAAGCTCTCGAAACGTCGGGTATTAAAAAGTTAAATATACGCGATAAATTCCGTAAAAACGAGTATTATTTCAATGTGTAGTGTTCGCGTAAATATAAGAAATCATTATGTAAACCAGTACGGACTGGTAATTGCAAATAAAATACGCCGATTAGAAGATCTAAAGACTAAGCGCGCAAGATATCTAACAGCCTTAAATTTCTTGAAGAGATGCCGAGACCATAATCTCATTCCTACGTGTGTCAAAATATCCACCAAAAAGGACATTCGAGGAAGCGCTAAGATCTTAAATCAGGCGAGTAAAAAGTTGTTACGGGCGGTAATCCAACAAAAACGCTCCGATCTATATGACATCAATAAATCCATAGACACATCATCCAGTGAATTAAAGAAAGTTTTAACGACGTTTGATTATAATTTTTGCATGGAAACATTAAATAAACGCGAAATTAGTAAATATAACGAATGCAAAAACAAACATATAGAAAAATATCAAAAATTAACGGCCAAATCAAATGTCAAACATCCGAATCAATGCCAGAACCAAAAGCAACCATTGACAAACACAGATCATAGATTAATCGCGGTCTATAATCTGTCAAAACAAACACTGGATGATGCAACAATAAAGGTTTTATCCAAAGGACTAAATTTTGCTATAAGTCCGCGCAGATTACCGTACGAAGAAATTATCTGTAGCGTCGAGGACTGTTTATTTAAAAACAATATGCGGAAAGAAGATTTGGAGGCGATACGTCAAGACATTTCGTCTATGTTACGTCGATGTTCAGTGCCTAAACCGAATCTTCCCAGAGACGAATTTATAGCGTTAAAGAACCTACGCAATAAACCAGAACTTACGATTCTCCGCGCAGATAAGGGAAACGCCACGGTAGTCATGGATACGTCAGATTATAATTCAAAATACAAGAACTTTTGTCGGATGTAAGTACTTATAAAAAGGTTAAAAACGACCCAACAAATAGCACACTAAAAACAACTAGTGACCTCATAAAGAAACACTCCGAAAAATTAAATCTGGACGTAAAATGGATAATACCTACGTGCGCCAAATCACCAAAGTTGTACGGGTTACCAAAAATACACAAGCCCAATGCTCCATTACGTCCCATAGTGAGCCAAATCGATTCACCAACTTACAGATTGGCTCAACACTTAGCGAAAATACTCTCACCGCTCAGGGGACACACAAGAGCACACATAAAGGATTCCTACCATTTTGTCAGCGAGATTAAAGACCTGCGTCTGGCAGACAATGAAACTATGGTCAGTTTTGATGTGCAGTCATTGTTTACATGCTTACCTGTTGAAGACTGCATCTCAATTGTAACTAGGAGGCTGGAGGAAAACAACGTGCCCGTAGAATATGCAGTATTACTCAGACACTGCCTTACATCTGGCTACTTATTGTGGAAGGAGGAGTTCTACAAGCAAGTAGATGGTGTGGCGATGGGCTCACCTGTATCTCCCATTGTCGCCGACATATTCATGGAAGACTTTGAGGAGAAAGCCCTGCTTACTTCTCCCATAAATCCAAGATTCTACAAGCGGTACGTAGACGACACTTTCACAATTCTACCTTTAGATAAAGTAACTGCATTTTTAGACCATCTTAACTCTATAAATTCTAAAATTCAGTTCACAATGGAGTTAGAGGCAAACAATTCCTTAGCTTTTCTAGATGTGTTAGTAATTCGGAATCCTGATAACACCTTGAGCCATACTGTGTATAGAAAAAAGACCCATACAGATAGATATTTAAACGGTGATTCTCACCACCATCCTTCACAGTTAGCTACCGTGGGTAAATCTTTGTTTCAGAGAGCACGAGGGATCTGTGACAGTAAACACCTGGCTGCCGAGCTCCAACACGTCAAGCAAGTTTTGCATGACAACAAGCTTCGGGTCCCGCGCCTACGTCACAGAGAACGAGTGAAGCCGGCCACAGTCGAGCGTGTACCTGCTGTACTGCCATATATTAGAGGAGTCACTGACAAGATTGGCTACATCTTGAAGCGCGCTTCCATCAAAACATACTTCAAGCCGCCGAAGAAGACTGGTCAGTTTTTACCATCAGTCAAGTGTAACGTCCCTCTGCAAGATGCAGGAGTGTACAAGCTTGATTGTGAATGTGGTCTCTCCTACATAGGACAAACTAAAAGATCAATTAAAACCCGCGTCAAAGAATATATAGCTGATGTGAAGAATCGACGCTCCGGGAAGTCTGCAGTCTGTGAACATGTACAGGATCGCCCACGTCACTACATCAGATTTGATAGACCACAAATCCTCGCTAAAGAACACCGATTCCTTCCAAGGATGATTCGCGAGGCTATTGAAATCAAAAAACACCCTAATTTCAATAGAGAAGATGGCTGGGTGCTACCATCTGCTTGGGATCCTATAATAAATAAAATTAAATCTCAACCCAAGCATACAACTGCAAGGCTTCATGATACCATAAGTTCATACTGTGTAGATCGGAACAAAAGTTAAATTTTAATCTATGGTAACCGCGGTTAACTATGACATCTGGACGTTAAACATCTCAGTCCTTCCCGTGACCATGGGTGCTGTAAAGCTCTCGAAACGTCGGGTATTAAAAAGTTAAATATACGCGATAAATTCCGTAAAAACGAGTATTATTTCAATGTGTAGTGTTCGCGTAAATATAAGAAATCATTATGTAAACCAGTACGGACTGGTAATTGCAAATAAAATACGCCGATTAGAAGATCTAAAGACTAAGCGCGCAAGATATCTAACAGCCTTAAATTTCTTGAAGAGATGCCGAGACCATAATCTCATTCCTACGTGTGTCAAAATATCCACCAAAAAGGACATTCGAGGAAGCGCTAAGATCTTAAATCAGGCGAGTAAAAAGTTGTTACGGGCGGTAATCCAACAAAAACGCTCCGATCTATATGACATCAATAAATCCATAGACACATCATCCAGTGAATTAAAGAAAGTTTTAACGACGTTTGATTATAATTTTTGCATGGAAACATTAAATAAACGCGAAATTAGTAAATATAACGAATGCAAAAACAAACATATAGAAAAATATCAAAAATTAACGGCCAAATCAAATGTCAAACATCCGAATCAATGCCAGAACCAAAAGCAACCATTGACAAACACAGATCATAGATTAATCGCGGTCTATAATCTGTCAAAACAAACACTGGATGATGCAACAATAAAGGTTTTATCCAAAGGACTAAATTTTGCTATAAGTCCGCGCAGATTACCGTACGAAGAAATTATCTGTAGCGTCGAGGACTGTTTATTTAAAAACAATATGCGGAAAGAAGATTTGGAGGCGATACGTCAAGACATTTCGTCTATGTTACGTCGATGTTCAGTGCCTAAACCGAATCTTCCCAGAGACGAATTTATAGCGTTAAAGAACCTACGCAATAAACCAGAACTTACGATTCTCCGCGCAGATAAGGGAAACGCCACGGTAGTCATGGATACGTCAGATTATAATTCAAAAATACAAGAACTTTTGTCGAATGTAAGTACTTATAAAAAGGTTAAAAACGACCCAACAAATAGCACACTAAAAACAACTAGTGACCTCATAAAGAAACACTCCGAAAAATTAAATCTGGACGTAAAATGGATAATACCTACGTGCGCCAAATCACCAAAGTTGTACGGGTTACCAAAAATACACAAGCCCAATGCTCCATTACGTCCCATAGTGAGCCAAATCGATTCACCAACTTACAGATTGGCTCAACACTTAGCGAAAATACTCTCACCGCTCAGGGGACACACAAAAGCACACATAAAGGATTCCTACCATTTTGTCAGCGAGATTAAAGACCTGCGTCTGGCAGACAATGAAACTATGGTCAGTTTTGATGTGCAGTCATTGTTTACATGCTTACCTGTTGAAGACTGCATCTCAATTGTAACTAGGAGGCTGGAGGAAAACAACATGCCCGTAGAATACGCAGTATTACTCAGACACTGCCTTACATCTGGCTACTTATTGTGGAAAGAGGAGTTCTACAAGCAAGTAGATGGTGTGGCGATGGGCTCACCTGTATCTCCCATTGTCGCCGACATATTCATGGAAGACTTTGAGGAGAAAGCCCTGCTTACTTCTCCCATAAATCCAAGATTCTACAAGCGGTACGTAGACGACACTTTCACAATTCTACCTTTAGATAAAGTAACTGCATTTTTAGACCATCTTAACTCTATAAATTCTAAAATTCAGTTCACAATGGAGTTAGAGGCAAACAATTCCTTAGCTTTTCTAGATGTGTTAGTAATTCGGAATCCTGATAACACCTTGAGCCATATTGTGTATAGAAAAAAGACCCATACAGATAGATATTTAAACGGTGATTCTCACCACCATCCTTCACAGTTAGCTACCGTGGGTAAATCTTTGTTTCAGAGAGCACGAGGGATCTGTGACAGTAAACACCTGGCTGCCGAGCTCCAACACGTCAAGCAAGTTTTGCATGACAACAAGCTTCGGGTCCCGCGCCTACGTCACAGAGAACGAGTGAAGCCGGCCACAGTCGAGCGTGTACCTGCTGTACTGCCATATGTTAGAGGAGTCACTGACAAGATTGGCTACATCTTGAAGCGCGCTTCCATCAAAACATACTTCAAGCCGCCGAAGAAGACTGGTCAGTTTTTACCATCAGTCAAGTGTAACGTCCCTCTGCAATATGCAGGAGTGTACAAGCTTGATTGTGAATGTGGTCTCTCCTACATAGGACAAACTAAAAGATCAATTAAAACCCGCGTCAAAGAATATATAGCTGATGTGAAGAATCGACGCTCCGGGAAGTCTGCAGTCTGTGAACATGTACAGGATCGCCCACGTCACTACATCAGATTTGATAGACCACAAATCCTCGCTAAAGAACACCGATTCCTTCCAAGGATGATTCGCGAGGCTATTGAAATCAAAAAACACCCTAATTTCAATAGAGAAGATGGCTGGGTGCTACCATCTGCTTGGGATCCTATAATAAATAAAATTAAATCTCAACCCAAGCATACAACTGCAAGGCTTCATGATACCATAAGTTCATACTGTGTAGATCGGAACAAAAGTTAAATTTTAATCTATGGTAACCGCGGTTAACTATGACATCTGGACGTTAAACATCTCAGTCCTTCCCGTGACCATGGGTGCTGTAAAGCTCTCGAAACGTCGGGTATTAAAAAGTTAAATATACGCGATAAATTCCGTAAAAACGAGTATTATTTCAATGTGTAGTGTTCGCGTAAATATAAGAAATCATTATGTAAACCAGTACGGACTGGTAATTGCAAATAAAATACGCCGATTAGAAGATCTAAAGACTAAGCGCGCAAGATATCTAACAGCCTTAAATTTCTTGAAGAGATGCCGAGACCATAATCTCATTCCTACGTGTGTCAAAATATCCACCAAAAAGGACATTCGAGGAAGCGCTAAGATCTTAAATCAGGCGAGTAAAAAGTTGTTACGGGCGGTAATCCAACAAAAACGCTCCGATCTATATGACATCAATAAATCCATAGACACATCATCCAGTGAATTAAAGAAAGTTTTAACGACGTTTGATTATAATTTTTGCATGGAAACATTAAATAAACGCGAAATTAGTAAATATAACGAATGCAAAAACAAACATATAGAAAAATATCAAAAATTAACGGCCAAATCAAATGTCAAACATCCGAATCAATGCCAGAACCAAAAGCAACCATTGACAAACACAGATCATAGATTAATCGCGGTCTATAATCTGTCAAAACAAACACTGGATGATGCAACAATAAAGGTTTTATCCAAAGGACTAAATTTTGCTATAAGTCCGCGCAGATTACCGTACGAAGAAATTATCTGTAGCGTCGAGGACTGTTTATTTAAAAACAATATGCGGAAAGAAGATTTGGAGGCGATACGTCAAGACATTTCGTCTATGTTACGTCGATGTTCAGTGCCTAAACCGAATCTTCCCAGAGACGAATTTATAGCGTTAAAGAACCTACGCAATAAACCAGAACTTACGATTCTCCGCGCAGATAAGGGAAACGCCACGGTAGTCATGGATACGTCAGATTATAATTCAAAAATACAAGAACTTTTGTCGAATGTAAGTACTTATAAAAAGGTTAAAAACGACCCAACAAATAGCACACTAAAAACAACTAGTGACCTCATAAAGAAACACTCCGAAAAATTAAATCTGGACGTAAAATGGATAATACCTACGTGCGCCAAATCACCAAAGTTGTACGGGTTACCAAAAATACACAAGCCCAATGCTCCATTACGTCCCATAGTGAGCCAAATCGATTCACCAACTTACAGATTGGCTCAACACTTAGCGAAAATACTCTCACCGCTCAGGGGACACACAAGAGCACACATAAAGGATTCCTACCATTTTGTCAGCGAGATTAAAGACCTGCGTCTGGCAGACAATGAAACTATGGTCAGTTTTGATGTGCAGTCATTGTTTACATGCTTACCTGTTGAAGACTGCATCTCAATTGTAACTAGGAGGCTGGAGGAAAACAACATGCCCGTAGAATACGCAGTATTACTCAGACACTGCCTTACATCTGGCTACTTATTGTGGAAAGAGGAGTTCTACAAGCAAGTAGATGGTGTGGCGATGGGCTCACCTGTATCCCCCATTGTCGCCGACATATTCATGGAAGACTTTGAGGAGAAAGCCCTGCTTACTTCTCCCATAAATCCAAGATTCTACAAGCGGTACGTAGACGACACTTTCACAATTCTACCTTTAGATAAAGTAACTGCATTTTTAGACCATCTTAACTCTATAAATTCTAAAATTCAGTTCACAATGGAGTTAGAGGCAAACAATTCCTTAGCTTTTCTAGATGTGTTAGTAATTCGGAATCCTGATAACACCTTGAGCCATACTGTGTATAGAAAAAAGACCCATACAGATAGATATTTAAACGGTGATTCTCACCACCATCCTTCACAGTTAGCTACCGTGGGTAAATCTTTGTTTCAGAGAGCACGAGGGATCTGTGACAGTAAACACCTGGCTGCCGAGCTCCAACACGTCAAGCAAGTTTTGCATGACAACAAGCTTCGGGTCCCGCGCCTACGTCACAGAGAACGAGTGAAGCCGGCCACAGTCGAGCGTGTACCTGCTGTACTGCCATATGTTAGAGGAGTCACTGACAAGATTGGCTACATCTTGAAGCGCGCTTCCATCAAAACATACTTCAAGCCGCCGAAGAAGATTGGTCAGTTTTTACCATCAGTCAAGTGTAACGTCCCTCTGCAAGATGCAGGAGTGTACAAGCTTGATTGTGAATGTGGTCTCTCCTACATAGGACAAACTAAAAGATCAATTAAAACCCGCGTCAAAGAACATATAGCTGATGTGAAGAATCGACGCTCCGGGAAGTCTGCAGTCTGTGAACATGTACAGGATTGCCCACGTCACTACATCAGATTTGATAGACCACAAATCCTCGCTAAAGAACACCGATTCCTTCCAAGGATGATTCGCGAGGCTATTGAAATCAAAAAACACCCTAATTTCAATAGAGAAGATGGCTGGGTGCTACCATCTGCTTGGGATCCTATAATAAATAAAATTAAATCCCAACCCAAGCATACAACTGCAAGGCTTCATGATACCATAAGTTCATACTGTGTAGATCGGAACAAAAGTTAAATTTTAATCTATGGTAACCGCGGTTAACTATGACATCTGGACGTTAAACATCTCAGTCCTTCCCGTGACCATGGGTGCTGTAAAGCTCTCGAAACGTCGGGTATTAAAAAGTTAAATATACGCGATAAATTCCGTAAAAACGAGTATTATTTCAATGTGTAGTGTTCGCGTAAATATAAGAAATCATTATGTAAACCAGTACGGACTGGTAATTGCAAATAAAATACGCCGATTAGAAGATCTAAAGACTAAGCGCGCAAGATATCTAACAGCCTTAAATTTCTTGAAGAGATGCCGAGACCATAATCTCATTCCTACGTGTGTCAAAATATCCACCAAAAAGGACATTCGAGGAAGCGCTAAGATCTTAAATCAGGCGAGTAAAAAGTTGTTACGGGCGGTAATCCAACAAAAACGCTCCGATCTATATGACATCAATAAATCCATAGACACATCATCCAGTGAATTAAAGAAAGTTTTAACGACGTTTGATTATAATTTTTGCATGGAAATATTAAATAAACGCGAAATTAGTAAATATAACGAATGCAAAAACAAACATATAGAAAAATATCAAAAATTAACGGCCAAATCAAATGTCAAACATCCGAATCAATGCCAGAACCAAAAGCAACCATTGACAAACACAGATCATAGATTAATCGCGGTCTATAATCTGTCAAAACAAACACTGGATGATGCAACAATAAAGGTTTTATCCAAAGGACTAAATTTTGCTATAAGTCCGCGCAGATTACCGTACGAAGAAATTATCTGTAGCGTCGAGGACTGTTTATTTAAAAACAATATGCGGAAAGAAGATTTGGAGGCGATACGTCAAGACATTTCGTCTATGTTACGTCGATGTTCAGTGCCTAAACCGAATCTTCCCAGAGACGAATTTATAGCGTTAAAGAACCTACGCAATAAACCAGAACTTACGATTCTCCGCGCAGATAAGGGAAACGCCACGGTAGTCATGGATACGTCAGATTATAATTCAAAAATACAAGAACTTTTGTCGGATGTAAGTACTTATAAAAAGGTTAAAAACGACCCAACAAATAGCACACTAAAAACAACTAGTGACCTCATAAAGAAACACTCCGAAAAATTAAATCTGGACGTAAAATGGATAATACCTACGTGCGCCAAATCACCAAAGTTGTACGGGTTACCAAAAATACACAAGCCCAATGCTCCATTACGTCCCATAGTGAGCCAAATCGATTCACCAACTTACAGATTGGCTCAACACTTAGCGAAAATACTCTCACCGCTCAGGGGACACACAAGAGCACACATAAAGGATTCCTACCATTTTGTCAGCGAGATTAAAGACCTGCGTCTGGCAGACAATGAAACTATGGTCAGTTTTGATGTGCAGTCATTGTTTACATGCTTACCTGTTGAAGACTGCATCTCAATTGTAACTAGGAGGCTGGAGGAAAACAACATGCCCGTAGAATATGCAGTATTACTCAGACACTGCCTTACATCTGGCTACTTATTGTGGAAGGAGGAGTTCTACAAGCAAGTAGATGGTGTGGCGATGGGCTCACCTGTATCTCCCATTGTCGCCGACATATTCATGGAAGACTTTGAGGAGAAAGCCCTGCTTACTTCTCCCATAAATCCAAGATTCTACAAGCGGTACGTAGACGACACTTTCACAATTCTACCTTTAGATAAAGTAACTGCATTTTTAGACCATCTTAACTCTATAAATTCTAAAATTCAGTTCACAATGGAGTTAGAGGCAAACAATTCCTTAGCTTTTCTAGATGTGTTAGTAATTCGGAATCCTGATAACACCTTGAGCCATACTGTGTATAGAAAAAAGACCCATACAGATAGATATTTAAACGGTGATTCTCACCACCATCCTTCACAGTTAGCTACCGTGGGTAAATCTTTGTTTCAGAGAGCACGAGGGATCTGTGACAGTAAACACCTGGCTGCCGAGCTCCAACACGTCAAGCAAGTTTTGCATGACAACAAGCTTCGGGTCCCGCGCCTACGTCACAGAGAACGAGTGAAGCCGGCCACAGTCGAGCGTGTACCTGCTGTACTGCCATATGTTAGAGGAGTCACTGACAAGATTGGCTACATCTTGAAGCGCGCTTCCATCAAAACATACTTCAAGCCGCCGAAGAAGATTGGTCAGTTTTTACCATCAGTCAAGTGTAACGTCCCTCTGCAAGATGCAGGAGTGTACAAGCTTGATTGTGAATGTGGTCTCTCCTACATAGGACAAACTAAAAGATCAATTAAAACCCGCGTCAAAGAACATATAGCTGATGTGAAGAATCGACGCTCCGGGAAGTCTGCAGTCTGTGAACATGTACAGGATCGCCCACGTCACTACATCAGATTTGATAGACCACAAATCCTCGCTAAAGAACACCGATTCCTTCCAAGGATGATTCGCGAGGCTATTGAAATCAAAAAACACCCTAATTTCAATAGAGAAGATGGCTGGGTGCTACCATCTGCTTGGGATCCTATAATAAATAAAATTAAATCCCAACCCAAGCATACAACTGCAAGGCTTCATGATACCATAAGTTCATACTGTGTAGATCGGAACAAAAGTTAAATTTTAATCTATGGTAACCGCGGTTAACTATGACATCTGGACGTTAAACATCTCAGTCCTTCCCGTGACCATGGGTGCTGTAAAGCTCTCGAAACGTCGGGTATTAAAAAGTTAAATATACGCGATAAATTCCGTAAAAACGAGTATTATTTCAATGTGTAGTGTTCGCGTAAATATAAGAAATCATTATGTAAACCAGTACGGACTGGTAATTGCAAATAAAATACGCCGATTAGAAGATCTAAAGACTAAGCGCGCAAGATATCTAACAGCCTTAAATTTCTTGAAGAGATGCCGAGACCATAATCTCATTCCTACGTGTGTCAAAATATCCACCAAAAAGGACATTCGAGGAAGCGCTAAGATCTTAAATCAGGCGAGTAAAAAGTTGTTACGGGCGGTAATCCAACAAAAACGCTCCGATCTATATGACATCAATAAATCCATAGACACATCATCCAGTGAATTAAAGAAAGTTTTAACGACGTTTGATTATAATTTTTGCATGGAAACATTAAATAAACGCGAAATTAGTAAATATAACGAATGCAAAAACAAACATATAGAAAAATATCAAAAATTAACGGCCAAATCAAATGTCAAACATCCGAATCAATGCCAGAACCAAAAGCAACCATTGACAAACACAGATCATAGATTAATCGCGGTCTATAATCTGTCAAAACAAACACTGGATGATGCAACAATAAAGGTTTTATCCAAAGGACTAAATTTTGCTATAAGTCCGCGCAGATTACCGTACGAAGAAATTATCTGTAGCGTCGAGGACTGTTTATTTAAAAACAATATGCGGAAAGAAGATTTGGAGGCGATACGTCAAGACATTTCGTCTATGTTACGTCGATGTTCAGTGCCTAAACCGAATCTTCCCAGAGACGAATTTATAGCGTTAAAGAACCTACGCAATAAACCAGAACTTACGATTCTCCGCGCAGATAAGGGAAACGCCACGGTAGTCATGGATACGTCAGATTATAATTCAAAAATACAAGAACTTTTGTCGGATGTAAGTACTTATAAAAAGGTTAAAAACGACCCAACAAATAGCACACTAAAAACAACTAGTGACCTCATAAAGAAACACTCCGAAAAATTAAATCTGGACGTAAAATGGATAATACCTACGTGCGCCAAATCACCAAAGTTGTACGGGTTACCAAAAATACACAAGCCCAATGCTCCATTACGTCCCATAGTGAGCCAAATCGATTCACCAACTTACAGATTGGCTCAACACTTAGCGAAAATACTCTCACCGCTCAGGGGACACACAAGAGCACACATAAAGGATTCCTACCATTTTGTCAGCGAGATTAAAGACCTGCGTCTGGCAGACAATGAAACTATGGTCAGTTTTGATGTGCAGTCATTGTTTACATGCTTACCTGTTGAAGACTGCATCTCAATTGTAACTAGGAGGCTGGAGGAAAACAACATGCCCGTAGAATATGCAGTATTACTCAGACACTGCCTTACATCTGGCTACTTATTGTGGAAGGAGGAGTTCTACAAGCAAGTAGATGGTGTGGCGATGGGCTCACCTGTATCTCCCATTGTCGCCGACATATTCATGGAAGACTTTGAGGAGAAAGCCCTGCTTACTTCTCCCATAAATCCAAGATTCTACAAGCGGTACGTAGACGACACTTTCACAATTCTACCTTTAGATAAAGTAACTGCATTTTTAGACCATCTTAACTCTATAAATTCTAAAATTCAGTTCACAATGGAGTTAGAGGCAAACAATTCCTTAGCTTTTCTAGATGTGTTAGTAATTCGGAATCCTGATAACACCTTGAGCCATACTGTGTATAGAAAAAAGACCCATACAGATAGATATTTAAACGGTGATTCTCACCACCATCCTTCACAGTTAGCTACCGTGGGTAAATCTTTGTTTCAGAGAGCACGAGGGATCTGTGACAGTAAACACCTGGCTGCCGAGCTCCAACACGTCAAGCAAGTTTTGCATGACAACAAGCTTCGGGTCCCGCGCCTACGTCACAGAGAACGAGTGAAGCCGGCCACAGTCGAGCGTGTACCTGCTGTACTGCCATATGTTAGAGGAGTCACTGACAAGATTGGCTACATCTTGAAGCGCGCTTCCATCAAAACATACTTCAAGCCGCCGAAGAAGATTGGTCAGTTTTTACCATCAGTCAAGTGTAACGTCCCTCTGCAAGATGCAGGAGTGTACAAGCTTGATTGTGAATGTGGTCTCTCCTACATAGGACAAACTAAAAGATCAATTAAAACCCGCGTCAAAGAACATATAGCTGATGTGAAGAATCGACGCTCCGGGAAGTCTGCAGTCTGTGAACATGTACAGGATCGCCCACGTCACTACATCAGATTTGATAGACCACAAATCCTCGCTAAAGAACACCGATTCCTTCCAAGGATGATTCGCGAGGCTATTGAAATCAAAAAACACCCTAATTTCAATAGAGAAGATGGCTGGGTGCTACCATCTGCTTGGGATCCTATAATAAATAAAATTAAATCCCAACCCAAGCATACAACTGCAAGGCTTCATGATAACATAAGTTCATACTGTGTAGATCGGAACAAAAGTTAAATTTTAATCTATGGTAACCGCGGTTAACTATGACATCTGGACGTTAAACATCTCAGTCCTTCCCGTGACCATGGGTGCTGTAAAGCTCTCGAAACGTCGGGTATTAAAAAGTTAAATATACGCGATAAATTCCGTAAAAACGAGTATTATTTCAATGTGTAGTGTTCGCGTAAATATAAGAAATCATTATGTAAACCAGTACGGACTGGTAATTGCAAATAAAATACGCCGATTAGAAGATCTAAAGACTAAGCGCGCAAGATATCTAACAGCCTTAAATTTCTTGAAGAGATGCCGAGACCATAATCTCATTCCTACGTGTGTCAAAATATCCACCAAAAAGGACATTCGAGGAAGCGCTAAGATCTTAAATCAGGCGAGTAAAAAGTTGTTACGGGCGGTAATCCAACAAAAACGCTCCGATCTATATGACATCAATAAATCCATAGACACATCATCCAGTGAATTAAAGAAAGTTTTAACGACGTTTGATTATAATTTTTGCATGGAAACATTAAATAAACGCGAAATTAGTAAATATAACGAATGCAAAAACAAACATATAGAAAAATATCAAAAATTAACGGCCAAATCAAATGTCAAACATCCGAATCAATGCCAGAACCAAAAGCAACCATTGACAAACACAGATCATAGATTAATCGCGGTCTATAATCTGTCAAAACAAACACTGGATGATGCAACAATAAAGGTTTTATCCAAAGGACTAAATTTTGCTATAAGTCCGCGCAGATTACCGTACGAAGAAATTATCTGTAGCGTCGAGGACTGTTTATTTAAAAACAATATGCGGAAAGAAGATTTGGAGGCGATACGTCAAGACATTTCGTCTATGTTACGTCGATGTTCAGTGCCTAAACCGAATCTTCCCAGAGACGAATTTATAGCGTTAAAGAACCTACGCAATAAACCAGAACTTACGATTCTCCGCGCAGATAAGGGAAACGCCACGGTAGTCATGGATACGTCAGATTATAATTCAAAAATACAAGAACTTTTGTCGGATGTAAGTACTTATAAAAAGGTTAAAAACGACCCAACAAATAGCACACTAAAAACAACTAGTGACCTCATAAAGAAACACTCCGAAAAATTAAATCTGGACGTAAAATGGATAATACCTACGTGCGCCAAATCACCAAAGTTGTACGGGTTACCAAAAATACACAAGCCCAATGCTCCATTACGTCCCATAGTGAGCCAAATCGATTCACCAACTTACAGATTGGCTCAACACTTAGCGAAAATACTCTCACCGCTCAGGGGACACACAAGAGCACACATAAAGGATTCCTACCATTTTGTCAGCGAGATTAAAGACCTGCGTCTGGCAGACAATGAAACTATGGTCAGTTTTGATGTGCAGTCGTTGTTTACATGCTTACCTGTTGAAGACTGCATCTCAATTGTAACTAGGAGGCTGGAGGAAAACAACATGCCCGTAGAATATGCAGTATTACTCAGACACTGCCTTACATCTGGCTACTTATTGTGGAAGGAGGAGTTCTACAAGCAAGTAGATGGTGTGGCGATGGGCTCACCTGTATCTCCCATTGTCGCCGACATATTCATGAAAGACTTTGAGGAGAAAGCCCTGCTTACTTCTCCCATAAATCCAAGATTCTACAAGCGGTACGTAGACGACACTTTCACAATTCTACCTTTAGATAAAGTAACTGCATTTTTAGACCATCTTAACTCTATAAATTCTAAAATTCAGTTCACAATGGAGTTAGAGGCAAACAATTCCTTAGCTTTTCTAGATGTGTTAGTAATTCGGAATCCTGATAACACCTTGAGCCATACTGTGTATAGAAAAAAGACCCATACAGATAGATATTTAAACGGTGATTCTCACCACCATCCTTCACAGTTAGCTACCGTGGGTAAATCTTTGTTTCAGAGAGCACGAGGGATCTGTGACAGTAAACACCTGGCTGCCGAGCTCCAACACGTCAAGCAAGTTTTGCATGACAACAAGCTTCGGGTCCCGCGCCTACGTCACAGAGAACGAGTGAAGCCGGCCACAGTCGAGCGTGTACCTGCTGTACTGCCATATGTTAGAGGAGTCACTGACAAGATTGGCTACATCTTGAAGCGCGCTTCCATCAAAACATACTTCAAGCCGCCGAAGAAGATTGGTCAGTTTTTACCATCAGTCAAGTGTAACGTCCCTCTGCAAGATGCAGGAGTGTACAAGCTTGATTGTGAATGTGGTCTCTCCTACATAGGACAAACTAAAAGATCAATTAAAACCCGCGTCAAAGAACATATAGCTGATGTGAAGAATCGACGCTCCGGGAAGTCTGCAGTCTGTGAACATGTACAGGATTGCCCACGTCACTACATCAGATTTGATAGACCACAAATCCTCGCTAAAGAACACCGATTCCTTCCAAGGATGATTCGCGAGGCTATTGAAATCAAAAAACACCCTAATTTCAATAGAGAAGATGGCTGGGTGCTACCATCTGCTTGGGATCCTATAATAAATAAAATTAAATCCCAACCCAAGCATACAACTGCAAGGCTTCATGATACCATAAGTTCATACTGTGTAGATCGGAACAAAAGTTAAATTTTAATCTATGGTAACCGCGGTTAACTATGACATCTGGACGTTAAACATCTCAGTCCTTCCCGTGACCATGGGTGCTGTAAAGCTCTCGAAACGTCGGGTATTAAAAAGTTAAGTATACGCGATAAATTCCGTAAAAACGAGTATTATTTCAATGTGTAGTGTTCGCGTAAATATAAGAAATCATTATGTAAACCAGTACGGACTGGTAATTGCAAATAAAATACGCCGATTAGAAGATCTAAAGACTAAGCGCGCAAGATATCTAACAGCCTTAAATTTCTTGAAGAGATGCCGAGACCATAATCTCATTCCTACGTGTGTCAAAATATCCACCAAAAAGGACATTCGAGGAAGCGCTAAGATCTTAAATCAGGCGAGTAAAAAGTTGTTACGGGCGGTAATCCAACAAAAACGCTCCGATCTATATGACATCAATAAATCCATAGACACATCATCCAGTGAATTAAAGAAAGTTTTAACGACGTTTGATTATAATTTTTGCATGGAAACATTAAATAAACGCGAAATTAGTAAATATAACGAATGCAAAAACAAACATATAGAAAAATATCAAAAATTAACGGCCAAATCAAATGTCAAACATCCGAATCAATGCCAGAACCAAAAGCAACCATTGACAAACACAGATCATAGATTAATCGCGGTCTATAATCTGTCAAAACAAACACTGGATGATGCAACAATAAAGGTTTTATCCAAAGGACTAAATTTTGCTATAAGTCCGCGCAGATTACCGTACGAAGAAATTATCTGTAGCGTCGAGGACTGTTTATTTAAAAACAATATGCGGAAAGAAGATTTGGAGGCGATACGTCAAGACATTTCGTCTATGTTACGTCGATGTTCAGTGCCTAAACCGAATCTTCCCAGAGACGAATTTATAGCGTTAAAGAACCTACGCAATAAACCAGAACTTACGATTCTCCGCGCAGATAAGGGAAACGCCACGGTAGTCATGGATACGTCAGATTATAATTCAAAAATACAAGAACTTTTGTCGGATGTAAGTACTTACAAAAAGGTTAAAAACGACCCAACAAATAGCACACTAAAAACAACTAGTGACCTCATAAAGAAACACTCCGAAAAATTAAATCTGGACGTAAAATGGATAATACCTACGTGCGCCAAATCACCAAAGTTGTACGGGTTACCAAAAATACACAAGCCCAATGCTCCATTACGTCCCATAGTGAGCCAAATCGATTCACCAACTTACAGATTGGCTCAACACTTAGCGAAAATACTCTCACCGCTCAGGGGACACACAAGAGCACACATAAAGGATTCCTACCATTTTGTCAGCGAGATTAAAGACCTGCGTCTGGCAGACAACGAAACTATGGTCAGTTTTGATGTGCAGTCATTGTTTACATGCTTACCTGTTGAAGACTGCATCTCAATTGTAACTAGGAGGCTGGAGGAAAACAACATGCCCGTAGAATATGCAGTATTACTCAGACACTGCCTTACATCTGGCTACTTATTGTGGAAAGAGGAGTTCTACAAGCAAGTAGATGGTGTGGCGATGGGCTCACCTGTATCTCCCATTGTCGCCGACATATTCATGGAAGACTTTGAGGAGAAAGCCCTGCTTACTTCTCCCATAAATCCAAGATTCTACAAGCGGTACGTAGACGACACTTTCACAATTCTACCTTTAGATAAAGTAACTGCATTTTTAGACCATCTTAACTCTATAAATTCTAAAATTCAGTTCACAATGGAGTTAGAGGCAAACAATTCCTTAGCTTTTCTAGATGTGTTAGTAATTCGGAATCCTGATAACACCTTGAGCCATACTGTGTATAGAAAAAAGACCCATACAGATAGATATTTAAACGGTGATTCTCACCACCATCCTTCACAGTTAGCTACCGTGGGTAAATCTTTGTTTCAGAGAGCACGAGGGATCTGTGACAGTAAACACCTGGCTGCCGAGCTCCAACACGTCAAGCAAGTTTTGCATGACAACAAGCTTCGGGTCCCGCGCCTACGTCACAGAGAACGAGTGAAGCCGGCCACAGTCGAGCGTGTACCTGCTGTACTGCCATATGTTAGAGGAGTCACTGACAAGATTGGCTACATCTTGAAGCGCGCTTCCATCAAAACAAACTTCAAGCCGCCGAAGAAGATTGGTCAGTTTTTACCATCAGTCAAGTGTAACGTCCCTCTGCAAGATGCAGGAGTGCACAAGCTTGATTGTGAATGTGGTCTCTCCTACATAGGACAAACTAAAAGATCAATTAAAACCCGCGTCAAAGAACATATAGCTGATGTGAAGAATCGACGCTCCGGGAAGTCTGCAGTCTGTGAACATGTACAGGATCGCCCACGTCACTACATCAGATTTGATAGACCACAAATCCTCGCTAAAGAACACCGATTCCTTCCAAGGATGATTCGCGAGGCTATTGAAATCAAAAAACACCCTAATTTCAATAGAGAAGATAGCTGGGTGCTACCATCTGCTTGGGATCCTATAATAAATAAAATTAAATCCCAACCCAAGCATACAACTGCAAGGCTTCATGATACCATAACTTCATACTGTGTAGATCGGAACAAAAGTTAAATTTTAATCTATGGTAACCGCGGTTAACTATGACATCTGGACGTTAAACATCTCAGTCCTTCCCGTGACCATGGGTGCTGTAAAGCTCTCGAAACGTCGGGTATTAAAAAGTTAAATATACGCGATAAATTCCGTAAAAACGAGTATTATTTCAATGTGTAGTGTTCGCGTAAATATAAGAAATCATTATGTAAACCAGTACGGACTGGTAATTGCAAATAAAATACGCCGATTAGAAGATCTAAAGACTAAGCGTGCAAGATATCTAACAGCCTTAAATTTCTTGAAGAGATGCCGAGACCATAATCTCATTCCTACGTGTGTCAAAATATCCACCAAAAAGGACATTCGAGGAAGCGCTAAGATCTTAAATCAGGCGAGTAAAAAGTTGTTACGGGCGTTAATCCAACAAAAACGCTCCGATCTATATGACATCAATAAATCCATAGACACATCATCCAGTGAATTAAAGAAAGTTTTAACGACGTTTGATTATAATTTTTGCATGGAAACATTAAATAAACGCGAAATTAGTAAATATAACGAATGCAAAAACAAACATATAGAAAAATATCAAAAATTAACGGCCAAATCAAATGTCAAACATCCGAATCAATGCCAGAACCAAAAGCAACCATTGACAAACACAGATCTTAGATTAATCGCGGTCTATAATCTGTCAAAACAAACACTGGATGATGCAACAATAAAGGTTTTATCCAAAGGACTAAATTTTGCTATAAGTCCGCGCAGATTACCGTACGAAGAAATTATCTGTAGCGTCGAGGACTGTTTATTTAAAAACAATATGCGGAAAGAAGATTTGTAGGCGATACGTCAAGACATTTCGTCTATGTTACGTCGATGTTCAGTGCCTAAACCGAATCTTCCCAGAGACGAATTTATAGCGTTAAAGAACCTACGCAATAAACCAGAACTTACGATTCTCCGCGCAGATAAGGGAAACGCCACGGTAGTCATGGATACGTCAGATTATAATTCAAAATACAAGAACTTTTGTCGGATGTAAGTACTTATAAAAAGGTTAAAAACGACCCAACAAATAGCACACTAAAAACAACTAGTGACCTCATAAAGAAACACTCCGAAAAATTAAATCTGGACGTAAAATGGATAATACCTACGTGCGCCAAATCACCAAAGTTGTACGGGTTACCAAAAATACACAAGCCCAATGCTCCATTACGTCCCATAGTGAGCCAAATCGATTCACCAACTTACAGATTGGCTCAACACTTAGCGAAAATACTCTCACCGCTCAGGGGACACACAAGAGCACACATAAAGGATTCCTACCATTTTGTCAGCGAGATTAAAGACCTGCGTCTGGCAGACAATGAAACTATGGTCAGTCATGCTTACCTGTTGAAGACTGCATCTCAATTGTAACTAGGAGGCTGGAGGAAAACAACATGCCCGTAGAATATGCAGTATTACTCAGACACTGCCTTACATCTGGCTACTTATTGTGGAAGGAGGAGTTCTACAAGCAAGTAGATGGTGTGGCGATGGGCTCACCTGTATCTCCCATTGTCGCCGACATATTCATGGAAGACTTTGAGGAGAAAGCCCTGCTTACTTCTCCCATAAATCCAAGATTCTACAAGCGGTACGTAGACGACACTTTCACAATTCTACCTTTAGATAAAGTAACTGCATTTTTAGACCATCTTAACTCTATAAATTCTAAAATTCAGTTCACAATGGAGTTAGAGGCAAACAATTCCTTAGCTTTTCTAGATGTGTTAGTAATTCGGAATCCTGATAACACCTTGAGCCATACTGTGTATAGAAAAAAGACCCATACAGATAGATATTTAAACGGTGATTCTCACCACCATCCTTCACAGTTAGCTACCGTGGGTAAATCTTTGTTTCAGAGAGCACGAGGGATCCGTGACAGTAAACACCTGGCTGCCGAGCTCCAACACGTCAAGCAAGTTTTGCATGACAACAAGCTTCGGGTCCCGCGCCTACGTCACAGAGAACGAGTGAAGCCGGCCACAGTCGAGCGTGTACCTGCTGTACTGCCATATGTTAGAGGAGTCACTGACAAGATTGGCTACATCTTGAAGCGCGCTTCCATCAAAACATACTTCAAGCCGCCGAAGAAGATTGGTCAGTTTTTACCATCAGTCAAGTGTAACGTCCCTCTGCAAGATGCAGGAGTGTACAAGCTTGATTGTGAATGTGGTCTCTCCTACATAGGACAAACTAAAAGATCAATTAAAACCCGCGTCAAAGAACATATAGCTGATGTGAAGAATCGACGCTCCGGGAAGTCTGCAGTCTGTGAACATGTACAGGATCGCCCACGTCACTACATCAGATTTGATAGACCACAAATCCTCGCTAAAGAACACCGATTCCTTCCAAGGATGATTCGCGAGGCTATTGAAATCAAAAAACACCCTAATTTCAATAGAGAAGATGGCTGGGTGCTACCATCTGCTTGGGATCCTATAATAAATAAAATTAAATCCCAACCCAAGCATACAACTGCAAGGCTTCATGATACCATAACTTCATACTGTGTAGATCGGAACAAAAGTTAAATTTTAATCTATGGTAACCGCGGTTAACTATGACATCTGGACGTTAAACATCTCAGTCCTTCCCGTGACCATGGGTGCTGTAAAGCTCTCGAAACGTCGGGTATTAAAAAGTTAAATATACGCGATAAATTCCGTAAAAACGAGTATTATTTCAATGTGTAGTGTTCGCGTAAATATAAGAAATCATTATGTAAACCAGTACGGACTGGTAATTGCAAATAAAATACGCCGATTAGAAGATCTAAAGACTAAGCGCGCAAGATATCTAACAGCCTTAAATTTCTTGAAGAGATGCCGAGACCATAATCTCATTCCTACGTGTGTCAAAATATCCACCAAAAAGGACATTCGAGGAAGCGCTAAGATCTTAAATCAGGCGAGTAAAAAGTTGTTACGGGCGTTAATCCAACAAAAACGCTCCGATCTATATGACATCAATAAATCCATAGACACATCATCCAGTGAATTAAAGAAAGTTTTAACGACGTTTGATTATAATTTTTGCATGGAAACATTAAATAAACGCGAAATTAGTAAATATAACGAATGCAAAAACAAACATATAGAAAAATATCAAAAATTAACGGCCAAATCAAATGTCAAACATCCGAATCAATGCCAGAACCAAAAGCAACCATTGACAAACACAGATCTTAGATTAATCGCGGTCTATAATCTGTCAAAACAAACACTGGATGATGCAACAATAAAGGTTTTATCCAAAGGACTAAATTTTGCTATAAGTCCGCGCAGATTACCGTACGAAGAAATTATCTGTAGCGTCGAGGACTGTTTATTTAAAAACAATATGCGGAAAGAAGATTTGGAGGCGATACGTCAAGACATTTCGTCTATGTTACGTCGATGTTCAGTGCCTAAACCGAATCTTCCCAGAGACGAATTTATAGCGTTAAAGAACCTACGCAATAAACCAGAACTTACGATTCTCCGCGCAGATAAGGGAAACGCCACGGTAGTCATGGATACGTCAGATTATAATTCAAAATACAAGAACTTTTGTCGGATGTAAGTACTTATAAAAAGGTTAAAAACGACCCAACAAATAGCACACTAAAAACAACTAGTGACCTCATAAAGAAACACTCCGAAAAATTAAATCTGGACGTAAAATGGATAATACCTACGTGCGCCAAATCACCAAAGTTGTACGGGTTACCAAAAATACACAAGCCCAATGCTCCATTACGTCCCATAGTGAGCCAAATCGATTCACCAACTTACAGATTGGCTCAACACTTAGCGAAAATACTCTCACCGCTCAGGGGACACACAAGAGCACACATAAAGGATTCCTACCATTTTGTCAGCGAGATTAAAGACCTGCGTCTGGCAGACAATGAAACTATGGTCAGTCATGCTTACCTGTTGAAGACTGCATCTCAATTGTAACTAGGAGGCTGGAGGAAAACAACATGCCCGTAGAATATGCAGTATTACTCAGACACTGCCTTACATCTGGCTACTTATTGTGGAAGGAGGAGTTCTACAAGCAAGTAGATGGTGTGGCGATGGGCTCACCTGTATCTCCCATTGTCGCCGACATATTCATGGAAGACTTTGAGGAGAAAGCCCTGCTTACTTCTCCCATAAATCCAAGATTCTACAAGCGGTACGTAGACGACACTTTCACAATTCTACCTTTAGATAAAGTAACTGCATTTTTAGACCATCTTAACTCTATAAATTCTAAAATTCAGTTCACAATGGAGTTAGAGGCAAACAATTCCTTAGCTTTTCTAGATGTGTTAGTAATTCGGAATCCTGATAACACCTTGAGCCATACTGTGTATAGAAAAAAGACCCATACAGATAGATATTTAAACGGTGATTCTCACCACCATCCTTCACAGTTAGCTACCGTGGGTAAATCTTTGTTTCAGAGAGCACGAGGGATCCGTGACAGTAAACACCTGGCTGCCGAGCTCCAACACGTCAAGCAAGTTTTGCATGACAACAAGCTTCGGGTCCCGCGCCTACGTCACAGAGAACGAGTGAAGCCGGCCACAGTCGAGCGTGTACCTGCTGTACTGCCATATGTTAGAGGAGTCACTGACAAGATTGGCTACATCTTGAAGCGCGCTTCCATCAAAACATACTTCAAGCCGCCGAAGAAGATTGGTCAGTTTTTACCATCAGTCAAGTGTAACGTCCCTCTGCAAGATGCAGGAGTGTACAAGCTTGATTGTGAATGTGGTCTCTCCTACATAGGACAAACTAAAAGATCAATTAAAACCCGCGTCAAAGAACATATAGCTGATGTGAAGAATCGACGCTCCGGGAAGTCTGCAGTCTGTGAACATGTACAGGATCGCCCACGTCACTACATCAGATTTGATAGACCACAAATCCTCGCTAAAGAACACCGATTCCTTCCAAGGATGATTCGCGAGGCTATTGAAATCAAAAAACACCCTAATTTCAATAGAGAAGATGGCTGGGTGCTACCATCTGCTTGGGATCCTATAATAAATAAAATTAAATCCCAACCCAAGCATACAACTGCAAGGCTTCATGATACCATAAGTTCATACTGTGTAGATCGGAACAAAAGTTAAATTTTAATCTATGGTAACCGCGGTTAACTATGACATCTGGACGTTAAACATCTCAGTCCTTCCCGTGACCATGGGTGCTGTAAAGCTCTCGAAACGTCGGGTATTAAAAAGTTAAATATACGCGATAAATTCCGTAAAAACGAGTATTATTTCAATGTGTAGTGTTCGCGTAAATATAAGAAATCATTATGTAAACCAGTACGGACTGGTAATTGCAAATAAAATACGCCGATTAGAAGATCTAAAGACTAAGCGCGCAAGATATCTAACAGCCTTAAATTTCTTGAAGAGATGCCGAGACCATAATCTCATTCCTACGTGTGTCAAAATATCCACCAAAAAGGACATTCGAGGAAGCGCTAAGATCTTAAATCAGGCGAGTAAAAAGTTGTTACGGGCGGTAATCCAACAAAAACGCTCCGATCTATATGACATCAATAAATCCATAGACACATCATCCAGTGAATTAAAGAAAGTTTTAACGACGTTTGATTATAATTTTTGCATGGAAACATTAAATAAACGCGAAATTAGTAAATATAACGAATGCAAAAACAAACATATAGAAAAATATCAAAAATTAACGGCCAAATCAAATGTCAAACATCCGAATCAATGCCAGAACCAAAAGCAACCATTGACAAACACAGATCTTAGATTAATCGCGGTCTATAATCTGTCAAAACAAACACTGGATGATGCAACAATAAAGGTTTTATCCAAAGGACTAAATTTTGCTATAAGTCCGCGCAGATTACCGTACGAAGAAATTATCTGTAGCGTCGAGGACTGTTTATTTAAAAACAATATGCGGAAAGAAGATTTGGAGGCGATACGTCAAGACATTTCGTCTATGTTACGTCGATGTTCAGTGCCTAAACCGAATCTTCCCAGAGACGAATTTATAGCGTTAAAGAACCTACGCAATAAACCAGAACTTACGATTCTCCGCGCAGATAAGGGAAACGCCACGGTAGTCATGGATACGTCAGATTATAATTCAAAAATACAAGAACTTTTGTCGGATGTAAGTACTTATAAAAAGGTTAAAAACGACCCAACAAATAGCACACTAAAAACAACTAGTGACCTCATAAAGAAACACTCCGAAAAATTAAATCTGGACGTAAAATGGATAATACCTACGTGCGCCAAATCACCAAAGTTGTACGGGTTACCAAAAATACACAAGCCCAATGCTCCATTACGTCCCATAGTGAGCCAAATCGATTCACCAACTTACAGATTGGCTCAACACTTAGCGAAAATACTCTCACCGCTCAGGGGACACACAAGAGCACACATAAAGGATTCCTACCATTTTGTCAGCGAGATTAAAGACCTGCGTCTGGCAGACAATGAAACTATGGTCAGTTTTGATGTGCAGTCATTGTTTACATGCTTACCTGTTGAAGACTGCATCTCAATTGTAACTAGGAGGCTGGAGGAAAACAACATGCCCGTAGAATATGCAGTATTACTCAGACACTGCCTTACATCTGGCTACTTATTGTGGAAGGAGGAGTTCTACAAGCAAGTAGATGGTGTGGCGATGGGCTCACCTGTATCTCCCATTGTCGCCGACATATTCATGGAAGACTTTGAGGAGAAAGCCCTGCTTACTTCTCCCATAAATCCAAGATTCTACAAGCGGTACGTAGACGACACTTTCACAATTCTACCTTTAGATAAAGTAACTGCATTTTTAGACCATCTTAACTCTATAAATTCTAAAATTCAGTTCACAATGGAGTTAGAGGCAAACAATTCCTTAGCTTTTCTAGATGTGTTAGTAATTCGGAATCCTGATAACACCTTGAGCCATACTGTGTATAGAAAAAAGACCCATACAGATAGATATTTAAACGGTGATTCTCACCACCATCCTTCACAGTTAGCTACCGTGGGTAAATCTTTGTTTCAGAGAGCACGAGGGATCTGTGACAGTAAACACCTGGCTGCCGAGCTCCAACACGTCAAGCAAGTTTTGCATGACAACAAGCTTCGGGTCCCGCGCCTACGTCACAGAGAACGAGTGAAGCCGGCCACAGTCGAGCGTGTACCTGCTGTACTGCCATATGTTAGAGGAGTCACTGACAAGATTGGCTACATCTTGAAGCGCGCTTCCATCAAAACATACTTCAAGCCGCCGAAGAAGATTGGTCAGTTTTTACCATCAGTCAAGTGTAACGTCCCTCTGCAAGATGCAGGAGTGTACAAGCTTGATTGTGAATGTGGTCTCTCCTACATAGGACAAACTAAAAGATCAATTAAAACCCGCGTCAAAGAACATATAGCTGATGTGAAGAATCGACGCTCCGGGAAGTCTGCAGTCTGTGAACATGTACAGGATCGCCCACGTCACTACATCAGATTTGATAGACCACAAATCCTCGCTAAAGAACACCGATTCCTTCCAAGGATGATTCGCGAGGCTATTGAAATCAAAAAACACCCTAATTTCAATAGAGAAGATGGCTGGGTGCTACCATCTGCTTGGGATCCTATAATAAATAAAATTAAATCCCAACCCAAGCATACAACTGCAAGGCTTCATGATACCATAACTTCATACTGTGTAGATCGGAACAAAAGTTAAATTTTAATCTATGGTAACCGCGGTTAACTATGACATCTGGACGTTAAACATCTCAGTCCTTCCCGTGACCATGGGTGCTGTAAAGCTCTCGAAACGTCGGGTATTAAAAAGTTAAATATACGCGATAAATTCCGTAAAAACGAGTATTATTTCAATGTGTAGTGTTCGCGTAAATATAAGAAATCATTATGTAAACCAGTACGGACTGGTAATTGCAAATAAAATACGCCGATTAGAAGATCTAAAGACTAAGCGCGCAAGATATCTAACAGCCTTAAATTTCTTGAAGAGATGCCGAGACCATAATCTCATTCCTACGTGTGTCAAAATATCCACCAAAAAGGACATTCGAGGAAGCGCTAAGATCTTAAATCAGGCGAGTAAAAAGTTGTTACGGGCGGTAATCCAACAAAAACGCTCCGATCTATATGACATCAATAAATCCATAGACACATCATCCAGTGAATTAAAGAAAGTTTTAACGACGTTTGATTATAATTTTTGCATGGAAACATTAAATAAACGCGAAATTAGTAAATATAACGAATGCAAAAACAAACATATAGAAAAATATCAAAAATTAACGGCCAAATCAAATGTCAAACATCCGAATCAATGCCAGAACCAAAAGCAACCATTGACAAACACAGATCATAGAATAATCACGGTCTATAATCTGTCAAAACAAACACTGGATGATGCAACAATAAAGGTTTTATCCAAAGGACTAAATTTTGCTATAAGTCCGCGCAGATTACCGTACGAAGAAATTATCTGTAGCGTCGAGGACTGTTTATTTAAAAACAATATGCGGAAAGAAGATTTGGAGGCGATACGTCAAGACATTTCGTCTATGTTACGTCGATGTTCAGTGCCTAAACCGAATCTTCCCAGAGACGAATTTATAGCGTTAAAGAACCTACGCAATAAACCAGAACTTACGATTCTCCGCGCAGATAAGGGAAACGCCACGGTAGTCATGGATACGTCAGATTATAATTCAAAAATACAAGAACTTTTGTCGGATGTAAGTACATATAAAAAGGTTAAAAACGACCCAACAAATAGCACACTAAAAACAACTAGTGACCTCATAAAGAAAAACTCCGAAAAATTAAATCTGGACGTAAAATGGATAATACCTACGTGCGCCAAATCACCAAAGTTGTACGGGTTACCAAAAATACACAAGCCCAATGCTCCATTACGTCCCATAGTGAGCCAAATCGATTCACCAACTTACAGATTGGCTCAACACTTAGCGAAAATACTCTCACCGCTCAGGGGACACACAATAGCACACATAAAGGATTCCTACCATTTTGTCAGCGAGATTAAAGACCTGCGTCTGGCAGACAATGAAACTATGGTCAGTTTTGATGTGCAGTCATTGTTTACATGCTTACCTGTTGAAGACTGCATCTCAATTGTAACTAGGAGGCTGGAGGAAAACAACGTGCCCGTAGAATATGCAGTATTACTCAGACACTGCCTTACATCTGGCTACTTATTGTGGAAGGAGGAGTTCTACAAGCAAGTAGATGGTGTGGCGATGGGCTCACCTGTATCTCCCATTGTCGCCGACATATTCATGGAAGACTTTGAGGAGAAAGCCCTGCTTACTTCTCCCATAAATCCAAGATTCTACAAGCGGTACGTAGACGACACTTTCACAATTCTACCTTTAGATAAAGTAACTGCATTTTTAGACCATCTTAACTCTATAAATTCTAAAATTCAGTTCACAATGGAGTTAGAGGCAAACAATTCCTTAGCTTTTCTAGATGTGTTAGTAATTCGGAATCCTGATAACACCTTGAGCCATACTGTGTATAGAAAAAAGACCCATACAGATAGATATTTAAACGGTGATTCTCACCACCATCCTTCACAGTTAGCTACCGTGGGTAAATCTTTGTTTCAGAGAGCACGAGGGATCTGTGACAGTAAACACCTGGCTGCCGAGCTCCAACACGTCAAGCAAGTTTTGCATGACAACAAGCTTCGGGTCCCGCGCCTACGTCACAGAGAACGAGTGAAGCCGGCCACAGTCGAGCGTGTACCTGCTGTACTGCCATATGTTAGAGGAGTCACTGACAAGATTGGCTACATCTTGAAGCGCGCTTCCATCAAAACATACTTCAAGCCGCCGAAGAAGATTGGTCAGTTTTACCATCAGTCAAGTGTAACGTCCCTCTGCAAGATGCAGGAGTGTACAAGCTTGATTGTGAATGTGGTCTCTCCTACATAGGACAAACTAAAAGATCAATTAAAACCCGCGTCAAAGAACATATAGCTGATGTGAAGAATCGACGCTCCGAGAAGTCTGCAGTCTGTGAACATGTACAGGATCGCCCACGTCACTACATCAGATTTGATAGACCACAAATCCTCGCTAAAGAACACCGATTCCTTCCAAGGATGATTCGCGAGGCTATTGAAATCAAAAAACACCCTAATTTCAATAGAGAAGATGGCTGGGTGCTACCATCTGCTTGGGATCCTATAATAAATAAAATTAAATCCCAACCCAAGCATACAACTGCAAGGCTTCATGATACCATAAGTTCATACTGTGTAGATCGGAACAAAAGTTAAATTTTAATCTATGGTAACCGCGGTTAACTATGACATCTGGACGTTAAACATCTCAGTCCTTCCCGTGACCATGTGTGCTGTAAAGCTCTCGAAACGTCGGGTATTAAAAAGTTAAATATACGCGATAAATTCCGTAAAAACGAGTATTATTTCAAAGGTTATATTAGTAGTATGGATGGTAGTGGAAGGACCACGCTCTCACAGAATACCAGCGTAAATTGTAGCTTAATGCTGTTGTATTTCGTATGGTGAGTGTACAGAACCGGAGACCCTTTTTACTGGAAACGAGGCATTCCATCTTAGTCCTCACGGGTGACAACGCATCTGCATTTTAATTCGTAATCGAGGATAGATGTAGATGTCTATGGGCCACAGCAACCACATACTATCAGGTGGACTGTGTGCTCGTTTGTCACCCTATCCTATAAAAAAATGTCTATTGGATTAATTTTTGTTAAATTAAATAAGCTTTTAAAAAGTTTAACCAGGTGACAGCATTGTCTATGACTTTTTTTTCTTTTATCATTGTACATCGTGTTCTTGCTGTGCAGTTGAAGAATAAAAGTTTTCATATTAAATTAATTAACATCTTTTAATTGATAAAAACACCCATAACCCTTTAGGTTATGGGCCCAGGTAGACTCTGTAATTGAAATCTCGTAGAAAACAGAAAAAAGAAAAGTTACAATCGTTGTTAGAACAAATTGACAAGATAACCTCAAAATGGATTCCCGCGCGACAATGAATTTAGACAAATTCGATGGACAGAACTTTAGGCAATGGAAATTTCAGATAAAGTGTGCACTAAAAGCAAAAGGGATTGACATTTCAGTGCCTAGACCATCTGTAAACAGTGTTGAGTGGACGAAAATGACGGCATGGCAATGTATATTATGACCTCTTCGATGGATTACAAACAAATTACCTTGATAGAGAACTGTGAAACTGCCATGGAAATAATGTCAAAACTAGAATCAATATATGAACAGAAGAGTGAATTATGTAAAATGTTAGTTCATGAGAGATTCTATCAATACAAAATGTCTGCAAGTGACAGTGTCGCTCAGCACATTTCTAAAGTCGAATCTTTAGCCAAGCAGTTAAAAGAAAGTGGAGAAAACATCAGTGAAATGGCTGTGATAACAAAAATACTTGGAACATTGCCTCCCAAGTATAGATCACTCCGTCAAGCCTGGATGTCATTGGATCCAGCGAATCAGACTCTTGTCAATTTAACTGCTCGTTTATTGGACGAAGAAGCCAGTTTGCAGTGTGAAGACGAGCAGGAAACGGCTCTCCTTGTGGCTAACAAAAGTTGGAAGAATAACCCAAAACAAAATGATCAGAATAAAGGTGCTGGTGGCTCAAATCAAAATAAACCCACCAAACACAGGTTCGAGTGTTATAATTGTGGAAGGCGAGGACATTTTGCTCGAGAATGTCGTGCTCCAAAAAAATCCAAGCCCAGAAAACCTCAACAGGAAGGTGCAGATTTATTAGCGTTCAATATAGAAACCAGTTTTAATACAACTGAAGAGAATGCTTGGATTTTAGACAGCGGTGCCTCTGCACATATGACATACAGAAAGGAGTTCTTTTTAAATCTTTTTGAATGCAGCCAGAAATCATTGACGCTAGGAAACGAACAATCAGTTGAAGTGGCCGGCATCGGCAAAGTGTTAATAAAGAGATATGTCAATGGACAGTGGGAGAATAGTGAGCTGCATAATGTGTTATATGTTCCGAATTTAAGAAGGAATTTATTTTCAGAAGGTGTGATAATGCGTCAATCCTATACGATTATAAAGAAAAATTCTAGTGCACTAATTTATAAAGGTAATGATTTGGTAATGTGTGCAAGAATAACAGAAAACAACTTATATGAGTTAAAGATAAAAGCAGTGGTCGCAAACACCTGTAACTTAGTCCAAAGTAATCAAAATAATATTAAAATATGGCATGAAAGACTGGGACATCTTAACCTAAAACAAATCAAGAATATGAGTGCTAACAATGTTGTAGAAGGTTTGACACTAAGTGACAGTGATCAAACTGACTTTGTGTGTGAAGCATGTGCATATGGGAAACAATGCAGATTTCCTTTTCACAAGTCTGTACGTGGAGAACTACAGCCAGGTGACCTGGTGTATAGTGACATCTGTGGCCCTATGAGTCATTTATCTATTCAAGGTATGAGATATTTTGTTTTATTCAAAGATGCTGCTACAAGTTACAGACATGTATATTTTATCAAACAGAAAAGTGATGTGATGGAAGTATTTAAGAAATACAATGCTATGATGAAAAATAAGTATATGCACAGTGTAAGGATATTGCATACTGATAATGGAAGGGAGTATGTCAACAAATCTTTCGAGGACTACCTGAACAAAGAAGGTATAGTACATGAACGTACTGCACCTTATACGCCTGAACAAAATGGGCGTGTAGAGAGAGAAAACCGCACGATTGTGGAAAGTGCATGCTCAATGTTGTATGCTAGGGATGTACCACTGGACCTATGGGCAGAGGCTATCAATTGTGCAGTATACTTACTAAACAGGACTTCCTCCAGCCAGACTCCTCAGAAAACACCATTTGAACTATGGAATGGTATCAAACCTCATTTAGGCCATGTCAAGATATTTGGAAGCATAGGGTATGTACACATTCCTGATCAACTTAGAACTAAACTTGAAAAGAAGAGTGAGAAAATGATATTAGTTGGGTATGATAACAACAATTATAGGATGTTCAGTCTAGAAACCAAAAGGGTGAAAATATCAAGAAATGTCATTTTTGATGAACAGCATGTTCCAGATATAAGGAAAAATATTACACAAATATGCTTGGATGATGAAGAGAGAGTAGAGCAAGAAAATGAGACGCAAGGAACTAATGCAGAGGATACTCTCATAGAATCTACATCATCGGAGAACGAGGGCAGCTTGCAGAGTTGTAATAGTGATGACCCAACATATGAACCCTCTCAAGAGATAGATGATGACACAATCCAGAGCAATATAAATTTGAGACCAAGACATAATAGGATCTTTGAAGCTAACCTAGTAGAATTTTCAGTGCCACAAACATATAATGAAGCAATGAAGAGTCCACAAAGAGATGACTGGTTGCGAGCTATAGATGAAGAATTGCTTGCACATAAAGAGAATAATACTTGGACTTCAGTTGAAAGGTCTGGTCAACATACTCTTACTACAAAGTGGGTTTTCAATATCAAGAGGGATGAGAATAACCAGGTTAAGCGGTTTAAAGCTCGTTTATGTGCACGTGGTTTTAGTCAAATTAAAGATATAGATTACCAAGAAATATTCTCTCCGACAACGAGATATGACTCTATAAGAATTATCCTTTCTATTGCAGCTAGGTATGATTTAGAAATTCAACAATTTGATGTAAAAACTGCCTTTTTGAATGGGTATTTAGATGAGGACATTTTTATAGAAATACCAGAGGGTGTGTCAATGAAAAATGATTGTGTTTTAAAACTTAATAAGTCTTTGTATGGTCTTAAGCAGGCATCTCGTTGTTGGAATAGAAGATTTACTGAGTTCTTGGTAAAATATGGTTTTAAACAATCTCAGGCTGACAATTGTATTTATATAGGTATATTTGATGAAGTCAAAGTATTTATAATAATTTATGTTGATGATGGGCTTATAGTCTCTTCCAGCTCCTCATTGATTAAAAGGATTATAGAATATTTAAAACAAGCATTTAAAATTAAAGAACTAAATTTGAAATATTTTGTGGGGATAGAAATAATAAAAAGAAATAATTGTATCTATATTCATCAAAGAGACTATATAGAACAAATTATAGACAAATTTTGTATGAGTGATTCAAATTCTGCTAGTACTCCAGCAGATGCAAATGTAGTTATTACAAAGAAATTGGATGAAAGTATTGTTAACTTTCCTTACAGAGAAGCTATAGGCTCCTTATTATTTTTGAGCTCTGTATCAAGACCTGATATTTCATTTGCTGTCAATGTCTTAAGTAGATATGTTAATAATCTAAGTCAGCAACATGTGAATGCTATAAAACGTGTTATTAGATACCTAATAAATACTAAAGATTTGTGTATAAAGTATGGAGAAAGCAGTGATCTCACTGGCTATTCAGACTCAGATTTTGCAGGTGATGTGGACACGCGTAAGTCTACTACAGGGTACATTTTCAATATGAATGGAGGACCTATAACATGGTGTAGTCAGAAGCAGAAGACTACTGCCCTCTCCACTACTGAGGCTGAGTTTGTATCAGCTTGTGAAGCTGCGAAAGAGATATTGTGGTTACAGCAACTATTGTCAGATTTAGGTGAAAATATTAAATGTGTTCAATTGTATGTTGATAATCAGAGCGCAATTAAATTAATTAGCAATCCTGTTTATCATAAAAAAACTAAGCACATAGATGTGAAATACAATTTTGTAAGGGAAAAGGTTGAGTTAGGTATAATTAAATTAAATTATATTCCTAGTAACAGTCAATTAGCAGACATGTTGACAAAAGCGTTACCAGTTCAATCTTTTGCCTACTTTAGAGATTAAATTTTTTATAACTTATATGATTAAATTTCAATGGGAGATATATGGTTAAACTTTTAGTGGGAGTGTTAAATTAAATAAGCTTTTAAAAAGTTTAACCAGGTGACAGCATTGTCTATGACTTTTTTTTCTTTTATCATTGTACATCGTGTTCTTGCTGTGCAGTTGAAGAATAAAAGTTTTCATATTAAATTAATTAACATCTTTTAATTGATAAAAACACCCATAACCCTTTAATTTTGCAAATTTTAAGTAACATTGCATAATTTTTATCTAGAGCATTTTTAGTTTTAGGATCAACTAATATCTTACAGAATTTTATCTCTATAGACATTATTTTGTTAATATTAATTGGGAATGAAAGTTCATATGCACCTAACCCATATCACGCATGACATGTAAGTCCCATGAGAAACTATTATCTATAACCAACTCTAAATATTTATAGTTCGTTACGCGTTGTAGCTTTTTGGAGCGGCAGAGAGAGCTCAAATGATCAGTATGCAGGCGATCGTTAGTATGACCCATAAGAAATATATCTACTTTTTTTCTAGAATGGTTATAGGATGATAATATTACCATAAATTTGGTTTCATTCAAGTTTATGATAATACCATTGTCGCGGGACCACTTTATCGAATTATTTAAATCCTAAAAGGCCTCAAAAGTGCCTCCTGAAAAGCCTCGCAATATATTTATACAAAATACCCGATACACGGCTCCAGACACGCCGTGCGCAGTGGGCGCCAAACATTTTGATGCACTCCCCCGGAAGGGAACTATAATTTGGGAACTGGACGGTAGTCCACAGCAATATAACTGGCGAACAAGTAAAAGAGGCTTGGCCCTTTGTTAGTGTATAAGCACAAACATCGACCGAAATCGCGCATGTCAATGCGTGTAAACGCCATACAGAATACGAACGAATCCAGCCACAATGAATGTACATCACACGGTTTAGGAAAATAAGCACACTGGCCGTAAAACCTCCGTGAGCGCCACCACTGCAGGCGTGATGTAAGTGTACGGCATCACCACCAATTGTCTTGAGTCTACCGCTCACCTCAAGGGAATGGGGTCCCACGTTGTGCGGCTTTCGGCCGCAGCCTTGAGAGTCTCCTCAGATCCTCCCGCCAGATACATAGCTAGCATATCGACACATAATATGCTCCATCAACCAATACAACGGCAGATATAGCCAAATGGCAGTTATAAGATGTTAGTAATACTTTGCCATCAGAAGGGGTTTGTGTCGTTGAGTAAATGCATTTTCGATCATGTTTGCCTCACCTACCAACAAGTTGCCTTCAATCATTCAAAGGTGGGAAAGTTACATAGATATATTATTATGTTGTTATATGAAACATCATGGAGGTCGGACAGTCTGCAGCCCCGTAATGAAGGGACCCGATTAGGGCAAAGCTACTTAAGTGTGAGTCAAACCAAAACGCGGAGAGCACCATTGAGAATAGAGTCCCACCAAACAACCATCGCAGAGACGCAATGCTACAGAACGCAAAAAGCATCAATACGACTATCGTCGGGCTTACACCATCCCAAGGTCCCATCATCACCACCCGCATACTTCCATCGACTAGAATCACAAGAATGCGTCGAATCAGGCGGAGCACACCCGCAGATCCATCACAAGACGCAATACCGCAATTAGCAGTAAGCATCAATGCAACTATCATACGGATGGCACCCCTCACATCACACCCGTGATCGCTATCGACTTTTTTGTTAACTTAAAAATATCACCAACGTGCTACTATAATAGTAGCACGCTACTAAGACGCCAGTGAACAAAACTCCACGTATCATTGCGCTAATGCACTATGACATGAAGTTGAGTATGCCTAATGACCTTCCGTGGAAAGTGGCTCGAACCTTGGTCAGAACCACTAACATCTCAGGAGTATATGTGCTGAACCTTTCTGATCCGGAACAGATAATAAAAAAGGCACACTGGTTGATACTTGTGAGGAGGTGGATTGGTTGCGCCGGTGCCAATTTCTTTCGACTGCAAGGATGCACAAACGAGAGTGATCACAGCGTTCTCTCCCCGAATGAAATGGTCAGATATAATGGTCAAGGGTAGAATTTGTTTCTCCAGTACGCGGATGTATTCTTGTCAAACGATGCTGACCTAGGGAAGACTGGCTAAGTTCAACACAAAATAAACACAGGTGAAGAATTTCCTATCCGTCAGCGGCCTAGAAGATTGCCGGTAGCACGTGAAAAGGAAGTGAAAACCATGATTGAGGGAAAAGGGAAGGATGGTGTTATTGAACCTTCATCCAGTCCATGGTGTTCACCCATGGTGCCGGTAAAGAAGAAGGATGGCAGCATGCGGTTTTGCGTTGACTACCGCCATCTGAACGACGTTACAAAGAAGGACAGCTATCCCTTGCCAAGAATTGATAACACGCTGGACAGGAGTAAAGTGGTTTAGCATGCTGGATCTAAAACGTGGCTACTGGCAAGTTAAAATTGACCCTGAGGACAGGGAGAAAACTGCGTTTTAGACGGGAAAGTGTCTGTGGCAATTTAAAGTAATGCCGTTTGGATTGTACAATACTCCAGCAACATTTGAAAGGTTGATAACGATGACGATGACGATGATGATGATGATGATGACGATGATGATGATGATAATGATGAAGTTGACGATGATGATTACGTAGATTCCGATGATGACGATGATGATGACAGTGACGATGATGATGATGAAGAAAATAATGACGACGATGATGATAATGATGATGAAAGTGACGATGATGATTACGATGACGATGATGATGAAAATGATGATGATGATGATGATGATGATGATGATGACGAAGATGATGACGTTGACGATGATCACGATGACGATGATGATGACAATGACGAAGATGATGACGTTGACGATGATGACGATGACGATGATGATGATGATGACGATGACGATGACGTTTATTATGACGATGATGATGACGATGACGGTGACGACGATGATGAAAATCCTGATGACGACGATGATGACGATGACGAAGACGATAACAATGACGATGACGATGACGTTTATGACGACGATGATGACGATGACGAAGATGATGACGTTGACGATGATGACGATGACGATGATGATGACGATGACGATGATGATGACGATGACGATGACGATGACGTTTATTATGACGATGATGATGACGATGACGGTGACGATGATGATGAAAATCCTGATGGCAACGATGATGACGATGACGAAGACGATGACAATGACGATGACGATGACGTTTATGACGACGATGATGATGACGATGACGATGACGATGATGATGAAAATGACGATGACGAAGATGATGACGTTGACGATGATGACGATGACGATGATGATGACGATGACGATGACGATGACGTTTATTATAACGATGATGATGACGATGACGGTGACGATGATGATGAAAAACCTGATGACGATGACGAAGACGATAACAATGACGATGACGATGACGTTTATGACGACGATGATGACGATGACGAAGATAATGACAATGACGAAGATGACGACGTTGACGATGATGACGATGACGATGATGATGACGATGACGATGACGATGACGTTTATTATGACGATGATGATGACGATGACGGTGACGATGATGATGAAAATCCTGATGACGACGATGATGACGATGACGAAGACGATAACAATGACGATGACGATGACGTTTATGACGACGATGATGACGATGACGAAGATGATGACGTTGACGATGATGACGATGACGATGATGATGACGATGACGATGATGATGACGATGACGATGACGATTCTGACGATTATGATGATGACGATGATGATGATGATGTCGATGACGATGGCGATGACGATGGTGATGACGGTGGTGATGATGATGATGACGATGACGCTGACGATGACGATGATGATGATGATAATGACGATGTTGATGATGTCGATGACGATGGCGATGACGATGGTGATGATGATGATAATTATGATGATGATGGATATGACGAGGACGTCGATGATGACGATGATGATGACGATGACGATAAGGATAACGATGATGATGATGATGTCGATGATAATAACGATGAAGATGATGATGACAACGACAATGACGATGACGATATGGTGACGTTGGTGATGATGATGATAATGATGAAGATGATGATGATGATGAAGATGACGAGGATGACGATGACTATGATGATGACAATGACAATGACGATGACGTTGACGATGGCGATGATGATGACGATGATGACAACGATGATAATTACGATGGCGATGATGATGACGAAGACGATGATGACGACGATGATGATGATGACGATGACAGTGACGATGATGACGATGGCTAAGACGACGATGACGAAGATGATGATGATAATCATGATGATGACGATGATGAAAATGACGACGACGATGATGATGACGATGATGATGAAAATGATGATGACGATGATGATGACGATGACGAAGATGATGACGATGACGATGACGATGATGATGATGATAATGACGATGTTGATGATGTCGATGACGATGGCGATGACGATGGTGATGTTGATGATAATTATGATGATGATGGAGATGACGAGGACGTCGATGATGACGATGATGATGACGATGACGATAAGGATAACGATGATGATGATGATGTCGATGATAATAACGATGAAGATGATGATGACAACGACAATGACGATGACGATATGGTGACGTTGGTGATGATGATGATAATGATGAAGATGATGATGATGATGACGATGATGATGAAAATGATGATGACGATGATGATGACGATGACGAAGATGATGACGATGACTATGACGATGACGATGATGATGATGATAATGACGATGTTGATGATGTCGATGACGATGGCAATGACGATGGTGATGATGATGATAATTATGATGATGATGGAGATGACGAGGACGTCGATGATGACGATGATGATGACGATGACGATAAGGATAACGATGATGATGATGATGTCGATGATAATAACGATGAAGATGATGATGACAACGACAATGACGATGACGATATGGTGACGTTGGTGATGATGATGATAATGATGAAGATGATGATGATGATGAAGATGACGAGGATGACGATGACTATGATGATGACAATGACAATGACGATGACGTTGACGATGGCGATGATGATGACGATGATGACAACGATGATAATTACGATGGCGATGATGATGACGAAGACGATGATGACGACGATGATGATGATGACGATGACAGTGACGATGATGACGATGGCTAAGACGACGATGACGAAGATGATGATGATAATCATGATGATGACGATGATGAAAATGACGACGACGATGATGATGATCATGACGATAACGATGACGATGACGATTACGATGATGGTGACGATTACAAGACGATGATGATGCCGAAGATGATGATGATTATAATGATGATGAAGATGACGCTGATGATGATGAAGTTGACGATGATGATGACAATTACTGACGATGACGATGACGATGGCGTTGACGATGACGATGAAGTTGACGATGATGATGACAATGACTGACGATGACGTTGACGATGACGATGATGGTGACGATGATGACGACGATGATGATGACGATGATGATGACGATAATAGTGACGATGATGACGATGGCGTGGACGACGATGACGAGGATGACGATGACGATGACGTTAATTGTGACGATGATGGTGACGTTAATGATGATGCTGATGACGACGATGACGATGACGATAACGATTACGATGATGGTGACGATGACAATGACTATGGCGATGATGATGACGATGCCGAAGATGATGACGATGATTATAATGATGATGACGTAGACGACGAAAATGACGATGACGATGACGATGATGATGACGATGACGATGATGGTGACGATGACAATGACTATGACGATGATGATGACGATGCCGAAGATGATGACGATGCCCAAGATGATGACGATGCCGAAGATGATGACGATGATTATAACGATGATGACGATGACACTGATGATGATGATGGTGACGATGATGATGATGACGATGATGATGATGAAGATAATAGTGACGATGATGACGATGGCGAGGACGACGATTACGAGGAAGATGACGATGAAAATGACGATGACGATGATGATTATGATGACGATGACGATGACGATAACGATGACGATGATGATGACAATGAGAATAACATTGATGATGACGAGGGCAATGACGATGATGTTGACGACGACGATGATGATGATGATGATGACGATGATGATGATGAAGATAATAGTGACGATGATGACGATGGCGAGGACGACGATGACGAGGATGATGATGACGATGACTAGGATGATGATGACGATGACATTAATGATGACGATGATGATGACGTTGATGATGATGCTGACGATGACGATAACGGTGATGATGACAATGACAATGACATTGATGATGACGATGATGATGATGATGATGACAATGACGATGATGACGATGATGATACGATGACGTTGATGATGACGATGATAGTGACGATGATCACGATGGCGAGGACGACGATTACGAGGATGATGACGATGAAAATGACGATGACGATGATGATTATGATGACGATGACGATGACGATAACGATGACGATGATGATGACAATGACAATAACATTGATGATGACGACGGCAATGATGATGATGATGACGATGACAATAACATTGATGATGACGACGGCAATGATGATGATGATGACGATGACGATGATGACGACGATGATGATGACGATAATAGTGACAATGTTGACGATGGCGAGAACGACGATAACGAGGATGACGATGACGATGACGTTAATGATGACGACGATGATGACGTTGATGATGACGATGATGATGACGACGATGACGATAACGTTGACGATGATGATGAAGATGATGATGACGATGATGATTACGATGACGATGATGATACGATGACGTTGATAATGGCAATGACAACGACGATTATTATACGATGACGATGACGACGATGATGATGACAATGACCGCGACGATGACGATGACGATGACTAGTTGATGCAATTGGACTGCCGCGCTCCTCTTATATTTCATATGTCCTCAAAACATTTTATTTCTCAAACATGCAGGTAGTTTCGCATCCCGGTATTCACGGAACTGCACCGGATACCATATTAATTCAAGCGTAAGCGTGGGCGTAGATTGCTGAATTGCGTCTGTGAGTGCGTATGTCAGAGGCTTGTGGTCTGTGTATACGGTCATTTCCCGTCCTTCACTTCTGCAACATAAATTTTCTTTGTCACTCTTTTCTCATTCATTCCTTCTACATGACCAAACCACTGAAGCATTCCTTTCTTAATCCTGGTCACAACATTATCTTGCAAACCGCACTCTTCTTTTATCACACAACTTCTTACCGTCGTCATTCAGATTCAGCCCATACATACTCATTAACGACCGCATTTCTACTTACGTTATTCTACTCGTGCTTCTTCTGTCACACCCAACTTTCACTACCATACGTTAAAGTAGGGACCAACACAGCATTGTGAAGTGCCATAGCGCCTTTCTGACACATTCTGACTCTTCACAATAGAGTGTAGGCCCCATTTACTCTATTTCCTGCGTTCGCTCGTCGTCCTATAGCCTTAACATATCTCCCATCCCTGCTAAATACGCAACCCAATTATACAAACTCATCTACTTGCTCGATCAACTCCCCTTCTATTCTTATTTCACAAATCTTTTTACTTTCTTTTATTTCAAAAACTTGACTTTCGTCTTACTTGCGTTCACTTTCATACTCCTTTCTTTTAATGATCAGTTCATTAATGTAACCATCATTTGCAACTTGGCCGCTGACGACGCAAGAATAACTTGATCATCGGCGTACAAAAGGCATTTGACGGTTAACTTACCCATTCTTAATCCGCATTCTTCATCTTTCAAACAACTGTCCATAAATAGGTTGCACAGCCACGGGAAGCCACACAGCCCTGTCTAACACCCTTATGGATGCCAAACAAATTAAAAGAATTCAAATTAGAATTCATATAAAATAATTAATTGATATGTTTTTTTTTTATAGAATGGGTTGACAAACGAGCACACAGTCCGCCTGATGGTAAGTGGTTGCTGCGGCCCATAGACATCTACATCTATCTTCCATTACAAATCAAAATGCAGATGCGTTGTCACCCGTGAGGACTGAGATGGAATGCCTCATTTCCAGTAAAAAGGGTCTCCGGTTCTCTACACTCACCATACGAAACACAGCAGCATTAAGCTACTATTTCGCGCTGGTATTCTGTGAGAGCGTGGTCCTTCCCCGGTCGAGCCGACCCATTCGTGCTACAACTATACTACTAATATAACTGCAACATGGCTCTACCACGTAATAATGAAAAAATGAAAATGATATGAAATAATTGATTAACTAATTGAGTACGTATAAAGTAATTAAAGAGATTAGTTTTAAAGACCAGCGCTAATTCGGTATAGAAATAATACCTATAATTTATTCACTTATCATCTAATTTTCGGTTCAAATGGAATCAATTATTTTGTGAAACGAACTCTTATTTTCTACTTATATTATCAAATATGTCTTACAATTATTTAAGAAATTTAATTATTAGGCTTTTATCAAATTTCTAAATCGCAAGGGAACTATTAGAAAATATACTAAATGTTTTCGACATTTTCACTTCACCCTTATCAGAATTAATTATTTTCCTTCAAGACTTAAACCTTGTTTCTAATAAATGATTCAGCAGTAAATAAATTTTAAATTATTCTCTTACTTCTATCTGAAATTCGTGATAGCTGAGAGTCTTATAGCGCGCCATAAATATACGCGAGCGACCCGGGTTCAATCCCCGCTCTCACCAATAAAATTCTTTAGTGCAGTTTTAATTGCTGATTTATCACGCACTCGGAGTTGAAGGAAAACGTCTTGAGAAAACCTACTGACGGACAAATTCAAAAACAATCAAAGACCCGTGAAGCCCGCCAACATGCTTTAAGGTAGCTCGGCGCACATTTCCTTGCCTTCCAGAAACCCTATACGAAATGAGAGGAGACTTGTTATAGCCCAGGATTAGGACTTATATAAGCATATACCTCGAGGAACCGGCAACCGATAGGGAAGAAAAGTTTTTGAGTGTCAACCTCAAATACGTAAGCGAAACGAAAGGCGGCTCCTACTATATTGACTGACAATCTGGTAAGACGCGCAGGAAGTCAATGGATCCTAGGCTTGGCTAGGGCCGTACATCCTTGGGTGAGGTCTGTGTTAAAAATGAACTTTTATTTATTTGTTTATTTTATTATATTTATTCTTTATAAAATAAAAGAATATAGCAAAAGAAAAATAAAGCAAAAGAATACAGTGGGCGGACTTAACGCCTTGAGGCAACATTCTTTTCAACATTCAACATTCAACATTCTTTTCAAAAACACGATTTTAAATATAAAATGTTTTAATTTTTTTTCAAAGATGGTTAATTACATATTGAATTATTGTTTTTATAGAAGAGAGGGCAAATGAGCATGCGGCTCACCTAATGGTAAGTGACTACGACCGCCCATTAAAAACCCCAACACCGGGTTGTTAGTTAAATAAGTCTCATCTCACTAAACCTATATCTCACTAAAACCTATGCGGGTTTGAGATTTGTTCATCTTACATTATATAGAAATTAGAATACCTTAACTTCTTATGAAAATGCTGATGTAGCTGGTTGGAATTTTGAGCCATGGGTGGGTTGGGGCGATATAACTTCTCCCTCCGCAAGTTTATCCGGAATTATCCTCGAGATTATCTCGAATTTTTCAGCGTTTAACTAACTTATGATTATAAATTGGTGGTGCCACGTGTTTAAGGCTGCCGAAGTCTAGTTCCCCGGTCGAACCTTAAACCTATTACGCGAGATATTAACTAAAGTGGACTGTATATGCGGTTGCTTCTACGCTTACGTAAAAGCGACTACTATAGCATGCGGTATAATGCACTCGCTCTTCCCTAAAACTAAACTATTATTGTGCCAAATCGCTGAAAAGGAATCCTGCCTTATTAGGAGAACAACAAAATTGGAGCGGGTTAAACTATGTAAGGCAGGAGCTAATTAAAGGAATTGACTCACCGGGGTTTCTTCTATCCTGTTGAGCACTATAGCTGCAACTTCTGGAACTTCTTCTAGAACACTCCGGAGAGAGGCGGTGCGCGACTATATCTCACACGAGGTGAGGCGGGTCTCCTGGAGCTCGACTGCTTCCAGGCTAAAGCGGTTTCTACTAGCGGTGTGGTTTCAACGACGACTGCGGTGGAAAGAGGCCGCGCAACGGTCGCGCGTGCCTTATATGTCCTCGGCCCCGATGATTACGTGACATTCTAGAATCATCTTCTTGCCCCTCCCACCCCACCACCCCGATGTGTCGATGGAGGATCGAGGAGGGTATGAATGATATCGTTTTGTCGGAAAGGAACAAGCGGCTTGGCACCTCTACCGTCAAATATAATAATCCAATGGTTTTTTCCGCGCAACCATCTCCCCCGCCCTTGAAGGATTTCCTTCAAAATTAACTAATACAACTAGAGCTAAGATCAACTAACAAAATAACTAACTAACGCTAAGATTACCTAAATTCAACTACAATTTAATCTAGAAAGCTAATTTAAATTATGGAAGAGGCAGGGGGCACAAACGGACAACCGGACGCAAGTAAGACCCAACCGTGGTCTTAACGCGAGCTATCCTAACTACTCCGTCGGAACCGGGAAAGACCTCTTCGACAATTCCTAACGGCCAGTGGAGAGGCGGCGTATTCTCTTTGGTGAGCACAACTACAGTTCCTACAGCTAAAGGCTCAGTTGCTGTGTTCCATTTTTGCCGAGACTGCAAAGTATGCAAGTATTCCATCCTCCATCGCTTCCAAAACGATTGCACTAACCGATCTAATAATTTGTGGCGTGCGGAAATGCTAAGTCTGTTCTCATCCATACCTGCGGCTGGCAAATACTTTAAAGGCGTTAAATTCAAAAAATGTGCTGGAGTTAGAGCCAGCGGTTCCGAGGGGTCACTAGACAACGTACGACAAAGTGGGCGACTATTCATTACGCATTCAATTTGAGCGAGCACCGTACTTAGCTCTTCGAAGGACAAAATTTGATCTCCTATTACTCGGTATAAATGACTCTTTAGACTCTTGATATTAGTCTCCCAATTGCCCCCAAAATGGCTCGCGGCTGGGACGTTCAGAGACCACTCAATGCGGCTCTCGGCTAGAATGTGAGCGAACTCCGAATTATAATATTTGCTAGCTAAGAGCTCATGTAGTTCCGATAAAATACGTTTTGCACCGACGTAGTTCGTACCGTTATCCGAATACAATCTACTTACAGGGCCACGGCGGGAAAGAAATCTTTTAAATGCACCCATAAAGCCTGCTGTGCTTAGATCACCAACGAGTTCTATATGCACCGCTCGAGTAGTTAGACATACGAAAATGCAGACGTAAGCCTTTGTGGATCTTATACCACGCCCGCGAGTGAGCGTGACCTTAAACGGACCAGCGAAATCAGACCCGGTGTGCGTGAAGGGCTTTACTGATTGTATTACTCTACAAGATCTAAGTTCCGCCATTTCCGGAAATGACGGCTTGGGGCGTGCCCGAAAGCAAGCTATACATCGGTGCACCCGATTGCGTATTAAACTACGTGCAGAAAGAATCCAATAATTCTGACGCAAAATCGACATCAACAAGTCGGGGCCAGCGTGCGAGTTCAATTTATGATGGTAGTCGACTAATAAGTTCATGATATGGTCTTTACGCTTTAAAACAATAGGGTGCCGTTGGTCGAAACTCAATTGCGAGTTGGACAAGCGTCCAACTACCCTTACAATCCCATCCTGTAAAAATGGCTTAAGGCGTTGAAAGGCGCGACTACAAGCTCTATTCGATTGTAATCTTCTAATTTCTTCAGAGAAGTGCGCACGTTGAAGTTCACGTAATACTAGCGACTCAGCATAGTTGTAATCGGACGTAACGATATACGAACAAACACTACTTATCGACTTTAAACTACAAAGGCTACACTGTAACGACAAAAATGATTTTAAATATAACACAGCGTATTGCTGTGGCGCGGCTAAACTATACTATTTTATTTTTAATTTTACGGAACACCAACAAGCTAAACAAACACTAAGGAAATACCAATATATAATTCTATCAACGACAAACTAATATTTAAATAATAAAACTATCCAATCACAAGTATGCAATTTCTAAGCGACTAAGCTATAATTATTAATAAGCGGTGAAACTATGCGATGAACGCTTCGGAACAACACTGCATATGGCTTGTTGCTCGCGAAGTCTCACTTCCTTCCGCCAATCAAGATTGGCCTCAGCAGGTCTATTCCGTAGCCTCCAGTGAGGCACGCTTTCTGTCGCAGCGGCTCGGTGTCTCCATGCGCCGCGACCGTGACCTCGATCCGCGCCGCGCGCGCTTCCGCTAACTAGATCGATTCGAGCACTGAATATGTCACCTGACGGGTTGCGGGGCGATCTAATCTTGCTAATATGGGCCTTGTTCGCGGTGTCGGTAAACCTAGCTCCAGGGCTATCCCTACTCGGCGTTCCCTTCGGCTGCGACGAAACTACAACAGGTTTACTAACAACAGACTCTAACGTCTGGCTTCTCGACCCTTCGCATAATTTATTACCCGAGCTAAGTAAAAGCGGGATGTTCCCCTCCCCTATTTCCCGAAAATTGCGAGTCAATAATTCGGGAGGTTCTACAGCGACGGTGCAACAACAGGATGTTGCCGAAATGCTATCTATGATGGGGGCGGAGCCAAGGATCACATAGCCCAATACGGTTTCCAGTGCGTAAGGCGCGGTATGCGAAGAGTTGCCCCTGACCTTATTGTTTAACAAAAGATAAGGGAAAAGCGATGCTCCAATGAGCATGTCTATATTTCCAGGAACGGCGTAAGTGTCGTCCGCCAGAGTCAAATTCTTAAATTCAATCATTGCCGAGGTGTCAACCGAAACGGTTGGCAACCGTTCAGTGACCCTATCTACTACTAGTGCATTTATATCAAAGTTAACATTACGATCTATCCGAGAATAAAATTTTAAATTTATATATCCCTGTGTCGATTTACTAGTGCCTCCGATGCCTTTAATTACAGGACATGAAAGTGACCTATTTATTACTAAGCCTAAGCGCTGACAACATTGTCGCGTTATAAAGCTATTTTGGGCTCCGCTGTCCAGCAGTGCACGGACGCTTTGTTCGTTTCCACGCGAATCCCTAACCAAAATACGTGCCGTACCCAGTAACACGGTTGAAGGAGGTTGTGCTCCCATATTTGCCAATGAGCACAGAGCGACATCACCAGGTCGACCGCTAGAATCGTTGACCTTAGTAGGGGCGAATTCCTTGTCCGCTTTACTTGACGCCGCTATGTTGCTATTTTCAAAATGTAATAGCGTGTGATGTTTCCTGGCGCACTTGCTACATACGGAACTCGAATTGCATTTTGCAACTAAATGCTTATCGCTTAAGCAGTTCAAACATAGGTTGTTTGTCTTTACTAATTTATAACGCTCGCTTGGTGAATATTTACGAAAAGTCGCAAAATTATATAAATTACCGTGTCTATCTTTACATACTAAACAAGTATGCTGGAGTGATGTTGGCGTAGCGGTTACGTAAGTTAACGACCCTGCTATTTTAGATGGTTGAGTCTGTCTACGGTCGACGCACCTTTTAATCTCCTGTTTAACGTTCGGAGAGCGCTGCATCACCTTTATTTGATCTCGCACGAACGATGCTAATGAATGAAAGGAAGGCATCTCCGAGCTACGATGCTCCATTTCAAACGCACGCACGGTGTCGGGGTCCAACTTCTTCAGTGCAATATGGAGAAACACCACGTCCATAAGATCATTAAATTTCAAATTCTTAAGTGCAGCCACCGATGCCACAAATTTATCTAGAAATTGCTCTAAGCCGTTGATGTTCGCGGATGATATAGATTTAAGATCGAATATCTGGTTCAAATATTCGGAAGCTAACATTCTCCTATCTTCATATTTAGTTTTAAGCGTTTCGAATATTAATAATTGTTTGCTGTAGGTGTAAAACCAGAGCAGATCGACTGTGCCCTGCCACTAAGTTTACTAATTAAGTAATATAATTTTTCGGCGTCCGATAACGATGAGTTATTGTGTATATTGTTTTGAAAACTACTGAAGAAGAAGGGCCACGTCTTAATATCACCATTGAATACCGGAATATCTATTGGCGGCAACCTAATCGAGTCGCTTGGACGTACCTGTTTTTCCGGCTTTGCTTCGTTTTGAGATAGTAGGGATCTCGCAATTCTTTTCACGCGACACAACATATCTTCGAATGCCAGCAGCGGTTGGTAGTTCACTATGTATTTCGGGTCGATTTGTAATTCCAAATGATTAATTTGGTCTAATATTTTTTCGTAATCTATTCGTAAAGAATCTATCGTTTCGATTTCGGTCAAAAAAGTTTCCCGCACTGCTTCTATATGGATGTTCTTTATATAATCACTTATATTCTGCATACGCGAAAAGAGTATGTCCCTCTTAGCATAAAGCGTTTTAATTTTGATTTCACTTCCACTAACTGCCATTTTAAACTATTATAATAAAGTTATATCAATCACAATTAATCTCACAACGCACAAACAATAAAGGATGGACACTCGGTATGCCGTATTACGTAATTAAATCGAACACCTGCGCAGCGAGTCGAGGTGACGCGTCATTTGCTAGACTCAATAATTTTATCAGGATTGTGGGTAAGCGTATCAAACGGTCCCTATTACACTGTTTCAATTATTTAATAGGCTTTAAATTTAATCAAATACGAGCGCTATAAAACGAATAATTCTGTTTGCGAGTACCTAATCAAAATTTAAATTTAAACGAACACTATTTAAGTCTATTCTATAAATTGGAGTGCATTATCTAATTAATTAATTCAACAATTCGACCAAAATCCTGCTCGAAGTGACCATAAAATGATGGAGCCACGTGTTTAAGGCTGCCGAAGTCTAGTTCCCCGGTCGAACCTTAAACCTATTACGCGAGATATTAACTAAAGTGGACTGTATATGCGGTTGCTTCTACGCTTACGTAAAAGCGACTACTATAGCATGCGGTATAATGCACTCGCTCTTCCCTAAAACTAAACTATTATTGTGCCAAATCGCTGAAAAGGAATCCTGCCTTATTAGGAGAACAACAAAATTGGAGCGGGTTAAACTATGTAAGGCAGGAGCTAATTAAAGGAATTGACTCACCGGGGTTTCTTCTATCCTGTTGAGCACTATAGCTGCAACTTCTGGAACTTCTTCTAGAACACTCCGGAGAGAGGCGGTGCGCGACTATATCTCACACGAGGTGAGGCGGGTCTCCTGGAGCTCGACTGCTTCCAGGCTAAAGCGGTTTCTACTAGCGGTGTGGTTTCAACGACGACTGCGGTGGAAAGAGGCCGCGCAACGGTCGCGCGTGCCTTATATGTCCTCGGCCCCGATGATTACGTGACATTCTAGAATCATCTTCTTGCCCCTCCCACCCCACCACCCCGATGTGTCGATGGAGGATCGAGGAGGGTATGAATGATATCGTTTTGTCGGAAAGGAACAAGCGGCTTGGCACCTCTACCGTCAAATATAATAATCCAATGGTTTTTTCCGCGCAACCATAAATAAAACTTAAAATAATCAATTTTATTACTAAAATTATAACGTTCACACAACTAACACCTAAATTAGTAATTTCATTTTAACTTAACTAACTTTCACTAATTTCTCTCATACTTTTCTGCAGTAATATATTTAGAAACTGCATTTGTTTTTATTAATTTGTGTTATTAATTTTTGATCCGATCTACGCAGTATGAACTAATATCTTGAAGTCCTGCAAATATATGCTTGGGTTGGGATTTAATTTTATTAATTATTGGATCCCAAGCAGATGGTAGCACCCAGCCATCTTCTCTTTTGAAATTAGGATGTTTTTTGATTTCAGTAGCCTTGCGAATCATCCTTGGGAGAAATTGATGTTCTTTAGCGAGGATTTGTGGTCTATCAAATCTGATGTAGTGACGGGGGTTATCCTGTACGTGTTCACAGACTGCAGATTTTCCGGAGTGTCAATTCTTCACATCAGCTATATGTTAAAGATATAGCTTTATAACGATAAAACTTTTTTGTAGGGTTGGACCTCAAAAATACTTAAGGCACACGTGTGTGTCTCTCCCAAGCAGGCTGCAGGTATTTTTGTCGGGTACACATGTGTTCCTTTTCCGAGCTTACGGGTCCCATTTGCGTCACAAAATTTTATTTACCTTATCATAATTTGCAAAATATAAAGTGAATGTATAATAAAAATAAAAAAAGTTTCTTAAAATATATCTTATATGTAACGGTGAATCTTAGTTAAATAATTTTAATATTGGCCGACTTAATTAAATTTAGTTTAGTTAGTAGTCTTGCTCTTTTTGATATTTAAAATTGAACATTTTTTGATTTATTTTTTGTCCTTACGTACTTAACTTATAAATTTATGATAGTCAGTTGGTAAAATAACAACGATTTATTAACTATTAAAAGGGGATAATTTTATCAGAGTTGTTTTTCTTAAGTCAGTTCAAGAAAATCAAATTGATACCAGGCAATTCAAAATATTAAATTACGTGAGATAAGATTGAAACCCGTTTTGTTATTAAAGGTTGAAGGTTCGCTTATCTAATGTCTCTTCGCGTAACTGAAGTTTCAGAATTATTTCATAAGTCTTTTAAAGAATTTAAAAGTGGACTACATACAAATTTGTTCCAAAAATTAATATTTGCAGCATTGGTTTTAAGACGTAAGCTACCCATTGCCGCGATGTAATATAGCTTCTGTGATGAGATAGAAAATAGACTAGTACCCATAATCAAAAACACTGTGATGGATCAAAATTATAACAGAGCAAAAAATTAACAATGTATTTTTCTTCACAATTTTGGCTTTACCTAAGATTCAAACCCAGGACCAAAGACTTTCGTCTTTTAGACCATTCAGTCGTCAACTTAGATCATTGGTAGATTTATATAAGTTTAAATAAGAAAGAAAAACCGTCAATTGAATCGACGCGGTTTGAGAAACCGTCAATTGAATCGACGCGGTGTTAGTTTGTTCGACGTCGGTCTGTGTCATTGAACTTTGACCCACCGTCCTTGAGTTGCCGTGTCCTTAATTAACGTCGATGGACTTGATGCTTTGAACCTAAGAACAATTGATTGGACAATAATTGATGGGTGATGGAAGAGCATGGTTTCTAAGAAGATGATGTGCTGTTGCTACCTGCCCCTAAGATGGATCCTATATTTGAACATTTATATATATATATATATATATATATATATATATATATATATATATATATATATATATATATATATATATATATATATATAAATAAGAGTTAAATAAGAGTTTAAATAAGAGTTTTTTTTAATTTAATAAGGTAACAATCGAACACACAATCCAGCTTACGGTAAGTGGATGATGTGCCCCATAGGCATCTTCATCTATCCTCGATTCAGAATCAAAATACAGATGCGTTGTCTGAGGAACAAGATTCAATCCCTCGTTACAACTTTTCTTACGGTAATAAGGTTCAAAACATCGACTTGATTAGTATAGAAAGCTTTTGAAGACTGAATTTTTGTAAATGTTCATATTTCATTTACTTAAAGGACGTCCTTTGCTTTTTATTATTGAGTTAGGTCGCAAGAATTATTTCTACTTAGTCTTATTTGTAAAATTGATTCCAAATTTTGTTGCAGCGTTTTCGGATCTACAACTTTACACTTTGATCTTCGCCGGTGATTATTGTTTTAATAAAGATAGTCAATTAACAAATTAATTATTGCAAATTATCTTCGAGAAACTTTGTATAAAATTTAAAAGGGTAATTTTATTTGTGTAGTTTATTTATCTCCATTATCGTCACCATTATTCAGCTCTTCACAAAGCCACTGCTAAACATAGGCTTTCCCCAAAGAATGCCGCAAAGAACCGTCCTAAGTTAACTGCATCCATCAACTTTCTACATGTCTTAACAGGTCATCACACCTCCTGGTTTAGCACCTAAACAATGCTCTAATCGAAAACTTACCGCTAGAATAGTGATGGTCACTGTTTTGTGGTCTAGCGCCGCTGTTGTCCATCACAGCTTCTTACCAATCAGGATAAGAATTACTGCAGATATGTTCTGTGAAGAACTGTGTAATGATGGAGAGGCTCGCTCATCTCCAACCAACTTTGGTCAATCGCGCTTCCCCACTCCTACCGCACGACAATATGCGAATCGCAACACAGACGGTCTCCAAGTTACAAGAGCTGGGGTTGGGAGCTCTCCGTCATCCGCCGTACTCAACATACCTTACGCCTACAGAGTTCTTCTTTTCCAAGAGTTTGGATAAATTTTTGGCGGGAAAAAAATTCAATACCCAAGAGGCAGTGCAAAATGCCTTTAAAGCATTTGATTTCTCCAGTCCAGCTGATTTTTCCAAGAAGAAATTATATACAATATTATAACTATATCCAATAAATGTAATACTTATGTAATAAACTTACACTGTGTTGGCAACGATGCATCGATTGCATGGGTGATTACTTTGATTTTTAAAAAAATTATAGTAAAAAAATCACGTTAACTTTTTTCATAAAAAATGGCAATTTAATTGGTAAAGACCTAATATACAGAATAAAAAAAATCCGGCCAAGAGCGTGTCGGGCCACGCTCAGTGTAGGGTTCCGTACGTTCACTTATGAGTTTAAAGGTGGGTATCCATTATGTTCGCGCTCCAGCAGCGCTCCGCGCTCCTGCAACTGCTCCCGGTAGTGGGTACGTGCGCGAATATGGAGCGTGCAACATTGCAAGCTCCGCGGCAGGCGCTCCGACTCGTGATGGTTTTTAGCGCAAACACAAGGGGGAGCGCAGTGTGTCAAAGGGGAGCGCATGTAGAAGTGCGCGCGATGTATCCATTGGAGCAGTTGCAGGAGCGTGGAGTGCCGCTGGAGCGCGAACATAGTGGTAACCCAACTTAAAAATGCTATTTGTTACGGAACTCTAATAATTACGGAACACTAAAAACGGGCCCACAAAGGACGGTGATATCTAAAAAAAGAGTTATAGATTCCAACCACACATGGAAAGTTCGAGAAAATGTTGTCTATTTGAGTCCCAGAGTAGTGGGTAGGGGTTGTAACATGGAGTGCTAACCAGCGTCATTTAGTAATTTAAATACTGCAGTATTGCTGTTACTAATATAGTCTTCGTTAAAATCTCCAAATATAATGCAAGAACTATTATGCGACCGTAAATTATTTATAAAACCCACTGCGACGCTGTTGGGGCATTTGCATGATCTATATAAGGCTACTATTTTCACATTATTTACTTCAAAAGATACTGCTTCACAGTGCTCAGTTCCGGAAATTTCACTGTAAGATCGTGGGTTGGAATGTTCTAGATTATGTCTTATCATTGCAGATACACCAAAGCCGGGGTTTGCAGACTACTGTTTCGGGCCATTTGTTCGAACTATTTCTTCAAAATTATTCATATTGAATAAATCATGAAGGCAACTCCAAGTTTCTACGGCTAAATAAATGTCGCATGCCATCGTCTGCGAATCGGTTACTACATCCTGCAAGTGTTTACATAGAAATTGTACGTTATGGAACATAATTTGGCAGAAACTGCGGGGCTCTCTTAAAAAGCGATGTATGGGAATCAGGGGATTTAATTTTAATTTTCGCATTTCCGTTACGACGGAATCATGCTCAGATGGTGGACGTGGAGGACGAAAGGTCTCGGTAACAATGAATAAACCTTGAGCGCTAGTGGCACGTGAGCAGGCGGGTAGACCTTAAAATATTGGGCTTTAAATGTACCACAACTTTTTCTAAGGTGGAACCCTGACTTTTATGTATATAAACAGCTTCAGCGGGAACTAGTGGGAATTGACTGCGACACACTTGTAAGTTTGAAGATTTGTACCTTTTCACAGTGAACGTAACTGGCTCTATTGGAGTCCAATTATTTTTTAAACGTGTTTGATAACGAGTGAGGGATGTTGAGCTCTAAATTCTTTTATATTGCCTATATTTGCATCATCGAAACATATCCAAATGCGTAATGGTCTTCTCTCACCGGTAGTTGGATTGACTGCAAAATCAATCGCAGTCAGTACCCCCCTGGTTCCATTCACTAGTCCGTCTGACGTGTTAATATTTACTGTCATCATATATTAAGCCGTGACTTTTAAAGTTATAGCATTAGGTAATCCGTAGGTTTGAGACGTAGGTAACTTGGCAACGGTGTTTAGAGCTTTTTCTTTCATAGCAGGATTAGCTTCGCCACTTACTCTATCCACAGCCCGGGATATCGCTCCTTCGGTAGTCATATTTGAGAGTATTTTAGAATTATGCTCATCAACTTCTCGGTCACTGCTGAATAGATGAACTGCGCCCTTACACGTGTCTGGAAGTGATGAGTTACTGAAGCACCGACCTTCAATTAAATTGATATCTTCAGGTGACATACATCCACTAGCCATATTATTTAATGCCGTTGCAAAGGCAACATCATCCCTTTGACGCATTATTTCTTTAAGCTCTGTCAGTACAAATAAATCCCAAAGCGGCGTACCTGCTATTTCTGCTAAAGGATTTCGAGAATTAGCTTGAAACACCCAGTTGTCGCCAACAGGTGGTAATTGTCTGAAGTCTCCAACTACTATCACTGAAATTCCAGAAAAGAAGGTAGAAGAATGAAATATTTGCTGAAGTCTCCGATTTATTTGATGGAATGTCCTGGATCCTAGCATTGAAATTTCATCAATTACAATTAAACATAGTTTTGCTAGTTTTGTGGCCAGAGTATTGGCCACACTTGGCGACAGCTCTGGTAAAATATTGCCCGCTTGAGACACTGGAAGTCCAAGTGCGCTATGGATTGTTTGCCCTCCTATTCCGAATGCAGCTTTACCGGTAAAAGCTGTTAAAAGTATTTTTAATTCATCGGGATTACTACCAGCTTCTCCGTTAAATAAGAGAGTTAGGCATTGATAAATTGCTATATATAATATAGTGAATGTGGAGAAGTAATGGAAAAGTGTTGATAAATATGAAATAACGTGTCTCTTTGAGCATCATTTAGTTTTCTAGTTAGATTAAAAAAATCGTCATGGGACAAGAGAGGCGGTTGCGCAATGAAAGTTGAGGGGTCACCACACAATTGCGACCCGGGATTTCCACCTGGAATGAGGTCTTCTACTATATCTACTGTTTGGGTCTCAAATTCAAAGCCTTCAAATACATCCACGTTGACTCCTCTTCCTTGCAAATCTTCTTCTTCGTTTATTAATTTTACATTTCTTATTTCTTTTAGCAATGTTTCAAACATTTCAGCATCACCTAGTTTATTGAATTGTTTACTTTCGGCCTTTATTCTTTCTTTATACTCGTCAAATATGATGTCCTTTATATTTATGTTGGGATTTAGTAACTCTTCCTCCCCGCTTCGCCAAGGGATGTATAGCATTATCTGTTCCCTATAGAAATTGTCTGGATCATCAATGTAACTGTACCGGCGAAATCGTATTACTCGAGTTTTGGTTCTTTTCCGTATGTATCCTAAATTATCTTGCAAAGGAATCCAATTCCCTTCCGCTTCAACTTCTTCAATAGCCTGGGAATAATCAATTGCTTGAGAACTGTTTGGAATAGGTGTAATATGCTACAAAATGGGAAAGACTTATGTTTTCTAACGATAGTGGTCGTTTTGAATAATAATCAATAATACCCTTTTGGAATATATCGGAAGAATCAGGTTCGAGGCTTTGCAATTCAAGGTAACTTTTTAAAATATGCACTCGCTCTTGTGGCAAACTAGTGTTTATGTACATTGCAGCTTCACTAACTCGTGACAGCGGTAAACCAGTCAGTACATAGATTGCCTCTTGAGCAGAGATCTCACTAGAATTTAAGAATACATTAGATACTATTGTTAATGAATCTTTAACACTTTTATTTCCTTTTTTAGCTTCATCAAAAGCTTCACGCAAAAGACGAGACACCCCTCGGTCAGCCTTGTTAATATAGTCAACAATATATACTGCGCACGCAAACGGGTCTAATATGAATTGGATGTCCATGTTTGCTTTGTGCAAAGCTAAGATTTTTTTTACTAAAAGGATTAATAAATACATCCTGAGGTCTGCGTTGAAGGACTACCGTAGGTCGTTTTAAGGTGCTTCTAATAGCCAATATTTAATCTTCATAAATAACTCTAATGCAGTCCAAAAAATCAAGGAAAGTGTATATTTCTGCATGAATATTTTGTATTTTTTGGCAGATGTCTTTTGCCAATTGTTTTGACTTTTTGAACTGTGGATCGTCTTTCGAAAGTTCTATTAATACTTTTGTTTTATCCATGGGGAAAAATGGTATTCTAAAGCGACACAGTCTATCTGATGTTGGCCTGCATGTGTGTGTATGTTTATGTAGTTGTAGACGTCTATGTTCATCTGGTACTTCAGTGCTCTTACAGGAAATAATATTGTCAACAAATTTGGAAATATCACGAGCAGATGCTGTATCACCGGGTACAAAAGTGGGCGCTTCGCCTAACCATAACATCATATGAGCATGAGGCGATCCTCTATGCTGAAACTTAATGCGATAATAAAAGTGAGTGATTTTATAATTTAAGAAAGGTGCAGATGAACAGGACCAGGTTTTTTTAATTTCTTTGAATTTGATTTCAAAATATGCAAATGAACGGATCGGATTGTATAAGGCGGGTTTTTGTATCGTATGGCAAGTTTTCCGCTTCAAGCTCAGTAAGTTTTTTCTTATCAACTACTTCACTAAGCAAAATTAATAATGGAATCCATTGCAGTTCAGCAGCAGATATAATTAAAATAAAGTGGGAACACCGAACTGTCTAACCATTGCCAACAACTTTTTTTTTCACTTTCCCAGTGAGTAGGAGAATTTCTAATTCCTCCAAGAACACGATACCCATCGTCATGTTGAACTAATTATTTTGTAGCACATTACATGCAAATACAGGGGCATCTCTGACAGTTTTTTTGCGTAAACAGGTCGTAACATTATTTTTGACGGCAATAGTTTCTTGCTTTTTCAGGGCAGTAAATAGGTAATCAGGTTTTACAGCTCGCCTGTCATTTTTTTGAAATTTCCGAACGTGTGACTTCAGAATGACTTAAGTTCACGAGGTATTTTCGCTCAATAGCGCAATGTACTTTTATGAAAGCCAGCTCTTCCAGATGTCGATCAAAAAGCAAGGAAATTGGCCTTTCACCTTCTCCTGAAGCCATAACTATTATTAGGTCTTTCTTCTTGGTTTTCATTTAACAGAGTTTGTGTGCCACCAGGATTTACATCAGGGATCTCATCAACATTGCTCTCCTGCTCAGGTGAACTACAGGTACATTCGACAGTATCTTCAGGTTAATTATTTGTCCATGAACCTTCAAGTTCTATACCAAATGTCCGAAACAGATCACACGTTACTAAATATTCCGCTGCTCTCCGTATGATTTCCCGGCGGACTTGTTCTTTTCGACCATGTTTATAACAGAATTTACGCTTCAACTCTACAGTGATGACATTGTCATCATTTATCGACCGAGGCAAAGCTTTTACCATGTTATTAATTTTTACAGGTACATTAATAACATTTCCCGATAAACCATGCTGATATCCTAATCCCTGGCCTCTACGAACTATTTTCAAAAATACGTGACGAGGACTTACTAATCTCTCCTCCATTGAAGTTAATTCATTCAAAACATCCGGAATATCTGGAAACTTCAATCCATTAGCTATTGCCAATCGTGGCATTCGCCCTTGAGTTATATATTTAGCACACGTACAGCAAAACTCAGCAGATTCATCACAAGGATTTAAATTAAATACACTTAACGCGAATTCTGCATTATAGTTTAGTCAAAATAGAATGCTTTATTAGTTTCCTTACAGAATTTTTGTGCCATAATCTACCACAACATGAACAAGGATGATTGTATCCTTCCTTGGTGTTATCAAAATATTTTCGTTTAACATTATCCCAATCATTAATAGAATTACAACGCGCCGATTGTCGAGCTCTGGTGTCTCTAGCTCGTTCAATTTGTGAATAATGTGGATCTTCGCGAGCTATTTGGTGAGCCTGGGTATCACGCCGTTGCTCTATATCACAAGACTGGGTTTTCCCGAGCTATGCGGTAAGCATGCGTATTTCGCTGCTGTTCTGTATCCCGGAAGATAGGGTTTTCTCGAGCTTCACGGTGAGCCTGCGTGTCCCGCTGCTGTTCTGTATTCCGGAAGATAGGGTTTTCACGAGCTAAACGATGAGCCTGCGTGTTGCGTTGTTGCTCTGCCTGTATAATGACGGGAATCTGACGAGTGGCCCTGTGGCCCTCAGTATTTCGTATTTGCTTAGTCTGTCTGTAATCAGTATTTTTTCCTCTACGTTTGGCTTGGCCGGACCCAGTGTGTTCGTTGTTGGCATGTCTTAATGTAGGACTTGGTTTTTCTTGAGTACTATACGTAAGTGCTAAACAGTCAATGGTCTGGATATCATTAGTCGGATTTTTGTCTTTCTGTGATTCATCTGTAAATATTGGACTTTCAATTATCTGCGTACTACCTGTAAACGTTGGACTTTCAAATATCTGCGTACTACTTGTAGACGTTGGACTTTCAAATATCTGCGTATTATCTGTAAATGTGGGGTATTCAATGTTTTTCTTGTAATTAACGTTTTGACTTTCAGTTCCTTGAGACTGTGTCTTTTGAGACCTTTTGTTTTTTTCTTTTCGGCATCCTTAAGAAAAATGTAAAACATTTTTCTTTTCTTTGCTAGTATATTAAGGAACAAATTTGCTGGTGGCCGGCCAGCTCTTCTTGTGGTGTTAGTTGATGGGAAAAGTTCTAAGCTAATTGTTAGCTAGTTCTTAGCCAGTTGATGGGAAAAGTTCTAATACACCTCTGATAAACAAATGACGTCGCATGTCCTCGGCAATGAAATTGATACAGGATGGATTAACTCTCAAAGCTAAAGCGGTGGCAAAACAAATGGCGAATAGCCCACACTCAATACTATTATTTGGTTGACGTTGGACACTAGGGAATTGTATTTTATTATTATCCAAGTATGGGAATAGTGCGTTAACGCAAACGTGCTGCGAATGACTTAAACTATTATATAAACTATCATAGACCCATAATATTCCATTGATGTAATAAAGCCAAATCCAATGCCCCACAAACCCGACTTCTCCGCCATATATAATTTGTAAATGAGACTCGTTTTGAGGCACAGGCTCTATTAGTTCCGGATAAAGAAATAGAGACACTTCTCTAGGCCGAAACGATGTGTGTTGGGCTAACAAATCATGAAAGGCGCGCACAGCGTCGTCCTCAACATGATTATTACTGTTCAAAATATAGGAGAACATTTTAATACCGGACAATAAGTAATTATACACAAGTGTGTTTCACACTATTTTAACAAACTAGCCCACTTCAAATCGTAATTAGCTAGGAGTTGTACGTATCAAGTAACTGCGTACTGTGCGTACATACAAAATTAATATGAACAATATCCGCAAAAGAAGTTAATTCTACCCACAATCTATTAAATTCTATTAAATAAATCAAACCTCGACGACTATTAGATTGTGCACTCATAAGATTACGAATATGTTTAAGTGCAACTTCCTTTACCACGGTAGGCCATGAAAGCACGGAAAATATTAACATCGACTTTTAATAAAATGACGTCATTATGCAACGCCATCTATCGAACCATTTATGAACTCTTTTTTACCTTAACATTTCGATGGCGTTAAAAAAATGAATTTTAGTTTTGTTCTAAATTGCCTTAGCATGTTCCTGATAGAAGTTTTATGTTGTTATAAGATACCGCCAATGCCAAGGAGAGACCAACCGAACAATTCGATAATACCCAACCCAATGTAATAAGTACCTACAGCGCCATCTCTCGGGGACTTGGGTTACTAATCAATACATAGACGTGCCAGCAGTTTTCGATGGTAATTTTGGATTGCGGGAACCGATTTTAATAATTCTTTTTTTGTTTGAAAAAAGATACGTTCAGGATAATAAAATATGTAAACGAAGTTAAAAAAAATGCTTGCATATACGATTATACTACAAACTTAGTCCAGAAATTATTTTGTACAACTTTTTGTCTTTTTTGTACAAAAACTGTTTCCATCCAAGTTCAAAATGATTTTCCTAGAAAGTCCTTATAAAGTTCTACTTTACAGATTTTTTTCATATTTTCTAAACTTATGGTTCAAAAGTTAGAGGGGGGGGGACACATTGTTTTTTTTTACTTTTGTAGCGATTATTTCCGAAATTATTGACATTATCAAAAAATGATTTAAGTAAACCCCTATTCATTTTTAAATACCTTTCCACCAATATATCACACGTTAGGGTTGCAATAAAAAAATCACTTCTCACTTTACATATAGGGGAGCTACCCTAATAAAACATTTTTTCCAATTTTTATTTTACCACTTTGTCGGCGTGATTGATACACACATTGGTACCATATTTCAGCTTTCTAGTGCTAACGGTCACAGAGATTAAGCGAGGACGGACAGACGGACAGACAGACATGGCGAAACTATAAGGGTTCCTAGTTGACTACGGGAACCTAAAAAGGATACTTAACATGGAAAAACATTCTGCCGGTGATTCGTAAGTGACCTTCATGTCTCATGTATAAAACACTTCGAGAACATGTAAAGGTCACCAATATACAGAGGAACAGCGCTGCGGACTAATTGCTCCATATCTGGCATATCTAGCAATAGATTGTATTTAGGCTACAACTTTTACTTAAAGATATGGATTAACTTTACTTTTTAATAATTTTGTTTTAAAATTTTTAACTAAGGCGTAGTTCATAGAATCATAATAAATAATGTTGAATTAATTAAAATGACTTCGTTTCCGTTGTTATATTAAGAAGTTCGTAGGTAGCATATTAGAAAGAAAGACATTTATATAACAGATAGTATTATAATACTCATTTTCCCTTCCACCACTCTTTTTTATTCTCAAAGGAAAAGGCATAAGAATTTAAATAACACTAAAATGATGTAATAAAATGTCTATCACAAAGGAACTTTCTTTTATTTGTTTGTTAATAACTTTAATGGATGGAATCACGAATAGGTACTTTTAGCTTTAATGGTGGTCGTTAAGATTAAAAAATCTTTGTCAAAATCTAAATAAAAGGAAATAGTAAAAGTAATCCTATAAGTATCCAGGAAATAGAGTAAATGGGGCCCTACACTCTATTGTGAAGAGTCAAAATGTGTCGAAAAGGCACTTATGGCAATTTACAATGCTATGTTGGTCCCTACTTTGACGTATGGTAGAGAAAGTTGGGTGTGGCAGAAGAAGCACGAGAGTGGAATGAACGTAGTAGAAATACGGTCGATAAGGAATATGTTAGGGCTGAATCTGAATGAATGACAGGGTGAGAAATTGTGTGATAAGAGAAGAGTGTGGTTTGGAAGATGATGTTGTGACCAGGATTAAGAAAGGATTTTTTTTTTTATAGAAGAGGGGGCAAACGAGCATGCGGCTCACCTGATGTTAAGTGACTACCGCCGCCCATGATCAACCGCAACACCAGGGGAATTGCAGGTGCGTTGCCGGCTCTTTAGAAAGAAGTAAGCTCTTTTCTTGAAGGTCCCAAGGTCGTATCGGTCCGGAGAAATCGCCGGTGGTAAACTATTTCACAGAGAGGTCGTACGCGGAAGAAAACTCCTATTGAAACGTACAGTGGTGGACCGCCAAGCATCTAGATGGTGTGGATGGTATCGGGACGTTTGCCGCGTAGTGCGTTCACGAAAATTTAATGCTTTGGTGGTTTGTTCATGTGAAAAGAATGAAGAAGGAAAAAGTGACTGGTTACGCGGAAATGATTTGTGTATTTTAATTTTGTTCGAGGGTATATTTGCCAAGTGTTTGTCCTTCCTTTGACCTCATGTTCCGTGCAACCAGTGACAAAGAAAATTTATGTTGCAGGAGTGAATGGCAGTGTCGGAAAGGGACATCCTAGGCGAAAATTTATCGACCAAATTGGCGATTTATTAAAAACGGACCAAATCAGGAGTACCCTTAACCAACGAGCATGTATGCTTAGGTATATGGATGTGAAGGAGGCGAGAGAGGTATGTCAGGATCGTGCTAAATGGAAGTCTGTAGTCTTTGCCTACCCCTCTGGGTGACAGGAGCGAGTGTTTGGTATGTATATATGTATAACCCGTACTTAAATGGTTGAGAAATTCCTTTATCAAAATACAAGTAGATAAATTAAGTTAATTGTTCTTTCCAGGTTTGAGCCAGTGATAATAAATAAATTCCTTAATTCTAGTAGTAGTATTTATAGAAAATATATTAAATAAAGACACAGATTTGCATTAATTATCATCATCATTACAGCCCTTCACAAGTCCACTGCTAAACATAGGCCTCTCCCAAGTAATCCCACAAAGCACGGTCCTGAGCCACCTGCATCCATCGACTTCCTGCAAGTCTAACCAGGTCGTCACTACATCTTGTGGGGGGTCGCCCTACGCTACGCCTACCGGTACGAGGCTGCCACTCGAGAACTTTTCTTCCCCATCGGTTATCGGTTCTTCGAGCTATATGGCCGATCCATTGCCACCTCAGCTTACTAATCCGTTGGGCAATGTCGGTCACTCTGGTTTTACTGCGGATATCCTCATTTCGGAGTCTATCACGCAGAGAAACCCCGACATAGCCCTCTCCATAGCTCGCTGAGCGACCTTGAGCGTCCTCATGTGGCCAGCAGTAAAGGACCACTTCTCAGATCCGTAAGTCATCACTGGCAACACGCACTGGTTGTACAATTTAGTTTTCAGAGTTTCAGGTTTACCTGACGAGAAGATGTGTCGTAATTTCCCGAACGATGCCCAGCCGAGTTGAATCCGTCGATTGATCTTACGGTCGAAGTTCGACTTACCTAGTTGGACTATTTGTCCCAGGTAAACGTACTCGTCAACAACTTCGAGAATAGTGCTACCAACAACTACCGACATAGGTGTGACATGGAGATTAAACGTGATCTTTGTTTTGTCCATGTTCATCTTAGGACCTATCCGTTGGGAGACACCATTGAGGTCATTGAGCATAGTGCTTAGGTCCTCCAGCGATTCTGCCATAAGGACTATATCGTCGGCAAATCGAAGGTGAGTTATGTACTCGCCATTGATGTTAATACCGTATCCTTTCCAATCCAGTAGCTTGAAAATGTCTTCCAAAACAGCGATGAAGAGTTTCGGGGATATAACGTCACCTCGTCTTACACCTCTCTGCGTTTGGATAGGTTTCGAACTCTGGTTCTGTACTCGATAGCCATCGTAGCCCTACTGTACAAACACTTCAGCACTTCGATATACCGACAGTCAACTTTTGCATTAATTAGTATTACTATAAATATCATTTAATATCTCGGTAGTCCAGTGATTGCAGCACTGCGATGTCGCGGATTCGAATTCTGCATGAAAAAAGTTAAAGCCTACATCTAACATAGGGTAGACAATCAGATGGTTGTTTCAGGTCCGAATGTTTGTTCTTGTGCAATTTAGATACTTCATCGATACATAAGAAAATCAGTAACATCTTTTGAATGTAAACATTTATTTTAACCAAAAAATGTATTAGATTGAACAGTTTTTTTTAAACAACTATTTCTGTATATTCTATTTTAACTAAAAAAAAATACTAATTTAATTGTACAGTTTCAGTTCATTTTAGAATTAAAAATATTTTTTTTATTTACTTCTTCGGTTGTAACTTAAAAAATGTGGGCACTCTTTAGATGAATACGAGTCTAGCTACATTTCGTAGTTCAACATACATAAGGAAACATACAATTGTACTTGAAAAATCCCTCCCAAGAATATATTATTTCTTCCTTTTCTTCATCAGCTAGTAAATTTCGTTTTTTGACATAGACCTTACATGTTATATGGCGTATTTAGCTTAATAATCACGCTTGGCGGGTAAATTAACAATCACAGTATAAGACATTTCACATATTGGACGTTGCTCCCCGTAACCTGGCTGGGTATTTTTCGTGGTTAAAGAGATGGTTATACTACCATCTATCGTAATCCAGAAAATAATACTCGTATTTCTTCATTGACTCTCACACCCCCTTCACATAGTAAAATATTTACGTAAAAAAATAATGCAATAAAATATACTACTTTTATTACTATTTTAATTGGATCTTAGTGTAGTAAATAATAGAAATAGTTCAAATAAAATACAGAAAATAATAAATTCATTCATTGTCCCTTCTTAGGTAGAAGATTGCTTAATGATTTCTTATATGTCCGCGAACACTATACATTGATTAAAACTACTGTTACGGATTTTATCGCGTTTTATTTTCCAGCACCCATGGTCACGGGGGACCCCGTGACCATGGGTACTAGAAAGCACCCGAGACGTCGGGTATTAAAATTAATATAAATAAAACGCGATAAAATCCGTAAAAGTAGTTTTAATCAACAGAAGATTGCTTTCAATTCACGAGGAAGCCGAGATAATTTGGACAATCATACTAGAATGAAAAAACGAATTCAAGTTGTTTGAAAATATGAGATTTTCAGTAACTTTATAATAATGTATAATATGCGATTCTATAAATTATTTTTGTATATTATGACAAAAATCTCATTTTCACAAAGTCTTTTTAATGAAGGAGGGATGTATAAGATTACTTATTCTTTACTTAGGTTTTACTTTACTACTGTTAACGCCGTTTTCAAGAAGTGATAACCTGGAAAAAAACGAAAAATATATTACATAATACTTGATATATAATTACTTGCCGTGTAGTGGCGGTGTAGGAATATCCACTACCTCGTATCATCCCGTGGGTGTCATCAGAGGCGACAGAAGAAAACAGGTCAGGAGATGGCCAGCAGTGTCTTCCTATTAACGAACAGAAATAAAAACTTGCGGTCACCAACTCGATTGCCAAGCGTGGCCACTATAGCAAGTATCCCGCAATGAGACAATCAATGGAGGAGGTATATGGTAAGCAGTAAACTTTAATAGGCTGTAACGGTAACTAATTGTCGAAGTGACGAACATATTGATGTCTAAATTTACTTAATGATAAAAAAAGAAACCTCAAATGATAAAAAGAACTTATACAGAATAATCGGCAATAATAATCGAAAAATTTGAAACTACATAAATCTCACAGCTCATTCATTCAAGTGGCAGTAATAATCTGTTGGCAACATTTTAAAATTATTTGGCAACAATTGCTACTCTGTGTGACATTGGCCGTATGAACGTAAGCAATTAATGTTTTGTTTCATTTTATTTAAAGTATTTTAAAACACACTCTATATAAATTAAGCTTTCTACACTTCTTCTCTATATTATAACCTTATTTGATGCCAAATCTCACACTCCTCCGTGCGCTCCAATTGGTTAAGGAACGGGTACATAGTTTCCACTTCATGTATTAATATGCAGATTAATATAAATAAAATTCATAAATTGATTGAATAATGTAATTTAAAGTGAAAAATATGATTGTTTTAACAAAAATAATAATATGTAGCTTGATATTGTGATGCCGTAGCCGAATGACTTCGATCTCACAGAGTATTTGCGTATTTAGTGTCATTTCGTATATGGGTATAGAAAACCGAACGTCATTTGTAGTGGTAACGAGACTTTCCACCTCAGCCTTCAAAAATGAATATCTTCTGCATTACGTCCATCATCTACATTTGATATTTAGTAGATGATTGATGAGGCGTCTATTTGAAATAGCACTCATTTACCAATCAAACGTAAAATAGGTTAACCTTTGAAAAGTATTTATGTTAAGTAACAATTATGCTGTTGTTTGTTTAAGACACTCAATAATGAACATATAGTACTATCAATATTTTATTATATGTGTATATTACAAAATTTAAAACCCTTACTTACTTTGATAATTTACAGGAAACGGTTAGGTTCATTTAATAACCAGTTTCGTAACATAGTAAGAGCACTTACTAAGTTTTGTTACGGTTTTTCGGAACAAGGTACGTAGTATAGTATAACTCATTGACTGAGTTCTAGTAAATCTAAGGCCTTGTAAATAAAATAATTATTAATTAAATTGAAATGTTTATAAATTTACAAAAAAGAGCTATTTAGCTGCAGACATTTTATCAAATCAGCGGACAGATCATTGATGGGTAAATTTTTCCAAAATTATTTTCTTGATTCAGGTACCAAACATACGAAATTATTAATAATTTCTTCTTTTTTATATTGTTTAATGCCTCTTGGTGGCATTACTTTAAGGGACCTCAGTGCAATTAATTTTTTTTCACCAGAGAGTCCAATTCCTGTGGGGGTTCATCAAATCTGAAAAGTAAAGTTAAAGTTCAGGGTAAAAATGTAAGGCAAATGATGACTTAAAATAAATAATATATGAAAATAAATAACTAATACTTTGTCTTCTAAAAAAGGTTTCTTGATCCAGCGCTAAATTCGACTTACATAACAGAGTTTTATTTAAATTGCTTTTGCGGTTAATTAAGACATGACGCACGCTTTTTATAGGACACTCTTATCTACAATTGGTTTATATAGGTTTTATATTTCACCTTGATTGCATCACTGTGTTTTTAAAATCCTGAAAATCATATTATATATTCCTTTGCCTCCTCATTTTCATTTCGATGTTGCTGTGTGCAGCATCAACGGACACAGCATGTGGGTGTGGCCTGTAATGTATCTTATAGTTACCGATTTAAGATTATTCAAGGAGTTATTGACTATTATAATAATTACAGTGAGGGTCTAATTTTTGTTTTGGGCTGTACAATTATCAGCCCATATATACAAGTACTCCATGACGTTCATAAAATCAGTTGCCTCTGATCCAGCTTGAGCTTTATGCCAAAGGACACATGTGGCAAAATCGCTTGACTTTTTTGCAGTTGGAGCTAATGTTAAATAAAAAGTAACCTAACTTGACTCTATTTGAATTTTTGCTTTGTCCATCTAATCTGTATCTTTGTAAAGCAGAGTTAGCTTTAAACTAATGATTTTCATATTTCGTTCTTATTTCTTCAGACATCAAATTAACATCGCTGTAATTCTTCAATTCTTGTTCATATATTGAGCATTCTACACAGCTACGAGTATCATCTTTAGGTATACGATATGACATTTTTAATATTTTGCTTGCTTTTTTTATTAACATAGTAAATACAATTGGTTCAAAAAACATTAAGTTCGCCAAACTGAGAATACAGTTTATTGGCGAAACTGCACTCATTAAGGTTTACAATTGCATTTTCATATTTCTCTAAAATAATTTTTAAAACAAAACATATTCGTAAACATATAAAGTAATTAAAAACTAAAGACTAAGTAGGTAAATTACACTTATCACTAAATTAATAACATAGCTATAAAAGACAGAAAACGAATATCTTAAATTAAATTAATAATGAATAAAGATTTAAAAAAAATAATTAAGATTAATAATTAATACTAAACTAAATATTACTACTACTAATACTACAGGTCGTCGATGGCATTCAGTAGCCAATATTTCAATTTGTTTTTAAAAATTTGTTTTGTCCGACAGGCCTCTTGTGGCACGTTTTCATTAAATATTCTTGGCACTAAATACCTACGCGTCCTTTCACCAAAGTAGTTTTGCGCACTTGGTTCCTCAAACAATTTACGAGTATTCTTTCTTAAATTACCATAAATTGATTTCCTAACTAAAAATTTACTTTTGTATCCTTCTATTGCTAATAAATACTTTGTTTTTTCACGTACTGGTAGAATATTGCATTTCTTAAACAATAGATTATAGTTAACCTTACTTTTCTCTTTAGCTTGCTTATTAACTAACAGTTTAATAAATCTTAGTTGTAGATTATGTATCCTATCCATGTACGTTCGGAACGTACGTCCATAGTTAATTACAGGCCATAATTAATTACAGAATCCACGAGAGCATAGTACAGAATGCGTAAAGTTGTTTTATCAACTACACTTGTAAGGTGTACAAACATATATAATAACGATCTTAATTTATTACATACTCGTTCTCTACGGAAATTCCAACTAAACTTAGTATCTATGGTTAATCCTAGATATTTGTAATTATCAACAAGCTCAATCGATTCACAACCAATGCATTGTTTATTTCTATGCAAGCAATCATACGAATGGCCTATGATATTTATAGGTATACATGGTTTATGCAGGTATGGCGATTGAATGAGCATGCATTTCGTTTTCTCTATATTTAAAATTATTCCATTATCTTAGTATTTTGTTCTCAATCACCTTTATATCCCTGTCAGCATACATCATGCATGTGTCGTCAGCATACGTGTATGTTCTGCAGTTTTTTACAACGTTTACCATGCTATTTACATGCATGATATAGCCAACAGGGCCAAACATAGAGCCAGTAGGAACTCCAGTACTAACTAATTTACCATGACAAATGGTTTCTTTTATCTTTGTGCACAACATTCTGTTATGTAAATAATTACGAAACCAAGAGCTGATTGGCCCGCGGATTCCGCACTCTTCCATAGCCACCAACAGCTGCTCATGGTCCAGCGTATCAAACGTTTTTTTTTTTAAATCTATGAATAAAAGAAATACATACTGCTTACTACCTAAGCATTCGTTGATATCGTCGGTGAAAATAGATAAGGCCGTCGTTGTACTACGTAATTTTCTAAATCCGTGCTGCTTTTCTGTAATTATGCAGTTTTTTCTAGATACACACTAAGTCTCTTAACTACCACTTTCTTCACTATTTTATTAATAACAGACAATATTGCAATAGGTCTATAGTTTGAATAATTGCAATGGTCTCTTAACGATACACTTACTAGGTATCGATGCTTTAATATATCAACATTTTTGTGCGTTTTCAACGCTGGTGTTTTTGTATTCGTTAGAGATTTACTAGGCTAGGAAGACTATATTTTTGTAAAATGTGTCCCTTACTAGGTTTTGAAATACGATAGTTCGAAGACAATATGAAGTCTGCAAACATGCATTAGAACAGCGCGGCGGACATTTGCTGCAAAACTGCGGTTGCCAATCCACCTGCTTAGCGTATGGTATGGTAAGCGTATGGTAAGCGTGGTCCTATGAGGCAATCTATGGGAGTGGTATTTCTTCAGCAGTTGGCTTTTGATAGGCTGTAAAAAATGAATGTATGAAAACTAAAACAAACTTAAATATTAGACTCAATAACCTAACTTTTTTGGGGATATGCTTACGCATACCCGCCTCTCGGGGGCAAGAACGGATTATGTCGAACTCGCACCGACTAAAAACCCGTAGTGTTCCACCTTCGCCGCATATTGGCGGGGTCACAGGAATGCTTTCGCATACATCCGTGGCCCCACCAGCGCCAGCCGCCCCATGGCGGCGCCTCCTCGGAAGAGGACTACTCCGCCCCACGTAAGGCGCACCAGAACATATTGTGCGCCTTCCTCCACGGCCTCCAACTACACCTGCGTAAAGGACGCCCCCGTGTCCGATGCGCAAAAGCCATAGGGCCAGGAAAAACGAGCACTCAGAAGAACTAGCATTCCCGACACCAGCGGCGGATCTGGTCTATGGCTCCGCCGTCAACCAAGATTCGGCTGCGAAGGGAGAGCGGTGCCTCGCAATACCAACAATCCTCACCTCCCGTAGACCCACCACCACCGCAACTACGGTGCGGCCCCGTTTGAGTCGCAGAGGATAGGGTGAGTGGCGCATCGTCATACCAACACTCCTCTTCCTCCGTGACTCCACCTCGGCTGCAGCAGTAGGGGGAGAGGAAACTCCTCTCGCCACAGCCCACCAGCATACATACTAAGTGGGCTCGCCAAGCCCACTCGGAGTAGCCACATCGAGCCAGCCCTTCACCACGGGCCAGCCATGTGGTTTCCTCTTGGTTCACCGCGGGTGATGAAGCCACGGCTACTAAGTGGCGCACCTAATCTAACCTAACCTAAACGCTAAAATTATTTTATTCGAGCAGCGAAATTTGAATTTTCACAAACTATTTTTTGCTAAAGTTTTCTTATATTTACGCGAACACTACACGTAAATAAAACTAGTTTGTACAAATTTTCTCGCGTTTATTAAATCATTTTATATTCGTGACATTTCTAGCACTTCACAGCATCTATCGTTACGGGAAGGACTGAGTTGTTCGATGTCCTAATGTCATAGTTAACCACGGCTACATCCAGATTATAATCTGGAGTGAGCCGTGGTTAACTATGATAATTTTAAACTATGATAATTTAAAAACTAGTTTTATTTAAACATTAAATAGCTGCCAAGGCGTGGCCTAAATATTTGTAAACTTTATAAAAGTAAAATGTAAAGGTACCCACGTACGTTAATCTGCAGAGCACAGGGCTTTCTCATTTCTGAGAGATTTATGAAGCAATTAGCTAGTCGCGAGTACATATAATTCTGTTTTGTAGATTAGTTATCTTTCAGTTTTCAATGTCAAATAACTGAAGAGTAAAAGATTAACTACGAATATAATATGTATTCTGTAATGTAGTAAAATATCTAAAGCCATTAAAACTTCATTTTCTTATAATCTATTTGGCGCTATATTGAAGATTTTTGGATTAGTATTACATTATACGGCCTATATTAGAATATATATACTGATGCTGCAGCAACATTCATATCAGTGAAAGAAAGAAAACTCTTCAGAAATCAATTTTGTAATTTGGTAAGTATTGTTTAGGCTACGCACACATATTAGTTTTAGGTAATTCTAATACGGGCTGCTTGCTAAAGGCCGTCAAAGACGAGAAACAGAACAATAGACAAAGTTCAAAAATGTTATTAAACTAAGTTTGTATAAAAAGGGTTATTATAATATTAAGAAATTTATAGATGATAATAACCCCTGGGAAGGGTGATCGCTACCAAGCTATTTCTAATTTGTCTTGTGTTGTTGATTGTAAACATGATTGTAAGCTATTATTAAAAAAAATAGTCCCGCTGGGTTTCTTGCTGGTTCTTCCCAGGACAGAGGTTTCTTTTGTGAACCAGTGGTAAATTAAAAAAGTGACTTTCAATAAGTATTTTTATAATCTACATTGAATAAAAAAGTTTCTATTTCTATTTTTATAGAATCATCCAGAATAACTATTAATTTAGATATCTGATAACTTTTTCAGCTTAACTTTAGTACATTTTTTAGTATGCTGCTATATTGTTATAGTATGGCCTTCCATAAGACGAGAAAAAGCAATTTCAATAAGTACCTTGCTTACGATATAATGAATAATAATATATCTTGAAATGAAAAGATTCTCATTCTGCATACGCAATATGCTTGAATGAATACATGGCGTAAAAGCTTCAACACCGTCTTCAGAGTGAATTCATATTAAAATTATAGTATTGAAATTTTTCACTCAGTTACGGAAGAAGGCTTTTCTAGAAATTTTTGATAGGAAAGCAACGAAGTGCAACAAATTATGCGACAACAATTATGTAACAAGTTATAGTTAAAAATCTTGACAGTTGAATAAATAAATTAAAAGGTCAATATTACATTTTTTTATAAATACTGACTGAAATGACACTAGTCATCTTCTACGGTGTGAAATCCGTCTTACAATAAATCCTATTCCATGCAAAAAAATCTGATATTATTATGCTAATGTGAGAATTTTGAATCTGTACTCTGCGTACCGAGCCTGATGAGTAGGAACTTATGTTTTTTTAATAAACAAAAAAAAACAAAATGAATGATCAGTAAATTTCCATTGCTCAACATTTGATCCTCGAGGTATATTACTAATTACAACGAAATTTATTCAACACAAAATTTATATTTTTTTTAGAAGTAAGGGTGACAAACGATCACACATTTAACCTAAGTGGAACTGCTGCCATAGACATCTGCAATTATCCTCTAATGAGGATCAAAATGCCGATGTGTTGGCACCTCTTCGGATTAAACTGGAAGGACTCTTTAGGAGCAAAAGGGTCTCCAGGTCCACACTTCATTTACTTTTATACGTAAAACATTGATGTTATGCTATTATTTCACGGTGGAATTCTGTGTGAGCTTGGTACGGTAGAGTTAACTCATTGCTGTTAAACTACAATACCTTACAACGTAAGTTTCGGGAACGGTACGGAAGCTTTTAAAAAACAACAAATATATCTCGAAGACATTTATTACTACTTATTTTTACTGTTATATTTATATATTATATTTATATTTTTTTAAGTCATTACCATAACGACTTAAAAATTTATAACTAATTCAGTATAACACTAACTTTCTTAACTTGGTTTTTACATTACTTCCATAAAGACTATAACGAATCTTATTCTAAATGCAACGACTTATATATGATGTTTAAAGCAAGTCTGTTGACTAAAAGTAGACGACACCTTGATGTGACCAGCGATAACAATTTTACAGCATAGTCAGTGCATTCTGTAAAATTAAACTTCATAACATGTTTTCAGTAATCTAATATCAAAAGATTAATCCGAGTCGTTGTGAAATTATGCCTAGTTGCAAATATCGTGTTTATGAGTAATCTAATATCATAAGCATAGTTATATTACGACTACTTCCAGACCGTAAAACTACATGCATTCTTATTTAATTTTACGTTTTTATTTATGCTTGACTGTTATAATAGACACGGCTAGTACATTAAGGTTGTTAATTCAAACTCAAAGCCTCGAAAACTTAAATTTGTAGTTGAACCCTTCACATGATATTGATTTTGTAATGGATGGTGGAGTTGTCAGTGATAAATACTTAAATTACTGCGACCATTAATCACTTCGTAACGCTTCGCTAATTAAAACATTAGTTTCGATGCTAGCTCTTACTATGGCAAACAGACAAATTCTACAAATTTAATTAGGATAAATTAATGTTTTCATCCTTATTGTGAAAGTTCTCCTTATTTTTTTATTTTTTATTTTTATAGGATCAACCTATCCTCACACACACACACGAGCACACAGTCCACCTGATGGCAAGTGGTCACTATGGCCCAAAGACATCTACATCTATCCTCCATCACAAATCAAAATGCAGATGTGTTGTCACTTGTGAGTACTCGTACTACTCGTAAGATGGAATGCCTCGTTTCTAGTACAAAGGGTCTCCAGTTCTCTACACTCACCATACGAAACACAGCAGCATTGAGCTACTATTAGACGCTGATATAATGTGAGAGCGTGGTCCTTCCCCGGTCCAGCCGACCCATTCGTGCTACACTATACTACTAATATAACTACAACATGGCTCTACCACGTAAAAATTATTTACTTATAATAAGTGGATGCTGTTTCTCGGACACTTATTTTTATCTTTGGGTTATGTCCGGATCTTGACAACTGTGCCACCTACCACATTTAGTTGTAAATCTAAACCATACAGAAACTCACTCAAAGAGCAGCATCTGATATCCAAATACAAATTAACGCATTGTGCAATGAAATTATTTAAGATAAAACAGATTTAACTGGAACTAAAATTGTCATCGACTAAATAAATTTTGCTGCGTACGGTTTGGTATTAATTGGATTACCCTTACATTAAAACGTAATGGCGTTGCGGTTTACGTCAGTAATAAATCTAATTTATACGTTTTTTTTTATTAGAAGTGTCAAGCGTGTAACTGCAGGTCTTCGGACACCTGCAATCAACTACAAATAAAAAGACTAAAAACGCGTTGTCATTTCTAGGGACCAAGATTTGATGAGTCATAGCGCTACAGTTTGGCGTTAGAAATAGGTCAGAGGATGATCCCACTCAGACGACTCCTAAACTTTAATAAAGGCTACCAACAAGGTGATGTTTAAATTACATATGCAAATATAATCGCTTTCATACTCTCTAATAAAAAATGAATTATCGATATTTGCCAATTTGCTATTTATTCATTGCTAAGTATCAACCGTCAATTATATTTATTATTTCTCCTTCTTCATCGTCAGGCCGTAAAGTCAGTACAAACATTAGATCCTACCGTTGCAGGGTAAGCGAATAAACGATGGTAGTACCAGAAGTTTCGCAATATTGTACACTGCTGCCCGTCGAAGGTCTGGGCATTTCACGTCTGGTCAAACGTAATGTTTATGCCATCATTTGTCGGAAGCCATAAGACTGTTTTTGCATTTCCTATAGTCACATCTTTTGTTAAACCCACGTGATGAATAGGGGATTGAATCTCTCACGTCGCTACAAAATGGTACTTATTATCACTAATTGGATATATTATAAAATAATCGTATCGATGTGCTGATGCGCATCTTCATTTATCTCAAATGATTTTCTTTTTATTACCTTCAATATATTAAACAAAGCTTGAGATCATTAGAGATTTGGAGCCACGCTGCAGGTGTTTATGACTGTAACACGAATGTTTAAGGCAAGCTTGATCAGGAAGGACCACCACGGTTCTAACAGAATACGTCAACGTAAAGTAGCAGCATATTAAGCTACCCGTGCATGGATGGATAAAGTTATCGAGAAAATCGAGAATCCGCCATTCGATTACTGTTGGAAATGATATCTATCATAAGAATTTGATGCTTATCTAAAGTGGTTAACGGGAATATTAATAATGTTAATAATATCGTTCAAAAAATGTCAATTGAAAAAATGAATTGTATTAAAAACAATAGATTCTCAATCGATGATAGGTATGGTATGGGAATACGATGATAGGTAGGACGAGATATGTATGAATGTGGTCTAAGGTGCTAAAGCATTTTCGGCAGCCGGCTTGTTCGGAAGGATGGAAAACGTCGAGTCTGCATGCGAGACGCTGCCACACATCCGGCATATCATCGGAATAGTGTCAGATAACACTCTCTCTCGGATCGTTACTCATACTTGCGCGGAGCTCCAACGACGATGTGTTAAGCTGCCCATAGAACTTCTTAATCTCCCTAAAAATATACTTTGCTTCCCTAATAAATTCTTATATACTTACTAATATACTTGCTCATATAATAACTTATACACTTGCTTATATATTTGCTCATAATCTTGCTTATATACTTGCTTATATACTTATATGCTTCATTATATACTTTCTTATATACTTGCTAAAATACTTGCTTATATACTAATTTATATTTGCCTATATACTTGCTTATAAGCTTACTAATATACTTACTAATATATTGCTAACATGCTTGTTTATATACTTGCCTATATACCTACTTATACATTGGCTTATATACTTGTTACTACTATACTTGATAATATACTTCCTTATATACTTACAAATACACTTGCTAATATATTTGTTTATATACTTGCTTATATACTTACTTATATACTTAATAATATACTTACTTATATGCTTACTTATATACTTATGTATTGCTTATATACTTACTTTAACCTACTTATTATAATTAATAATACCTACTTATATACTGTATTAAACTTTCTTATATTGCTTATATACCTACTTATATTCTTTTTTATATATTGCTTATATACTAGCTTATATACTTACTAATATACTTGCTTATGTACTTACTAATATAATTGCTTATATACTTCCTTATATACTTACTTATATATTGCATATATAGTTGCTTATATACTTGCTTAAATACTTGCCAATATACTTGCTAATGTACTTGCTTATTTACTTACATATAAACATAATTATATACTTGCTTATAAGCTTACTTATATACATTATATTGCTTCAATGCTTGCTTACATACTTGCTTATATACTTACTTATGTACATATTGATATCCTTACTGATATACTTATTTATATATATATATATATATATTGCTTATATACTTGCTTATATAGTTACATATTTGCTTATCAACTTCCTTACATACTTACTTATGTACTTACTTATGTACTTGTTTATATACTTGCTTATATACTTGTTTATATACTTGCTAATAAACTTACTTATATACCTACTTATATACTTGCTAATATACTTACTTATATACTTGCTTTTATACTTACTTATATACTTACCTATATACTTGCTTATACACTTACTTATATACTTGCTTATATACTTGCTTTTATACTTATTTATATATACTTGGCGATTAGGTTATCGCATTATAATACAGCAGTTAATGCAAGTGATATGTGTCTGTTGAAATAATAAAATAAACCATAATACCAAAAGACAAAAAGTGCAACTTTCAAAAAAAATAAATAGCGTAAAAAATTACACGAAGTAAGTCATCCTGGATAATATTGGTTTACTGACCTGTAGTGACCTGTAAAAGCGGCAACATCGCGGCGACACGGCGGGATTGACAAGGGTTACCTACACTTGCCCATACATAGGCAACTAGGCACGTGTTTATGGTATTTTTTGGTATTGACTTTAGTATAGAGATTGGCGGCCAATTTTTTTATTTTGTCGAAAGCCCGAATAATCCTTATTTTTATGTCCTCGACAGTCGTTACTTCCGTGGAGTTCACCTCATTTTTCAAATAACCCCAAAAGAAAAAATCTAACGGTGTTAGATCCGGTGACCTTGCTGGCCACCGAGAAGGTCCGTATCGGCCAATCCACTGCTCTCCGAACATTTCAGTGAGGCGCTGTCTGGCAGCCACCACTGAATGAGCAGGTGCTCCGTCGAGCTGATACCATAACCGGCTATTTTCCCCTAACGGTAATCCATCAACGTAATCCGTTCCAAAAACTTAAATCCACTAAGGTTTCCTTCGATAAACACGGGACCAATAGTTTGATCTCCGTGTATTTCAGCCCAAACATTAACGGCAAATCTGTATTGGTGCATAAACTCTCGACACAGTTGCGGATTTTCTTCACTCCAGTACCGTAAGTTCTGCCGATTCCATATTCCGTTGCGCGTGAATGTGCTCTCGTCAGTCCACATTATGTTAGCTAAAAAGTTAGAGTCATTAGCTACTCTGCTCAGGATCCATTGGCAGTAGGCTTCCCTGACTGGCTTATCTCGACCGTTGCTTGTTTTTTCTTAATATTTTGTGAACAGTCTTGTGGTGTACTCGGAATTGGCGAGCTGCTCTACGGAGACTTGAAGTTGGATTACGAGCGAAATAATTCAATATTTTGTTCTTCCTGAGCCACGGCTACTCGCGGAGGAATTTCAACCTGACTCGGGATCGGAATATAAACAAGTACATAAGTAACAAAATATTGACCGTCGCGTAATCTTTGGACTGCCCGTATAAAAATATGCGAGTGTAGGACATACACGTGTGGTATGATACCTCTCTCGATATGTTCGTGTTATTATTAAATGAAAATAATATCTAATAATATATAATTTAAACAAACATTTATTAGTGACAAAATACAACACTTTATACTAGTAATGACCACAGAGTAGAGAGAGTGCTTTTTTATCGTAGAGTATATAATAATATACAAGAGCACAGATTATAGAAGGCGCAAATTTTTATTACAACAATTCATCATCGTCGTCGTACCACTATATTCATTGTCATTGTCATCATCATCGTCATCATTATCATCATCGTCACCGTCATCGTCATGGTCAACGTCGTGTTTTTGGTGAATGAAAACATCTTTAGAAAACCTGTACGCTTGAGAAATAAAATGTTTTGAGGACATAAGATATAAAAGAGGAGCGCGGCAGTCTAATTGCATCAACTAGTCATCGTCATCGACATCGTCATTGTCATCGTCATCGTCATTGTCATCGTCATCGTCATTGTCATCGTCATCGCCGTCGTCATCATCATCGTCATCATCATCATCATAGTCATCGTCATCATCGTCGTCATTATCATCTTCATCATCATCGTCATCGACATCGTCATCGTCATCGTCGTTGTAATCGTCATCGTCTACGTCAGTGCCATCGTCATCGTCATTGTCATCGCATCATCATCATCATCATCATCATCATCATCATCATCACCATCATCGTCATCATCATAATCTTCATCGTCATCATAATCGTCATCGTCATCGTCATCATTATCTTCATCGTCATCGTAATCGTCATCATCATCGTTATCATCATCGTCATCATCATCGTCATCGTCATCGCCTTTATCATCGTCTACTACTTATTTCGCCAGTAGATTTTTTTTAAATAATTAACTTTATAAAATAACACGGTCACAGTAGCCTGGCTCTAGGAAATCACTTAAATAATAATATAATAATAATAATAAGTTCTTTATTTCCAAGAGGTTGTACATCACGATATTTACGTAACATTATTTAATAAAGCTACATTAGTACATATACTTGAAAACATAGCATCTGCAGCCGAACTAGGAGACCTGTGCATCAGCTGTCAGCGCCATATCCCCACCGTTAATTTATCGAAATATTAGGATGCAAGCAAAAGTTAAATAATCAAATTCTATCTAAAAATTTGTACATTCCGCTAATATAACCTAAGTACAATGAAATTAATTGTATCACATATTATGTTTATATACTATGTTACCACTTATTACTAATACCAAGGTACAAACAAAATAATAAATTATACTACTAATGCCGTTCCTCTCTCATAGGATGTGTAATGTATGACTGTAAGAAGTAATTGTGTTATGAGTGTAATGTGTGTGAGCAGTGATGGGAGAGGAGCGAGTAAAATATGTGTCGTGTGTGTGTGTGTGTGTGTGTGTGTGTGTGTGTGTGTGTTTGCACACGTGCGTGTGTGTGTGTGTGTGTGTGTCTGGTTATTATGATTTTATACGGGTAGTATTACAGGTGACAGTTATATAAGAATTTATTTTAAGTCTGAATACTAAGCAGGTTTTCAGTTTCATTATAAGTTAATTTTTGTAGGTAATTATGTACAGTTTTTTTACAATTTATTTTATTTAGGTGGTAAATGTCCAATGTTTTATTTAGTTTATTATATAAGTGTGGTCCCAAAAATGCAAAGAATTTTCTTATAAAAAATGTTTTAAAATTAGTTGTATCTACGGAAAATTTCCTGCGTTTATTTAAGTTCGATCGGTTGTATACTAATAAGTTATGTTGTTTCTGAATGATCGTTAATATAAACAGTTGTCTTACTGTAAGGACCTGACAGTTATCATAAAGCTGTGACGTAGGATAAAGAAAAGGTTTAAATGTTGCAACTTTGAGTATAGCACGTTGAGAGATTTCTATCTTTTGTAACACCGTTTTAGAGGCACCACCCCACGTTGATATGCAGTATGTTATAATAGACTGACATAAAGCTAAGTAAACTCGTTTTAATATATCTGGATCCATAACATGTCTAACAGTTTTAAAAATATATATTAATTTATGAATTCTTTTGCTAAGAGTGTTAATATGTTGTTTAAAATTTAAATTACTATCTATTATAACCCCTAGATATTTAATATATTCAACAGACTCAAGTGAAAGGCAGGAACAGCTGTTATCCCTTGTTAAACAATCATATGAATGAATCACTAAGTTAAAATTTTCAAGATTGCGAATAGGTTTTCTTAATGAATAAACTATATATTTCGTTTTCGTAATATTGATTGAAAGTTTATTACTGTAAAGCCAATTGGTAACTACATTTAAACCTAATTGTGCAGACGAGAATACATCTTTCCACGTATCTGCAGCAAATATCAAAACAGTGTCATCTGCATATGAAATTATATGTCCCTGAGAGAGATTAAATTTTGTAAAATTATCAATATAAATAAGAAATAAGGTTGGGCCGAGTATACTTCCTTGTGGTACGCCGTGTGTTACTAGTAAATCATTGCTGGTAATATTATTTACACTAACGCATTGATATCTCTCAGAAAGATAACTTTTGAATAGTTTGAGTTGAGTGCCGACATTTTCTAGTCTTTTTAATAGTATTTTTATTGTCACGGTATCGAATGCTTTCGCCAAATCTAAGAAAACAGAAATACACTTTTTTCCACTGTCTAAATACGATGACAAAAAATTTGTAAGACTATGAACTGCATGCTCCGTTGATTTGCCATGTCTAAAACCAAACTGCGTATTTGACAATAAATTATTTTTCTCCAGATATTTTGTAAGTCTATTATTTATAATTTTCTCTAAAATTTTGGATAAAGCAGGTAATATAGAGATGGGTCTATAATTACTTAAACAGGTTTTTTCACCATCTTTAAAAATAGGTCGAATTACGGACTTCTTAAGATATCTAGGAAATACACCATCATTTAAACATTGATTAAATATACAAGTTAAAGGAGGTATTAACAAATATTTAAAATTCTTAATAAATTTATTCGAAATTCCATCCCAACCAACTGAACAGTCGGTTTTCAAATTGTCAATTAATTGTTCTACTTCACTTTCGTCCGTGTCCAATAAAGCAAATGAATTTAAGTGATAATTTGATTCTTCACCAATGTTAATATTAAAACTTTCACTGTTTTTATTTCCTACCTTAAAACTCTCTGCCAAACTTTTACCTACATTTACAAAATAATTATTAATAATGTTAACAGATACTTGCGGCGTGCTAGATATATTTAGCAGTTCTCTGTTATACCCTTTCTTTTTCGTGTTACCTATAATATCAGTAAGTACTTCCCATAGCTTCTTATTATTATTTTTAGCCATATTCACTCGCTCTTTTTCATAATTTCTCTTTACCTTTTTTAACAATGCTTTACAGTGATTACGATATCGTCGGTATATAATTTGATTACTTTCACTATCTGGAAATCGTCTAGCCCTCTCATGTAGTTTATCACGGTGACGAATACATCTAAGAAGACCAGTCGTAATCCAAGGTTTAATAATCTTTTTTTGTCTTGGCAACTTTACTAATTTAGTATTAACTTCAATTACTGTTTTTATTTTATTAACTAAGTATTCAAGAGAAGTATTTGGATCTTTAATATTATATATAGGTAAAAAGTCAATGTTTTGCATATCCGAATTAAGTTTATCGTGATCTATTTTTCTGATAGTAGTTGTATAAAACTGTTGACGTTGTTTATTTTTCATACATAAAATTACAGGTTTGTGATCAGTGATTGAAGTTTGAGGAACCATAGTAAGTGAAGGATTATTCGTTTTTAGCAGAACATGATCAAGACACGAACCACTTGCGTCACGTGTTACTAGAGTATGAGTGGGTAGTAACCCATGGAATGCTGTCAGTTGTAAATACTTATCCGAATTAATATCTGTTTTATTGTTAATGTTAATATTTATATCTCCTATTATAATTATGTTTTTATGTTTCGAATATTTCTGTAGTACACTATCCAAGAAGGCAAAAAAGTTTTCTACATTTTTATATGACGGTGACCTATATATTGAGATTATAACAATATCATTCAATGTTGTTATGATAATTCCCTTCTTGAAAATGAGGCTCCTCAGTCGTGAACAAATGTTTTTCTTTTACATATATTACTAATCCGTCATTTTGGTTGTTATTAAAATTAGTGGAGCATAAATTATAACCAGTAATTTTAGGTAAGTTGTCCTTATTAAGCAACCAGCATTCACTTAGTACAATGACATCAAAATCTATTTTTAATCTAGTCAGTAATACTTCAAAATCTGTAATATTGCAGTTAATACTTCGTATATTCTGCGTAATAATTGTGAAGTTGGATTCACTAGATGACAAAAACTTATAACAATCTTCAACGTCACATGCTATTGATCTTGATACCGTAAATGTATCTAAGTTAATAGCGAAGCTTAGAGCGTTATTATCGCCTTTTATTTATTACTTTAATTTTCTCTAACAAAGTCTCGTTATTAACCAAATAATATCTTTTATTCGATAAAGCGATTGAAAAATGTAACTGTAAGTAGTATATATAAAATGAGTGAATATGATTTATTATAAAATGTAAGTGTGATTTAAAGATGTAATTAAGGTGTATAATGTTTGATTTTTGTTTATGTACTGTGTGTGAATTGTGACTATGTGTATTATAACGTATAGTGTTAGAATATACTTTATTCTTATTATGCTAGTTAAAAAGAAAAGAAAAGATGCGAAAATATCTAATCTAAAGGTTAAAACTAGTCATTCGGTCTTCCGTAGATTTTCTAGATCTGTTTCATTATTTATTCTAATTTGAGAAGAATTTTCATTCTTGCGTAAGTATACAATGCCTCTAGATGTCCAGCAGAATAAATATTTATGACTTTTTTGGAAAATTCTAGCCTGATAGAAAAGTTTTTGAGTATTTTGTGTTATCGTCTCCGTGACATATATAGGGATGTTTTTTGTGAGTAATTTAGATGCGAAGTATTTAATTTCTCATTTTTTGGTTTTGTTTTATTAAATTTTTTTACTTCATGTAACATCTTTTCTTTAATAATGACTGAATTAAATTCCACTATTATTGGTCTAGTCCCCGTCTTAGAATTAGTTCTATACACGTCTTTTATGTCCGAATCCCGCAAATTTACATTCAAACACTCCCCTAATTTTTTAACAGTGCTACATAGATTTTCTTTTGATTCTTCATTCTTTTTAGGTATGTTTCTTATTTCTATTCCCGAAAATCTAGACTTCCTTTCCATATTTTCTATTTTCTCCTGTAGTTGTTGTATAATATATCTATCCTGCCTTTTCTCTGCCTCTAGAACGGATAGCCGTGATAGAAACTCATCATACTTGCTTGACATAGTATCGACGCTCTTTTTTAATTCATCGTTCTGTTCTTTTATACTAGAAACTATAATGTGTAAATCTTTGAAATGCTTTGCTTGTTCATTCGTATAAACTGAAAACATTTCACTCATATAAGATATAATGTTAGGATTCACTCCGTCATGTTTCCTTTTTTTACGCTCACTAACATTTAACGTGAGCGATGGAATATCAGGCGCTGATTCACTATGAAGTTTTGTCGTCCGTTCTATCGCGTCGATTGCGCGCGTCCGCGTAGTCTGAGATTGCGATGTATCATCAGAGCTCACAGGCACGGGCGAAGCGGGCGGCGGTGTACGGTTGATCGGCATTGTATAACCGGTTTTGAAATAAAAGACGCCTCAACGTTTAATTACCAGGACAATATGAGTTAGAAAATGTGATCGCAGTATATTTGCGAACTTGTACCCCTAATGCAACCGTACAAGTAAAATATAACCGTCTCTCTTCTTATCGTTTTACTAACGTGTGGTGTCTTATGCTGTGTCCTATTTATTTGTTGATTGTAAATGTGATGGTTTTACTCACACATATAATTTAGTTTGTTGAAAATTAATCACTGCCGCAGATGACATTAGCACTTCGTAAACTGCCTCGGGCTTTATGCACTCCTAATATTTTATCACTATTTTGTCACAGCATTTATTAGAAAATACAAGTAATAAAAATAAACTTTAAACACGTCTTCACTCTTTGGAAGTCTGGGGGGAAGGGGACAGGAAATATCAGAAACATTTAATATGTATATCGCTATAAATATATAGACATTTTCTTAGCAAATTGAGCACTATTTAATTAAATATATATGTGGGTTATAATAAATAAGATAGTGATAACACCAACAATAGCAACTTTTTCTTTTTATTCGTATATCCTCGCCTGGGCACAAGCACTGGTCACCATTAATTTCTAAGAGGCCTTTAAGCTTAGATTTTAAGGCAAGGAAATATCTGTTTCACTGCTCTTAGGCGTGTTGGCAGACTACACATGTCACCGAATTGGTGTATTTCATAATTGGTTATTAGTGCCAGCATTGGTCGAACCCAAGTGGCTCGCGTAATGTGAATTTAACTTTAATTATATTTTTAAGTGATGATTTACCACGTGTTCCGTCATCGTCATGGTCATCCACATTGTCATCGTCACCGTCATCGTACTATCATAGTCATTGTCATCGTGACTGTCATCGTCATCGTCACCGTCATCCTCATCGTCATCGTCATCATCATCGTCTTCATTAACGTCATCGTATCATCATCGTCATTTTCATTGTCATCATCATCGTCATCATAATCATCATCATCATCATCAACATCATCATCGTCATCGTCATTATCGTCGTCACTGTCATCGTCATCATCTACGTCATCATCATCGTGATCGTCATCGACATCGTCATCGTCATCGTCATTGTCATCGTCATTGTCATCACATCATCGTCATCGTCAACGTCATCGTCATCGTATCGTCAAAAAAGCTTGCTCCGTTCTAAGCTTCCGCGTTTACTTCCACGTCCTTGGACTGTTGCTCATGTCATCGTAAGTAGGTGTGAAGGGGTTTTAATCACATTATTTCTTATGAGAACATGACTATAATTATTCAAGTCCTAATGGACAAATAATTTCTGCGAATCGCTTGCGCTTCGTGATTTTGGACGGAGATTAATTATAACTTCTCGCAATCGTTCGACATACGTGTGATCGTCCCCGTTGTACTTTGCATTCGCCTCACGGTAAAAATCGCCTGCTAAGCGTAATGATTGCCCGTAGACTAGCTCGGCTGCACTAAATCCGGTGTGTCACACCGACTGGCAGCTCTTAATCCAAATTAAACTGTGGATAATTCATCATCCCATAATTCTTTTTCTTATAACCAACTTGTTAAAAAGACTTTCAAACTACGGTGCCCCCTCTCTATCATGCTATTACTCTGAGGATGGCAAAGTGTGGTTCGATACTTATGAACTCCTAGTAACTTTAATAGGTTTGAAAAAAGAGTGTTTTCGAACTTCCTACCTTGATCGCTGGTTAATCTAATAGAACACCCAAATCTATATACCCAGATCTCATTTATAACCTTAGCCACGTTTTTGGCGGTGATTTTTGCAACGGGTATTGCTTCCGACTAGTGTGTACAACGGTCTATAGTCGTGACGCAATACTTATTGTTATACGCCTTGTAGGCAACAGGCCTACAATGTCCACGTGAATGTGATCGAAACGTTCACAAAGTTCGAATGAACTATTCCTGTAACAACATGTCGTATTACTTTCCTTTTTTGACATTGTATGCATATTTTTACCCATAATCCTATTTATTTGTTCATATAAGGCCAAAAGAACCTCATGACCATTTATCGAGTCGGGCTGATGTTATGTAACATAGATTCTAAAAGAGCTTTCCTAAATGATGGTGGTACGTAAGGTCTGATATTACCACCCGCGACGTTACAGTATGTACTTTTGTGAACGTTGGGAATAACAACTCGCTTTAACTGTACCTTGTTCGATGCACCGACGTCCAGCAGCATTTGCGAAATTTGAACGTCGGCTTCCTACGCTGTAGCTAATTCCTCGTTATCTATGACCGTTGGACAAACGATAGTTTCAATACGTGATAACACGTCTCATCATCATCATCGTCATCATCATTACAGCCATTCACAAGTCCACTGCTGAACATAGGCCTCCCCCAAGTAATGCCACAAAGCACGATCCTGAGCCACCTGCATCCATCGACTTCCTGCATATCTTACCAGGTCGTCACTCCATCTAGTGGGGGTCGCCCTACACTACGCCTACTGGTACGAGGCTGCCACTCGAGAACCTTTCTTCCCCATCGGTTATCGGTTCTTCGAGCTATATGGCCGGTCCATTGCCACTTCAGCTTACTAATCCGTTGGGCTATGTCGGTCACTCTGGTTTTACTGCGGATATCCTCATTTCTGAGTCTATCACGCAGAGAAACTCCGAGCATAGCCCTCTCCATAGCTCGCTGAGCGACTTTGAGCGTCCTCATACGGCCAGCAGTGAAGGACCACGTCTCAGATCCGTAAGTCATCACTGGCAACACGCACTGGTTGTACAATCTAGTTTTTAGAGATTGAGGTATACCTGACGAGAAGATATGTCGTAATTTCCCGAACGCTGCCCAGCCGAGTTGAATCCGTCGATTGACCTCTCGGTCGAAGTTGGACTTACCTAGTCGGACTATTTGTCCCAGGTAAACGTACTCGTCAACAACTTCGAGCATAGTGCTCCCAACAACTACCGGCATAGGTGTGACATGGACATTAAACATGATCTTTGTTTTGTCCATGTTCATCTTAAGACCTATCCGTTGGGAGGCACTATTGAGGTCATTGAGCATAGTGCTTAAGTCCTCCAGCGATTCTGCCATAAGGACTATATCGTCGGCAAATCGAAGGTGAGTGATGTACTCGCCATTGATGTTAATACCGTATCCTTTCCAGTCCAGTAGCTTGAAAACGTCTTCCAAAGCAGCGGTGAAGAGTTTCGGGGATATAACGTCACCCTGTCTTACACCTCTCTGCAGTTGGATAGGTTTCGAGCTCTGGTTCTGTACTCGGATAGCCATCGTAGCCCTACTGTACAAACACTTCAGCACTTCGATATACCGACAGTCAACTTGGCACCGCTGAAGGGACTGCAGCACCGCCCAAATTTCGATGGAATCAAAGGCTTTCTCATAGTCCACATACGCCAGGCAAAGTGGCAAATTGTACTCTTCAGTCTTCTGTACAATCTGCCGCAGGGTATGTATGTGGTCTATGGTACTGAAGCCTTTTCAGAAACCGGCTTGTTCGGGAGGCTGGAAGTCGTCGAGTCTGCGTGCGAGACGATTCGTAATGACTCTCGAAAACAGCACGTAGACGCGGCTCAGAAGGGAAATCGGTCTGTAGTTCTTCAAGAGAGCGTTGTCGCCTTTCTCAAAGAACAAGATCACCGCACTTCTGCTCCACGCCTCTGGAGTAGTGCCACCATGGAGGACGGAATTGAAGAGCTTCTGAAGGACTTCAAGTACCGGTGCTCCACCCGCTTTCAGAAGCTCCGCTGTAATTCCATCCTCGCCTGGGGCCCTGCCGTTTTTAAGGTGCTGGAGAGCCATTCTAATCTCGCTTAGACTGACGCCCGGGATATCATCGGAATAGTGTCGGATAAGACTTGCTCTTGGATCGTTACTCACACTTGCGTGTGGCTCCAACGATGATGTGTACAGCTGCCCATAGAACCTCTCAATCTCACTCAAAATCTCAGGTGTCCCGGAAACGATGATGCCACACTCAGTCTTCAGCTTTGACAGTTGGCTCTTACGGGCAGACAGATCTCTGGCAAAGACTTTGGAGCCCTGGTTCCGCTCGATCGCTTCTTTAATACGAGCAGTATTAAAGTTGCGTAAGTCTCGCCGCATGCATTTGGAGATCTGTCTGTTCAGTTGCCTGTATGCTGTCAAATCTGTTGACGATTGCAGCCTCATCTCCCGTCTAACAGCCATGAGATTAAGAGTGTGATCGGAGAGTTTTTGTGTTCTTCTGCGGCGGGTCTTGCAGAACTTAGCTCCAACCGCATGGACAGTTTCCACGAGCTTGTCATTCATATCGTCCACTGCATTGCAATCTTGTAGGCACTGAAAGCGGTTGTGTAACTCGAGCTGAAAGTTTTCGGGATTCTGGATTAGAGCACGAGGGGGACGGAGCGTTGACTTCATTAGACGAGACCTCTCCAACTTAACGTTTAGGTTCAGTGTGCCTCTAACCATTCGGTGATCGCTGCCAGTTTTCACCCTTGCGATCACTGAGACATCACTGAACAGCTGGCGTCTGGTCGTCATAATGAAGTCAATCTCATTTTTTGTCGAACCGTCGGGGCTCGACCAGGTCCACTTTCTGTGGGGCCGCTTCTGGAAGAAAGAGTTCATCATAAAGAGTCCCTCTTTCTCCATAAAGTCGGCCAGCTGCTGGCCCCTTCGATTCCGTTGCCCTACTCCAAATTTCCCTAACTTCAGCTCACCGCTTTCTCTTGTGCCCAGTTTTGCGTTGAAGTCTCCCATCAACACCGTGTAGTGGGTTTTGGAGGAATGCATGGCTTTGGAAATATCCTCATACATTTCCTCCACCTCCTCATCGGGATGTGCCGAGGTTGGTGCGTAAACCTGTATGACCTTCAGCGAATACCGTTTGGTGATTCTGAGTATCAGGTACGCGACCCTCGTCGACACACTCCCAATCTTTACAACGTTGTTGACGAGAGACTTGTGGACGATAAATCCGACACCTCCTTGGGACAGATGGTCGCCCTCCCGGTGATAGAACAAGTTGCCGGATTCGAGAATCACCGTGTCCTCCCCCTCTCTTCGGACCTCGGATAATCCTATAATACTCCAGCGCAACTTGTCTATCTCTTCTTCCAGTTCCAGGATCTTCTCGTCAGTCCTCAGTGTGCGTGCGTTAAATGTTGCCGGGTCGAGTCGTCGTAGGTGGCAACCGAACCTCCACCGGAGATTCTTAGCACCCCCTGGCCCGCCGTTACCATGGTCGCCACCGTAGCCAGGAATAGCGGGGCCGCCGGGGACTGGGGGCCGTCTATTTGTGTCATTGTTCATGGGGGGTATATTGCCATAGTTGCCACGCTTGGCGAGCGGGTTGGCAATCGCAGTTTTTTTTTGTGTAATTGTTGTTATCAGGAAGATGCTGCTGCCCATCTCCTGCCTGTTTCCCTCTGTCGCCTTTTACGACACCCACGGGAAGATATGGGGTAGTGGATATTCTTAACCGCCACTACACGGCAACGATACACGACAACGATAACACGTCTGCAACTGGATTATTGTTACCATTGACATTTTGTATACTGCTGGTATACTCGCTAATATACAACAATTGTCTAATTTGTCAAAGAGTCTCTTTACTGGAATTTACCTTCGTGAGTGCGTATGTCAGAGGCTTTTGGTCTGTGTACACGGTCATTTCCCGCCCTGCTATTATATTTTTAAAATGCACGATGGACATGTAGACAACAGCCAACAATTCTCTGTCATACGTACTGTATTTTTGTTGAGCATCTGATAGTTTTTTTTGAGAAATACCCGTTCCCGCTTCCAAATACCGTTGACCTCATGCTGCAGTACTACGCCTACACAGGTGTTCGAGGCATCGGTCATTAATAATAATTGCGCGACCGGCACAGGGTGTGATAATATTACGGCATTTTGCAGCACATATATTTTCGATTCCATGCAGAACCGAGTTGTCCATAAACCTCTGGAAGGTTTGGGAGGTATTTATCAACGCAAAGCCCATACGTGGGAGCTCATACAAACCAAATGGGGTGGTGATGGCTGTTTTCTCGACGTTCTCTTTTGCAACCTCAATAAAACGATAAGCTCTATTAATATCAAGGCGTGTATATATTGTCTTGCCTGTCAACCCAAAAGTGTAAAGTCCTGGAGCCTTGATACAGGATACCGATCCGGTTTTGTCACTGCATTAAGTCTATGATAAAATCCGCAGGGTCGTATTTGGCCGTCTTTCTTTTGCATAACGTGTAGGGGGCTAGCCCACTGGCTCCTGGATGGTCTGCAAATAACTAATTCTTGCATATTACGAAATTCATCCCTAACCTTTTGGTACTTTCTCGGCTGTAAAGGTATATATTAAACAATAAAATTATATTAATAAGCATAAAGTTAAGATAAATACATTTCAGACATGAGACAAATAATATAGTAAGTTTTAAGGCAAAATATTTTCTTTCAAAATAAATAAATTTATTTAAAAACTTGTGCAAATATTTAAAATATGATAAATAATAGAAATACAAGTCAAAAATATTATAAAAAAAGATAAATAACATTTATAGGATAATTAGAAAATTTGTTAAAAATTGTCTACGTCACTTTGGTCGATGTTTGTGCTTACGCACTAACAATATGCCAAGCCTCTTTTACTGGTTCGCCAGGTATTTTGCTGTGGACTACGGTCCAGTTCCCGAATAAACGTTCCCTTCGGGGGGACTGCATCAAAATGGTTGGGGGGGGGGGGGGGGGTAGCGTTACACTACCTTTAAAAAATATCTGCGATAGCCAACCTCTCAATCAAGCATGACAACTATGAATAATTTATAAGAGACATGTTTAGAAGTTAATTTTTACGGGCTGTAATGAATTAATATATAAATTACAACACAATATGGATACTGTAGGCAAACTCCTCTATACTTTAAGTGTGCAATCCGTGTAATTGATGTATTTGATTTTCCGAAAACGGCTCCAATAATTTCTAATAAATGATTCAGCAGTAAATAAATTATAAATTATTCTCTTACTTCTATCTGAAATTCGTGATAGCTGAGAGTCTTATAGCACGCCATAAATATACGCGAGCGACACGGGTTCAATCCCCGCTCTCACCAATAAAATTCTTTAGTGCAGTTTTAAGTGCTGATTTATCGCGCACTCGGCATAGAAGGAAAACTTCTTGAGAAAACCTGTGTGTCGGACAAATTAAAAACAATCAAAGACCTGTGAAGCCCGCCAACATGCTTTAAGGTAGCTCGGCGCACATTTCCTTGCCTTCCGGAAACCCTATACGAAATGAGAGGAGACTTCTTCTAGCCCAGGATTAGGACTTGAGATGAGACTTTGAGATTTGTTCATCTTACATTATACAGAAATCTACCTTAACTTCTTATGAAAATGCTGATGTGGCTGTTTGGAATTTTGAGCCAGTGGCGGATTGGGGCGGTATAACTTCTCCCTCCGCAACTTCGGAATTATCCTCGAGATTATCTCCAATTTTTCAGCGTTTAACTCACTTATGATTATAAATAAAACTTAAAATATTCAATACTATAACTAAAATTATAACGTTCACATAACTAACACTTAAATTAGTAATTTAATTTTAACTTAACTCACTTTCACTAATTTCTCTCATACTTTTCTGCAATAATATATTTAGAAACTGTATTTGTTTTATTAATTTGTGTTATTAATTTTTGTTTCGATCTACGCAGTATGAACTAATAGTATCTTGAAGTCCTGCAAATATATGCTTGGGTTGGGATTTAATTTTATTAATTATAGGATCCCAAGCAGATGGTAGCACCCAGCCATCTTCTCTTTCGAAATTAGGATGTTTTTTGATTTCAGTAGCCTCGCGAATCATCCTTGGGAGGAATTGATGTTCTTTAGCGAGGATGTGTGGTATATATGGTAAATATGATGTAGTGACGGGAGTAATCCTGTATGTGTTCACAGACTGCAGATTTCCCAGAGTGTCGATTCTTCACATCAGCTTTATAATGATAAACCTTTTTTGTAGGGTTGGACCTCAAAAATACTTAAGGCACACATGTGTGCCTCTCCCGAGCAGGCTGCAGGTATTTTTGTCGGGTACACATGTGTTCCTTTTCCGAGCTTACGGGTCCCAATTTGCGTCACAAAATTTTATTTACCTTATCATAATTTTCAAAATATAAAATGAATGTATAATAAAAACAAAACCGATTTCTTAAAATATATCTTATATGTTACGGTTAATCTTAGTAAAATAATTTTAATATTGGCCGACTTAATTAAATTTAGTTTAGTTAGTAGTCTTGCTCTTTTTGATATTTAAAATTGAACATTTTTAAGTATATCAGCAAGAGTATTAGCAAGTATATAAGCAAGCATATAAGCAAGTATATAATTATGTATATTTGTAAGTATATAAGCAAGTATATAGGCAAGTATATAAGCTAGTATATACGCAACTATATAAGCAAGTATACAAGCAAGTTCATAAACGAGTATATGTGCAAATATATAAGCAAGTATATAAGCAATTTTATAAGTAAGTATGTCAGTAAGTATTTAAGTAAGTATACAAGCAAGTATACAAGCAAGTATTTAAGCAAGTATATGAGCAAGTATATTAGTAGTTATATAAGTAAGTATATTAGCAAGTATATAAGCAAGTATATAAGCGGTTATGTATTATGTAGTGAAACACGAGCGGTAGTTGCAACAACTGATTTATTGGCCTTCATGGCGGTATTTACATATTCTTAACAATATAAATTATCAAAATACCCGACACCTCTGTACCTAATAATTCTTATAATTAGTCACATGTTATAAAAAATTTAATTCTAGTAAATATTTTACTACAAGTCTTAATGGGCATATCATTTTAAATAAAAACTTACATTATGATTTCTTAAATTTACGCGAACACTACACATTGAATAAAACTATTATTTACGGATTTTATCGCGTTTAATTCAACTTTAATTTATTTTTATTACCCCGACGTTTCGGCTGATTTACAGCATCCGTGGTCACGGGGGGGACTGAGATGTTTGACGTCCCAATGTCATAGTTAGTCCGGCTACCTTCAGTTTTTGAATATTAATTTTTAGTCCGTGACCCTTTTTGACCTTTTTTGAAAAGGGTCACAGCAGGACTGCAAAAACTACCGTATTATCAGCTTGCTTAGTATTGTGGGTAAACTGTATGTGTGGTGGTACTAAGGTGTTAATTGAAAGAGTTATGAAAGAAACTGATGGATAAATTTGGGATGTGCAAGCGGGTTTTAGAAAGGGAATGGGATGTACAGATCAAGTCTTTTCCATGCGCATGATTGCGGAGAAGTTTTTGGCCAAAAACCAGAAAGTTTTTTGTTCGTTCATGGACTTGGAAAAGGCTTATGACAGAGTGGACAGGAATGTGTTATGGCAAACACTGAAATCATATGGGTTGAGCGCTGGTTTGATACATGCATTAAGGTCTCTTTATAGGGACTCTAGTGCTTGTGTCAGGATCAATGGGGTCTATTTGGACTGGTTTGGCATCCAAAAAGGTGTCAGACAGGGCTGTGTAGCTTCCCCTTGGCAGTTCAACCTATTTATGGGCAGGTGTTTGCAAACTTTGAAAGATGAAGAATGTGGGTTAAGATTGGGCGAGTTAACCGTCAAATGCCTTTTGTATGCCGATGATCAAGTCATATTTGCGTCATCGGCGGCTGAGTTGCAAATGATGGTTACATTAATGAACTGGGAATTAAAAGAAAGGGGAATGAAAGTGAACGCAAGTTAGACGAAAGTGATGGTTTTTGAAAGAGAAGAAAGCAAAACGGTATGTGAAATAAGAATAGAAGGAGAGTTAATTGAGCAAGCGGTTGAGTTTGTGTATTTGGGATGTGTATTTAGCAGGGATGGTAGATACGATAGGGATATAGAACGACGAGTAAAGGCAGGGAATAGACTGAATGGGGCACTACACTCTATTTTGAAGAACCAGAATATGTCAAAAAAGGCACGTATGGTAATTCATAATGCTGTGTTAGTCCCTAATTTAATGTATGGTAGTGAAAGCTGGGTGTGGCAGAAGAAGCACGAAAGTAGAATAAATGCTGTAGAAATGCGGTCTTTAAGGAATATGCTAGGGTTGAATCTGAATGACAGGGTGAGAAATTGCGTGATAAGAGATAGATGTGGTATGTAATATGATGTTGTGACGAGGATTAAAAAAGGAATGCTTCGGTGGTTTGGTCATGTAGAAAGAATGAATGAGGAAAGAGTGACAAAGCAAATTTATATGGCAGATGTGAACGGCAGAGTCGGGAAGGGACGCTCTAGAAAAAAGTTTATCGACCAAATGGGCGATATTTTGAAAATGGGCCACGTTAGAAGTACCCTTAACCGACGAGCATGTATGCGTAGATATATGGATGTAAAGGAGGTGAAAGAGGTACGTCAGGATCGTGCCAAATGGAAGTCCGTAGTCTCTGCCTACCCCTCTGGGTGACAGGCGTGAGTGTTTATGTTTTATGTAATTTTTGGTCCGATTTACGCAAAATGAGCTTATAGTATCATGAAGTCTTGCAGTGGTATGCTTGGGTTTGGGTTTAATTTTGTAAATTATAGGATCCCAAGCAGCTGGCAGCACCCTTCCATCTTCTCTATTGAAATTTGGATGTTTTTTAATTTCAATAGACTCGCGTGCAAAAGAACACCGATTCCTACCAAGGATGATCCTTGGTAGGTGTTGGCGACGCGCCTATAAGAACATTTCAGTTTATTAAGTCAGCCGATGACGAATAACTTTTCAAAGACTCATTGTCCAATAGAGATGTTCTGATAAGAAAATGCTTAGTTAAATCTTAAAGAAATGTCGAATTAATTGTATGAAGGTCTTGGGTTCGACTCCCAGGCCGGACTAATTTACTGTTTTCTAAGTAATATCTTTCAATAAATTCATATTGGGAATTTTATGTTATGTTACCGGATTTGTTCCCGGGTTGAAATCGTCTTTCCAACGATGTAAATTCAAAGGAATATTAAAGTGAAGTTAGAGATCGGATTGGTTCCCCGGTCGAGATGATCACTCTGTGCATAAACAGAATTAACGGAAATTAATTGCATAAGTATTGTCTTGTATAAGTTTGATATGTTTGTACGAAAACAAATGCCTATTTGTTATGATTGATTAATGAAAACATTCACTTGTATTGTTATCTGATAAGAAACATGATAACTGATAAGAATCTTATCAGAGATAGTTTCCTACAGTTTGAAAATTATGTAGAAGCACTTATTTATTTAATATTGCTAAAATTAAGTGTATTTCAGACTTTAATTTTTTCTGATAGCCAAAAGCCGTGCAAAGTTAGTTTTTCAAATAGTGTGAGTTCACGGAAGCACGCTGACCACGCCCCTAGGAGGCCAAATATGTAAAAATTTAAAATGTTTGTAATTTCAGCAATTTATGTAAAAATGACTTGTAAAATATTTCAGGTTGATTGTACGTGCTAAAAAGGTGAATTCTGTGTTATTTTTATGTGAAAATTCCTGTGTATAAGTGAAATAATGATAGTTTTGTATAAGAAATTTAAAAGTGTTTTAAATAGTGAAATAAATAGAGAAAATGTAAATTAAACTATTGAATTAGTTAACATATGTATAAATTCAAGTGGGAAACATTGTTTTAACTTTCTGTGTTAAATATTTAAGAAGTTTGGATTTTGAATTTGTGATTAAAATAGGCATATTTTGTTTTATAAATTAAAGGATTTTTGTGATACGAAAAAATAATATATATCATGGTGTAGATATTGTTTTGTGCTATCTAAATAGATAACTTGTATTTGTGTATGATTTATGTGAATAAAGAAATTAAGTGAAACGTGAGAGAGTAATAGTACAAATTCATGTTGTTAAGTTGCGCAGGCACGCGAATGGCGCGGCTCACTTTCGCGTATAGCTCTGGGGGTAGCTTAGTGAACGGGTTTTATTGCAATTCGTTCGGGGAATTAGTTCGGAAAAATAAGAAAATCCTTCGGGAAAAGTGAAGAACCAGCAGTCAATAAGAAGAAAAAGTGTAGGGAAGTGATAGGGAAAAGTGATTACTCTCTCACGGAACGGTTTGAAGATAATTGCTGTTTTATTCCCAAGTAATTCATCCCTAAAGTTATACAGTCCACATCGAAGAATTAAGGCGTCGGGAACGGGACGACTTCGGAAGACCCGTAATCCCCGTCTGAACCTACTTGCTGAAAAAGAAAGAGGTTATCGCCCTAGTGTGTTACTCCGTTGCGGAGATCACATACGTTGTTCCCGAACCCAACGTAGGCGTTATAGGAGGCCGGATCGAGAGAAGCCTCGATTCCTCCCTTCTGTTTCTTTATCGAACGTTCCAGCTCGTCTGGTTCGTTCGAAATTGGTCCTTCCGAACCTGTTTCCTTTTCAATTGGACCTTCGGAGCCGGATTAAAAGGACCACCCGAACCACGCCAGCTGGATCAAGGAACCAGCTGTGGACTGCTGGTTGTGGAAAAAGAAGACCTTCGGAGCCGAGTGAAGATCAGCAACCGAAGGAAGCCGGAGGTTTGAGCTGAAGCAATAGGACCAAAGGCCAGAAGACCAGGACGTCAGCGTTGAAGGACTGGACCTGGAACTACTGGAAGAAAGAAAACCGGGATTGCGGCCTGGGGCGTGTGCTCGCATGGGGCACGTATCGCAGCCGGGCGCAGGTGTCTTGTGAAGGCACTCATCGTGGCCGAGCAGGGCTTGGCATTTTTCCTGTCGGTCAAGCGTGCTCGGCATTTCCTGTCGGACGACCGTGTCTGGCATTTCCCTGTCGGGCAAGCGTGCTCGGCATTTCCTGTCGGACGACCGTGTCCGGCATTTTCCTGTCGGGTCATCAGGGTGCAGGAAGAAGCATCCACCGCTGCTGCTGCCAGGCGAGGGTGCGCGTGGGCACCTGACTGCATCGCGGCCGGAGGAGGGCGCTCGGACGAGGCGTCACCGGCAACTGGGCGGCGAGCACAGCATACATCCCGACCACCTAACGGTGCCAAACGGTTGGGCTCTGGCACAACACCTTTGGGTGGAGCAGTTCTCTCGAGCGAGACTGCGCTTGCACTACCGCTCGACTGTTTCGTCATATTCCTTGGCGGGACAGTTCCTAAACCTTTCCTCCATTCCATTCCTGCACGACTCCATCCCTGGACGGCTCACCTCGGTAGGCCCCGTCCAGGATTGATAGGGCTGATAGGGCTGTTAGGGTGGTAGTAGGGTTGTAGGGTTGGGAGATAAGGGGGGGGAGGGGTAGTGGTGTTAGGTTGGGGTGTAGAAGGGTTGTAGGTAAGGGGTTGTAGGGTCCGTAGGGACAGTTAGGGACCGTAGGCCAACAATCACCTTCCTGCAAGATGAAGAAGGCACAAGACCAGACGGGAGAAGCGAAGGGAGCAGGACAAGGACAGGGCTCTCAAGAAAAGCTAAAGAAGCAGAACCATCTGGAGCGACCACAGCTACTGTGTCAAATGGAGCAACTCCTTCAAGTGGAGCCACCACCGACTCGTCCACATGCACGTGGGACACAGGGACGTCCGTGGCAACGACAAGCAACAGGACGGACACCAGTGGTACGCAGGCCAGCACCGCACAACAATCCGTTATATCCAGGAGTGAAACGGTGGTCGAAAAAGTAGGTCAAAGGACCGAAAAGGCGGCATCGTCAAGGACAGTAATCGGGCACACTAGTGATAAAGGGTCACAGAGAGGTAGTAGGTCATCGCGATCGGCGAGGCTGAAAGCCGAATTAGAGGCGCGGATTAAATTCGAACGCTCAGAGCTCGAACGAGCACAGGCAGCTGCTGCCTTAGCCAAGTCTCAATTGGAGTTGGCACGACTCAACCGAGAAGAGGAGATCGACTCGAGTGAGGATGATGAAGAGCGGAATACTCAGGTGGAACCTTTCGTAAGGAGTTGGGTTCAGCAGACCATAATGAGCGCGCCGGTTAGTGTAGCACAACCCGATATTACTGATAAGGAAGCGTGTAAAGGATCACGCCGCAAAGGGGCGGAGATCGAGCGCAACCAAGGAAATGCACAGAAAACACACGCGAGTGAGGTGTCAGAATTGACCGAAGCGATTGTGAGTGCAATAAAAATAGCTGGTAAAGATAAGTCTTCCCAGCTTCATTTCCTCCAGGAATTACCGGTGTTCGATGGAGACCCGGGTGAATGGATAATTTTCAAAACGGTGTTTGAAGACACGAGAAGCCAATTTTCAGGGGTGCAGAATGTCGCACGCCTTAGGAGGGCATTAAAGGGCACCGCTAAGGAAGCGGTTAAGTCGTTGTTGTTTACTTTGTGTGAACCTGAAGAAATAATGAACGCTCTCGAAAGAAGATTCGGTAGGGTTGAGATGCTCATTCTAGCCGAAATCGAGAATGTAAAGCGTATGCCAAGATTGACAGAAGATTGCCGGAATATAGGATCTTTTGCAAGTCGTATTACGAACGTGGTTGCCACGATACAAGCGTTGAATCAACCACAGTATTTGTACTCACCGGAGTTAGTGAGCCGCATAGTGGGGAAACTCGGAACTATGATTAAATTTAAATGGTTTGAATATCGAGCTCAGTATCCTTTGGAGCCAGAGTTACAGAAGATGGCCAAGTTTTTAAATTTATTAAGTGAACAATTTGGAGCGTCCTTAAACAATGAAAATGCGCCTGAAAAAAGGAAGCGTCCTGAATTCAGGAAGCAAACTGTACACACTGCAAAAGGAGGTGTACGCAGCTGTGCCGTGAGCGAGCGCTATATGCGCCGAAGTAATTCGAGCGAGCGTCTAGAACGCCGAAATAGTAAAGGGCACAACCGACAAGTGGTTATGACAATCCAGGATAAGCCTGTAAGTCGGGTAACACATAAGTGTGTTATATGCAACAAGGAGCACTCTATAGTGAGTTGTTACAAGTTTAAGGACATGAATATTCGCGAGAAATGGGAAGCGGTCAAAAAAGCGAAAATATGTTTCCAATGTTTGTCACCTAACCATAGGAGGTTAGAGTGCAAAGCGAAAAAATGTGGTGTAGAGGGATGTAGAATGTCACATCATCGAATGCTACACCGATACCCCAATGAAAAAACCTCGCCACAAGGGGACGAGGGGGGTAAAGATGCTCAGATTACAACTGTTAGTACAGTGAATGCACTGGCATGTGCATACTTAAAGATTATACCGGTCGAGTTGTATGGACCTAGAGGAAAGGTCAAGACAACAGCTCTTCTGGATGAGGGATCGACCATGACACTCATAGAGGAGTGTATGGCTCAGAAATTAGCGCCTCGCGGACGTAAAGAGGGATTACGTATCGAAGCCGTGGGAGGTAAGCGAATTAACGACGACAGTTCGTATCGCTTAAACGTTAAGATAAAAGGCATTTACTCGAGCGACTTAGAAGAGATAAGTGTACAAACAATTAAGTCACTTAACCTTTCTCCTCAGTCGGTAAGCTGAGAATTATTGCAACGGTGTTCTCATTTGACACCGATTAAGGATGAGTTGATGTATGAGAGGTCCAAACCTACCATATTAATTGGTCAGGACAATTGGCATCTCATAGTTACTCGTGAATTAATTTCAGGAGGTAAGAACCTACCTGTAGCATCGCTCACCAAACTTGGATGGGTTTTACATAGTCACATATCGGGTGGTATTAAACCGATCAAGATCGTTAACCACATTTCCGCCAAGAAGGAGGAAGATATGGATAAATTGATCAAGGATTATTTTAGTTTGGAATCTCTGGGAGTGTCGGCTAGAAAGACCGCGAACGACCCAGAAGAACGAGCTTTAAGTATTTTGAACAAAACGGTACGTCGTATACCTAATAATAGGTACGAGACTGCTTTGTTATGGCGCACAGACAATGAGTGCATGCCGTCGAATAGAGCGCAAGTTGAAAGTCGCCTGTTAAATATTGAAAAAAAGCTCGACAAAAATAGCGAGTTGAAAAAGGAATACGAGAAGCAAATTGAAAAATCGCCAAAGGGCGTAAATGCGTTAAGAAAGCAAGAACCGTTAAGTCTACCCGACTACGGACGATTTAGCAGCTTTAACCCTTAAGTGCATATTGTATCAAAAATGATACGATGAGATTATCGATTCATAATTTTGTTAAACTACGTACATACAACTACGCTGTATGTTAAATATGACCTTTGCCTAATCATCTTTTAGAATGTTTAAGTAATCGATGACAATTTCCTAAATAATTTGGCGGTAACTATGAAAACTTTTTTCCTGTCTGTCATAACCTTTTTCGTGGAATTATAACTTTTTATTGATTTATTTTTTAGTGATTTTAACACAAAAGCTGACCCGAAAAAATATTAAAAATACAGGTAAGAGTATTGTTTCACTGTTAAAAACATATTTCAAGTGAATTTTACTGGAGTTTATTAAAAAAAATGATAATTTCAGTTGTATCAAAAATGATACATTATGCAGTTAGTAGGTCCAGTTTGTACATTTTCGCTATTATAGTAGGCTTGTATGTTATGTGATTGTTATATGTTTTCCCTCACTTTTGGAGCATGGAAAAAAGAAAAATAAAAGATAATGAGATTGAAGACCTTTTAGCAATATTGGAAGGTGGACTTTTATCGGAGGAGAAAGCAGAGTCTGATGATTATGAATTAGATTATCACCCAAATATTGATGAAATTCGTGCTGCTTTAGTAAATCACGGGGAATAACAAATGGGTTCCGGTGATTTCCGTAAGCCTCAAATCCGGGACGAAGGTATACCACCTCTTGTAAATGACGAAAATTATTTGCGAAATGACGATAATCCTCCCTTAGTGAGTGAAGGTAGTGGTTCCGCAAAAAATATTCCCAACAGGTGTCATATTACGATTGAAACTGCTAGACTCAAATGGATGAAACGTTCCTCAGAGTTTTGGGAAGAAAGCATTCGTTTTCAGAACGAGACAAAATATTCTCCCTAAGTTATAGAGCTCGCTGTAAATATAACAGAACGCGAGTAACCCGGGTTCGATCCCCGCCGGCACCAATGAAATTGTTAGTTGCAATTTTAAGTGCTGATTTACCACGTGCTTGGCGGTGAAGGAAAACATCATGAGGAAACCTGCATGTCTGAGGAATAAGAAAAAAAATATTTCGAAGACATGTGAAGTTCGTCAACACGCATTTGGGCAGCGCGGCGGACACTTCCTTGCCCTAAAAACCCTCTCAGAAATGAGGGGAGGCCTGAGCCCAGCAGTGGGACGTATATAGGCTGCAACTTTTATAAAGAGTATGACTTTATATAGATATAAACAAAATTTGAACTATATTAAATTTTAATGACAACTCCAAACATCTGCCTATAGACAACCCCAACCACGATAAACTACACAAGCTGCGACCTGTGGTAGAACATCTGAATGAGAGTTTCCAGATCATATAGATCAAAGGCTTTCCATAGATGAACACACAAAAATGTGTGCAACGAAAATGGGTCACTTCCTAAAACAATACCTCCCAAATAAACCTCACAAATAGGGGGTTCAAACCTTATATGCTATGTTCTCTTGTAGGGTATGCATACAAAATTATAATTTATACAGGAAAAAATAATGAACCTATGATGGAAAACGAACCATATCTGGGAGTGGTTGGGAACACTGTTGTAAAATTGTTGAAGATTATCCCACGCAAAGTAAACCACATTTTTTACTTTCACAATCGGTTAGGTAAGAAAGTTACTTAACTTACCATACAAAAAATGACGTTAATGCATAATGTATCAAAAATGATACAAACTTTTTTTATTAAAATTACTTTTAAAAAATAAAAATATTTTTTTTTCTTTATTTTTCCCAAATTTAAGACCTAAACATCTAAATTATATGTTTAAATGAGTTAAAACAAAAAGTTCATGCACTTAAGGGTTAAGAAATTCCTTGGGGCAACTACACGCACCTTACAAGCGGTAGAAAAATTCAAGAGTTTAAGAAAGTCGGTTAAGGGACCCGACGACGCAGCCGAAAAGTCGGTTATGTGTTCCAACAAAGTTTTAGCAAAGTCGGTTAAAGGACCCGATGGCGCGTTGGACATAGCGCTCTTGAAAAAAGCGGAATTATTAATTTGGAAGTTCGTTCAAGACGAGTGTTTTTATTCGGAAATAAAATGCTTGAAAGCAGGCAAAAGTGTTGAAAGAAGTTCACGCTTAAGTAAATTATCTATGGATATAGGAGAAGATAACTTACTCCGTTTAAATGGACGTTTACCTTTCAAGTCTAATTTGACCGAGGAAAGTAGAAAACCTGTCATATTGGACGGTAAACACGAAATCGTTAAAATGATTATTAGAGAAGTTCATCGTCATTTTGGACATGCCAATCACCAGACGGTGATGAATGAGGTGAACCAGAAATTTTATGTCTTGAACTTACGTAATGTAGTACGAAGTGTGTCACGTCATTGACAGTGGTGCAGGACATACAGATCAAAACCGCAGAACGTGCCACAAGGAAATATTCCTCTGGAGAGAATCATCTCATCATGAACCACCTTTTACATGCTCAGCTGTGGATTATTTCGGTCCTATGAGTGTAACTATGGGAAGGCGACACGAAAAACGTTGGGGTGTTTTATTCACGTGTCTGACTACCAGAGCAGTACATCTGGAATTAGCTGCCTCGTTGACACCAGCGTCAATGATAATGGCGTTGAGACGATTTATCGCCAGAAGAGGAAAACCAGCCGTTATATACAGCGATAATGGGACAAATTTCAAAGCTGCGAATAAAGAATTATTGAAAGCATGCGAAGAATGCCATGAGGGCATGAAAAATGAGTCATTTAAGAGATATATTAAATGGAAATTTATACCTCCGGGAGCACCGCACATGGGTGGCGCCCGGGAGAGGTTAGTAAGATCGATTAAAATTGCGTTGACCGCTACGCTCAGAGAAAGGAGCCCACGAGAGGAAATTCTACATACGTTGCTTTTAGAAGCAGAGCACACAGTAAATTCCAGGCCTCTGGTAACATTCAGTATGGATAGTCCTGAAGAGGGTTTGACACCCAATCATTTTCTTCTGGGACGCTCATGTGGTGATCGACCACCTGGATTATTTCTAGAGCGGCATCTGACGGGTCAGCTCAATTGGAAAGCTGCACAGAGGTTAGCCGACCATTTTTGGACAAGGTGGCTGAAGGAATACATGCCTACCTTAATACCGCGAACAGGTAATAACGGAAAGTTCATGGAACCTAAAGAAGGCGATGTTGTTTTGATAATAGATCATTCGTTGCCACGAAATACGTGGCCGAAAGGCAAAATTAGTAGAACGTTACCGGGACCAGACGGTCACACCAGAGTGGTTGACGTCATTACTAGCACAGGTATCTTGAGGAGACCTACATCCAGAATAATAGTCCTGGTACCCGCGACGCCTCCCAAATGATGGTGCTAACGCACGGGGGGAGATTGTTGGCGACGCGCCTATAAGAACATTTCAGTTTATTTAGTCAGCCGATGACGAATAACTTTTCAAAGACTCATTGTCCAATAGAGATTTTCTGATAAGAAAATGCTTAGTTAAATCTTAAAGAAATGTCGAATTAATGGTATGAAGGTCTTGGGTTCGACTCCCAGGCCGGACTAGTTTACTGTTTTCTAAGTAATATCTTTCAATAAATTCATATAGGGAATTTTATGTTATGTTACCGGATTTGTTCCCCGGTTGAAATCGTCTTTCCAACGATGTAAATTCAAAGGAATATTAAAGTGAAGTTAGAGATCGGATTGGTTCCCCGGTCGAGATGATCACTCTGTGCATAAACAGAATTAACGGAAATTAATTGCATAAGTATTGTCTTGTATAAGTTTGATATGTTTGTACGAAAACAAATGCCTATTTGTTATGATTGATTAATGAAAACATTCACTTGTATTGTTATCTGATAAGAAACATGATAAAACAGCGCTCTAAATCAGATAGCAACGATTCCTACATTAAAGAAGATTCGTTACGTTCAATAATAAAGCAGGAGATAACTGACACCATCAAGCAATTGGTTTCTGAACACCTAGCAAATATCGCGTCTCAGGTGACTGGCTTCCACGAATCTCTAGCATTCTTTAGTAAACAATATGACGAACTTATGCAAACTGTGAAGGAAAGAAACGAAGTAATACAGAGTTTAATTCAGAAAAATGACAATCTATCGTCGCAGGTAAGGAGTTTGACAGAGAGGATAGAGCAAATGGAGCAAAACATGCGTGCACCTAACGTCGAAATCAATGGGATCCCAGAGCATAAATCGGAAAATCTTCTAAAAACTATAGAGCAGCTGGGATTTGCGATTGAAAACCCCCTCGGTGACAATGATGTTTTGCACGTATCCCGTATTGCGAAGCTCAACAAGGAGAGCGACCGACCCCGCTCCGTAATTGTCAAACTAGTAGTCAACGCCGTCGCGATGAGTTGTTAGCAGCAGTAACAAAGTTTAATAAAAAGAATCCCGATAACAAATTAAACTCTGAGCATTTGGGAATTGGTGGACGTCGAGTGCCTGTATATGTTAGCGAACATTTAACACCGAAAAATAAGCACCTACATGCGGCGGCTCGAAAAAAAGCAAAAGAGACCGGCGCCAAATTTGTTTGGGTGCGGGACGGTAGGATCTTTGTTCGGAAACATGAACAGAGTCATGCCATCTATATTAAACATGAAGAAAGCTTGAAATTAATTGTCTAGTGTTAGAAACTCAATGTTACGATAGATTATCCTTTAAAATGTCTGTAACAATTTACTATCAAAACGTACGAGGTTTGAGGACTAAAACGGAGGATGTTCTTAAAAATATACTTATGAATAATTATAGCTTAATTGTATTTACTGAAACATGGTTGAATAGTAATATAATGAACAGTGAATTTATAGATAAACGTTACGTTGTATATAGAAAGGATAGATCATGCTCAAGGAGTTCAAAGAAAGACGGAGGAGGTGTGATGGTTGCAGTATCTAAAAATATTCCTTCTTCTCGACAATCAAATTGGGAAAGTAATGCAGAAGATTTATGGGTATCTATTGATGTTAAAACTAACGACACACTCCAAAAAATTTCTATCTGCGCCGTTTACTTACCTCCTCCTGTTTCTTCTGACACTTTATCTAGCTTTTTAGAAAACTCTACTGATATCATAGATATATCAGATAAAGTCATAATATTGGGCGACTTTAACTTAGGTTTTATTGATTGGTCCCGTAAGTTGGATAGTGACCCATGTATTGCAACAAATTATGGTTCGAAACTAGGACTCTCTCTTATTGACTTTATGGCTGTCAATAATTTATCGCAAATGAACGATGTGTCTAATGTTGATGGTAGAATACTAGATCTAGTTCTATCCAATGTTGATTGTTTAAATGTTACTAAATCTATAAGTATGCTTAGCAAAGTAGATCAAAAACATCCTCCAATTTTGATATCGATCCCAAAACTTACTTCCGAGTACCTTAAGCCGATAATAAGCCATCGTTACAACTACTTTAGAGCAGACTATGGCAATATTGTACCTTACTTGAAGAGCATTAACTGGCAAGTGGAGCTAGAAAAATGTCAAAATGTTAACGAAATGACTAATATATTTTACCACTTTTTAAATATAGCCGTAGCATCCTATATTCCTAAAACAAGACCTAAACTAACTAAATTTCCTTCGTGGTTTAGCAATTCCCTAATTAAAATAATTTCCGAGAAAAGCAAAAAAAGATTAAAATATTTAAAATATAAGAACCCTCGTGATCAACTTGAATACGAGCTTCTTCGCGAACGTGCTCATAATGTAAGTAGTCAATGCCTTTTTAATTTTAAAAAAAGAATTGAAAGCGATATTTCTAAAAATCCAAAAAGCTTTTGGCGTTTTGTGAAGGACAGGCGCAATGGCGTATCCAATATCCCAGCTATAATGTATCAAGCTGATCAAGTCGCAAACACCGGACCAGATATTGCCCAAATGTTTGCAAACAAATTTTCATCTGTTTTTAGTAAAGTGGCTTCAAACGACGGCGGTGACGTATCTATGTTCAATAATTCATGTTTAAATTCTGTAAAATTAACTGAAAGAGACATTATAGGTGCAGTTAAAAAGCTTGACATTTTCAAGGGATCTGGCCCAGATGAGATTCCCCCTGTTTTCGTCAAACGTTGTATCTCGGCCTTAGCGCTACCACTGGCTATTATTTTCAATCAATCTTTGCGTGATGGAGTATTTCCTGATATTTGGAAAAATTCAAAGATCGTTCCGGTATTTAAAAAAGGCGTTATTAATGACGTTGGTAACTACAGACCGATTTCAATTATTTCATGTATTCCTAAATTGTTTGAATCCTTGATATGTCCAATTATTACGCGTCACTTAAGCACATGTATATCAGACCATCAACATGGGTTTAGGAAGGGCCATTCGATTGAAACTAACCTTGTATCATTTATGTCGTATATCTGTAAAGAAATTGACAAAGGACAGGAAGTTGATGCTATATATATGGATTTTTCTAGTGCATTCAATAAAGTCTGTCACTCGCGCTTAATTAACAAGCTAAAAAGATATGGGGTATGTGGATCTTTGCTAGAATGGTTCCAGTCTTATTTAGCAAAAAGACTCCAGTTTGTGGTAGTGAATGGTTACAAATCAGAAAGTTATATAGCGTTCTCAGGCGTCCCGCAAGGATCGCATCTGGGTCCAGTCCTTTTTGCTGCCTTTATCAATGATATAACTTTTGAAATACGCAACTCTGAATTCTGTCTTTTTGCTGACGATTTAAAAATATACAAAACAGTAAAATCTACTGTAGACGTGCAACTCATCCAAAGTGATTTAAACAGAATTAGTACATGGTGTCAATTAAATGGTATGATACTTAATACTAAAAAATCATATCATATTAAATTCTCAAGAAAGTTTATACCTTTCACGTCCTCCTATAAGATGAACTCTGATACCTTGGAGCACGTTAAAGAAGTTCGAGATTTAGGCGTAATAGTGGATAGCAAATTAAATTTTAAGTCTCACATTGATGCTACCGTCCAAAAAGCTGGAAGAATGCTTGGCTTCCTAAAACGAAACGCTAAAGGTTTTATGTCAGCCAAAACCAAAATAATTTTATATAACGCCTTGGTTCGAAGTCACCTAGAGTTTGCATCGGTGGTTTGGGGTCCTCAGTTTATCACTTATTCCCAACGCATTGAAAGCATACAGCGTTCATTTACTAGACATCTTGCGTTCCATTCTTCGGGCATTTCCCACCGTAACACTTATAACGTTCGTCTCAAACATTTCGCAATGATGTCACTTTGTAACCGTCGTGTATTGCTGAATATATTGTTTTTAAAAAAAATAATTTCCGGTGCCGTAGATTGTAATGACCTACTTCAGTGCATTAATCTTAACATCCCATGCAACTATCCACGCCATCCTATTACTAAAATCTTTTACATCCCTGCCAGTAGAACAAACCTCTTAAAAAATTCGCCTATATCAAAAATCTGCGCCGAATACAACCGGGTATGTGCATTTGTTGACATTGACATTTTTCATGACTCATGCATTAGTTTGAGAAAGAAGTTATCTGTGTATCTGCTCTCTAAGCAGGTTCTTAAAATTTCTTAAAATTTTGTAAAATTATTTTGATAATCTGCGTACTATTTTTGTGCTTTTTTTTGTTTTCTAATATTCGTATTTATAATAACATGTCTTAGATTTTAAGAGAATGTTGTACACGTCTTTTATTGGCGTACATACCAGGCCTTTGTTTTATGTAAGATTTGCATATAAATGTATTGTGTGTTATGCTGTTGATGTGTCATAATAAATAAATTAATAAATAAATAAATAACTGATAAGAATCTTATCAGAGATAGTTTCCTACAGTTTGAAAATTATGTAGAAGCACTTATTTATTTAATATTGTTAAAATTAAGTGTATTTCAGACTTTCATTTTTTCTGATAGCCGAGAGCCGTGCAAAGTTAGTTGTTCAAATAGTGTGAGTTCACGGAAGCACGCTGACCACGCCCCTAGGAGGCCAAATATGTAAAAATTTAAAATGTTTGTAATTTCAGCAATTTATGTAAAAATGACTTGTAAAACATTTCAGGTTGATTGTACGTGCTAAAAAGGTGAATTCTGTGTTATTTTTATGTGAAAATTCCTGTGTATAAGTGAAATAATGATAGTTTTGTATAAGAAATTTAAAAGTGTTTTAAATAGTGAAATAAATAGAGAAAATGTAAATTAAACTATTGAATTAGTTAACATATGTATAAATTCAAGTGGGAAACATTGTTTTAACTTTCTGTGTTAAATATTTAAGAAGTTTGGATTTTGAATTTGTGATTAAAATAGGCATATTTTGTTTTATAAATTAAAGGATTTTTGTGATACGAAAAAATAATATATATCATGGTGTAGATATTGTTTTGTGCTATCTAAATAGATAACTTGTATTTGTGTATGATTTATGTGAATAAAGAAATTAAGTGAAACGTGAGAGAGTAATAGTACAAATTCATGTTGTTAAGTTGCGCAGGCACGCGAATGGCGCGGCTCACTTTCGCGTATAGCTCTGGGGGTAGCTTAGTGAACGGGTTTTATTGCAATTCGTTCGGGGAATTAGTTCGGAAAAATAAGAAAATCCTTCGGGAAAAGTGAAGAACCAGCAGTCAATAAGAAGAAAAAGTGTAGGGAAGTGATAGGGAAAAGTGATTACTCTCTCACGGAACGGTTTGAAGATAATTGCTGTTTTATTCCCAAGTAATTCATCCCTAAAGTTATACAGTCCACATCGAAGAATTAAGGCGTCGGGAACGGGACGACTTCGGAAGACCCGTAATCCCCGTCTGAACCTACTTGCTGAAAAAGAAAGAGGTTATCGCCCTAGTGTGTTACTCCGTTGCGGAGATCACATACGTTGTTCCCGAACCCAACGTAGGCGTTATAGGAGGCCGGATCGAGAGAAGCCTCGATTCCTCCCTTCTGTTTCTTTATCGAACGTTCCAGCTCGTCTGGTTCGTTTGAAATTGGTCCTTCCGAACCTGTTTCCTTTTCAATTGGACCTTCGGAGCCGGATTAAAAGGACCACCCGAACCACGCCAGCTGGATCAAGGAACCAGCTGTGGACTGCTGGTTGTGGAAAAAGAAGACCTTCGGAGCCGAGTGAAGATCAGCAACCGAAGGAAGCCGGAGGTTTGAGCTGAAGCAATAGGACCAATGGCCAGAAGACCAGGACGTCAGCGTTGAAGGACTGGACCTGGAACTACCGGAAGAAAGAAAACCGGGATTGCGGCCTGGGGCGTGTGCTCGCATGGGGCACGTATCGCAGCCGGGTGCAGGTGTCTTGTGAAGGCACTCATCGTGGCCGAGCAGGGCTTGGCATTTTTCCTGTCGGGCAAGCGTGCTCGGCATTTCCTGTCGGACGACCGTGTCTGGCATTTCCCTGTCGGGCAAGCGTGCTCGGCATTTCCTGTCGGACGACGGAGGCAGTGCCCAGAGTGTTGATAGCCACAAACTTTCTATCACCGTATTACAGATAGGGCCTTTTAGAGTTCGACTGACGTCAGGATTATTAACATGTCAGGTAGGGATAAGGGGGAGCCACCCCCTTCAATAAGAAAACCACCAGACAAAAGAACAGGTGTATTGGATCGACCACTGGTTGTGAGGGATCTGTCGAACCCGGAACGCACGAGGGTCGTGTCCTCCTTCTCACAGATCCCCCAACGAAAACCCGTCTCGCCACGGAAGGAGCCCGCACCGGGTACTGCGCTCACGCCGGCCGTATCTGAGCATACGGCCAGGCAAGAACCACCGCCCCAGCAGCAGCGAGCAGTGAAAACGGCTAGACGCCATACCCCACCGGAGACCGAAGCCTCTTTATATGAAAAGAGGCAAAGGATTGGCTCCCAACTGTCCCGGAGGAAGCACCGTCCACATCGGAGGAGGATGATGATTACCACCATCGGGTGACGCAGAAGAAAGTGTTGAGGTCACCACCTAAATCACCATCCCCACCGCAACTCCCCCCCCCCCCCGCTCCATATCACCGGACCGACGAAGCCGAGACTCGGCCCAGTATGAGCAGGGGGGTGAAGAATCCTACAGTTGGGGGTCCACCACATATGCCACCCTCGCTGCATCCGCCGGCCGGTCCTCTCCGGCGGCAACGACCAATCCGTTCGGGCTTCCACAGGACGATGGCCAACGGCCATCTACCAGTTATGCCCATATGGTAGCTGCACCAGCAGTACCACGACCACCTTCGGCGGCAGTGCCAACAGAGAAGCCTGCCGACCAAGATAAGACCCGCTACCCGCCCATAGTGGCAGAATGCCTACCGGATTGGACGAGGCATTTTAGGGAGCTCAATAGAATGTTGGGCCACCCCTTAAATGCCCGTTCATTCGGGAAAGGCGTGAGATTTACCCCTCAAAGTGCAAACGAATTCAGGACAGTCCAACGCTACATGATTGAGCTGACTAAGGAAGTACCAACACTGTCGTGGTATTGCTATACCCCGGAGGAGGACAAGCCCACTAAAGTGGGCATCCGGGGTCTACCAATGGGCACGGACACCAAAGACATAGAGGAGGCTATTAGGGCAAAAGGCTTCCCCGTCAAATATGTCAAAGCTATCTCACCGCGTAGAAGCAGACCTGGCTGCATATACTTTGCCCAATTTGACCACCTGAGCCTGGAGCAGCTCAAAGAACTTTACAAAATCGACGAACTCCTCTTTATGAGAGGAGTAGTAATCGAGGCCTGGCAAAGGAAAGTAGGACCGGCTCAATGCCATCGCTGCCAGGCCTTCGGCCATGCATCCGCAAACTGCTTCAGGCCAGTGAGATGCGTGCGCTGTGCCGGGGAGCACATTGCAAGCCTTTGCCCTCGGGGTAGAGAGGAACAACCTACATGTGCCAATTGTGGTAAAAACCACACGGCAAACGACCGCCGCTGTCCAGTCCTGAGGAGGACTGCAAGGAGGTAGGGGATAACCTTGCCGGGGTTACTCCCGGAGGCCCCCAAAAAGACCCCCCAGAGTCGCCCGAAGGCTGTAACCATTCAGCAAGACGGATGGGCTACCATCACTGGGAAGGGCAGGCACCAGCCCCCCCCCCACCCGTAACACCTAAAGAAACGGTGGAACCCGCGGAGATAAGGGCAACCACCGGGGCGACTCTACAGCCCCCCGCCAATCCCGCCACAGAACGGCAACCCTCCAAGAAGAGGAGGCGGGAGAGGAACAGGAAGAAGTCGCAGCCTCCTCAGGCTGTAACCTCTACCCCGACACCAACTGCACCAGTAGCCTCCCAGGCGCAGGTTACTAGGGAGAGAACTAGGAGCATAGGTGGAGTGCCAGAAAGGGCTGAACACAGAGCCCGCTCTGCTGGAAGAGCGCGCCCCACCCAAAAGCACAATGAGCAAATCCAGGACACCCAACACCCGAGACAATTGCCAACGCCTTCCTACAGGAGAACACCTACCACCGGCCTCGAAACAGCAGACGCAATCCAGCGTCTGGTTGGTATTGCCATCGAGGTCGGTACGCAGGTCCTGGCAGATATCAGGACCGGGACAGACCCAATCACAGCCATCATGAAGGCGCTAGCAAACCTCCTAGCCCGGCACTACGGAGGAGAGTAACCTGCGCCTCCTATACTGGAACCCGGACGGTATACAGCAGAAGCTGCATGAACTCCGCACTGTTGCCCAGCAACAGGATCTGCACGTCATCTTGCTGGGAGAAACGAAGCTCAACCCAAGAACGCACATAAAGCTGCCCAATTACCACCTGTACAGAAGGGACGAGGTCACTGCTCAAGGGGCTGCCTATAGAGGGACGGCAGTTCTAGTGAGGAGGGACATCGTCCACCAGGAACTGGATTTACCATCATACCAGTCAATGCGTTCTATCGGCATAAAAATGGAGGCGGCGGGCGAGGAACTTAGGATCTATGCAGCATACCGCCCGCCAGGGACTCCATTTTGCCCCTCAGACATCCGGACAATAATGGAAGGCGACACGCCCACTATCGTCGCCGGGGACCTAAACGCCAAACACCCGGCGTGGGGGTCCAGAGTGATCACCCCGCCGGGTCGTGAACTTTACAATGATGCAGAAGACAACAACTATGACGTTTTAGGTCCCGAGGAGCCAACGCACATCCCGTCCAACTCACGACAGCATCCGGATGTATTGGACATCGTGCTCTCTAGGAACATCAACTACCCAGTAGTGGTAGAGGTGCTATACGACCTGAGCTCACAGCACCTCCCGATTCTGATAACCCTTGGCACAAAGGCGGTGACTACGCCGCCCAGAGCAACCAAGACACGTGTCGACTGGAGGCGCTATGCACAACACCTGCAAGCGAGACCTCCAGCACACATGCCTATAAGCACAGCGGACGACGTAGAGGCCGCTGCTACTAGAATAACTAAAAACATCCAAGAGGCCCTCAACGCGGCCTCTACGATCGTCCCGATAACAGCAAGGCGTGACGATCTGCCGCGTGAGATAAGCGTGCAGATCAAGCGCAAAAGAGCGCTGAGAAAGCTCTGGGCGCGTACTCGCTGCCCCAGAATAAAATCACAGTTAAACACCGTATCGGAGGAGCTGTCGGTGGCAGTCCAGGCCCACAGAGGGGAGGCCTGGGAGCGGCGCATATGGAAGGCGGATGAGCATGATGCGTCGCTCTATAAACTGAACCGACAGCTGACAAAAACTAGACCTCCCGTTTGCCCACTGACCAACAGTGTGGGCGAACGTTGCTATGATGCCAAGGGCAGAGCGGATATCCTGGGAGAGCACTTCGAGGGGCAATTTATGCCGAACCCAGCGAGTGCGGAGTTCATGGAGCTTCATGCCCGGAAGGAAAGTCGCGTACAGGAATTCCTGTCGTCGCCCGCGCCACCTCTTGCAGGAGAGTGGTTCATCTCCCCCGCTGAACTGCGGAGGACAGTAACCCGCCTGCAACCGAGGAAGGCGCCTGGGCACGATAGGATTACCAACGCTGCACTCCGACAGCTGCCCAATAAAGTCCTAGTAGAGATTGGTCGACTCTACAACGGGATATTGCGGACATCCCACTTCCCGGAGGAATGGAAAAAAGGCAAAATTATCGTCTTGCCGAAACCCGGGAAGGACAGGCGTAAAGCTTCCAGCTACAGGCCGATTACGCTATTACCACACATAGCTAAACTGTTCGAAAGATTGCTGCTAAGACGTCTCCGTCCGTGCATCCAACTTCGGGCGGAGCAGCACGGATTCAGGAGGGGTCACTCTACAGTCACACAGCTGACTAGAGTGCTGCACCTGCTTGCGGCAGAGTACAATCGCGGCCGCATATCGTTGGGCGTCTTTCTCGATATCGAGAAGGCGTTCGACCGGGTGTGGCACTCCGGATTATTATATAAACTACACGAGCAGACCAGTGTCCCCCCTGCTATGTTGCGGTTAATGGCGTCTTTCCTGGAAGACAGGAAGTTTTATGTCTGCATAGAGAACGCCGAGTCCGCAACAAAATCCATCAGAGCCGGCGTTCCACAGGGCAGCTGTTTGTCTCCAGTCCTGTACGCGGCTTATACTAACGATATACCTACATTGGCAGGCAGGCTGCAAGAATGGGAGGACGACGTTGAGCTGGCGCTATATGCGGACGATAGCGCCTATTTCACCTCGTCCAGAAGAGCCCATATAGCCACTGCCAAAATGCAGCGTCTGCTGGACCTGCTGCCACCATGGCTAAATGAGTGGAGGATGGTTGTCAATGTTGGTAAGACAACCGCTCTGCTCACTCGTCGCCTTAGGAACTTACCACCACCTTTGACTCTCAACGGCCAGGAGATAGCGTATGAGAAGGCCGTGACTTACCTTGGGTGCCGGATCGACCGGGCGCTGCGCATGACTGCGCACGTCGACTTCGTCGTCCGCAAAGCCAGATGTGCGCGGGCGATGCTCCGTCCGGTCCTGGCATCCAAACTACCATTGAAGACAAAGATCCGGATATACAAGATGTATATCCGGACTATTACCACCTACGCTGCTCCGGCCTGGTACGCGCTCCTGAGCACAACCCAGAGGCGGCGACTGCAGGCCCAGCAGAATCTGACATTAAGGACGATTGTCGGAGCAGGTCGTTACGTCCGGAACGACGTAATAGCAGCCGACTTAAAAGTCGAGAGCATCACCGACTTCGTGGCCCGGATGGCGCGCGGCTTGTTCTACCGTGCTGACAACGGGCCACACGAACATCTCAACGGCTTTGCGCCGTTGCACACTCGGCCACCGGACGGGCGACCTCTTCCAAGAGAACTCCTCTCTATATGTGATTAGAGAGTCGAGTAACAACCCACAATGCCACTGAAAGGCCAACTTTGACTTTCAACCGGATAACCTCTCTTTTTCCGTAGTAGGTTAACTACGGAAAGACTAAACACACCATATTAAGAAGACAACCTCTTAATTTTTCCATAGTCGGGTAAACGACTATGGAAAAAATATCACCATACACGGACATTCCGGTTATAAAAAAAAAAATAAAGCCACCTACAATAATAGGTGAAGTAAAGGACTGCCCCATAGTAATGGGGCATGAGGATCGTCCGGGCAATGGGGTTTACCCCGAGGCCCGATACCTGTGTTGCATCTCGGTGCAATCAGACGACAAACTGGCTTGCAATTCGTTCGGGGAATTAGTTCGGAAAAATAAGAAAATCCTTCGGGAAAAGTGAAGAACCAGCAGTCAATAAGAAGAAAAAGTGTAGGGAAGTGATAGGGAAAAGTGATTACTCTCTCACGGAACGGTTTGAAGATAATTGCTGTTTTATTCCCAAGTAATTCATCCCTAAAGTTATACAGTCCACATCGAAGAATTAAGGCGTCGGGACCGGGACGACTTCGGAAGACCCGTAATCCCCGTCTGAACCTACTTGCTGAAAAAGAAAGAGGTTATCGCCCTAATGTGTTACTCCGTTGCGGAGATCACATACGTTGTTCCCGAACCCAACGTAGGCGTTATAGGAGGCCGGATCGAGAGAAGCCTCGATTCCTCCCTTCTGTTTCTTTATCGAACGTTCCAGCTCGTCTGGTTCGTTTGAAATTGGTCCTTCCGAACCTGTTTCCTTTTCAGTAGGAATCCTGCATATTGTAGAGGAATATTGCATTCGATGGATGGTAAAAATTGACTAATCTTCTTCGGCAGTTTGTAGTATGTTTTAATGGACGCTCGCTTCAGGATGTAGCCAATCTTGTCTGTAACTCCTCTAACGTACAATAGTACAGCAGGCGCGCGCTCGACTATGGCCGGCTTCACTCGTTCACTGTGACGTAGACGCGGGACCCGAAGCTTGTTGTCTTGCAATACTTGCTTGACATGCCGAAGCTTGGCGGCCAGATGTTTTCTGTCACAGATCCCTCGTGCTCTCTGTAACAAAGATTTACCCACGGTAGCTAACTGTGAAGGATGATAGTGAGATTCATCATTTAGATATCGGTTGGTATGGGTCTTTTTTCTGTACACAGTGTGACCAATAATGTTATCAGGATTTCGGATGACTAAAACATCTAGGAAGGCTAAAGAATTATTTGTTTCTAGCTCCATTGTGAATTGTATTTTAGAGTTTATGGTGTTAAGGTGGTCTAAAAATGCAGTTACTTTGTCAGATGATAAAATTGTGAAAGTGTCGTCTACGTACCGCCTGTAGAACCTTGGATTTACAGGAGCAGTAAGAAGGGCTTTCTCCTCAAAGTCCTCCATGAATATGTCGGCGACTATGGGAGACACAGGTGAGCCCATCGTTACACCATCTACTTGCTTGTAGAACTCCTCCTTCCACAATAGATAGCCAGATGTGAGGCAGTGTTCAAGTAATATTGCATATTCTTGAGGCATGTTATTTTCTTCTAGCTTCCTATTTACAATTGAGATGCAGTCAATAATAGGTAGGCATGTAAATAGTGACTGAACATCAAAACGTACCATAGTTTCATTGTCAGCGAGATGTAGGTCTTTTATCTCACTCACAAAATGGTATGAATCCTTTGTGTGTGCTCTCGTATGTCCTCTCAGTGGTGATAGTATTTTTGATAAGTATTGTGCCAACTTATAAGTTTGTGAATCGATCTGACTCACTATGGAACGTAGTGGAGCGTTTGGTTTGTGTATCTTCGGTAACCCATACAACCTCGGCGGTTTGGTACATGGTGGTATTAGCGAATTCACATTTTCGGAGTATTTCTTTATTAAATCGCTAGTTGTTTTAAGCGTGCTAGTTGTAGGGTCTGTTTTGACCTTTTTATATGTATTTTTGTCCAATAAAAGTTGTGTTTTAAAATTATATTCCGATATATATATATATATATATATATATATATATATATATATATATATATATATATATATATATATATATATATATATATATATATATATATATAAACACTCACGCCTGTCACCCAGAGGGGTAGGCAGAGACTACGGACTTCCATTTGGCACGATCCTGACATACCTCTTTCGCCTCTTTTACATCCATATATCTACGCATACATGCTCGTCGGTTAAGGGTACTTCTAACGTGGCCCATTTTCAAAATATCGCCAATTTGGTCGATAAACTTTTTCCTAGGGCGTCCCTTCCCGACTCGGCCGTTCACATCTGCCATATAAATTTGCTTTGTCACTCTTTCCTCATTCATTCTTTCCACATGACCAAACCACCGAAGCATTCCTTTCTTAATCCTGGTCACAACATCATCTTGCATACCACATTTATCTCTTATCACGCAATTTCTCACCCTGTCATTCAGATTCAACCCTAGCATATTCCTTAAAGACCGCATTTCTACAGCATTTATTCTACTTTCGTGCTTCTTCTGCCACACCCAGCTTTCACTACCATACATTAAAGTAGGGACTAACACAGCATTATGAATTACCATATGTGCCTGTTTTGACACATTCTGGTTCTTCATAATAGAGTGTAGTGCCCCATTCACTCTATTCCCTGTATTTACTCGTCGTTCTATATCCCTATCATATCTACCATCCCTGCTAAATACACATCCCAAATACACAAACTCATCCACTTGCTCAATTAACTCTCCTTCTATTCTTATTTCACATACCGTTTTGCTTTCTTCTCTTTCAAAAACCATCACTTTCGTCTTACATGCGTTCACTTTCATTCCCCTTTCTTTTAATTCCCAGTTCATTAATGTAACCATCATTTGCTACTCAGCCGCCGATGACGCAAGTATGACTTGATCATCGGCATACAAAAGGCATTTGACGGTTAACTCGCCCATTCTTAACCCACATTCTTCATCTTTCAAAGTTTGCAAACACCGGTCCATAAATAGGTTGAACAGCCAAGGGGAAGCTACACAGCCCTGTCTGACACCTTTTTGGATGCCAAACCAGTCCGAGTAGACCCCATTGATCCTGACACAAGCACTAGAGTCCCTATAAAGAGACCTTAATGCCTGTATCAAACCAGCGCTCAACCCATATGAGTTCAGTGTTTGCCATAACACATTCCTGACCACTCTGTCATAAGCCTTTTCTAAGTCCATGAATGCACAAAAAACTTTCTGGTTTTTGGCCAAAAACTTCTCCGCAATCATGCGCATGGAAAAGACTTGATCTGTACACCCCATTCCCTTTCTAAAACCCGCTTGCACATCCCAAATTTTTCCATCAGTTTCTTTCATAACTCTTTCAATTAACACCTTAGCATACAGTTTACCCACAATACTAAGCAAGCTGATACCGCGGTAGTTTTTGCATTCCTGCTGTGACCCTTTTCCTTTATATATTGGTACTATAACTGCTTTACACCAGTCATCCGGTACCCGTTTTAATTCCCAACATAAATTAAACAAGGTGTACAGCAGGCCTGCCACCACTGCCTCTCCAGCCCTTAGCATCTCGAGTGATACTCTATCATATCCAGCTGCCTTACCTGCTTTCATGCTTTTCATTGCTTTCATTATTTCATCTACACTTATCTCCATACCCACTTCCACTTCTTTCGGAATTTCTAGTTCATTTAATTCAGACGACTCTTCACTCATAAATACGCTTTCAAAGTATTCCTTCCATCTGTTTAAATTCGAAACTTCATCATTCAGAATACATCCATTCTCGTCTCTTATAGCATTTATTATAGGCTGTTTTGTATTTCCCCTGGCAGTTCTTACGAGTTTCCAGAACATTTTTATGTTAGCCTGGAAATTATCAGATATCCTTCTGTCATTCTTATCCGTTCTTTCTTTCTTTTTCCTTTCAACTACTTCTTTTACTCTCTTATTTAGACGTCTAAATTCTGCCTTTTTTCTTTCAATCTCATCATTCATACCAGAAGAATTACCAGCTTTGGTTGCTAGTAAATCTAACCATGCTTTCTTCTTTGATTCAACTTCCACCCGTACCTCATCATCCCACCATAGCGTATTACTTTTCCTTTCATTTGTTCTCTTACTTACACCACATACTTCGGTGGCGGTATCCACCAAACCTTTCTTAATATTATCACACACAGTATTCAAGTCTAAATCATTCATACACAACTCATTCAAACATCTAATATTTTCTCTCAGTCTACATTTATACTTCTCTTTCACATCTTCATCTTGTAACTTCTCTATTCTTATACGCTGTAACGCAGTGGTAGACACAGATGTCCGATGCCGCCAACGCTTGAAAAGACCATTAATTCGACATAAGACCAAGTAATGATCCGTCCCTACGTTGGACCCCCGGTAAACCCTTGTATCTACGACTGCGCTCCTCATTCTTTCATCTACAATTACGAAATCTATCATGCTTCTATCATCACCTCTTTCCCATGTATACATGTGAATCTTCTTATGATGAAAAAAAGTATTCGTCACAAAAAGATTCTTTTCCGCACATACGGTGAGGAGGTCTTCACCATTCTCATTTATACTTTCATCACCAAACGTTCCCAATATCCTTTCATAACCAGACCTCTTCACCCCAACCCTTCCATTAAAGTCTCCTAACATAATAATATTTTCATTTTCCTTACATTTTGTCAACACCATCCTTACCATGTCCCAAAACTGCTCTCGGATGTAAGTGGGCTTAGACATGTCTGGGGCGTACACCCCTAGCAGGAACAGCTTCTTTAAGCCCACTTTCATTCGTAACCATAGCAGTCTCGGGCTTACACATTCATACTCTTTCACACATTGACCCATTCTTTCTGAAAGGATGAGACCGACTCCCTGGCATGCCCGTTCGGTCTCGCCTACACCAGACCAATACGCGATATACGTACCATGTGCAGTGGCATCCTTTCCCTTTCGTTTCGTCTCATTCACACATAACACATCTATTCCTCTGTCATTCATCATTTCGCATACTTCATCCATCTTATCGTTCATTCCTCCACATACATTCAGCGTAGCCAGACGGGTTTCCGCAATCCACTTTTCGCCCCTCCGGGAGACAGAACGTGACGGGTGGCGAACCTCGTCGCCGGTTTTTCTCCCGGAGATTCTTCGCACCCCTGCCCCATTTAAGGGGCGCCGGGAACTCGGGGCCATTTCTTTTAATAGCTGCGTCATGGTGCGAACAAGGGGTGGTGGTAGATTTTACGCCGCTACCATACGGCGAGGAGCCGAGTCTATTTTTTTCGGCTTTGTCGCTCGTTTAGCACCACCCGGGGGACACGTGTAGGGTGGGCCTAAGGTTAGGTGGTCGAAGCCTACGGACGCGAGCGACTCATCCCCCATATATTCCGATGTGTCCATTATTACCGTAGCATTTCCTTTATCTAATCTTATATCTTTATATTTAATGCTACGGAAATAATTACGGTTTCCCCCTCGTGATAAGCTTTTTAATACAGTTTTTAACCGTTTTAACCGCATTTTCTGTGGCTCCGTTGCCTTTTGGTCTATACGGGTTGGTGAGAGAAGGTAAAATGCCATTTTTATTGAAATATTCCTTCAATTCTAGCGATGTGAAAGGCGGACCGTTGTCTGTTACTATTTGCGACGGCAAACCATATCGTGCAAATTGTTCCCTTAATTTACAAATAACAACTTTGGCTACTGTACAAATGAAATACTTCGATCCATTTGCTGTGCGCGTCGATTATAATCAAATAATGTTTACCCTTATACTCTCCGAAATCGGCATGCAAACGCTGCCAGGGGCCTTCCGGAAACTCCCAGGGAGTGAGCAAGACATGCTGCGGGGCGTCGCGCTGCTGACGGCATGCATCACAACTCTTACACATATCCTCTATATCTGTGTCTAGCCCTGGCCAATACACGTAATTACGTGCAATCGTTTTCATTTTAACGACTCCTAGGTGACCGTCATGTAATTCTCGTAGGATGTATTGGCGAAACTTGGGCGGAATGATTATGCGATAATTATAAACGATACATCCGTTTTCTACAAACAAATTATTTCTACGATTAAAATATGCCTTTTTTTGTTCAATGTCTGTATGATGTGGCCAACCAAACATTATATATTTACAAATATTTCGTAAGATGGGATCAGTTTTAGTCGCCTCTGCGATATCCTTGTAATTGACAGGAAAATCTTTCTCCAGAAAAGGCAAATGTGATATTGTGGTATCGTAGTGGTCACTGGAGTCGCGTGTACGAGCATGCGACAGTGGTAGCCGTGACAAGCAGTCAGCCGGTGCGTTCTGAGCCGAGTTCAACTACTCAACGGTAAAATCATAAGCCGCCAGTCGCGCCGCGTATCTCTGTAATCGGCTAGCTGCTGTTTGCGGAATACCGATTTTATCTCCAAAGATATACGAAAGTGGTTTGTGATCAGTTCGAATTATAAAACTTCTACCAAATAAATACTGATGTTTTTTTGTAACGCCAAAGAAAATCACCAACGCCTCTTTATCTTATTGACTGTACGACTTTTCGGCTTCGTTAAGCGTACATGAGACGTAGCAAAATGGTTTTTCAGACCCATCTGGATATCTATGTGCCAAAACTCCTCCTATCCCATAAGCACTACTGTCCACACTTAAAATCAGTGGCAATGACGGGTCATAATGCGCTAATAATGTATCGCTACTTAACGCTCTCTTGACATTGGCGTACGCCTGCTCGCGTTCATGACTCCAGTACCATTTCATATTTTTTTGTAATAGACTATGCAAATGTATGTCGTATGATGTAATATTTTAACCTGTCAATATCTACAATTGAGTCCATCTACCTGTACTCAATCAGAAGGTAACTTATACTCAAACGGAATTATGGGTTGTTTATGAAATACCTAACAAGAGTTCTTTTAGGCAGATTAATACAGCCGATAAGCCGACGTCAACATCTACATTTATAAAAATATAACTAAATTCAAAAATACGGGTTTCAAATATCATTCAGTATGAAAGTTTTAGGATATTAGTACGTCCAAATTATGTGTGGGTAAAGGTAATGTTAAGAAAACTAGTTTAAAAGTAAAACTACTAGTACCAAGCGCAGTATAAATCATATAATAATCCTACAGACCGAATTAATGTCACGGCGGCCTGCCTCAACGGAGACTAGCCATCGGTGCAGGATTATTTTTGCAACGAAAATTAGCGGAACTACGTAAATATTCGGTACAGCAAGATTGGAAGAAAAATGACGTCCAAATTTTTTTTTAGATTTTGTAATTTCTTCAAATTTAGACAATATCAAACATGCATATATATATATATATATATATATATATATATATATATATATATATATATATATATATATATATATATATGTATATATATATATGTATATATAGAAGTATATAAGTAAGTATACATATATAATATATACTATATATATATATATATATATATATATATATATATATATATACTTGCTTATAACCTCTCGTGTGTGAGGTGGCAGATATCAGTCAGAAAAAGCCACGTCTGTGGATTGGCTGAATTCTGCCATTTCTACACGGTCGTATTTCGCGGCAAAACTCTTATGTTTATTTATATTTCTCAGTGCCATAAGATTTACGAACTTGTTCGCTATGAACTTGGCTGAATAGTATACATTAAATACTAGCAATGTTTTAAGAGCTATGAAGTGTGGGGTGGGTCACTTTTTATACCCTCAGATAAGTTGGTTTGGAATGAAAGTTTTAAACATTGTTTTGCTGAAAAATGTATGTATGTAAGTATATAAATAATTAATATATGCACACTGCCAGTATTGTACATACGAATGTGAAGTCGTTGGAACGTCATCGCCGACTGCAATTTTATATTTCGTGGAGTAGCAAAGCCCTCCTCGTAAAGTATTCGTGCTGCTGCATAATTGCAGTCACATTTACCGAGACACATCAACATATTAAAATATACCTCGTTTGAGTAAGACATTGCACACAAGTCACTCACGGCGGCGTATTAATTTCGCAATATAAAACACAACCGTCAATATCAGTGCTGACGCACTACTGGTGCTTGATGCTTGTTTGTTTACATAGACGTGGCAAAGCTATTGTACTCTATAACATGATTTTGATATTTTCTAAATCGATAAAAAAAATCGATATTTATTTATGTTTTATTTTTGCAATAGTTATTATTTATTTATTTACTTTAGACAACGTCCGTAAGTGTTATTAAGAAATTAAATTATAGCTAGGATTAGTAAAAATACATTACAACACTTTTATAACAAGAAAAATTTAAAAAGTTGTGTTATAAATCCACACAATAATAAATACTTAAACTATTATGCAGCTGTGTTTTTCAAAATCTAATAATTAGCATTTTTTATCGACCGACGATATACAATACTTATTTATATTTCTATTCTTGACCACCGAACTGTGAGAAAATTTTATGTTTATAAAACTTTCCATGTTTTTAAATATTACTACCAAATATTAGCACAGAATAAATAATAGATACGACGACCACGAAGATGTGGTTCAATATGTCCACCTGTCACACATTTGCGACACCGACTTAAATGTTTTATCAACCAACGATAATGAACCCTTATTTTTATTTTTCTTCTTGATCACTGAATTGTGACAAAATTTTATGTTCATAAAACTTCCCATGTTTTTAAATATTACTATTAAATATTAGCACAGAATAAATAAAAGATATTGGATCAAAATTAGTTAATTGGCATAAAGTGGACGCTACTTTTTATCACTCGAAGAGTGGAGTTTTTTTGGGTTTTTCCTAGTACCTAAGTCCTTCGTCGGCTTTCGCTTTTGAGTTCAAAGAGCGCGCAAAACGCCGCGTATAATACCTATTAATTTTGTTTTGTTTATTATATTCTAGCAATAAACGACAATATGAATTTATTTAAAAAAATAATTACTACCTACTACATATTCTTTATCAAATAATATTTCATATGAAAAATACGTACTGGTTGCGCGGAAAACCACTCGTATTTATTTATATTTGACGGTAGGCTTGCCAAATCGTTTATCCCTTTCCAAACGATATCATTCATACCCTCCTATCGACACATCGGGGTGGTGGGGTGGGAGGGGAAAGAAGATGATTCTAGAATATTACGCGATCATCGCAACCGAAGGAATAAAAGGCACGCGCGGCCGACGCGCAGCCTCTTCCCGCCGCGCTCGTCGTTGGAACCACACCGCTTAAGACAATAGTGATAGAAGGGCTATTGCCCACGCGCACTGCTAGTATAACCGCTTTAGCCTGGACGCAGTCGAGCTCCAGGAAACCCGCCTCACCTCGTGTGGGAAATAGTCGCGCACCGCACTCTCTACTCAGAGAGTCTACCCAGAGTCTTCCAGAGTGTCTTCCAGAAGTCGCAGCAACATAGTGCCCACGCCGCATAGAAGCAATACCTCGTTGAGTGAACATTCCTACTAGTTACTGCTTGATATAATTGTGTCCGCTCCAATTTATTTTCTCCTAATTAAGCAGGATTTCTTTCATAGATTTGGCAAATAATAGTTCGTTTTAGGGAAGAGCGAGTGCATTGTATGGGAAACCGCGTGCTATAGTCGCCATTTTATGTAAACGTAGAAGCATTTCGCATATACAGTCCACTTTGGTTAATATCACGCGTAATAGGTTTAAGGCTCAACCGGGGAATTGGACTTCGGTAACCTTAGGCTCGTCGCTCCACCACATTCTAAACTTCTCCTACAAATAGTTGCAACTTTGGAATTAATCACGATATTTTACGCATGAAATAACCTTTTTTTAAATATTTTCGTAGATCTATTAAGCAATAAAGTGGAAATTTATAACATAAGTATTCAAATACTATATGTATTGGGGTTGAAATAATATCCATTTCATTATAATTTCTATTATTTTGAAATCAAAATTTTCGGAGAATAACTGAGTCTAGATAGGTATAAAGATTTAATCAAAAACCTTGGGGAAGCGCACGACCTCATATCAGCCGTAGACTATTTATTCTGTGACGTAGATATTATTATGTCGGCACGTGTCGGTAAGTTCAGAAGCAAATAACATTTTTAGAAGTTTAATATTTCTTAAGTTATCTTATTGGAAATCCAAAAACCCTGTTTAAACCAACCAAAAAAAATTTCATTGTCATAATTGCCATGCTTATGTGTACACCTATACGTCCCTGAAATGACCAACGGGGTTTTTGTTACATACTGATATTATCTGAATCTCGGTAACGGCTTTAACAATTTTCATGAAATTTAGTATGCATCGATCTAGCTTGGATTAATTTTTAGAAAATGTCGTTTCATCCGTGTTTTCAGGCACTTAAAAACTGATACAATATCACTAGAATATGAAGGTAAGTTTTGCTAGTGTTTCAAAGATTATAGTAGCAAAAATGAGATATTGGCGGTCCCGAATCCGTAGTACCCGGTTCGAGTCCACATGACTTCGGCCCGACTTTTTTTCAAGTTCCCTTCTCTTGTAAGAAAATCTATTATTTCCAGCCCTTTTTAGTATATTTTTTAAAAACACGAAAAATTTAATTATACTAATTGTACTCATGATTTTTATTTTAATAACTAGTTCAGTTTTTTTTTTATTTTATCGGTAGGACCGAAAAATATTATTCATATTTCATCAGTATGTAATCTGTAAATAATATAATTTCCAAAATAACACGATTTCAAAAAAATCTACATACTTAAATGTCTTTGACGACAAGTGACATAATTATTCAATTTGTTTGTATTTCTTTGCAATTTTATTATACTTATTGCATAGTGTGTGTGGCCATTTAGTAGGGACTAACTACATATACCTTATAGAAGTGAGCTGTTATTTTTATATGTAAGTACTTACCTATCTATGTCTGCCTAAGATAAATGCCAGTTTTTACGATGAGTAATATATTCATTTAAATAAAATTATTTTATACTTTTTAGAATGGAAGATAAAGATTATAAACGAGAAAAAATCGACTGTGTTTATCAACAAAATGAAAAAAAAAAAAACAATTTTTTTCGTAAATCGAAAGGATGGGTAACGCTTACTTCTAATATCAACAGGTATACCACATAAAATACTATTGCACAAAGGTATCATAAGTAATATTATTTATTCTGTGTCAGTTATCATACTTTGATTGGTAGGTGATAGACCGAAATTTATTTCACCAAAATATAAGATTATGGAATAGCTGATGTTGATTTTTAAGACTTCATAAAAGGAGAAGGTTCTATGTTCGTTTGTATGTTTTTTCTTTTATTTTTTATGTATGTTACTGATTTCTCTATGAATTGTGGACCGATTTTGTATACCTATTAATTTTTACTTTGATAATGTATGTCTCACAATTGGCCCCATATAAATGTCACGGAAATCATTTCAACCATGACATGTGTTATAATTGAGTTTTATTGAAGTCGGTTGTACAAAATTTTCAATTTTACCACTTGCCTAGTAATAATATGAGTCCGTTAGAAAATGTTGTTCGTATTACTAATTCTGTTTACTAATTTACTTATCAAAATTTTAACAATGAACCGAATTACAGGTAAAGTAGCTTTTACCCGCGACTTTTGCCCGCGTTAGTTAGCCGTAAAATATATTTTAAACTATTATCATTCTATTTATTTTTCAGTGACTCTGAGCTTGACAAGGAATTACCGGACGGTAATATGCAGGAACGATGTACTCCTAATGTTCGTCGAATGAATATTAGAGGTCTAACCGTGCTACATCGATGGAAGAAGGCATAATAGTGGATGGTTTCCAAAGAAGCGTTGAAATACTTACATGGCGTTAAATATCACATGCTGATATGTGATAGCAACTTAATTATCATAAATGCACTATTGATTTCTATGCCATACGGTTCTAAAGTCACGGAAAAAAAAGTAGAATGCAAAAATCATCTTTTCAGAAATTTTAGTTCCAAACTGAAGTAGTTGGGGAATAAAACTTACAACCAATAAGATTAAGTACCAGGATCTACAAGAAAAAGTGTTTGGAGCAATGTTCTATAAAATATATATGTACTAATAAAAAAATAATTTCCACAAGTTGTTACTTTTTATATATTCACCTACCTAATTAAGTGTTATCTCGAAATCTTTTTAGGTTACAGTCCTTATTCAATAAAGGCTCTAAAGTAAAAGGCTAAATACCTAATGAATAAAGTTATTCATACATATTAATTTTTTCATAAGAAGTATTATTTGTGTAGGTTTTCGATATAACTTTCTTCTCCCTAGGCTATAACATTATCCTTTTTAAATATTATTTTTTTACGATACCCACACACTAGGATTTTCTCCTGCATCGTGAAGACAGTTTACATACATAAATTGCGCGGTAATAAACATACCTGCATGCCCGAAACAATTACTTATAGGCCATACAAATACTTGTACCGTGCAGAATTCAAACCCGCGACCCTCAGCGCTATAACTCTTTGCTGAGCTACTGTGCCACATAGCCGTCAAATCTATACATATTTTTAGTACACCTAAGTCTAGGTCTGTACGTTTTTTAGTAAATCAGTTTAGTTTAATTAAGAAAAATAACAGCGCTCAAGGAAGTTTTTAAGTCAAAAATATAGATATTTAGATGCTAATAACTTATGTCGTACGTAATATTTCTTTAAAATTAAAACGTAGGGACCTAGTTTTTTGTTATATCTGTTTTGTGTGTTATATTTTGTTTTTTGTTTTCGCTTTTTGTATGAAAATTTACAGCTTCACAATCGTCTTAACCCCTCAGGCCCCTTAAAATTCTCATGCAGTCGCATGCGCTCGGCAACGGCACTCACCCGCAGCATATAAAACCATTAAAACTTATATTTGAAGACTACTTTTCTATGAAGAAGTTTGCAAAACATACCAAGCGAATGTCAGCAGCGTGAAAATCATAGTTATTTCAATATACAATATTACTCGAAATAATTTACGTAAAAAGATAAATTATAGTCACACAAAAACTATTCTTACAATTTTATAATAAAACACTATACTAAAATACTAACAAAACACTAGAAAAATCAAAAAATCCACACAATAACATTCACGCGAAAATGGCGTACGAAATAAACGTAGATTATAAATAAATATTCACAGGGTAACAGTTTTTTTATTGTACTGGAGGATAGATTATTTCATATTGAGTATATAATGTCAAACTTCTTCATAGAAAAGTAGTCTCTATATATAAGTTTTTATGGGTTAAAGTGCTGTGGGTGGGTGCGACCTCATGAGACCGCTAGGGATTTGACGGAATATGGCCGCGGTGAGACCGATTGATGGCTGAAGGGTTAAGAAGGATTGATGCTTTACTTAGTATATTATTGTCACATTATCATTTGCAGTGCGACATCAGAGCCATTGGTGGTAGTAATTTTAACTCTTTTTCGATTTAATATATGACCTTGATCTGATAATATCCGCTAAATTATCTAATATTCAACACTGATGAATCTGTTTCTGATGTTTTTTGTAGTATGGGGGTTATAAAATACGAGCACCCCACTTGATGTTAAGTGGATGGATGCTATGGCTTATACATGTATCCTCAATTACTAAATAAAATCACCCCTGAAGACTAAGGTGGAATGCTTCGTTTCCAGTAAAAAGTGTGTTCGGTTCCCTATACTCATTATACGTCATACAACAGTGTTAAAATGCTATTTCATGCTGATATTTTGCGAGAATGAGCTTGACCATTCCTCGGTCGAGCCGACTGATTCTTGCTACAACCATAGTATATCTGCAGCGCGGCTCTTACTTTTTAATTAAAAAAAATTGATTCACCAATATAACATTAGATACATGTTGTAACACTTCCCCCCTCTCATAATAATAAATATATTAGATATTAAATATATTACGTATAATAAATTTACCCTTTTTCAATAACATTATATTTTTGTGACCAAGATAAATAAGATATTTTTTTTATCTTTCTAAAGGTTTAATAATAGGCCGTTTGTAATATTTTTGGCGTGATCTTCTTAGTTAGGATCCTTATTTACGTTGTGTTTGTTTAGTAACTTAATTCTTTTAAGTGTCTTTTGGAAGAATGAATATTCACTAGAGCAATTGAAAGCTGTTGGTAGTGCCTTATAAGCTAAGTGAACCCCGTTCACTAAGTCAGGGCTCGAGAAAGGTTAATAACATAAAACGTTCATATTCCACTTGTATCAGGTTTACATTATTAATTTATTATTATTTATCCCTTCTCGCTTGGAAAAGGCTCACAATATATTTATACAAAATACCCGATACAAGAGCTTCGCTCTCCTACATTTATTTAAAAAAATGTAGTGGAGGCACACGGGTCCACACACGCCGTGCGCGGTGAGCGCCAACCATTTTGATGCACTCCCCCCGAAGGGAACGTTAATTCGGGAACTGGACCGTAGTCCACAGCAAAATAACTGGTGAACCAGTAAAAGAGGCTTGGCCCCTTGTTAGTGCGTAAGCACAAACATCGACCGAAGTCGTGCATGTCAATGCGAGGGAACGTTAATTCGGGAACTGGACCGTAGTCCACAGCAAAATAACTGGTGAACCAGTAAAAGAGGCTTGGCCCCTTGTTAGTGCGTAAGCACAAACATCGACCGAAGTCGTGCATGTCAATGCGTGTAAACGCCATACAGAATACGAACGAATCCAGTCACAGTGAATGTACGTCACATGGTTTAAGCAAATAGGCACACTGGCCGTAAACCCTACGTGAGTGCCACCACCTGCCAGACCGCCGCTCCTGCAGACGTGATGTAGGTGTATGGTATCACCACCAGTTGCATGATCTGCACGGCTACTAGCCGCAGAGCGTGTCATGAGTCTACCGCTCACCTCAAGAGAATGGGGTCCCACGTTGTGCGGCTTTCAGCCGCAGCCTTGAGAGTCTCCTCAGATCCCACATATGCTCCACAAACCAATACAACGGCAGATATAGCCAAAAGGCAGTTATAAGTTGTTAGTAATAATTTGCCATCAGAAAGGTTTTTTGTCACTGACGTTGAGTAAACGCATTTTCGATCATGTTTGTCTCACCCACCAACAAGTTGCCTTCGATCATTTAAAGGTGGGAAAGTTACAGAGATATATTATTATGTTGTTATATAAAACATCGTGGAGGGCAGACAGTCTGCAGCTCCGTAATGAAGGGACCCGACTTGGGCAAAGCTACTTAGGTGTGAGTCAAACCAAGACGTAGAGAGCGCCATTAGCGTCCCACCAAATAACCATCGCAGAGACGCAATGCTGCAGAACGCAACAAGCATCAATACGATTATCGTCGGGCTTACACCATCCCAAGGTCCCCCGTACATCCCAGCAGACATCACCACCCGCATACTTCCATCGACCAGAACCACAAGAGAGCGTCGAATCAGGCGCAGCACACCCGCAGATCCATCACAAGATGTAATACCGCAAGTAGCAGTAAGCATCAACGCAACTATCATACGGATGGCGCGCCCTCACAACACAACCACATGATCCCTATCGACTTCGGTAACAAGGTTTGTATTGTTGTTAACTAAAAAATATCACCAATGTATCATAGTAGTACGCTACTAAGACGCCAGTGGACAAAACTCCACGTATCATAGCGCTAATGCACTGAGACATGAAGTTGAGTATGCCCGTTACACTTAAAAGTGCTACCAAACACACTCATCCCTATCCGAAAGATAGACGACGCATCGCTATGCGCTACGACGTCGCCCACAAACAGTATGGGTGTGCGATGTCCACGGGAAAGCCGTATTGCTACAACAAACCCGCTTACCACCGGTACTAAGATTGTTGATATATAAAACTGCACCAACGTATCATAGTAGTACGCTACTAAGACGCCAGTGGATAAAACTCCACGTATCATAGCGCTAATGTACTAAGACAAGAAGTTGAGTATGCCTGTTACACTTAAAAGTGCTACCAAACACACTCATCATCCCAATCCGAAAGATAGACGACGCATCGCTATGCGCTACGATGTCGCCCACAAACGGTATGGGTGTGCGATGTCCACGGGAAAGCTGTATTGCTACAACAAACCCGCTTACCAACGGCACTAAGATGATATGTCTAGGACACATCAGTTAGCGAGCCCAAGTTTACCTGGGACCAATTACTCGTGAAGCAGCATACACGCCACCATAATAATACTTTTCAAGTCCCTAATAAGGACTAGTCATTTTGCTACAGTACTAGGAGCAGTCAGTCACCCGACCACCCCATACAATGCTTATGCATCAGGGAGACCTTCAATAATAATGCTTTTGTATCATAGACCTTACTTTTATAAGTCATTCATATATAGAGTTCGAACCCACAACCCTACTATAGTAATGCATATTCATCATAGAGACCTTCTATAGTATTGCTTTTGTATTATAGACCTTACTGTCATAAGTCATTAATATATAGGGCTCGAACCCACGACCCTACTATTGTAATTCATATTCATCATAGAGGCCTTCTATAGTATTGCTTTTGTATCATTGAGTTTATTATCATAAGTCCCTAATATAGGGCTAGTCATTGTGCTACAGTACTTCAGGCAGTCGGGCTCCCGACCACCCCATATATATGTACAACTGCAGGTATGTAGGTATTTCCGGCAGCTCCTCCGTACAAGACATCTATACGTGAACACCTCCCATAACTTAGGAAAATTTTCTTTTATACGTGAACTCCTGCCACTACTTTGGAAATTTCTTTTATACATGAACTTCTTCCACAACTTAGGAAAATTTTCTTTTATACATGAACTCCTTCCAAGACTTAGACAATTTTTAACAAATTTTCTAATTATCTTATAAATGTTATTTATCTTTATTTTTATAATATTTTCGACTTGTATTTCCATTAATTATCTTATTTTAAATATATTTTCAAGTTTTAAGTAAATTTATTTATTATGAAAGACAATATTTTGCCTTTAATTTACTATGTTATTGGCCTTATGTCTGAAATATATTTATATTAAGTTTATTTTTATTAATGTAATTTTATTGCTTAATATATATATATATATATTTTAAGACTATTTTTGATGCCCCTTTATTTTGAATTTAATTATTAATAATAATATTGGGCCGTCACAATGTCATTAAATATCAATGTATCATGATCTGTCAGAATACATCAAGCAGGGTATTATATTATACAGAAGCAGGTATTCCCAATCTCTAAACTGGAAATGTTTAGGTAAGTAACTGATAAGTGGAGTTCCTCGATCGAATGCACTCTTCGTGGGCAATATACTATCTTAACCATGCACTTTAACAATATTCGTAAAATATTTATCTCAAAAATTTATATCAAAAATACATGATAAAGTTTTGTTACTCCTGTCCTGTCCTCCTTACATTGTTCAACATCAATCAAGCGTTATAATAGAAATGTTCTATTATAGGTTTCACTTTAGTGTCTATCAGACTGTCCGCCCCATGTCAGAAGATAGTAAGCGGTAAATGGATGTAGTCCATTCGTAACAATTAATTTAAAATTACGTATCTATTATTGTCAGAGTTGAAGTTTTTTTTCTTTTTACAAGTAATTTATTTATGTACATTAAAATGTAATGATATAAATAATTTCAATTTATAATGGTAAAGTAATGCCATACCATTTGCAAATAACTAAAATGGTACTTTTGAAATGAAATACAGCCTATTTAATATATTTCTGAATACAATATGACCATGATGAATGAGCGTCGCAATTACAGATCGTAAATGGACCGCGCTGATATCCTTCCATTCGTACTCGTATTTTATATTTGTTAAATGATCCGTGCCCTCTTGGAAGACTTTAATAAGAATATGATGTATTTAGGTGTAGTGACGGTGTAAATAAATCCATCGCTCCATTTTGTACCGTGAGTGGTGCAAGTAGCAGCTATGAAAAATTTCACATAGATTTCATTCATCATCATCGTAATCATCATCAATGCAGCTTTCCATAAGTCAAAAACTTAGGAATGAGGTAAAATATTTGACAAATTTCTTGGGTATGCCAAAAAAGTGTTGAGATTAACATTTCTTTCTGAAATATTAGCCATAATTTTTACTAGATCGTCATCGTTAAACGATTTTTCATGACAAAGGGAACGGCAGATTTAGTACCGCATACTTTTTTCATTGTTTTGTTATCAAATTAATACCAGATATTGAGGCAAATAAGCCATCAATTTTCGTGTAAGTTTTTGTAATAGACAGACAGACAGACAGACAAAAAAATCTTTTATGTCTTAACAGCATTCAAATAACCTCTTGAGCTTAAAAAAAGCCAGTTATTTAAATATTAAAGTCTACTTCGTATACCTTCGTAACAGATTACTGCCACACGAACCTCGCGCGTATAATCTTTCAATAATCCGACGAGTGATATTGGACGTCCTGCTATGAATATACTGATGAAATAAAAACATGCCTTGATTTGAAAAAAAATAACGTTTAATTATTTAATGTATTTAATGCATATATATATATATATATATATATATATATATATATATATATATATATATATACGGTTTCACTGGTATTCTTTATTTATTCCTCTGTGCCTGTGTCTTACTAGAAACTATTATTAGGCTCAGTAAAACATTAAAGGCTGAAAAACATAATATTCTAATAAATTTTGCAAGCGTGCTATGAAAAATGGGGATTAAAGAACGCTCGTTGAGTAATGGTTAGCCATAACTTCTCTTTTTCATAAAACTGAAGGCTGTAGCGTCGTACATATTCTACAGTTTTTTTTTGTTAAAATATCGTTTACAAAGATTAATTACACAAAAACTTCTACAGTTTTTATGATGAGTAAATATTAGTATCAAAATAATTATTCATGAACTGCTCATTATGAAAGCTAAAGTCTGATTTATTTTACTTGACGATTTCTTAAATACTTTACCTAATGTAATAAAATTATTTTACCGACGATTATCGGATATAATTTTGACTTGTTTCTTATATCGTAGAAGTAAGTTAACTTTTACTTTCGACGGTACATCACGTTGTTAGTTCTGATTGGGTTTGAAAGTAATAATATAATAGGAGAACAAATAAAACAAACCGGTTATTTTTAATATTAATTAATAGGGGTTTTTCAATGTCAAAGTTGATTGTGCTTGTTTTATAAATAAGGATTACAAACGTGCACACGGCGAACTTTAGATTTTTTAGTTATTTTTAGAAACTCATGAACAAACAGTTGTCATAAAACAAACTGACTAATAGTTATATCAAAATTCCAATTTCATATCATAAATTTATCCCTTTCTATTTCGATCAAGCAAAAGTCCACTGCGTACACTCACTTAAAATATAGGATCCCTCACTTTAGCTATAGTTTTTTTTTTTTTAATTTTTTGTTGTTATTTGGAATACGCTACTGTTCATCTACAGTTTTTTTTTTACTTCTGCTGCTTCTTAAGACACACACGAGACGATATGAGGTTCTGGCTCTTCCTAAGCTGCCACTACACGATTAAAAGTTTATAGCTAAAACCAATTAACTGGCTTGCAAAAATGAAATAATAAGACTAAGATGTAGAACCTCTATATAAACAATGTATATTTATAACAATCTATATACAGTCAAAATCTTGTAACATTAGTGTTTTGTTGTGGTAGAGCCATGCTGCAGTTATATTAGTAGTATAGCTGTAGCACGAACGGGTCGGCTCGACTGGGGAAAGACCACCCTCTCACAGAATACCAGCGTGAAATGGTAGCTTAATGCTGCTGTGTTTCGTATGGTGAGTGTAGAGAGCCGGAGACCCTTTTTACTGGAAATGAGGCATTCCATCTTAGTCCTCACGGATGACAACGCATCTGCATTTTGATTCGTAATCGAAGATAAATGCAGATGTCTATGGTCCACAGCAACCACTTACCATCAGGTGGACTGTGTGCTCGTTTGTCACTCTATCCTATAAAAAAACGATGTTACAGTTAACCTGCACTAACCCTATCCAATATATATTGTACCTTTGCGTATACAGATGCCAAATGAAAGCAATTTGCTAAAATGGAAAAAAAATATTTACCTGTTTTCATAGAATTGGGTTTTGAACTTCGTGTTTAATTAAAAGAAAGTGTCAAACACAACATCTTTCTATCCTAGGATAAGTATTTAGAAACTAAAATAATGAAACACCTTCATTTATATTATTGAGAGAAGAAACAGAGAGATAAAAATGAGTGGACTCATGACTAAGTAAAATGAAAAGAAAATTGAAACTTTACAAAGTAATGTGTTATATTTCAATTAAGTTGTACGTTCAATATTTATTTAGTTTCAAATTATATAGAATTAGTTTCGTAAAATTAAATTTTACAAATAACGTTAGTGTAATTATCCCAAAATACAGGTTATCTACGAAATTGCTATTTTGTTGAACTGGCCGCTTCTAACAGTTCGCATATCTAAAGTTATCCGTGAATTAAGGGTCTTTATGGAAACGTGGTAGATGGAGATATCATACAAGTATTTGTTTCAGTTTTTGATACTCACACTAAGTACTGATTAACTTATAATAATTCACTTTACGCGTTGTAGGCAACTGCAACATTTATGTTGAGCTAGAGCCCATTCATTACTACACTATGAAATTTTGGTTATTTGTGTGTATACTGCTCACTGTAACAGACAAAACCCTTGGTTTCCCCGAAGAGGTCACCGAAACGTAGCCAGTTGAGAGAGGCGACTATATCTACGAAAGACTCATGTAGAGCCCTGTAGTACCTCCCGTGGAGCTCCTTCTCCTTCCATACGGTCTCTCGGTCGGAAATGCTAAGCACTGCTGGGTCCTGCCATTGCTCGTTGGCTAAGGATGGAGGGGTAAGCCCTTTATCACTATAAATGACGTGATAATATAATGGATCATCCGATCTCGCCAGGAAGTAATCACGGAGGCTGCACACTTCGCGATTATGCATGGTGAGCGCGCTCAGAAAGTCACGCCCACCATGCTTTCGTGGCAAGTACAGCCTCATTACCGACGATCTCGGATGATGCATCCTATGGGACGTCATGGTAGTGCGGACTTTTCTATCCAGGGCGTTAAGTTTAGTCTGAGTCCACCTGAGTATGCCAAAAATATACATGAGGACAGTCATGACCCAACCGTTATATGCGTGTGTCTTATTCACACCGGACAAAAGGCTATTAAGCACTTTGGTCAAGCGTGCATAAAACATGTCGCAAACTGACTATTTCATACCAGCCTCATCGACACCGATGTTCTGTGACATACCTGGGTATCGGTATGTTTCAGCCTCGGAAAGGGTTCTTAAGTTGACGGGCATATGTAAGTCTATGCCCTCCGAGTTAGCAACCCTTCCCCTTTCAACATGGAGGACCGCACACTTATCCGTCCGCAGCTCCAGTCCAATGGAATTGCTAAATTCACAAGTGATATTTAGCAATTCCGTAAGATGGGAATATTATTATAATATTATTGATAGTTGGTAAACTAACACTAACTTGTTATACCTAATAATATTAACTGTCGCAATGTCATTGATATTCCATGGAATACAGAATATTGTTAGAAGTCAATTAGTTTTAATTCCGTACTCAATAAAATTTGAGTATTATCGTACATAACACACGATGATGCCTTTATTTCGGTAACGAACATTACTAAAATATATAACATATATATGGTTACATATGGTAACATCAGACCGTGAAGGACCACTGTATCGATAGGATAAGATATCCGTAGGTTATCAGATCACACTGTGTATTTTTATATTCATGTTTTTTATTAATGTGATAATGAAAATTGTATATTTTAATTTTATGTAAATTGAGAAATAAATTTATTTTTCTTTACAATAAAAGGTATTCGAATGGTTCTTTATATATATATATATATATATATATATATATATATATATATATATATATATATATATATATATATATATATATATATATATATATATATATATATATATATATATATATATATATATATATATATATATATATATATATATATATATATATATATATATATGATAAATACTGTTCAGTTCACTGCATAATAAAGTCCTCCCTCGACAATTGCCTCAAAGGAGGGATTTTCGCCATAGGTGTCACGCTTTTCAGGGGGATTGCCAATTGTGGTTTTTTGTTAGTTTACATCAAAAAAACGTTAACATCAAATGCTGTCCATCATTCGTGTTATTTTTTTCTTTAGTGCCTCTTACGTCAACCACGGGATGATTTGGGTAATATTTTCCCTCACACTGTCACTACACGGCAAAATATAGCAGGATAATTAAATCAAATTTCAAGAAGATGTAGACGCCTTTACGATGTCATTAAATTTACTTGTAATAAAATTAATAATTTTACTGACAATGACCCTTGTTACTGTAAATGAGGCATTCCATCGTAGTCCTCGCGGGTGACAACGCATGTACGTTTTGATTTGTAATCGAGGGTAAAGGTAGATGTCTATGGGCCACAATAACTACTTACCACCAGGTGGACTGTGTGCTTGTTTGCCACCCTTTAATAGAAAAAAATGTTTTTCTACCTAGTAGTACATGAGGACTTCGCGATCAGTCCGTCCGTGTAGGTACTACCATTTTAGATATTTCTGCTACCAACTAGCATTGTTTGTACTGCTGTGGATAATTACAGGCTGTAAGGTATTTCATATTAGACTCTAAAAGTAACAACACGAATGTAGCCTTCTTTTGTTGAAGTTGACTGCATGTGTGTATGGACTGAATCAGCCACATCTCATCAAGTTAATTGTAAGTTCATATGTCACTACAGTTTTATAAAAAAAATATCTAGCATCGTTTTATAACACCCACGGTGTTCTAAAGATTTTAAGGCCTCTATTAATTTCTTTTAACTCTCGTTTTTAAACTGGTCCCCAATGATTTGGTGACGCTCTCGTTCATGCTTATGGTACTTTCTCACAATATGATTGCGATGATTTACAACTACGGTAAAGCTTGTTCATTTTCTATTGTACCATACAATGATTTTCAAACTTTGCGTTTATCGCGTGTATTAAATAAAATAACCTGTACTGTAATAAAGTACCGTTGTTACGTGTAATATTCACGCAGTAAATGCCTTAATGTTGAGTCTTTGCCACTGTAAAAACTTACTATCAGTAATGACAGTAAGTTTTTATTATGGCAAAGATACAGTATTTGTTTTTAATTTCCTTTAGTTTCCTTCAAGGAAATCTAAATTACGTAAATTTGTGAATATGAGCATTCCGCTTATATACTCGTACATAAACATGTCTCATCCCCTGATAAAATAGGAACAATATCAATGTATTAGCAGTCGATTAATTACGCATCATTAAGGTTAACTCAAAAACTACTGGGTCTAATCCTTTAAAATTTGCATATAAGGGACCACATGAGAAGCAACAGCGTTCAAATAAAAAGTAATCATCACAATTGGTTCACCTAGAAAAAAATCTGAGGTAACACAGATTAAAAAAAAAAGTCGAATTGAGAACCTCCTCCTTTTTTGTAGTCGGTTTAAAATCATCACTATCTCGTTATTGTTTTTTTTTATACGATAGGGTGACAAACGAGCACACAATCCACCTGATGGTAAGTAATTTCTGTGGCCCACAGACATCTACATCTATCCTCGATTACGAATCAAAATGCAGATGCGTGTGCAGTAAAAAGGGTCTCTGGTTCTCTACACTCACCATACGAAACACAGCAGCTTTAAACTACTATTTGACGCTGGTATTCTGTGGGAGTGTGGTCTCTCGTCGGTCGAGCTACTACTAACATAACTGCAGCATGGCTCTACCACGTAAAACGTGTTGTAGAATGCAATATAAGGTAGTGGTACATTTGAATCCAAGATAGAGAAAGCTCGCCATGTACTCAGTTCTTGGCACAGTCTCTTGCAGATATATTTATCCCAGCCTGAGCGTACTGATTCACGACCTCAAATAAAAAATCAGTTACCTGAAATGTAGTCAACTTTAATTTCAAGTATATAAAAATACAATGAAACATACAGTTATATAGTTTCTCCTTACACTTGACCGCATCCACCGTAGAGCGGCTCGAATCGTCGACGGTCGAATGCCTTCCGATCAGCTCGAAACACTGGCGCTACGAAGAGATGTTGCGTCTCTTTGCATTTTCTTTCGCTTGTACAAGGGGAGTGTTCTGAGGAATTGTGCGGATTAATCCTAGCTGCCAAATTTCGTCAACGCATTACGCGGCAAACGCCCCGATACCATCCTCGCCATCTGGGTGCTTGGTAGTCCACCACTGCACGTTTCAGAAGAAGTTTTCTTCCACGTACCTTATTTTGCATTCCACAACACGTTTTACGTGGTAGAGCCATGCTGCAGTTATATTAGTAGTATAGTTGTAGTACAAATGAGTCAGCTCGACTGACGAGAGACCACGCTCTCACAGAATACCAGCGTCAAATAGTAGTTTAAAGCTGCTGTGTTTCGTATGGTGAGTGTAGAGAATCAGAGACCCTGCACCCTTTTTACTGCACACGCATGTGCATTTTGATTCGTAATCGAGGATAGATGTAGATGTCTATGGGCCACAGCAACCACTTACCATCAGGTGGACTGTGTGCTCGTTTGTCACCCTATCGTATAAAAAAACAATAACGAGATAGTGATGCTTTTAAACTGACTACAAAAAAGAAGGAGGTTCTCAATTCGACTGCATTTTTTTATCTGTGTTACCTCAGATTTTTTTCTAGGTGAACCAATTGTGATGATTACTTTTTTATTTGAAAGCTGGTGGTTCTCATGTGGTCCCTTATATGCAAATTTTAAAGGATCAGACCCAGTAGTTTTTGAGTTATACTTAATGATGCGTAATTAATCGACTTCTAATACATTGATATTGTTCTTATTTTATCAGGGGATGAGACATGTTTATGTATATAAGCAGAATGCTCGTATTCACAAATTTACGTAATTTAGATTTCCTTAAAGGAAACTAAAGGAAATTAAAAACAATGCCGTTTCTTTGCCATAATAAAAACTTACTGTCATTACTGATAATAAGTTTTTACAGTGGCAAAGACTCAACTTTAAGGCATTTACTGCGTGAATATTACACATAACAACGGTACTTTTATTTTATTACAGTTATTTTTTATTACAGTAAAGGTTATTTAATACACGCGATAAACGCAAAGTATGAAAATCATTGTATGGTACAATAGAAAATGAACAAGCTTTACCATAGTTGTAAATCATCGCAATCATATTGTGAGAAAGTACCATAATCATGAACGAGAGCATCACGAAATGTATATCGTTGGGGACCAGTTAAAAAACGAAAGTTAAAAGAAATGATTAGAGGCCTTAATACCTTTAGACCACCGTGAGTGTTATAAAACGATGGTAGATATTTTTTTATAAAACTGTAGTGACATATGAACTTACAATCAACTTGATGGGATGTGGCTAATTCAGTCCATACACACATGCAGTCAACTTCAACAAAAGAAGGCTACATTTGTGTTGTTACTTTTAGAGTCTAAGATGAAATACCTTACAGCCTGTAATTATCCACAGCAGTACAAACAATGCTATTTGGCAGCAGAAATATCTAAAATGGTAGTACCTACACGGACGGACTGATCGCGGAGTACTCATGTACTACTAGGTAGAAAAACATTTTTTTTTCTATTAAAGGGTAGCAAACAAGCACACAGTCCACCTGGTGGTAAGTAGTTACTGTGGCCCATAGACATCTACCTTTACCATCGATTACAAATCAAAATGCAGATGCGTTGTCACTCGTGGGGACTAAGATGGAATGCCTCATTTACAGTAATAAGGCTCATTGCCAGTAAAATTAGTAATTTTACTTTACTTTACTTTACTTATCTTCACGCACAATCCCTAACGGGGCAGCCAGAGAGAACAGATCGCCAAGTGTCACGATCCTTACATACCTCTTTCGCTTCTTTCATGTTCATTAACTTCTTCATACATGCACGTCTAGATATCCGAGTACTCTTGACCTTCCCCTCTTCGAGTAATTTGCTCACATGGTCTTCGAAAGTTAGTCTCGGTCTACCTCGATACCTTTTAATATTTACTTTCGCGCTATGTATTTTCTTCACCATTCGGTCTTCACTCATTCGCTTAACGTGTCCAAACCATCAGAGTACACCCCTATCAACTTTTGTGATAAGGTCATCTTTCAATCCTGCCATATTGCGAATCTCTTCGTTTCGCTTTCGGTCGGCTATGGTAACGCCGCACATTTTACGAAGAGATCGCATCTCCACTGCATTCAACTTGCTTTTATGCTTCTTCTGGCATACCCAGGTTTCGCTGCCGTATAACAAAGTCGGCACCAACACTGCGTTATGTATTGCAAGGCGTGCGCTCTTCACTACGCCTTGCCTTTTGACTAACGCATTCAGGGCACCATTGACTTTGTTCCCGGCAGCGACACGCCTGCCCACATCTAAATCACATCTTCATCCCGGATGAAACCACTCCCCAAGTATACAATTTCATTTACCTGTTCTAGACATTCCTGATTTACCCATATTTCACATTTCGTTCTCTCTTCGCCCTTTTCAAATACCAGAACCTTAGTTTTATTAGCATTCAAATGGAGACCTTTAATTTCACATTCGTCTTTCATACACGTGACTAATGCCTGCAGTTCTGCTTCTGATGGTGCAATAAGCACTGTACTGTACAAATTAGTAATTTTATTACAAGTAAATTTAATGACATCGTAAAGGCGTCTACATCTTTTTGAAATTTGATTTAATTATCCTGCTATATTTTGCCGTGTAGTGACAGTGTGAGGGAAAATATTACCCAAATCATCCCGTGGTTGACGTAAGAGGCACTAGAGAAAAAAATAACACGAATGATGGACAGCATTTGATGTTAACGTTTTTTTGATGTAAACTAACAAAAAACCACAATTGGCAATCCCCCTGAAAAGCGTGACACCTATGGCGAAAATCCCTCCTCTGAGGCAATTGTCGGGTGAGGACTTTGTTATATATCTGTGTCATGTCAGCATGAATTTAACACGAGAATAGTTTCGTACAATGATTTTTATCACTTTCAATATCAATAAAGTCGTCAAGAAAGTTGTGATAGACTTCGATTGACCTATGACGATGTAGTCCCATCTTTTGCCACTATTTACATGGTGTTTACGGGTTTTTTTCTCTATTTACATGGTGTTTACTGTTACTTTTTGTTATACATATAACTAACATGTAAACATAACCAAACTACACAACCCACGCTATTTTTTTCGTCGTCTAAACATCAAAGAGTATTTTATAGAATTAACTTTAAAATACTCTTAGACGTTTTGAGCAAAACCGCCATTTTCAAACTACGTTCCCGGTACACTAAATAGCGGCACTTCAAATTGTCACAAACGTTTTGTGAGGTATATTTTTTTTATAGGATAGCGTGACAAACGAGCACACAGTCCACCTGATGGTAAGTGGTTGCTGTGGTCCATAGGCATCTACATCTATCCTCGATTACGAATCAAAATGCAGATGCGTTGTCACTCGTGAGGACTAAGATGGAATGCCTCGTTTCCAGTAAAAAGGGTCTCCGGTTCTCTACACTCACCATACGAAATACAGCAGCCTTAAGCTACTATTTCACGCTGGTATTCTGTGAGAGCGTGGTCCTTCCCCGGTCGAGCCGACCCATTCGTGCTACAACTATACTACTAATATAACTGCAGCATGGCTCTACCACGTATATCCAGTCCTGCGTACTAGTACCCTCGTATATGGAGGTCAGTGTCAAACCTGCTTTGCCCGGCATTAAAAAATAAATATAATTTTCTCAGGAATAACACCTATCTGTATAAACTTGTATTATAATTATTATAATAATTATTATTTTTGTATAAAACATTACTTTTATACAATACATTATTTTTGTATAATAAAGGGTTATTATAATATTAAGGAATTTATGGATGATAATAACCCTTGGGAAGGGTGGTCCCTACCAAGCTATTTCTAATTTGTCTTGTGTTGTTAATTGTAAACATGATTGTAAGCTATTATTGGAAAAAACATAGTCCCGCTGGGTTTCTTGCTGGTTCTTCCCAGGACAGAGGTTTTTTTTGCGCACCAGTGGTAAATCAAAAAAAGTGACTTTCAATAAGTGTTGTTATAATCTACATTGAATAAAAAGGTTTCTGTTTCTGTTTCTGTTCCTGTTTCTATAATACAAAATTTCATCCAAATACTTAGAGTCGTTTCCAAGAGTCCAATAATAATATACATTATATGCGAACATTGTTCACTTAAAGTATTGAGATGTTATTCATAACACAACTTTCGTTCGCCTAAACATGAGATATTGAATTAATTTACAACCTCTTGTTCAAGTGTTGTGGAAAGTTTAGAAAGTTACAGATTGCTCGTCTTTCAACTTTTCCACATGGGTAGGCTATTGGCGTTTGTTTTTCTTTGTATGTCTTCTTGACTGTCAACCATGGTAGGCAACAACTTTCTAATACAATTGAAAGCTATTAACTGTGAAGGTTTGTATTATTTTGCTACATGTTGGGTGACAGACTCACCATATCATCTCATGGGTGTCGTAAGGGACGACAGGTGAAAATAAAACAAGGTAGGAAGGTGCATCTTCCTGATAAAATATCAAAATTGTCATTGCTATTTTTGCCAAATGAGGCAACTATAGTAACAATCTGTATATAAAGATATAATATCCTCATATAAGAATATTTGTCATTCTTTCCAAGTGAACCAACTATGGCAAATATTCCATGAATAACTTCAAATGCTGGAGTCACGCTGCAGCTATATTATGGCTGCAGCTCGAATGAGTCGGCTCAACTAGGGACCTCGCTCTCATAGACTAGGAACGTGATACAGCAGAAAATTGTTGTGATCGTATGCTTTGACTGGAGACGAGAGATTCCATCGTAGTCCTCAAGAGTGACAACGCATCTGCATTTTGATTGAAATGTGGATCTGTATGAGCCACAGTATCCACTTTCCATCACGTGAACAGTGTGTTCTTTTGTCACTCTTATCAAAAAAGAGTTGACTTTTGATAGGTGGTAATAAATTAAGTAACGTTACTTAGTGGCATTGTGGTGGCATCTCCAGCGATTCCATCACCCAATTTCGTCCGGTTGGCGTAAAGATCGATGACTGTAGGAAACCCTAAAAAGATCTCATAGCTTCTGATAGTTGGCGGTATAACCTTATCCAGAAGAATAATATAAAACAGGACGGTAATGAAGAGAAGCCTCAAAGATAAGAGACATGTTTGAAGTCAAAGTGCATTTAAGTCGAAACATTTTATTAAATTTAGGCTTTATTTTCTTCATAAGTGGTAGAGCCATGCTACACTTGTATTAGTATTATTAGCTGTTACCTATTAGTGAGAACTTGTTATTGGCTTCTTTTAAATTTAATATGTTATTTACTTAAGATTTGTAAGCCGTTGGCTTTCCATTACATAAAAATAAAATAATAAATAAAATAGTTGTAGCACGAATGGGTCGGCTCGGCCGGAAGAGGCCACGCCCCACAGAATGTCAGCGTAAATAGTGTAGCGTGAATAGCTTAATGCTGCTGTGTTTCGTATAGTGAGTGTAGAGAACCGGAGACCCTTTTTACTGGAGGCGAGGCAATTTATCTTGGTCCTCACTGGTGACAACGCTTTTGCATTTTGATTAATAATCGAGGATAGAGGTAGATGTATGTCTACGGGCCACAATAACTACTTACCATCGGGTAGATTGTGTGTTCGTTTCACAGCCAATCCTTTAAAAAAATATTCAAACCTCCCATGAACGTCAGAATCTACACCTATCAGCAAAAATAAGACCTTCTTTTCTTAGTTTTGCGAACCGTACACAGAAAGGAACCAAGGGCAAGAATTGCTGAGGTTGTTCTTGTTTTAAGTGTTCTCACAATTTTCTTTACAGTTACAATTTATAATAAAATAACACAATGGCAAAGGTCAATAAATATTTTTAAGATGTCAGTTCTCACAAAATAATATCAGTTGTTAGGAGGACATGCAAGCGCAGAGTAAGAGTTATATACACATTGTGAGTCTTTGGTCGAAATATCCTTAACTTTTTTATTAAGGTATCTGGTAAAATAACAACGCAACATAATTATTTTTAAGAATTTTATGGCTTTGCTAAATAAATAATCATCGCAAGTCTTTACAGGACACAGTCCAAAATTGCTTTTTATTCAAAAACAAACAATGACAGAACTGTCAACAGTCAAGTACCCTTAAAGAAGTATTGTAATACAGCCACATATCTTGACAGTAATGCACAGTAAGAAACGATAACGTGGAAGTGAACAAAGTGCACTAATTAAGCTGTTGCTTCATTAGCCAGTGGTTTAATGGTTCCAGTAGGAAATAATGCAAAAATATCCATTGCATTTTAAAGCTAGTTTATGAATAAATGCTCGTAACCGGAGCTTAAATCAATAGAAGTTCCGAGAAATAGCCGTTTCATTGCGAAGTCGTTTCTTATAACTTTAAATTATAATGAGGTATCATCAGCAAAAGGAGCTATCTCAGACATTTTTCGCATATTTATCATCATCCAATGCAGTTTGTCTGTTACTGCGATCGCTAATTCGACTGCTAACCGTGGTGATTAAAACACATTTTTCCAATGGGAGAGGCCTATTTCCGGAAGTGAACTATTGCGTGTTGAAGAAAAAGATGAAGATGTATTTTTACTCGTATAAATAATTCAAATTTGAAATAATTAATATATAAAATTCAACGTGTGGTGCAACAATAATGATCCTCATATTTACATTTATATCCACATTTGTATTTAGACTATTATCAGGTATTTACTATAATATGCTTACTAAGCAGTTTAGTAAAAATATTGCACGTGCTTTGAAATTATTTGATTTAAAATCAAGTTTAACAATAATAATTCATAAAGTATATAATGGTATACTATTATGGAAATTTAAGATTCTTCGTATAAAGTTGTGGTCAGTGACACTAATGACCACGTCATTTTCATCACCTGAAAACAAATGATAATCTATGTATTAGTAATAACAAACAAAAATATATTTTTAAGGAGTTTAAGGGAAGCATAACAACTTATTTATAGTCCGATGAACTGATGACCATGGCGGTATATCTATTTAAAAATATAAGTGCTGCGAACACATTAGTTTAAAGTGCTTTGGAATAAACTATTTTTACAATCAGTCTGAGCTTCAGTTGTTTCTTTCAGTTTGCTGGCTTGATCCTTTGGGCACAGCTCGAACCACAATGGATCATTAAAAGTTATTCTTTTAATTTCCTATTCTTCTAATTTCTCATAGGCCGGATATCCTCTTAGTACGTAGTTTAAAGTATTAATATAAAACTATCAAATTTGAATTCGACTTCGGGAATAGGCATTTTCTGACTCAGGAGTTTCCACCATGCGTAGTATTTTATTCATTAAAATTTTACTACGTTTGTTACCTATTTGAAATATCGAATATTTCAATACCTCGCAAAATTCCTAAATATTAAAATAAATAAAATTAAACAAATAGTTTTACCTTTACAAAAATGTCAAGTGATATTTCCGCTAGGCTTGTTAACTTAATATATCTGCGTCTTTGTGATCTGTAAATTAGTAATTTTTTCTCAAACATTGACGTTTTAAGTTATTCACTAAGTAAGCAAAAAAATTATAAATCATTAAATACCGTTGTATTACAAAAAGCATGATATGTTTGTATTTTTGGGGCAAATTATTCCATTTACTTTCTAATATTTTGGCACTGACATTGATACACTGTAAACAGTAAATTATTATTATTGAAAAGCAAAAAATATATTTTTTACTGTATATGTTAGTAATGCAATCCACTAGCGAAGTCGCGGATAATTTCGCACGTAGTAACTGTTTGTTGTAGAATCTGAGCTGGTTCGATTACCACCGGCACCAATGAAATTGTTAAATGCAATTTTGAGTGTGAAGGAAGACTTCGTGAGGACGCCTGCACATCTAAGAAATTAGAAATTGTAGTATAATATAGCATGTATACATATATATATATATATATATATATATATATATATATATATATATATATATATATATATATATATATATATATGTAATGTAGAATAAGTTAATGCAGTATAATTAAAATTCAAAAGAGCATAAAATTCAATGAAGGAGAATAATTTCTCCTTCATTGACACCCTTTCCTACATTACATGGCAGGCGGTACGTCGCTACAATGCAAGCGCTCTACCCCGGTCTGCAAATTTATTTAAATTTTTAACAAAAAATATGTTATAATTTAATATCAATGACATAAACACTGGACGTGAGAAGAAAAGCTGAAATTTAAAAAATGAGAAGATAATGATGAAAATTCTTGTATTTTCATCATTTTCTTCTGCTACATTAATAATTAAATATTATAGAAGTTGAGTGAAAATTAAAAAAAAACATAATATGTGTATACTATGAAGACAGTTAAACTATGAAAATAACTAATTAATTAATTAATAACCGAAGATTGAGGAAAATAAACTGTGGATTTCAAGATACGGCACATTATTTTAAGACAGAGTTACCCCCTAATAGATTCCGCATACATGGCCACAAACGCGCGCAACACATGCTTGCTGTAGCTAGCATACGAAGTAACGCTAAGAATCACATCAGTCCGACCAAGATTCTGACCCGTAGGCACGTCTGAGTTTTTGACAATTTAAAAATAGTTTTGTATCCAAAGTACATTACAAATGGCTTCCTATGCAGTGAAATGGTGTGGCAATTCAGCTAAGACATCCAGTTATCAAAAAGAGGGTATAACATTTCATCGGCAAGTAAATTCTATTCTTATCAAGTTAACCTATTTGAAATGCACCAGAGTTCGAATTATACTGGTAATATAATGGTGCAAAGTGATAACAATTACGCACCCGTTGATGTCTTTTTGAAATGTCCCTTTCACTCATTACGTAAATTAAAATAGTTTTCTTTGTCTAACGACAGCACGTGTATCGATAGTGTTGTGATTTATAAGTTGATATATGTTTGGTTATCGTTTACATTTTTTTGTAGTCTTTATTTTACAAAAGTGATGGCGTATAATTATGGTACCTGGTTATAGGTTTCCTAAATTCCCCGAAAGGAAAAAGATGTGGATCGATGCTACTTGTCGAGGGGACCAAATGGTTTCCCACCAAAAATAGTGTGCTATGCTCAACACACTTCACAGAGACAATCTTCGTATTATGAAAAACCGTAGAAAGTTGTTGGATTCCGCTATACCATCTCTATACTTGCCAGTTTTAGTATGGACTTTTATATTATTTTTAAAGTATAGTACCAATGTAAATTACACAATAAGTAATAGCATTAAGTGGTTGATTGAAAAGTGATATTTTAATGTTTAGACGAAAGTTACACGTCAAAATTAAACTATTTTTAACGGATCTATAAATCATAAAAGTGAAAGTATAATGTGATTACTATTTTGACTTGCTGTTTTAGTGTTACATGAATCTCAGTAATATGTTATTATTGTTATTAATTACATCTAAATTCGAAAGACGTACTGTATGGTTTATTAATTAATAATACTACTTTTGGGTACAACACTTGGCAAAAATATAGTCACCACCAAGAGGACATACCAGAGCACACACAAAGGATTCATACCATTTTGTTAGTAAGATAAAAGACCTACATCTCGCTTACAATGAAACTATGGTCAGTTTTAGGATGTTCAGCTAATATTCCTACCTATTGAAGATTGCATCTCAATTGTAACTAGGAAGCTAAAAGATAACATGCCTGCAGAATATGCAGTATTACTCAAATAATTATTTATATATATAAAATATAAACACTCACGCCTGTCACCCAGAGGGGTAGGCAGAGACTACGGACTTCCATTTGGCACGATCCTGACATACCTCTTTCGCCTCTTTTACATCCATATATCTACGCATACATGCTCGTCGGTTAAGGGTACTTCTAACAATTATTTAATATAATATAAATATTTTTATTATTGAAGTCTGCAAAAAAATTGAATGAAATAATACGATGAAATTACATCTTAACGTACGTTAATTTATAATGGTTTGTTATCAATTAAATTTTTCATGAAAAATTTATTATTTTAAAAATTTTGAATAATTTAAAATTTTTATTAGTTTCATTGTAAAAAATACACTTTTTTCTTGAAACAATGAACAAATCTTATTAAGTTAAACGTAACTAGAATCAATCTTGACACAGTGAATAGCAATATATAACATGCAATAAGAATATAATATTAAATTAAAAATAGGGTGAATACACAGCATACGATATATTAAAGGATACATAAAAAAATGGAGCATTGTAATAAAAATATATATAATCAAGTAAGACATATAATAATAAATAGAGTTTTTAATTGTAATGTTAACAGAGTTAAACATTGACAGACAAAATTATTATCCCATTCCGTACTAAGTCAGAGAGTACATATTGAAAACGTGTGAGGAATGAAACAAACGAGTGTTCAAAGTGAGTGAATATGAATTGTTGAGTTACAAGGTTTTGTCAATATTGGACTGATAAGCTCCTGGTATGGAATCCATTATGAGTGAGAATAATGCAAGTTAGTATATATGGAAAGTGAGCATGCAAGTGTATAAAAGTAACCGATACAGTCAAATATGGTTCTAAACATTTATTTTCTCAATAGTTGTACAAATCCCTTACAGACAAAATACTTATTATTTATAAAAAAAAACAGTAAGTCGATTGGTGTAGTGAGCTAGAATTATAATAGGTCGCTAAAACTTATTTGCTGTTTGAGTTCTGAATAATATATTTAGTAATAATTACACATAAATAGCGTAGTTGCAGGAGTATTCGCACCAAAGCTAATCAGGCCATTGTCGGTCAAAGTGTCACTGAATGTGGCGAGTTATTTGTTAAGGCCTATGACACATTAACTATTTCATTGCGTTCGAAAATAATTTATAGTGTAAGCTGTTAGTTTTTTTATAGGATAGGGTGACAAACGAGCACACATTTCACCTGATGGTAAGTGGTTGCTGTTGCCCATAGACATCTACATATATCCTCGATTACGAATCGAAATGCAAATGCGTTATCAACCGTGAGAACTAAGATGAAATGCCTCGTTTTCAGTCGTTTCAAAAGTGTTTCTACGCTCACCATACGAAACGCAATAGCATTAAGCTGCTATTTTACGCTGGTATTTTGTGAGAGCGTGATCCTCCCCCGGTTGAGCTGACTCATTCGTGCTACCACTATACTATTAGTATAACTGCAGCATCTTCATCTTTTAAAATCATTACTATATGTGTTACGATAATAGTTAGAAAGATAATAAAGGTAGTGTTTATTTATTTGGTATTTATATAGTCAGCTATTAATAATTTGTTTGTAACAATATAAGTAGTGTTATACGTATATATGTATATGTATATAATAATATAAGTATTATAAATATATTATAAGTATTATTGTCGGACTTCTTTAATCATATTGTATATAAGTAAATTTATTGTATTATTTCTATACAATTGTTTTATGGTAGATATTATTATTTACGTTGTATGTGTACTTCATACATTTAGATAAGTGGTTTGCCATTATTAAGTTATTATGAAAAATCCTTGAAAAAAGTGGCCTTTTAGTAATTTCTTAAAAGTGGACTGGGATTTTGCTTCTTTAATGTTTTTAGGTAATTTGTTGTAATGTTGAGCTCCCTCGTAAAGGATATACTCCTTTTTCCGTAGTTTGTTCTATGCATTCTCAAACATAGGTTATGACCTACCTTATCATACGTTTTTGGTATTCTATCTTTTTATAAATATTGTTAGAGTAGGAGTATCATTAGTTAGTAATTTTCTAATAAAAATGTTTATTTTATATTTGTACATTTGGGCTAGATTAAATTACTTTGTTTCTTTATATATTCAAATGGTAGGTGTTACATAGTTATATTGAAAAAATGTTTTTTTTTTGATTTTATTTTGTTCACTTGTAGTTTTTGCAAGGTTAATTTAGTGGCTGAGCCCCATACCTTAATCAAGTAATCGAAATAAAGCTTGACTAAAGAGTTATATATGGTATATTTAACATGTCTCGGGAGATATCGAACTATAGTTTTAAAACTCTTGTTAATGACTAGATTTTACTATGGATTTTTTCAATATGATTTTTCCAGGTAAGCTGACTATTAAGAACAAGGCCTAAATATTTATCGTCGTTAACTTTAGTTAGTATTATCACCATCAATAGTAAGTGGATTGACAGTTACAATTTTTTTTCGGAGAAGATTATGTGTTTTGTTTTTGAGGCATTAATTGTTAGTATGTTTGACTGTTGCTAGTTGTGTTATATGTGTAGGATATGCTGAGCTTCACTTAGTACTGATTCTAATGAGTGTCCAAGTAGAAGAGGTTGGTGTCGTCGGCGTATAAGGTGATATCTCCCTTTAGTACAAATGCATGCATGTTGTTTACACAAATAAGGAACAAAAGGGGTCCCAGTACTGATCCCTGTAAAATGTCTGTCTGTCTACTGATCCCTGTAAGTAACTGGTTGAAGGCTACTTTGCTGATTATTAATTTTGATAACTTGAAATCTAATGATTTCTTATATTTACGCGAGCACTACAATTTTTTTTTTTTTTTGATTTTATCTCGTATATTAACTTTTTATATACCCGAAGTTTTGAGCAAGTCTTGCAGTTATATGCTTGGGTTGGGATTTAATTTCATTAATTATAGGATCCCAAGCAGATGGTAGCATCCAACCATCTTCTCTTTTAAAATTAGGATGTTTTTTTTGGTTTCAATAGCCTCGCGAATCATCCTTGGAAGGAATCAGTGTTCTTTAGCAAGGATTTGTGCTCTATCAAATCTGATGTAGTGACAGCGGCGATCCTGCATGTGTTCACAGACTGCGGACTTTTCGGAGCATCGATTTTTCACATCGATTTTTAACGCGGGTTTTACTTGATCTTTTAGTTTATTCTATATAGGAGTGAACACATTCACAACCAAGCTTTTATACTACGGCATCTTGCAAAGGGACATTATATTTGACTGATTTATTTACTTTATTTTGTACGTGGTAGAGCCACGCTACATCTATATTATGGTTGTAGCACGAATGGGTCGACTCAACCGGATCAGGACCACGCTCTCACAGAATACCAGCGTAAAATTGTAGCGTAATGCTGCTGTGTTTCGTATGGTGAGTGTAGAGAACCGGAGACCCTTTTTACTGGAATCGAGGACCATCTTAATCCTCTGGGGTGACAGCGCATTTGCATTTTGATTCTTAATTGAGAATAAATATGTATGTCTATGGGCCATAGCATCCACTTAACATCAGGTAGACTGTGTGCTCGTTTGTCACCCAATGCTATAAAAAAATGATGGTAAAAACTGACTAATCTTCTTTGGCGGCTTGAAGTATGTTTTAATGGAAGCGCGCTTCAATATGTAGCCAATCTTGTCAGTGACTCTTCTGACATATGGCAATACAGCAGTTACGCGGTCGGCTATGACTGGCTTTACTCGTTCACTGTGGCGTAGGCGCGGGACCCGAATCTTATTGTCACGTAAAACCTGCTTAACGTGTTGGAGCCCAGCAGCCAGGTGTTTACTGTCACAGATCCCTTGTGTTCTCCGAAACAAAAACAAAAATAACACAAACATTACACAGATCATGATGATAAAGTTACATCCATCAATATTGGAAAAGATTGTGATTCCGTATACAGTTTTTACATTCTGTATTCATCATACTAGTCAACCGGCTTCCAGCTATATCATCGATTATATTGTTTCTGATATATCAGTAGATACAATTTTTATGTTAGTATAGTTGCCGACAAGAAAGGTGAGCACAGATGAACTATGGTGGGGGTTGAGCCAGCGTAGGTACACTGTCGGCCAAAATTATTAGGTACTGTGGTTATTTCAATTCATAATTGAATATTTTCGCTGACTTTTTTTCGAAATTCTGAGTCGTTAACTCCTTTAACGACTCAGAATTTTGAAACTATACGCCGTACAGTAGCTACGTAGACATTAGTCGTCTCAGCAGTCTGTTTATAAACGTCTATCATATTTTTCGCAACACCTAATTATTTCATGTAACAAAACATTGAAAAGACCATTTGTCGCGATTGTCTATTTAACACCGAATTCTTTCTTTTCTGCATATTTAGACCAAAATCCGAATCAAATTATAACAAAAAAAATAATTAACAACAAGAAATATCAAAAACAGTTAAAACAAGAAATACACAAACAACAATTAACAACGAGGTAATACTACAATTAACAAAAATAAACTGATTAAAAAGTTATCACTAAAATTGCTCTAGAGTGTACGGTAGTCGTGTGATACGTGCGAACCCAATAGACGACGAGAATCGGCTGACGAACCAATCACGTTGAGCGTTAGCGTGATCAACGTCATATCGACCAATAAAAAGTGTGCTCACGACTCGTGGCGGCAATTATATTTATTTCATGTTTTTATAATCTCAATAGTGATAAGCAAAATTCTCAATTAATTTCTTTAGGGGTACAAAGGATCTGACCTTAGTAGAAAATATTTAGACAGTGGAAAATACTCAAACATGGTAGAAGCCTTTTAGTTTTAAGCAACTAAAGCTACTTCTTTAACCGCAATTGACTATAAGGAATTTTTCCTCTATTTATTTATTTATTTAAACTTTATTGCACCATAATAATTCAAATACACAAGTTGAGGTTGTTAAGTAAGTTAATGCCACGGGCAGATGATTTGTGTAGTAAATGTATGTGGTAAGGTAATTGTTAGGTAAGCTTATGTTTTTCTTTTAAGTAAATGTTAAATTGTAAATCAATTATATCTCAATGATAATTTTCGCTTTTAAATTATGATATATCATTGTAATTTTCAGAAAAAATTAAGTAATAGAAATAAAACAATAATATTCCAAATATAGGATATTAGCAAACTAAATCACTGACATTATACAACATTTAAATTATTGATCATTGGTATGTATTGAGGAACTTGAAAGATACTTAAATTATATGAAAATCGTTTGGAAAACAATAAAAAAGATTGTTAATAATTCGTTAACTTTTGAAAGTAAATATTTTGCACAAAAACTTTAATTTTAAGTCATTCTTTGTTTTCCAGCAAATCTCCGTGTTGTTCTTTTAATATTTCACATTCATGTTTTTAGGTAGTTTTTTATTTTTAATGTGTAGTTTGAAAAAAATTTCCGTCAAACTTACTAATGTTCTTTTCTTTCCAGTTTTTATTTTATTTTTGGTATTTAATACCTGTGTTACCTCTTTGGTGACGCATTGTTGAGAAGTCCGAATACCGGATGGTCCAGCCCGAGATAAATTGTTTTGACTACGCATTTGTTGAATGCAATCAGAGTTGACAGTTTCGATTAGCTTACAATCATAATCGAGTATTTGATCGTTATCAAGAACGTCTTCATCTAGCTCTTCATTCATATCTAAATCGATCTCTTTGAGAGTCTTTCCTTTGAAAGCATCTGCTTTACCATCTTTTATAACAATAAGAAGTTTCGATATGTTAGCAGTTTGGTATACTTCATCAGGCAATTCATAAGATTTTCTGTGCACTTCATTGTTCATGTCATTTTTAGGCATGCTAAATATTTGTGACAATGTAGCTAAGTGTTTTCTGAGCCTTGTAGACGAGATTGCTTTTTGGTTTTTTACTCCAAATAACCTTGCATGCCTTTCTAGAACTTTGTAGCCATATATAGTGTTTTCATAACATGGATTACCATATAAAAAAAATTTGGTTTTGAAGAAAAAAAACAGGTGTCTTATTGACAATAATGGTTTTATGTCCTCTTGAACTTCTTGATTAAACAAAACGGGTACTCCACGACCACGATTACCTCTAATAAAAACTCTCTTAAATTTCTTAACCAGAATCCTTTCAGATGCAGTAAGCCTCTGAAGATCAAATTCATTATACTTATCAGATGCATTATTATCACTTTGTAAATAATAAAAATAAAAATAGTCGTGCAGTGTGATTCTTTGAAGTTCGCCAGGCTTGCGTCTGTTCAATAGTAAAATCCTACAATACACAGTTTCTAATAGTTGTGTGTATGTTGCAATATTTTTGATGCCTTCTTTAATTTCTATAGAAGCCTCCAAAGATTTTTTATTTAACTATTCTTTTAGAATTTTCAAGTCATTTTCTAAAGGGACAATAGTTATTTTTATAACGTAGTACGTTTCTAGGGCAGGCGGAAAAAAGTACATTGACCTCAAGTATTATGTTAGCATCGAAACAAAACGACAGTTATCGCGTCCATACATTTCTTTATAGATTACGTATTGTTATGCGCTAAGCGTGTCGCATGGTACGGGGTAGGGTGAAGGACCGCTTCCTTCACCCTAGCCCGTACCATGAGACACGCTTAGCGCATAACGATTCAGAGATAATAAACCTGTTTCGACGCGATTTGCGATAGGTTTCACGCCGTACTTATTTGAGAAAGCGGATGGACCAGAACTGATTCCTCATTCTGCTTTGGGATGCGCTTGCGTGTTGATATTTTGAGATTTAAAATTTTCGGTTATAGTAGTTGTTTTAATTTTTATTAAGTTTGTTTTGTTAGTTGTATTATTACGTTTTGTATTAAAGTTTTGTTATTGTTTTGTGACGTTTTGTATATTATCACTAGTAGGAAATCGGGTCCATTGACATAAAAATCTCATAAAGACTACGTCGCCACGAAAGAATCGGAAAGTGTCGCATATTTCGAAAACCGAAAAAATTGTGATTTTAAACATCTATAAATATATAAAAGAAACGAGGTCTAGTGACGTATTATATCGTTATACATTATATTGTATATCCATCCAAAACCGAAATAAAAAAGAAGACTGCCGATATTTTAGGTTATAATCAATGTGACAGACTCTTCTACGTCTTCATCATCATAAACTGATTCTGAAATAGATACAGATGAATAGTTTGTCAAGTGTCTCTGACAATCTATAATGAGAAGTTTTATGCATGCTTCAAGATTGGCTGCTTAAGAATGCTTAGGATTAAAAGTTCGTCTTTTTACCTGACTGCCAAGAAGTTGTTACGTTTTATACAACTACCTACCTACCTACTTGTTAAAGTACATACCTACTATTAACGTAATAATGAAAATTGTGATTATGATTTATAAATTATAATTTTAAATTAATATGAATTTGCTTTTAAATTAATTTAGGTACAGGATAATCTAATTTCTTTACAATATAATAATAGACATAGGGCCGGTAAAGAACTTCGCACTCGGCACCCTTAACTTTCTTTCTGATGATGTATGTAATGATAAAAGGATAAAAAAATGAACCTAAACAAAAAAGATTGCCAACCCCGATGATATCGTCAAAGATCAATGTACTTTTTTCCGCCTACCCTAGAAACGTACTTAATACTTATACTCACATCTTGTCTTGGTGGAGTATAATTTTAACAAGTATCAGTATCAATCTGTTTACAAACATGCGGCCGTTGCACGCACGTCCCTCCCTCCCTCTTACTCGCGCGCCCCGAACGTCCCGCAGGAGTCGCACTGTGTCCCAATTTAAGTAAAATACTAGACGCAAGATCATCGTCGTGGAGAATTGATAAAAACATTATCGATATTCAATCGGACGCAATAAAATCGGTAAATTAAACGCTCAATATACGTTCAAAAATATACACACATGGATAGCGCCCTCTTTTTTGCCCATACATTCTAAATATGAAATGTCATCTATGGACCAAAAATGAGGGCTGGTTAATCTTGCGTCCGTATACCGGATGCATCAAGTCAGTCGGACGCAGTATCATCGGTAAAAGTTGCCATGTAGGACGCAACATGATTTACAAGATGTATATATATAATGTTTATACAAAAGTATTATTGTCAAACATCTATAATAATATTGTATATAAGTAAATTTATTGTTTTATTTCTATACAAATGAAATCTTAGAAGCTGGCAAAGAGGGAGAAGAAGCTCAGCTTCAATGCCGTAGCTGGCTCTCCGCGTGCAGGAATTCGCGATTCGAGTCCTATGAGCGAGTAGCAGATGCGGCTGCCACATAGGGCACTAACACAGCTTATGTTAACTATTATTTATGGTTATATATGTTGTATATTAAAAAGCTGAAGGCACTCCGGATTAACACTGATATTGGGACGTCAATAACCTCAGTTCTCCGTGACCATGGGTGCTGAAAACCACCTTAAACGTCGGAAATTAAAAATCATATAAATTAATCGCGACAAAATCCGTAAAAGTAGTTTTAATCAATGTGTAGAGTTTACGTCTTACTTACTTACTTACTTACTTACTTATCTTCACCACAATCCTTAACGGGGTAGCCAGAGAGAACAGATCGCCAAGTGTCACGATCCTTACATACCTCTTTCGCTTCTTTCAGGTTCATTAACTTCTTCATACATGCACGTCTAGGTATCCGAGTACTCTTGACCCTCCCCTCTTCGAGCAATTTGCTCACATGGTCTTCGAAAGTTAGTCTCGGTCTACCTCGACACCTTTTAATATTTACTTTCGCTCTATATATTTTCTTCACCATTCGGTCTTCACTCATTCGTTCAACGTGCCCAAACCATTGGAGTACGCCCCTATCAATTTTTGTGATAAGGTCATCTTTCAATCCTGCCATATTGCGAATCTCTTCGTTTCGCTTTCGGTCGGCTATGGTAACGCCGCACATTTTACGAATAGATCGCATCTTCACTGCATTCAACTTGCTTTTATGCTTCTTCTGGCATACCCAGGTTTCGCTGCCATATAACAAAGTCGGTACCAACACTGCGTTATGTATTGCAAGGCGTGCACCCTTCACCACGCCTTGCCTTTTTACTAATGCATTCAGGGCACCATTGACTTTGTTTCCGGCAGCGACACGCCTATCCACATCTAAATCACATCTTCCATCCCGGCTGAAAACACTCCCCAAGTATACAATTTCATTTACCTGTTCTAGACACGTACGTAAATGTAAGAAATCATAACTCTATGTTTGATTACAAACACATTAAGTTTGTGATTAAAGCATTATCAACTTCTACAAACGTTACTAACGAGATAGCCTTAGGAAAAATTTGGAAACGTTTCCTAAAAGCATAAAAACGATTGAAGGTCTGAAGTTAGCGACGGAAACAATAACCGTGGGTAACCGTGAAGTCTTCGAAGACAACTGTCCGGTCAATACCAAAACCTCAACACGGAAAGTTCCTTGGTGAAATAATTAGCTAAAATAACTTAGGAAAAAGACCAAGAAACTATTTCATAGGACTAAAAAAAAACAAAGAGTGGAATATTTATAGTGCAGTCCAACTGAATATAATAAAGAAATTAGAAGAGCATCGTAGAGGAAGCTATGCGAGGAAGTTTAGTCTTTACCTCGCAGTGCAAGACTACACGAAATGCTATCGAAAGCTTAACCTAATCGATCGGGCTTCTTAAAAACCTGGTGGTAACTTCACTAATAGCAGAAACATTGGGTGTTACTAGTGTCAACCCATTTTCCAGGGTCATATAAGACTTCTGCTTTAAATTCTTTCAGAACCCTATGAAGGCCTTGTAATGAGGACTGGTGCAGGGTTGTAAAGATAATAAGGCCAAACCCTCAGCCTAAGAACAAGTTATGCATGGAGATATATTCCAGAAAGATTGATGAATTGTCAAAGTTCTTTTTATATCTAAGGCTAGTAGAAAGGACTATGCCTTAAGAAAGTCCTTTATACCTAAGTCTTTCTTATTTTTCTTTAAGTCTATCTTCCTTTATTTTTAAGACATTAGAAAAGGTTTAAGATAGATTCATAAGGGATATAGCTCTAGCTACGAGGCTCACATATTACAAACATCATGCTGACCCCAGAGGCATATCTACGTAAACAGTCCTGATGAGTGTTATTGGCAGGATCAAAAAGCACTGGAGGATAAAAAAGTAGATCTGTGTGCCTTTCCAGATACTGAGGGCGCCTTCGACAGTAACCCCACATCACTGCTGATTGGGGGCATGACATTTAAAATTGTTGATCCCATAACCATCATGTGGGTGAAGTCGATGCTCTCAAACAGAAAGGCAAAAATAGCGCTGTTTCAAACTTCGGTTGAGGTAGCAACGACAAGAGGCTGCCCACAAGGAGATGTTTTCCCGTCCCGTGACCATGGATGCTGTAAAGCTCTAGAAACGTCGGGTACTTAAAAAGTTAAATATACGCGATAAAGTCCGTAAAAAACTAGTATTATTTCAATGTGTAGTGTTCGCGTAAATATAAGAAATCATAACGTGGAACTCTCTCATATGCCATAAGGCAAAAATTGATTTAGTTACGTGCAGTCGTTTGGTCGGGATCAACTGAGGCTTGCGTCCCAGTATAGTCCTATGGCTGTACAGCAGCTCATTGAGGCCAATTCTCACCTACGCCTCCACTATCTGATGCAACAAAGCCATCCAAAAGACGACTGCGGAGATACTAAATAATCTATAAAAGACTGCCTGCTTAACGGCAACTGAAGTTATGCGATAATCGTTTGGAGTGGCTCTAAATGCACTTCTATGCCTAACACCCGTTGATCTTTATCTAGACAAGGAAGCAAAGGCTAGTTCGTATAGGATTAACGCCCAGGGCGGTTTGAACTTGCTCTCCTACAGATTGATATCCATGCTCGATTCAATCAAGGAACACCGTTCTTATGCATCATCTCAACGTGCGATAACATACGTCCATAATACACTTTTAACAAAACGCATATAGTGGAACTACCTTCCACTCCTAGTTCGGAAGGTGATTGGCTGAATTGCCAGGTTATCTGTGGGGTCAGTAGGCTCATATGGTGTACCGATGGGTTAAGAATGGGCCGCGACGTAGGCCTCGGAGTTTATGCTGAACACCCCAAATTCAAACTTAGTGTGAATTTGGGTAAAACCACCTGTATCTTCCAGGTAGAAATGTTTTCCATACTTCAGTGTGTGGAAATCAATCTGCAAAAACATTATACACATAATTTATATAGACTCTAATAGTCAAGCAGCACTGCTAGCGCTCAGGTCAAACTTAGTAAACTCCAAGCTAGTTTAGTTACTGCGTGAACCGTGTGAACGCCCTAGGATGTAACAACAGGTTTGACTTAAGATGGGTTTTGGGTTACACGGGAATGTTAGGCAATGAACTTGCCGATAAACTCGCACCGGAGGGCTCAAAGAGTACACAATTTGGATCTGAGCAATTTTGTGGAATCTCAAGAAGCCTAGCCCGATTGACCCTTGTAACTCTTTATCACAATAAATCATTTAAAATCTGATCTAAAACACCAGGCTTAATACATTCAAAAGCTTTTATCCGGGCCTTTAATATATAGAAGGCCTGTGATTAAATAAAAGTAAATTGCGCATTCTGGCAAGAGCCCGAACTGGACATATTTCCATCCTGGGACTAAGCAACACAAGGGTTCTGTTCTATAACAGAAGGGACGCCCCTGCACATCCTAACTGATTGCCGACCCTTAATGCGCAAATGTAACACTCATCCGTGAAACTACGTACTCTGTCCAGAAGAAGTTAAATTGCTCACATCTAAGAAGCTCCTTCTATTCAATGATGGTATAGGGCTTAGCAGTGAACTATAGCCATAGCAGCGATCACTACCTATCTTTTAGGTCGCAGTGATACTGGCCTCCTAAACTGATGAACTAATCCTAACTGCTCGCCCAAAATGAAAAAATAATATTATGTTAATGATAAGGATTACGTTCCATTAGGTACATTATCTTCTTTGTTATATTCACCTTAAAATGAAATGTAATATTTTCGGTTTTATATTTATGGAACCTTCAAATTATATGCTTTAATTTTACAAGTCATTATTTTTTGAGAAAGTATTAATATCTCTTTTTTTATGTGGATCATGAAAGTAATTGTTATGTATTTTTGTTTGTAGTAAGTATACTTATATTTAGTTAGCTTATTTAAGTATAATTATGAGTATAAATGTGAATAAATATATAAATGGAGAGTAGGTACTATTTAATATGAATGTCTAGATATGTGCTGAAGTGCTGATAACTAAATAAATCAGTATCTAAGTGTTTTACAGTGATGTGTTGACATAAATAATATACGTTCGCGAATGTACATCTGATTTGGTCAAACATAATACATCATATCTTGTACACATAATGTGTTTAAACCCTGTTACGAATGCGGTATTATTATATGTTATTATAGGGGGTTTAGCCAGCCACCCTACCTAAGCCAAGATAGTTATGACATTCGAGTATGTTCTCACAATGGAAGATTGTTTTATTTTTGGTAACTTTTTATTATATTAAAAATATTTTTTATTCTTTTGTCGGTGGGGGGTGTATGCACTAACTTATTCTACCTTAATTCTAATGATGCAAGTGTATAAAAGTAATATAGCCTTGGGGTCTATACTACACAAACAAATAAGAAAAAAAAATATTTTTAAGATATATGAAGCTTGCAAATAGCTTCATGATGCGGAAGAAAAACTTGTGTGTGTAAAATTCCAAGTTTTCTTCCAGTGCTCCTCACAGGCTATGTAGTTGCGCAGTGGGGTGCCAATTTAGGGCCATAACAGCAACATTCAAATTACCGAATAGTCTCCTGTGGTCGCCGCTGTGATCGATATGTGCAGGCATAAAGTATCTTAAACTCATACCTTTGCGTGCGTTCACCCAAATAGTTAAACATGTGTGATCCAAAGGATTCATAATGGCGGAGCTATTTACGACATTACGCTAATAACACGATACGTATACACGGACATGCGGGGAAAATATGTCGTAACAAGAATTTAGGTTGATCAAGATTTATTTGTGTCCATCTGTGTTAAGAAAATTAGACGCGGCTTCTCAATTTCAAGATAAAAATCGACTGCGTTGAGACTTGAAATTAGTCCTCAAATATTCGGGAGACTCACTCTGATGAAATTGTGTTTAAAAAATAAATAGAGACGGAAAACGGAAAGTGAGAGAAGCGATGTCTTAGGGTATTGTACCAGTAAGAGATTTTGCCAGAAACCCTTACTCTCTGTTACCAAGCATTCACACACAGCCAAAATTGATGCTTCTCTCTCAACTCTACATGTGTTCATTCTCACACACTCATTCTCCTAATGATGGCACTAAATATCAAGCTGGAACGCAACAATTGTTATTTGTAAACATGTCTTTGTAACACTGGATACTTACTCGTATGTTAGCCAGTAGTTGAAACCTACCACAGAGAGGTGCTGTACATTTAGCATCCACGTACACGGTACATGTTGGCAGTTAGAATGCAAGTACTATAAATCCAAGAAGTTTTATCAATGGTAACTCTATAACTCCTATGTTAGTTGATTAGGGAGTTACGAGGACTTCCATATATACATATTATATACAGGTAAAACCTTTTCAATTTTTATTCTTAACATACTATAAAACTGAAAAATTTATACTTACGGAGTCAGAAAGTAGTTGGCCGAAGATACAACAGAAAAATAAATTTGTAACAAGAATAAAACAAGCAAAAACATTCTTTAAGTCTTCCAAATTTCCATTCATCTGGGTAAAAAAAATTGTTTAGAATTTGTTAATAAAAACATTACTCCGGTTCTGGGTAACCGGTTCGAAATTCTATCATACAGTGGTAATTTGTTTTCTCAATGTTAAAATACGTACCCGAGCAGATAAGCTCATCAAGGTTACCGTGGCAGAAACAAATACAAGATGTACTGCAAATATGCTGCCAAAGGATTTACTAACTTTTTGCATCATTCTGCGAAAAATGAAAAATATTGATAAAGGAACCAAAATTCAAGTTAAGGGGAAATATAATCTCAAATGGCTTACCAAGATCCTTCGTTATGCCGAAAATATTGCAGCGTTGTGTGTCGCTTACGACCAGAATACACATTACGCAACAGGACGACGTAAAATTAAAATGGGAAATAACCGTAATAAAAATAAGAAGCGACTGGCTTGGCGTTAAGAAACAGGCATAAATATGATAAACCTAATGAAATAAGTGTCTAACGACCTTTCTACTTACAGTATTAGTGATTACAAACATGTCGATACATTGCATATGACGCGCGAGCAAGTGGGGACGAAATTAGAATTTGAGCTGACTTACTCTATCCCCTTAAGAACTAATACTATCAAGGACGAAAGCAGACTAAGTGATTGATTGATTTGTTGGCTAAATCAAAAAATATGACTAAATTAATAAATAAATAAAATAATTACTCCAGTAAAATTATGTGTCGTTGTATAATTATTTTCATCTCCTTTTCTTTGAAGTTTTTTCCAGTGTCAAATAATATTTTGAAATCGCTTTGTAACAAAACGAAAAGAATTGTTAAATTGTTCATTGTTATTATTAAGAACAAAAGTCCCAGGTTTACTAGGCATGCTAAATTTGCAACTGCAATAAAAAAAATCATTTAATTTATTGAGTACATACTAGCTTTTAAAGTAGTGTGTTAAACGTTTTATTGCCAAACACATAATGCTAAAATATAAACTTTTTAATTTGTGTCTGTAAAGTGGTTTCGACTTATGTCGGCTCAACACGTTGGCCGACACAGTGTCGAATGTAGTGGCGAATATATTGGCCGAGAGTTAGTGACGGCGTCCACACGTTGGAAGGTCGTTCAGTTTACTTCGGTTCGGGCTTTTTTTTTGCGCCCGAAGCAATCAAAGGGCTACCCTGTACGTAGGGAGGCGGAAAATGCATTACGCATACCACGATAGCCGGTCTATCGTGGTTATGAGGGACTCACTGTCCTACCGGGGACCCTAAGTGATACCCTCTAAAAACCGCCTTTGGGGACAGGCAACTGGCTGATTAAGCTATATTGTGCCTTATCATGAGCGACCCTCTTTTGGGAAAAGAGGGCGCAGGCGGCTAAGAGCCGCTGAGGGAGTGCCTACGAAGGCAAAATAGTATTAGTTAATATAATAATAATTAATTTAATTAGAATTGGCCTGAGCCGCCAGGAGGCAGTTCAGGTCGTTTGTCAGTTTATTAGGCGGGTCCGAGAGAGAGTTTCTCGGCCTGCGGACTCGATAGCGAGAGGGGGGTGGGGCTGCATAAGTAGCTGCCTCACGAATTAAGTGGTTTGGATGCGACTCTGAGGCTTTGAAGAAGTTCTCAGAGAGTTTTTTGAGGAATTGTTGAATTGTTGGGAGCTCTAGGTCCCGATGAAGGTCGGCATTACGGACGTACCAAGGTGCGTTCGCAGCTCGACGACAGAAAAGGTTTTGAACTATTTGGAGTTCGTTAATAATTTTGGGGTTTGCGTGGGCAAAGACGGGGCCCGCGTAGGACATGACTGGTCGTATACAGTCCTTATAAAGGGTTCGCTTGTTTCGAAGGGACATTTTACTGTGTCTGCCCAACATACTGTTGAGCCTACTCAGGTAAAACCGTGCGTAACGGGTGCCTCGTTTGACGTGGGGCCTAAAAGTGAGCCCTGTGTCTAGAGTGACACCTAAATATTTGGCGGTCGTATGCCAGGGGACAGGGGTCCCTAGCATACGTATTGGAGGGGTGTTTTTAAGACGGCGTCGTTTATAATCGAAGTGAACGGCGGAGCTCTTCTCCGGGTTCACATCGATGCGCCATTTTTTGAACCAAGCTCATAGGTCATCAACTGACTTTTGGATCTTGTTCCGAATGAAGAGTAGTGAGACACCTTTGCAGTAGATGGCAGTGTCGTCTGCGAAGAGGGAGAGTTGAACACCTTTCGACGGGATGGGAATGTCGTTGGTGAACAGGATGTACAGCAGAGGAGCAAGTACTGAGCCCTGAGGTACACCAGGCTTGATAGTTCGCTGTGAAGATAGCGTGCCTTCGTGTCCAAAACGAAAGGTACGATGTTTCAAATAGGAGGCCACGAGACGAACTAGACGATCGGGGAGACCTATTTTGTAGAGCTTGTAGATGAGGCCTGTGTGCCAGACTCTATCGAAAGCTTTGGCTATATCGAAGAAGACCGCGATGGTTTTATGACGTCGAGGATAGAAACCGCTGAGGATATATTCCACAATGCGGTGAACTTGTTGGGGACATGAGTGTTTGGCTCGGAAACCGAATTGGTGGGGAATGATGAGAGGGTCACCGTCTGTGGGAAACAGATAGCGCCTCATCCGTGTTTGGATGACTCTTTCGAAGAGCTTGCCCATTGCCTTGAGGAGGCTAATGGGGCGATGGCTGGAGGGGAGGTTGAGAGGCTTGCCTGGCTTGGGAATTCCAATCACAGTTGCCTCTTTCCACGTAGTGGGAAAGTAACTAAGGTAGACGCAGGCGTTGAAGATAATAGATAAAAAGGTTAACACCTGCTCAGGAAAGTGTTTCAGGGCTTGGTTGGAGATGCCATCCGCGCCCGGAGCCTTTTTAGGCTTAAGTCCTTTGATGAGGGATGAAATCTCATCATTGGACACAGAGATAGGTTCGGAGGTCGTGGGGGTCGGTTCGGGCCAATGTGCGGACGAATTTATAAGCATCGTGGCGCAGTGGCTCAGCAATGAGTGGCTGCGCCGAGCGCCGCGGGTTTGATCCCGCACGGAACAATTATTTGTAGGATATACAAATAATTGTTTCGGGTCTGGATGTGTGTCCTTGTGCAATTTATGTTTGTAAGCTGTATCCGCGATACAGGAGAAAACCCAAATGTGGGGGTAACCTTTTATATAAAATAATTATAAAAGAATAGTGGATATTAATGGGGCTGTAAATAGATGTACGATATACGATTAGCTTTATTTATTCTTTACATGCATCATAAACTGAAATAAATACCATTAATAAGAACTTAGCTTATTTTAAATTTAAAGAAGTTATAATCGATTAGTCTATGTTTTAAAATTGGGTTTTAAATTTTAAAGTTTAGCAAAACATGTCCTTGCTTTTCTATCAGACATTTGGTATTATATACATATAAAAAAAACACTTTATAATTTATTTGGTAATTCAATTATTTTTTGAGAAGTACAAAAACAATAGCAATAAATAAAATTAACACTGACTTAAAATTAGGTACTAATTATAACTTAGAACATAAATGAAAAACTCATGACGAGCAAACTCGTGGCTCAGGACCATGCTTTGCGGCATTCTGTGGAGAAGGATGTTCAGTAGTGGACTTGTGAACAGCTGTAATGATGATGATGATTCGAAAACTTGCACGATTAAATTATAAGAAATCGACGTGTTTTTTTATAGGATAGGGTGACAAACGAGCACACAGTTCACCTGATGGTAGTTGGTTACTGGGGCCCACAGACGTCTACATCTATCCTCGATTACGAATCAAAATGCAGATGCACTGTCATCCGTGAGGACTAAGATGAAATGCCTCGTTTCCTTTAAAAAGGGTCTCTGGGTTTCTACACTCACTATACGAAACACAGCATCATTAAGCTACTATTTTACGCCGATATTCTTTGAGAGCGTGGTCCTTCCCCGGTTGAGCCGACCCATTCGTGCTACAACTATACTTCTAAAATAACTGCATGGTTCTACCACGTATAAACGACGTGCTTCATTTTTTTTTCATTTTAAAATTGTTCTCGTAATAATCTAATTGTAAATAAAAGTTCTTTATTTTTTTTTGATAAATAGCTTATCGATTAGAACAAAAATGTTTAAAAATAATTAAATCGCGCTAATTAAAGTAGTAGGAATGTTTAAAGTTGAAATTGGCACTAAAAGGCTTGTAATTGGGGCATCCACCCTACAAAGCTTGAATATAAAATTTAAATCAAATGCGTGTAATTACTCTGGGAGCTTGTAGCAAACTAAACGCGCGGCCAACGTGTGGACGCGGCGACCAAACTCTGCCAACAATCCTTTGATCTTTTGTAAAAAAACCGACGCCACACGGATCTCGCACCAACTTGTGGGCGATCGTTCCAATACATACCAATGAAGTCCAAACACCCCCTCTACACGTTGGCCAATGCTATTGGCCACTACATTCGCCACTGTGTTGGCCAAGGTGTAGAGGCGCCGTTACAAACAGTTCACGCTGTTGTTTATTATTTAATCACTAACTTTTACCCACAACTTCATCCGCGTAGAACTTGTAACTGCTAAGGAATAGCGTATCAAACATTATAACCCCGACTTCAGAAGATATATAAAGGTTTGTGGAAATTATCATCATCATATATATTTTCAACTTTCAAAATCTATACATTTACTCAAATTTATGTGTTTGTTATGTGAATTAAATATTTATTCTAGTGATCTACGCCGACTTCACTTGGGTGATTTCTGTATCTTGACAGCAGCGCCGGCTAACGGTTCCAATTATGAATATTCAAACCATTCTACAATCTTAATAGCAATATATTGTCTAAGTGGTTACATTAAAAATTCTTCTTTATACAATTAGCGGGGGAATTTTAACTTCAAATTTAATTGAGGTCATGCTTTAGGTATAAAGTCTATTTTGAATGCCTCGTTGGTCTAGCGATTGTAGTAGTGCGACTGCAGATCATGAGGTCCTGGGTTCGAATCCCGGGTCGGGCCAAAAAATCAATTATTGAGTTTTTCTATCAAATAAATTCTCAATTGCTGTCCGGAGTCAGGAAGTTGGCGGTGTCTCACCCCCGTGCCTCGGAAAGCACGAAAAGCCGTTGGTCCTGCGCCTAATCTGTCTCCGCTCGTGTCGGTTTACCATCCCATCGGATTATAGAGAGTGCACCTGTGCTTGCGCATACACTTGGTCCCTATAATCCCATCCTGCGCCGTTGGCTAGCCTCCGTTGAGGCAGGCCGCCGTGGCCGAAATTCGGTCTGGAGGACATTATTATTATTATTATAAAGTCTTTTTAAAACAGTCCTCTTACGAATGATATGTAGTAAATTTTGTCACTCTTTTTTTATCTGAAGAATGAGCAATGGTCTGTTAAAACATTTAAATTTGGTAAACACTTCCACAAAAAGTTGTACGAGGAAGAAAGCTCCTAGTAAAACGCACAGTGATGGACAGCCAAGCATTCAGATGGTTAGGATGGTCTATCTACATTAAAGAAACTAATCTCCTATTAATTTCCTAGGTGCTGAATAAAACACGTCATTGCCTTGATCGTATTTTGCTTCCTATGAGGCGTTACGGGTCGGGCGATGTCGCAATGGTACAAAAAAACCGCTCGCTAAGCAATCTGCCGACGCAGTTTCATAATATAATAAGTATAGCACGGCGATTTTTGTACTGCAATGCGGCCCGACCAACCCTACCTTGTGTACGCTTAGCATAAAACAAGAATTGTTGGGGGAGACACAGCATTACATGAATAGAGAAAAAGAATATAGCCGAATTGAGGACCTCTCCTTTTGATGTTGAAGCAATATGAAAACAATTTCGTTTATTCAATTCGTGGTTAACTGAACAAATAAGTGTTATTGTCACAACAATCACAATAAAATCCCGTCTTTCTATACTTCTTCGTGTATTTAGTTAATTTAATCCACTACCTTATTACAAACCTTTACAAGAATGCGCTAAATGGTGCATTTCTTAAAGGACTCGCTAGTATACTCACTGCTATACTGTTTTCGTCCTCCTCGGAATATATTTTTACTTCATAATAAATGATTTGGTGTATTACAACGTACCTGCTATGAAGTCAAACAAGTACACAATTACGTACAGAAAATAATTGCTCTCGTAGTCAAAAGGCAGCACAAGCTTAAAGGCTGTACTAAAATGTGCATCCCTCGTAAAAAGAAAAATTACCACAGTAGTATAAACCAATGGGCTCAAAAGATAAAGCAATATGAAAATTATAAGCATTGTAGTGTAACCTGCAACAAAATACATGTATTTAATTTTTTAGTAATTTTTGAAAGGCGGAATGAAACTTATTCTGCGTCTACGGTACATGTGCAATAAAGAAAATTATGTATGTAAGTTGCCGTTAGGGCAGATTATATAATGTGAACATACACCTGTGATTTTTTCATATAATTTTTAAATCCATCTAGGGCTTGATCACCACTTACCATCATGTGGTATATAGTCAAGTATTGGCTTAGAATAAGTAAAAATAAAAAAAAACAATACCCGTAAAACAATTCAATAAAAACGTTTTAATCAGGTTCATGGCTGTATGAGATAAGATCCTTTTGCTTCCTCGGCATAAAAAATGTCACATAAAATTGTGTTAACAAATTACTAAGCATCATTTCCACACAATTTGCCGTATTTCGACCTTATGCAATTCTGAAACACAAAACTAATTTTATTAAAATTTTACGATAAATTTCACTAAAATTAGTTTTGTGGTCTACGTTTAGCTCCCGTTATTATCCGAAGAGAAGTTCGTCTGAAATTTCACGTACATACCACCATGTAATTTTCCGATAGACCAAATCCTTGCCAAACCTTCAGTACTTTATTGCTGTAGGTCTTTAAGGGTGTGAGTTTGTTCTTACAACATTACTGGAGGTGTCTACTTGTGAAAAGTCTTAAGAGGCTTAACTAGGCTAGGCTTGCCTAACTAGGCAGGTCGAGTGACATTAAGATTAACTTCATAAAATATTAGAAATAAACATTTAACTTACAATAACTAAATAAGAACATAGGTTTCAGGTGAGCTTTTTTGATTAAAATTGATTCTGGTCCTAAGGTATCATCACTGCGCCATGCTTTCTCTACTTCTAGTATGCAATTCTTTATACGTTTCTTGTGAACGCAGAATATTACATATAAAACGCAACCTAAAAAGCAAGGTAAAAAAGTAATAAACTATTTTAGTATATAGAATTCTTAATATTTCCTTTTTAAATTTTTTTCCTTCGTATGATAAGTAATCATTATCAGATCTTTTATATAATGAGAGTTACAAACGAGGATATAGCTCGATATGATGGTTAGTGGGTGATGTGGCAAAAATTTGGCTCTAAAATAGCCGCAGCATGGCTCTATCACGTGTAAAACTTGACATTATAAACATTACAAAAAGTCAAAGCTCTCTGCAGTGCGATAGATACACAGAGTTCAATGCGTTGTCCAATGCGAATGACTATAACTTAACGTTGCTTGTGGCAATAACAACGTGATTATTTTTATAGGTAGACAAAACGCCTTGTATTTTAAATCCTTTTTCACGTCCCAGGCTTAGATATTTTAGATCTGCCAGTATTTAATTTTATTCATCTACGATATCACGCCAAAGTTTTGACATTATCTTAAGTCCACTTTTACGATGCAAATGATAATGTATGAAAAATATATATTATTTTTAGTTTTAGTAAAGAAAAGTAGTAGGAATACCAGCGTGAAATAGTAGCTTAATGCTGCTGTATTTCGTATGGTGAGTGTAGAGAACCGGAGACCCTTTTTACTGGAAACGAGGCATTCCATCCTGGTCCTCACGGGTGACAACGCATCTGCATTTTGATTTGTAATAGAGGATAGATGTAGATGTCTATGGGCCGCAGCAACCACTTACGATCAGGTGACTGTGTGCTCGCTTGTCACCCTATCCTATAAAAAAAAAGTTAAAATATTGCATACCTTCAGCGGAACCAAAACAAAACGATAGATCTACACACAGATCTATTAAATTAATACCTCGATCAATCGCAGTTACTACATACGCGTAATGAGAAATCGTACATAAAATTAAAATAAATGCTTGCAAAATATACGAATATTTCATAAAACTCCATTTTTCTTGATCTAATAAATCTATCCCGGTATATTTAAAATATTTCAAAACGATTTTATATTGTCTAAAAAATTCAGGATTGATGATACTCTGATCCTTCATTGCTGAGAGGTATTACTGCCTGAGAACAACAATACATCGAGCTTAGGGTGCTCGCGCTTTTAAAGCATGTTAATGGAACGAACCATAGAGCTTAGAAGTACATAAGCGTTCCATTCACATTTTAAGGATTTATTGAATTATTCAAAAAATAAATAAACGCGATACATAATGCGTTTACTGCCCTTCACAAGTCGACTGTTAAACATAGGCGGAGGTTGAAAATAAAATTAAATATTTATTTATAACTAAAGGTTCACTAAACTACATACCGTGATATATTTAAGACTTAAACAGACTTTGTAGCCAAAATATCGTATCTTTAAAATATTTTTCATTGAAGAAGGTGTGGTAGCTCACAGCCTTTGCCACAATGTCTCAGCACGAGAGCTATCTGGGTTCGATTACTACTGATATTGAAAATTTACCATTGTAGTTTTAAGTATTTATTTACAACAGAAACATGTTGTGAAGACAGCAACAGCTGGTTTGAGAAATAAAATATTTTAAGATCGTGAGAAGTATGCCAACACGCACTCGAGTAGGGAGGTAGAATAACAGCTCTAGAACTCTCTCCGAAAATAAAGGAGACCTGAGCACAGTAGTGCAACATATTTATGCTGATATTTTTTTAACACTTCTTACAATTAATTTTCACATTCCGATTTAAAGTTTAAAACATTATATAAGGCCAAAATAAGCTAACCAATTGAATTTTGTGTAACATGTTAGTTTATTACTTTAATGCAAAAAATAACTTTCCTCCACACTAGGAGTATCGGCTGTTAACTTTCTCCCGGGCAATTTACACATCCAGACTCGGAACAACTATTAAATTTTTCATTCAATGCAGGATTGAAGGCCGAGGCCTTTAGCTCCTCAACTCTTTGTTAAGCCATTCTGCCATAATCGTCAAATGTTTCTGCCTTATCTTACTTCGTTCTTTATTACTACTATAAATGAGAGAGTAAGTTCCTTTCACAAACACGTTTGAACGGATGGACGGATTCTAATTAAAATTTGAGAAGAAAAGAATGTATGATATTCCTAAAGTTCAATTTACGCACACCGAAGCATGCCGGTAACAGCTAGTATTGAAATATACATTTTCCATTTTACATAAGCGTATTAATATCGCAGACTGTGTGTGACTCCAAATTTGCCTAGTAATATTTTTTCTTCTTTAAATAAAATCTAATTATAAGTTATAACATCAAACGCTACCATATATCCATTTCTACATAAATCATAAAGTACTTCTGCGTGATAGGGCCATTTTTATAGTAGAGAATTTTTACCTTAATCGTTTCACTCCGAAGGCGGATTGCCGATCACAACACCAGACGTCTCGCACCTTTGTAAAGTCTGTCACAGGTCTGTAATTTTACCTATGGCGTACATGGAATGGTTACACCGCCATCTGCAGGACAAATGGTCTTATCGATTTTTAGAGTCATCACTTATAAAATCTACGAGATGAAATTGAGTGATAAGTTCTCAAACGTCACTCCCACGTGTTCACGTATATATGTATATTGTAATAATTTAAAAAAACTTAAATTATTTTCCACTTACTGTCCCCTTTACCTCCTTTCATCCATCCATCAAAGCTTTTCACAAGTCCACTGTTCAGAAGATCTTCCACAAAAAATGCCATGAAACATGGTCCTGAGTCATCTCTATCCCTCGAATTCCCCAGGTCGTTACTCCAACTACTGGGGGTCTTATCTAAACTTTTTATTATTCATATTTAATAATTAGTAAAAAAAATTATAAAACACAAAATCTTCTTTAGTGAATTATATAGAAACGCTACAAAAGCCTATGTAAAACATATATTACTTTCAACATTACGGGTTGATTATAGAGTAAGGTACTCATTTGCGAACATACACAACACAATATAGTGTTTGCATAATGACGACTTACTTTCAAATGCTGTATAATTTCATTATACTAACTGTTATGACTTTTACACAATAAAAAACAAATTTATATAACTTAATTTTTTTTGTTAGTACACTGTTACATTTAAAAAAATAAAGAAATCAAATATGTAGAGTTGTGGTAAGTTAGGACAAAGTAAAAAGGAATGGCAGGCTTGTATGGGAGTTTCGTATCGCTAATAAAATTTCGTGTTTTTGGGGTATTTTTGGTTTTAATTGGTAGTTAGTAGTCTAGACAAACCCCTTTTAAATTTTAGACTTTTAAAACTGGGGACATAAAAGTTACAACCATTTTTAATTTTAAGGTTATCTACATAGACCATAGACTAATATATAATACTGAAGAATTATGTACTAGTATTCCAATTTTTTTTATTTAACTGGCTTTACAGCTCCGGATTATAGCTATTCTGAACCTATCATTTCTTTTATAATCTTCGTTTTTTATATTTTTCTTCACAATATGCTGATGCGTCACGTTGCGAAGTTTTCTGGAGATTTTAACGAAATCTAAACCCAGCGGACAGTTGATGACGACAGCCACTCAAGTTCATAAGGCGCCCAAGCGATCAAAATAACTTGAAGTTTATATCAACATAAACAACAAACAAAACAGGGGGTTTCGTCGTTTTTCTAATAGTTCACACACGCAGACACTTAATTCACAAAATTGCATCACTTTTACAAATCAAAATCTAATTCAAACCATTATTGAAGCAACGAAACAGGAGCGACAATCCGCCGACGGCCAAATTACCGCCAAAACCTGTCCTAGTATTCCTAGGTAGATCGTTACTAGGCAAATAAACGTTGCTTTTATGATAAACTAAATATTCTATATTGCTTTTCACTACTCTGTAGTGAGTGTTTTACTAACCATTATTTTTTTATAGAATAAAGGCGACAATCGAACAGACAGTTCACCTGATGGTAAGTGGATGCTGTGGCCCATAGACATCTACCTACATTTATCCTAGATTAAGAATCGAAATTCAGATGCGTTGCGATGCGAAAACTAGGATCGAATGCCTCGTTTCCAGTAAAAAGGGGTCTCCGGATCTCTACACACATCATACGAAACACGGCAATATTAACCTGTAATACGGGTATCTTACCCACCATAGTCACCAGCGATCCACGGGCAAAGTCGTTTTGTACTACTTATATGCTGCTTATAACTCTAAATGTAACTTTTTTTGTGGTGAGAAATAAATGTTATTTATTATTATTTTTATTTTATTATTATTATTATTATTTTACACCGGTATTCTGTGAGAGCGTGGTTCTTCCCCGGTCGAGCAGACTGGTTCGTGCTACAACTATATTATAGCCGCAGCGTGGTCCAACCATTAAGTAAGTAGATTGAGATAAGGATCGGATCATATATGATCTACTCAGTGAGGTGCATTAGGTCATACCTGCAGATACCATATTCAGCAGCGGAATGCAACAATTTGATAATGATGAAGATCTGATGAAGTTTTGAGTGTATTGCATGTATCTCTAGTATAAAAGTTACAGCCTATATACGTCCCACTGCTGGGCACAACTTTCCCCTCATTTCTGAGAGGGTTTTACACTAAACACCACCCGAAACTGGCTTTGACCTGGTAAGGTCTTTCAGCCGTATTGGAAGCGACCCCCCATGCGAAAATGGGGCGCACGCAGCAAGTAGCCGCTGAGAACGCGCCTAACTAAGGCAGATTACTAATAGGGAGATGACTAAATTATAGGGACTACAAAGGTTTGTGATGTTTGGCAAGAGCAAGGAGATGGTCCTGAGATAAAGAGGAACATGAGCGTTTCCGAATCGATGACCCTTCACTCCGAAGGACCATTAGTTAAGGTGATACCTCGAAAATTTTGTGGTTTTTCTATTTAACATATTTTTTTAAGTTTTATAGATTACAAACTAAAATTTTGGTATATGATTTTTGACTATATGACCTTGGTTTGCATAAAAGAAAACACGATATCGTGTAATTTTCTCGATAGAAAAAAATTGCAAATTAGGCTCTAATTATTTACAGTACCCGGTTGACCGAGCTTTGCTCGGTATTTTTCGCTCGATTTTTTTTAATTCGTGTGTTTTGGATATTACATTAAGATACAAATTACATACTGATGAAATATAAATAATATTTTTTGATCTTAGCGACATAACAGAAAAAACGGAACTGGTTATTTGAATAAAAAATCATGAGTGCAATTATTTTAATTTAAATTTTCGTGTTTTTAAATAATACTAAAAAAAGGGCTCGAAAAAATAGATTTTCTCAAAAACGAAAGGAACTTGAAAAAAAAATTTAAAAAAGTCGGTCGGTCGGTTTGGGCTCGTACCGGGGTTTTACGATTCTGTGACCGCCCATTGTACAAATTAAGCTATTTATAATCATTAACAATCTGTCAAAATTTACCTTCTTATTCTAACTATATTGTAGCAGTTTTTCATTGCCTACAAATACGGACAAAAAGACATTTTCTAAAAATAAATCCCAGCTATATATATATATATATATAGCTGGGATTTATTTTATGGGATATATATATATATATATATATATATATATATATATATATATATATATATATATATATATTCTCTAATATAATATAATATAATATAATATAGAATTGCTCGTTTAATAGTATAGGATTTCTTGATGACACCACAATATTTTTACGAATAATTTGGAGTGCGGATTCAGATAGTCAACAGCGCGAACGTGTCGCTGGGCGCTTTCAATTGCTAGTTTTATGCGTAGAAAAATAATCCATAAGTTAACAGTAATTATTGCTAGTTTGGTGTGCAGCGTGATAAATATCTAATTAATTTAAAGGTGTAATTTCGACGTTCACGTCGCTAAGAAACGCCCCATTTTACTTCGGCTAAAATAGACGGACAACGCAAGCAAAATAATTCATCATTTTTCAATAATTCGGTTTTGAGCGACGGCGGGTGGAACGAGATTGCATACGTGAGTAATTATTGCACCTTTGCTTCTGAATAGTATCAACTTTTTACAACTGACTCACAAAGTAGAATATCACAAACTTTGTCAATATGGTAAATTGCGCGGCTTGTAATAAAATTTTAAGAGGAAATCAACTAATGAAATGCAGTAAGTGCGATTACCAATACCACCCCTTGTGTGTAAACATATCCGAGTATCGTAAGACTACAGAGATTACAAGATCAACATGGGTATGCTCACAGTGCCGCTGTACGACGCCGAAAACCGATAACACAAACAAACCCATACGCTCACCTAACTGCAACGAAGATATCGACAGATGCAGTTCAGCTGTGGTTGAATCGCCCTCTCTAACAGAAAACTCATGTCAATCATCCTTGCTGGCTTCGGAAATAAAATTACTTCGTGACGACGTTGGAGAATTAAAAGCCCACCTCAAGCCATTGACCGATCACCTGTTGCAGTGCAATATACGACTCGATGACTATGAGATCAAGTTATCGCGTGCTGAGGAAAAAATCCGCGCACTTGAGAAAAATAAATCGGAGGTCCGTAGTTTGAATTTCACCATTGCCTAGCTCAACCAGGAAATTAACACTCAGGCACAAATTCACCTAAAGAACGAAGTCGAAATCACGGGCATAACAGAAACCTCCAACGAAAATCCGGTGCACATTATTTTAACAACTGCTGCAAAAATTAGGATCAACCTCGACGCCAACGACTTAGATTACGTAACGCGAGTGGGCTCCCGTCAAAAAGTCAGCGACACAATAAACAGTGCTAATAAGTCCCCAGTTAGATTTTTACGTCGGAATAAGCGGGATCAGTTCTTACTCGCAGGAAAGTCTAGACGCAACCTTAATAGTAAGGATCTAGACTTACCTAGCAGTGCAAGAAATATTTACTTCAATGAGCGGCTGACCAAAGAAAATCGGCAGTTATTTCGAATTTCAAGACAGAGAGCCAAAGAATGTGGCTTCAGATTTTGCTGGATTAAAAATGGAGCTATCAGTATTCGTAAACAGGAGGGAAGCCCTTCAATTACCATCCGGAACTCCTCCGACTTATTGCGTCACTGCCCGCCTGTTTTCACTACACCGGCTGTTACGCATAATTTATGTTTTATATTAAATCTAGTTTTAAGCTACCAGTGCATTCTTATATTTGAATTCTTCTCAAATTATTCACGAAAAGATAGTTCTGGGTTAATCTTATACACACACAAACTTAACACACAACTAACTATACTATACATAACATACACTTGCACAGAAACACACAACAATAAAGATTTAAAGCTATTTTACCCAATTAATAACATTTCCACTCTTGCAGCTGTAGGTATCTTCAAAAAATCGAACAATATTATCTTCTATCTTAATATTCATGTTAACAAGACATGGATTTACTTAGTATTACTAATGATATAGACGAATCACTGGCTATAGACTGTCGTAGTGTGGACTCCTTGGAAAAATGCAAGAGTATTCTTAATAATAATAAGAAAAGTTCTGACATTCAATATACGAAGTTATCAACGTAATTTTGACGATTTCGAACTAGCTCTTAAACGCTTAGACCTGGATATCGATATTATTGTATTGACGGAATGTTGGCTATATGACGGTATCATTATTGAACCACTGGAGGGTTACAAAACCTATCAATCCTTATCACAAATCAACAAAAGCGGTGGGATCGTCGTATACGTCAAACACTCATGGAATAGTGAAATTGCATCTCAAACACAAAAATTTTATGATGCTGATAGTCTCCTCATAAATATAAATAACGACATCACAGTCAAGCCATTGACCGACCACCTGTTGCAGTGCAATATACGACTCGATGACTATGAGATCAAGTTATCGCGTGCTGAGGAAAAAATCCGCGCACTTGAGAAAAATAAATCGGAGGTCCGTAGTTTGAATTCCACCATTGCCTAGCTCAACCAGGAAAATAAAAGCTAGAAAAATAATAAAAAATAAGGGGAGCGGTAGGGATTTACCGCTCCCCTTCCTTTTCAAATACAGATCGATTTATTTCCTCTTTAGATATTGTACTCTCTGACATACAATGCAAATGAACTCTCGTAATTGCAGGCGATATTAACATTAACATAAACGATCCAATTAATGCATAAGGGGGCAACTATTTATGCTTGATGGCATCTCATGGTCTATATCCAGTGATATCAAAGCCGACTAGAGGAGTCTCATGCCTTGACCACATCTTCATAAAATCTGAGACAATATCCTCTGGTCTCGTCTGCAAATCATCTATTACAGATCATGACTTAGCCCTGGCTGAAATTCCTTTGCAAATCTACCAGCATAAAAGTAAAAAACGCACGATACGGAAAACAGACTGGGAGTCGGTCGCCTTATATATTAACAGTCTGAACTGGAACGAAATAATAAGCGATAATGATGTTAACACCGCCTCACACAAATTTAACGATGTTATGACATACGCCATCAATAATTACACGAAGGAAGTTAAAGTAGATCGTAGAAAGAACAACATAAAGAGCTGGATCACTCCTGGATTAATAAGATGCATGAAACACAGGGATAAGCTGCACCTTGAGTGTAGAGCTGATCCGAATAACCAACGTAAATTACTGATCTACACGCAGTATAGAAACTTTTTTCACACTCTACCACGGAACATTAAAGCTGAATATAACAGAAAGGAAATTACGAAAAACAAAGACAATGCGCGTAACCTTTGGAATAAAATTAAAAGTCTATGCTATAATTCTACGTCGAAGTGCCACTCCATGAGACTCATTAAGGATCTGAACAACCCAACTTCATCCTTAGACCAATGTAATCACCATTTCGCAACCGTAGGGGAGGTCTTCGCTAAAAAAATCTTAAAAAACCTAGGCATTACTCAAGACCTACTAATCAAGAATCACAGATGTTCAAAATCTAATCCAAACTCTTTCTATCTGCACCCTACTGATGAACAAGAAGTGAGCCGAATTATTTATAACCTAAAAACCAACAGTTCTCCAGGATTAGACCATGTCACTGTTACACTGCTTAAAAAGACCTGCAATAATATTATTATTCCCCTCGTTCACATATTTAATTTAAGCCTAGAGACGGGAGTTTTTCCAGAATCCTGGAAAACTGCAGTAGTGTCACCTATTTTCAAAAATGGTTCTCCGACCTTGCCGGGAAATTACAGACCAATCTCTTTACTTAGTATAATATCGAAAATTCTAGAGAAGATAGTGAATAAGCAACTTGTCCGTTTTCTACATAAAAATCGGATAATCACTGATAAGCAATATGGGTTTCGTCAGGGAAAATCGACCGAGGATGCTGTAGCAGCATTAGCTGATCAGATATCACAACACGTGGAGAATGGTCAATGTTGCATAGGTGTTTTTCTCGACCTGTCGCGAGCTTTTGACACAGTCTCTGTTGGCCTCCTCTTGAAAAAGCTAGAAGCCGCTGGAGTAAGGGGAAATACACTTCAATGATTTGAAACTTACCTAAAAATGAGAAAACAATGTGTAAAAGTAGGAAATTACACTAGTAGGCAACTGGATGTTCATTTTGGCGTTCCACAAGGCAGTATCCTTGCACCCACTCTCTCCATCCTGTACATGAATGATATCCTGGAACAAAACTTGTCTAATTCAAATGTAATCGTTTACGCAGATGATACAACCATATTATTTCACGATACGACATGGAGTCGAGTATACAGTACCGCGGAACAAGGCCTATCTCGTATCGCCATGTCCTTCAACTTAAATCTTCTTACACTAAATAAGGAAAAGACTACATACATATGCTTTTATAAATCGAGACGAACAGGTCCTCCGACCGCTACGCCCTTGAAAATTCATTACTGCAAAAATGATTATACCAATCTGCATGGCTGCAACTGTGAACCGATAGCACGCTCTAGAACAACCAAATATCTTGGAATTATCATAGATAAAAACCTAACTTTTGATGCTCAAATCTCTAATGTATCCCGTGTGCGAAAGTTCAATTACATCATGAAAAAATTGCGAGTTTGCACTCCCGTAGCTATAATACTTCAGGTATACTTTGCACTCTGCCAATCTATACTGCAGTATTGCATTTGTGTTTGGGGCCGCGCTGGGAGAACTGCATTTATGACATTGGAAAGGGCTCAACGTGCACTAATTAAAGTAATTCTAAGTAAGCCATTCACATACTCCACTGACTCTCTATATAAAGAATTTAAAGTACTACGGGTGCGACAGCTGTTTATTTACAATGTCACACTCAAAGTGCACAAAACCGTAAGAGGTCGCCCGGACTACAATGAATTAAGAAGCAAACGCACTTTTAGAATTCCCGTTCCAATCGTAAAGTCAAATCTGGCCAAACGTTGCCCCACCTTCTCACATCCTTTCATCTACAACAAAATATTAAAAATAATTGACCTTAAAGACCAGCTACTTTCCTCATGTAAAACCCTATTAAAGAACATGCTGTACACTCTTACATATAATGATACTGAAGAGCTAATTAAATAGCACATAATACACACACACGCGCGCACGCACGCGCACGCACGCGCACGCGCACACGCGCACATGCGCACACGCGCACACGCGCACACGCACGCACGCACGCACGCACGCTCGCAATTAACATTATCTCGATGTAAATGAGGCCCAGTGACAAATCGTTTTGTATCGCATGCCAGGGTCCTAAGATACAAGCTGCGCTTAGTTTAGGACCCGCAGCTACCTGTGTTCTTTATAATGTTACTTATTGTTAAAATAAATAAATAAATAAAATTTCATGAAATTATTTTAAGGCATAGTAAAGAATCATATCTAAGTTTTCATAAATCAGTTTTTAATACATAACGAAGTTTTCTTAAAATAAATAAAAATGTTATTCGGCGCTTACTTAGTTTTTTTCCGAGCGCTTGCTCGGTATGGCTATCTCATAATTTGCGTACTATGAAGTCATTGCATCACTTTCATTTTGACACTCCCGCAGTCATCCGTTAGCTACACCGACAAAGGAATAAGCCACGCCCCCAAAACTTCGATTCATTTTCAAGGTATCCTCTTAACGCTGGCTGTCACTGTAGCAATCCGGCGAGTCTTCCAAATCCTAACTCGTCGATCTATTTCCTTGCATAAGCCACACTACGTCGGCTTTGAAACAACGCAGTGGGCGTATCCTTCGATAACGCCTACTTCAGAAGCATACACGTCTAATCTTAAAAGGTGGTTGATGCCTGAGATTACGGGCCCACGTTTGGTCCCGGCTTAGACATCAAATATGTGGACTGTATATTAACTTCACTTTCCCCAACTTTTAGGATCGACAATAGGAATAAAACAGTAATTTTCTTGGAATTCATGAGAAATGTGATAACCTGGGAAGTTTTCTAATCTTACCGTTATCGATTAGCCTTTATATATAAATATTGATTTAAATGCTGATTTTATGCTTGCGACGTTAATAATTTCCCTACGTATGCAACTACCATTATAAGGGCAGCGTCGCAGGTACCAGGACTATTAAGCAAGATGTTGGCCTTCTCAGAATGCCTGTCTGTCTTTATAAAGACGTCTACATTCCTAGTGTGACCATCTTCTCCTGGTAACATCCTATGCACTTTACCTCGTGGCCATGTATTACGTGGTAGCGAATGATCTACGATCAAACCAACGTTGCCCACCTTAGGCTTCATGAACTTGTTACTGTCGCCTGTCCGAAGTATCAACGTAGGCATATACATGTATATATATTCCTTTAGCAATCTTGACCGAAAATGGTCTGCTAATCTCCGAGATGCCTTCCATTCGGCTGACCGATTAAATGTTTATCCATAAATAAACCATGTGAACTATCTTCACAAGAATGTCCTAAAAGAAAACGATTAGGCGTCAGGCCCTCCTTGGGACTATCCATATTAACCGAAACTAATGGTCTTGAATTGATTGTGTGCTCTGCTTCTGAAAGCAGCGTGTGCAAAGTCTCCTTTTTAGGACTCTTCTCATGCATCAACAATGAATGGAGCTCAGGCGTCTTCTTCCGAAACACCAGAAGCAATATGGTACTCGGGCGTCTTCCTCTTGACACGAAATTCAAGACGGATATCTTTTCATAACCGCTTCTTATAGTTGGAAATGACCCTTGTTGAGCAATCTTCTTAAACGCTGGTTTTCAATCACTGGATTTCAATCGTGGTCTTCAATCCCGGCTGCAAAGGACCATAACGATTAAAGAGGATCGTGTGTTGTTTCCTTAATTCGGTTGTGAAGGACCATCAAAAAGTTCGTTTGTTGATCCTGAATCAATAGCCCTTCGCGCTGGCTGTCACAGTAGCAATCCGGCAAGTCTTCCACTTCCTTACTCGTCGATCTAAGTCACACTACGTTGGGTTCGAGACAACGCAGTGGACGCACCCTTCGATAACGCCTACTTCAAAAACACACACGCCTCTTCTTAAAAGGTGGTTGATGCCTGAGATTACGGGTCCACGCTAGGTCCCGGTCTAGACATCAATATGTGGACTATATATCTTCTTCACCTTCCCTAACTTTAGGATGAACACTGGGAATTAAACAGCGATTTTCTTGAAAATTCTTGAGAAATGTGATAACCGGGGAACTTTTTGAATCTTGATTTTGATACCGGAGATTTTTTCGAACTTAGCCTTGGAGATGTCAAATCGAACGAATTGCGAATGACTCACCATGGGGGTATGCTTTTCTAGTTGTACCGTAAAGTAGGCTATGTGCAAAAGGCCTCCTATCTCGCGTGCATTTTTCGTTATCACAATTCTCTTTCTGTTGAAATAACTTTACTATCAACACATACAAAATTATGCTCATAGAGAAAGAACACATAAGATTACATAACAAAAACAACCATACATATACATTTTACATGACGTTAATAAAATACAAAGCATTATTACGTAATTTACAATTTATCGTACGTGTCGTTCACCTTAAAATCTTAAATATTAATCTTTATTACAACTTATGTTGACAAATATTGTTCAATTTACACAGGTCTTATCATAATTAATACTGATCTTCAACAAATAGACAGCTGAGATAGAAAACAAAGCTTTAATCGCATTTTTAAACAAAGTTTTAAGCAATTTCTATCTACAAAATATGATGAGACTATCGCGCTCTCACTATAGCAATAGCTATTCTTGTTTTTCTTTTAACATATATGTTTACTACTCTAACATTGTATTATCTCTTTCTTTCTTTAACAGCAGTGGAAATTTCGTAGAACTAATAATAGCAAACAATATTTTGAATTATTTTAATCATTTTTACCTTTAATCATTTAATATTTCAGTTCGTGTTGCGTAACCGATTGCTACGTAACACATTGGCTTTAATTAGAAACAAATACATATATCCTTCACTTCATTCGTATGATATTCATACATTCACACGCTGTCTTAAGGTTCAGGGATTATCCTTTCTATAAAAACATTGATTTTGAAGCTGATTTAATGCTTGCGACGCTAACAGAATGAAAGGCACTAATTGTGAAACATGAATATTTATCTTATTTATATTGCATTAGAACTTCAATTGTGTGTTACATGTCGTTATCCATCCATCCACTGTAGCCCATAAACGTTTACTGCAAAATTTCCCCTATTCATTATCTCATTGGGTGGAGAAATTTTACCTTAGTTGCCATGTTTTTTTATAATTTTTCAAAAGTGATTTCGTAATTTTGAGTTTGATTTTCAAAGATGCCGTTTCGGTTTCCCTCAGTTCCCTCTTATGAAACCCACGGAAAGATACGGGATAGATATTCTTACACCGCAACACTGCACCTGTAATTTATGTAACAACAATTGATTATTATAGTGTGAATGACAACAATTTTAAGCATGGCTATAGAGTCAAAGTGATTTAAATTTTATCAACATAGCAGTTACGATAAAATGTAGTTATTTCTTTTGACAGAACATCATATCAGCTATAGGTTGCAGGCAAAGTTCCGAAAGGAACTTGTATTTGTATTATTAGGTGTAATTCATGTTTGTAAAATGCCTCACCAGTACCTATAATAAAGATATTTAAAATGTCATAACTGTAAAAACGGCTTCTTAGGCGCTACTTATTTTAATTTACGTAAATGAAGAATTTATTTTAATTTTGAATTTTTTATTATAATTTAAAATAGAAAAGTTTATTATAATTACATGTATATGAAGAAGTTTACTGGAATATAAGACTAACTCATGTATTAGTATGCAATGATTATTAAAGGGTAGCTTTTAATTCCCTGCGTACATAATTCAAAAAATAGAAAAAAATAATTTGCTGCCGTGTAATGGTGCCGTAGAAGAATTCACTACGCAATATCACTCCGTAGGTGTAAAAAGCATCTTCCCAATAACTGATCAATAGTCACAAAAATAAACCTACGGTTGCGAACCCCCTATGGCATTCTATATAGAAGCCCATGCTCAGTAGTGAGCTTTTGTTGGGCTGTGATGAATTAATGATAAAAAACTAAAAATTTATTACACCAAGAACGTTCCTTTTACTAAATAGAAATATTCCGATCACTTACTTTTTCTCTCTCATATCCTTCTAAGCTAGAGTGCTTCTTGTAGAATAGATGGTAAACTACTGATTCGGTGATTCCGTTACTATCTAGGGCGGGTTAGTAGATTAAGTGGTTTTAATAAAAATATTAGTAAATCATTATTTTACTGAATTAAAATTAAAAGAGAATTTTTTATATTCGACCAGGATACGAGTCGGTGCTTGGAAAGTTTGGAGATAAAAGGGTTAATGATGCTGGCAAGCTTATACTGGCTGTATGCAAGGAAAAGGGTCTTCTTGTGACAAACACTATGTTTAATCACAGGAAGATCCATATGTACACTAGAGAAAGAAAGAATGAGAGAAGTATGATTGATTTGTTCCTGGTGGATGACCGACTGCGAAAACAGGTGATGGATACACGAGTGTTCAGGGGTGCTGACCTGGGAACGGATCATTATCTAGTAATTACTAGATTTAGGGGTTTGTTCGCGGGTTGGCGCCACCGGACGGCAGTAACAGAACCACAGTCGGTCTGTCGCATCCGAAGCTGGAAGCCTCAGGAAGCGGATACTAGGGACAAATATCACACGAGGGTAGCCGAAAAGCTTGACACCATCGATGGCAGGAAAGAATGTGTGGAGAGAATATGGCAGAACCTTAGGGATGGAATGGTAAGTGCAGCGGAAGAAGTATGTGGTACGACAAAAAGAGGTAGTAGTAAAAGAAGATATGCATGGTGGAATGACGAAGTGAAAGAAGCTGTAAAAAAGAAGAAAAAAGCATGGTTAGACTACTTAGCCTCTAGTAACGATGAGCATATGAGAGAGAAGATGAAAGAAAGATATAAGCTGCAGAAAGTTCATGCGAAAACATTGATTGAGGAAGTACGTGAAAGGTGTAGAATAGAAGCGGACGAGAGGTTGTCGCACAACTTTAGGGAAAACTCCAAACTCTTCTGGAAAGAGGTTGGAAGGTCCCGGAGTGGTGCGACAGCTTTAAGAATGAACAAAGTGCTTTCGAGAACCAATGACGTCCTCTCAGAAAAATCGGACGTCATGCAGCGATGGAGTGAATTTTATAGAGAATTGTATGCGTGTCATGATCTTAGTGAAGGATCCGGGGGTGACGCCGTGACTGGCACGCCAGACACGGACCTCGATGACACTGAGGTCATCAGCATGAAAGAGATTGAACGTGCGATTCGAAGTTTGAAATGTGGTAAGGCTGCGGGACTAGACAGAGTTACTGCTGAAATGGTCAAGTACGGTGGGCCTCGCGTCTGGGACAGCTTTCATCTGCTGTGCAATTTGTGCTGGCGGACGGGAGATGTCCCGGATGATTGGCGATCCGCGGTCATTGTGCCTTTATATAAAGGTAAAGGTTCACATTTTGACTGCGGGAGCTATCGGGCGATCAGCTTGACCAGTTTAGCAAGTAAAGTTTATTCGAAGGTTTTGACACGCAGGATGCAAGAGAAATCGGAAAGATTCTTATGGGAGGCACAATGCGGATTTAGACCTGGAAGAGGATGCACGGATCAAATGTTTTCTCTCCGCATGATCACGGAGAAGCTTCTGAGTGTTAACCAGAGGATTTTCTGTGCTTTTGTGGATCTGGAGAAAGCATTTGATAAGGTTATAAGGAAGAAAATGTGGGAACTGTTGCCGGGATATGGTGTGGATGGTCGATTGTTAAGGGCTGTGTAGTCACTTTACTATGACTGTAAAGCCTGTGTGCGGGTAGGGCATGACCTGTCACCCATGTTTAGCGTCCAAGCGGGCGTAAAACAGGGTTGTGTCATGTCTTCCTGGCTGTTCATACTGTATCTCGACAGCTGTTTACAGAAGCTGAAAGATAGCTGTTTGGGTGTGAAATTGGGTGACATAAAAGTTAATTGTCTGCTGTATGCTGATGATGCAGTGCTTATTGCACCATCAGAAGCAGAACTGCAGGCATTAGTCACGTGTATGAAAGAGGAATATGAAATTAAAGGTCTCCGTTTGAATGCTAATAAAACTAAGGTTCTGGTATTTGAAAAGGACGAAGAGAGAACGAAATGTGAAATATGGGTAAATCAGGAATGTCTAGAACAGGTAAATGAAATTGTATACTTGGGGAGTGCTTTTAGCCGGGATGGAAGATGTGATTTAGATGTGGATAGGCGTGTCGCTGCCGGAAACAAAGTCAATGGTGCCCTGAATGCATTAATAAAAAGGCAAGGCGTGGTGAAGAGTGCACGCCTTGCAATACATAACGCAGTGTTGGTACCGACTTTGTTATATGGCAGCGAAACCTGGGTATGCCAGAAGAAGCATAAAAGCAAGTTGAATGCAGTGGAGATGCGATCTCTTCGTAAAATGTGTGGCGTTACCATAGCCGACCGAAAGCGAAACGAAGAGATTCGCAATATGGCAGGATTGAAAGATGACCTTATCACAAAAATTGATAGGGACGTACTCCAATGGTTTGGACACGTTGAACGAATGAGTGAAGACCAAATGGTGAAGAAAATATATAGAGCGAAAGTAAATATTAAAAGGTGTCGAGGTAGACCGAGACTAACTTTCGAAGACCATGTGAGTAAATTGCTCGAAGAGGGGAGGGTCAAGAGTACTCGGATACCTAGACGTGCATGTATGAAGAAGTTAATGAACCTGAAAGAAGCGAAAGAGGTATGTAAGGATCGTGACACTTGGCGATCTGTTCTCTCTGGCTACCCCGTTAGGGATTGTGCGTGACGATAAGTAAGTAAGTAAGTAAGTATACGATTATAATTATTATATAAGCAAAGAAAAAGATGACAGTATCATCAATAATTCGCTAACAAAGCTTTTTCAGAAATATCTGGTATTAAGCTCCAACAATTGACAACCAATGGCGTAAAAATGTTTTCGGGTAACACCTTCGTGCTAAAAAGTTAATTATAGGGATGCCCTCAATGATGGAGTAACGACATGATAAAAGTGCAGGAAGTCGAGCGATTCTGCTAAATGATATATATGTCTTGTCAGTAAATCAAAAGTGAGTGATGTACTCTCCATTGATTTGGATTTCAAATAATTTCCAGATTGAAAACGTCTTCTAATGGAACAGTGAATATTTAGAATATTCAATATAGGATACAAATATACTTAGTATATTTTGATTATTATTGTTTGATTCATCTTACTAGAAAGTTATTCCGCATCTAGTGTAATCACATACCACCGAATCGGTACACATATAAGAAATTATATAAGATGAAAATAAATATCTAGATATAATAATTAAAACATTGTAAGTAGGTACAATAAGAAACTTACAAAATTTGGGCAATAACGTAGCAATACATCAAATTTTAAACATATCATTTTTTAATAATGTTACAATAAAGTGTCCTACGATTTTGATGTATTCTAATGATACGTTTATCGAAACCATGCAACTGTTGTAATAGTTTAGTCACAATATTACAAATATTTATAATATAATTAGAATGTGATGAATATTGTATGCTACTTCCTAACATGGATATGACGTAAATGATGTCTTACATGTCACATTTATGCCATTACCTAAGCAGACTGTTCGATTACCCAAGTCCAATCTCAAGAGATCCAAAGGTGTATTCAGCTCTTCTGGGTAGCTTTCGGAAAATTACAACACATAATCTTTCCATATTCCCCTAATACATAAAACAAAAGTGTACAACCAGGGATAACCCAACCTGGCCTTATAGATCTGAGACATGGACTATAGTAATGAAACCTCAAGTCGATAGATGCAGGTGACTAAGAACAGTGTTTGTGGCAATTCTTGAGATGGGCACTTGTTCAGTATTGATAATGAGCATTAATTAGTAGTAAATTTTCGTGTATTATTACAATAAAATATATTATACAAACATACCAAAACTTACTAATGATGATTCTTGATTAAAACTACTTTTACCGGTTTAATCGCGTTTAATAATTAAAATTAAACGCGATAAAATCTCCTGATTTAAATTATTAAAGTTCTTATTAATGTGTTGTTCTCGAGTAAATATAAGAAATCATTAATGAAGATTTTATTAGCGTTAGCAACTTGGTAGACAAGGACACGTCTTATTATACTTTTGGATATCCCGGCTGGCTCAATTTTCCACTATTAAATGTGTCAAACAAAAATAAACCTCTACCTCTATCTAAGTATTTCATCAAAACTGAAATAATTACCGTGTAGTGACAGCGTAAAGAATCATCTACCTCAAGCAATTCCGTGAGTATCGTTAGAGGTACCAGAGGGCCATTAAAACTGGAGTTGGCTAGCTGTATCTTCATGATAACAAATTATTGATATTAGGCCAAGAGCAGCGGGGACGAGTTATTAACCAAAGCTGGTTGGACACGTGTGATCTTCTCCATCATTGTATTCAGTTCTTTACAGTATATATCTGCAGTAACGATTATCCCGTTTAGTAAAAGCTGTGATGAATCCACCGGCGTGACCACCAAACAGTGACCATCACTTTTCAAAGTGTAAGTCTTCGTCTCGTTTAGGCCATTTTATAGGTACTGAATTTATTTTTCGTTGCAATTGATAATGCGGTTCATAATTCCTTCGCTTGTCGTCTCGACGTGTACTTCGCGCTGAAGATTATTGAGTTCATTGGGCACTCATTTGTCAAGATTTTTTACCATGCCAATTTAACGCAAATGGGCCAAAATTGTTTTGATGGTAATGTCGAAAACTACAGCTTATTAGCCGTAGATTGAGTATCATCAGCTTCCACAATTATCTTTATTCATTTTTCACATGGAAATTTCTGGATCGGAAGGAAGAAAACAAACAACAGGAGCAGCTTTCGTTTGTAATATTCGCTCCGTAAATCTCGTTAATATTGCGTGCCGCGTTGCTACCACGAGGGTGCTTATATGCCATAATTACTCGAATTTTAACGTATTCAAGATGATAAAAAAGTTTATTTTCTTTGAAAAATATATTGTTTTTTTTTATATAAAATTAATTTGAAAATAAAATTCTCAGCGAAATAAAAACTATTTTGGTTTGAAATGGCTAGTATTGTAGAACTGGAAATTAAATAGGTAAAAACTTATTAATAATAAAATAAAATAAACATGATTATCAACCCAAGTCAAATCAACAAGGCAATCTATAAGGAAGGTTTATGTTTAGCAGTGTACTTTTGATAGGCTGTAATAAATTAATGAAAGAAAAACAACAGAAATAGTCAAATGGCATGGACACAATATTTCTCGGGAAAACGTCTCCGAGTACCGAGACAAACTTGTGTCTGAATTCGAGTATTTGAGGGCGCCCTAATCTAGTCTAGTTTAACACACAGAAGGCAAAAATTTTACACACACCCTAATCCGGAAGATTGCCGACGTATCATAACGCTATGCGCTAAGACGCCGCCCATAATTGAAACATTCTAAGAACATCCCTAGATGTGTGATGTCCAGGGCAAGTTGTATCGATACGAAAATCCACTTACCATTAGCATTAAGATGATATGCTTAGGAAATACAGAGGGTACACATTTGTGCGTTTACCGCTAGAAAGAATCCCTTAGTTGTATCTCCGTTCAGTCGGTCAAGTCAGTCACTTTCAAGGCACTCCCCTTGTTGCCTCAGCCAGTATCGGAATCCTCGGCGTCAACATATTGAGTGACGTGCAGTTTCGTGGTCACTTGGAATAGAAGGCCAAATGGCCCTTAAAAAGCTTGGCTTGCTCAGCTCATGCCGTTACACCGCTTGCAACTTTACAAGGTGCAAGGTTTGGCCTCGATGGAATACTGTTCCCATCTCTGGGCTGGGGCTCCCCAGTGCCAGCTCCTTCCACTTGACTGCATCCAGTATAGAGCGGTTCGAATCGTCGACAACCGAGTGCTATTCAATCAGCTGGATTCACTGGCGCTGCGAAGAGATGCCCTTTGCATTTTCTTTCGCATCTACTATGGGGACTGCTCTGAAGAATTGTTCGGATTAATCCCAGCCGCCAAAATTTCATGAACGCACTACGCGGCAAACCTCCCAATACCATCCACACCATTTGGATGCTTGGTTGTCCACCACTGTACGTTTCACTAGGAGTTTTCTTTCGCGTAGGACCTCTCTGTGGAAAAGTTTACCACTGGCGATTTTTCCGGACCGATACGACCTAGAGACCTTCAAGGAAAGAACTTTCTCTTTGCTAAAAGACCGGGAAACGCACCTGCAGTGTTGCAGTTGTTTGTAGTAGTTTGTTTGGTAGCTGTAATCACTTAACATCAGGTGAACCGTATGCTCGTTTGCCCCTCTCCTATAAAAAAAACTTGCATTATATAGCCCCCTCCAAATTGTTATTCTTAAAATGTCCAAACTATTAAACATTATTAAGATGTTTTACCGTAATTTACATGACACGACAATTTCCTAAATTATGTCGTAAGTAAACCACACAACATGAATATTTACAAATTACTGTGATTATGCGGAACCCTTTAGTCGAACATATTGGTTGTCTATCGAAATAGAAAATGGCTATAAAGATATTAGCTTATTTAGAAGATGAACTGAAAGATTAGATTTTTTTCTATAAAATAATGTTTGACATTTAATTACTTATATATCTATATAAATATTTATTGCTATGCATACGACAGCGCTGGTGATGCTTTTTAAATCAACCGTGTTAATATTGCCCGGGAACTTTGAACTTTTTTTCTTCGGGGAAGCACGTAGTCGAGTGCCGGAATGGACTTGTTGAAGTCGAGTCGTTGTTGAACAAAGTATAGTCAATGTCAAATGATGCTTGAGGACGACTAATGTAGTCTAGTTTAAAACTCAGAAGCTACAGCTAAAATAATTCATCCATCATTCATTCTCCATTTCGCGGCACACTTGAGATTATAATTATACCTATCACATAGGAAGGTGAATGTGTGTGGTATACGAGGGAAACAAGGAAGTGACACAACATTACTATTTAAAAATGTATTTATTGTTTTTCGAAGTATTCTCCGCGAAATTTGACACATTTGTCCATACGATGGAACCAATCATTGAAGCAACCATTCCATTCGGAAGTTGGGGTTTCCAAACTGGCCGTTTTGTAGGCGTCCACAGCTTCTTCAGGTGATGAAAATCTCTGTCCACGCAATTTATTCTTTATTTTAGGGAAAGTATAGAAATCATTAGGGCTTAGGTCGGGGCTGTACGGCGGATGGTCTAATAATTCTATGTTTTCTTGCTCTAAAAACTCTTTTGTTCCGTGTGCAGTGTGAGAACTCGCATTGTCGTGATGGAGGATGATGCGGCTGTTGCAGTTCTCTTTACGGAGTTCAGAAACGACCTGTGGCAAACAAATGCTAGCATAACATTCTGCATAAACCGTTCTTTGTCCCTCAAGAGGAATAGTCGTAACAAGGCCGGTTTTGGAGACAAAAGTATCCACCATTTTTTTTTTTGCAACACTCCGTGAACGATCAATTTTTTCTCATTTTCGAACACCAAACTCATGACCGGTTTTTTGTTTCGGGTTCGTACCCATATATCCAGGATTCGTCACCTGATACTATGTTGTATACAGCATTTGAGGATCCTGCGTGGAATCTTTCGAGAGTTCTGACGCACCAAGTAACGCGAGCCGATTTTTGCTCTTCACAGAGCGAATGCGGTATCCATCGGGAAAACAACTTATTTACACCTAATTGTTCATGCAAGGTTATTTGTATTTGACTCATGCCAATGTCTAAAGGTGCCTGAATTTCGCGGTATGTCATATGTCGATCTTCCTCAATCAGCTTACGCACAGCATCAACGTTTTCTTGGGTGACTGCAGTTTTTGGACGACCTTGACGGGGATCATTACTGAGGTTGACACGTCCACGTTGAAATTCAGCAAACCAGCGATAAATTGTGGTTTTGAATGGGCCTTCATCACCAAATGCAGAAATCAGCCGGTCAACACACTGTTTTTGTGTTAAACTACTTCGAAAGTCATAATAAATCATCGCTCTTGAATTTTCTCGAGTCAATTCCATTTTCTCAACGACTAAACAAGTTTGACAAAACTTTGTGACAAGACCGAGAATCTTTTTTTTAAATAAATAAATGGTATTCGGTTTTTAAAACCAAGGAGTTTTCAATTAAAAAGATTTTAATATGACAGGAACAGTGGAAATATCCCATTCCCGATACTTTTAGTGCAGCCTAGGTATATATTAATATTATTTCTGTGCATATCGCTACGACTAACAAATAGGTACACAAAAGTACGGAGGAATAAGGAAAATCATAATTAGTTGCTTATTATGACAGACCTCGCGACAAATCAACCTTTTTCAAAACACTTTTTATTTTTATCTTTCGCGACTTGGCAGTTGGCGCAGTGGTGCAGTTGTGCAGCTATATTATGGTTGCAGCACGAATGGGTTGGCTCGACCAGGAAAAGACTACGCTCACTCTGACAAAATATCAAGGTATTAGTAAAATAGCCGCTTAATTCCGCTGCTGTGTAAATAGTCGCAGATCCTTTTTACTGGAAACGAGGCATTCATTTGGCAACCAAAGTAATGATTGATACTATCAACCATCATTATTTTCTAGCAAAATATTATTCAAGAATTGAGCAGGGGGTTGATATTTTCTTGGTATCGGGCCCAACTTAAATACCATATTATTATCATAACATGGGCGCAGCAACCTATAGTTCTGGGCCCAACAACATAATTACGATATTTTTTTATTGCCTCCCTCTCAATTTCTGACTCATCAACCAAAATGTATACAAAATAAGTTTTACTACTAATATGACGGCTATGTATTCTCACCCTCAAGAGCCATACATTTTCATAATGTAGTAAATGTAATTCACTAATCAGTAATCAACTCCTTTTCGACCTCCATGCAAACTTCAACAACATAATTATCGATCGCACGTCTGACGCCTATTTTATCGTCTTGTCATCTGTCAACATAACATTTTTTTGCGTGGCACAATGTTGATTGGCCAATGACAAGACAATAGTATTGTTATTTTTAATGAATACACACGATTTTACTGTATTCCAGTTGCTTATGGTATATACTAATATTAGGTATATTTTAAATTATTACATAAACATACATACATAAACACTCACGCCTGTCACCCAGAGGGGTAGGCAGAGACTACAGACTTCCATTTGGCACGATCCTGACACACCTCTCTTGCCTCCTTCACATCCATACACCTATGCATACATTTTCGTCGGTTACGGGTACTCCTAATTTGGCCCGTTTTCAATAAAGCGCCAATTCGGTCGATAAATTTTCGCCTAGGACGTCCCATTCCGACTCTGCCATTCACTTCTGCACCATAAATTTTCTTTGTCACTCTTTCCTCATTCATTCTTTCCACATGACCAAACCACCGAAGCATTCCTTTCTTAATCCTGGTCACCACATCATCTTGCAAACCACACTCTTCTCTTATTACACAATTCCTTACCCTGTCATTCTGATTCAGCCCTAACATACTCCTTAACGACCGCATTTCTACTGCGTTTATTCTACTCTCGTGCTTCTTCTGCCACACCCAACTTTCACTACCATACGTTAAAGTAGGGACCAACACAGCATTGTGAATTGCCATACGTGCCTTTTTCGACACATTTTGACTCTTCACAATAGAGTGCAAGGCCCCATTTACTAACGTACATTTATTAACGTTTTCATAATATATTTGAGTTTATGACAACTTTTTAAATACTGAGTATTGTGCGATTGGCCAAATCACAGGAGTCCAGACGCATCAAATTAATAAAAAATACGTACAAAGCTTAAAATCTAAAAAGTCCTTTTTATTTTGACTCCATAATTCAGAAGTGTCCGTTACTATCTAATGAATGTTATCTAACGCATAATTAAGGATAGGAATTTTAGTAATTGTCAAATTTATGTTGGTTCTTAGGCGAGATTTAACAATGTCCTTTACTACACTTTATGACAATCGAAGAAAAAGATTACTTGCGGGTGAAGTCATGATCAAATTTAGTAATTTAAAAAGTATAGTAAAGAATGTTATTTTAATTATAACTGTTTAACTGTCTCGCTTTTGTGGTTTTCGTCCCTCGTAAACTCTCTGAAAGTTATACCTAAATTTAATTAAATGTTTCTTTGATCTCTAACTAAATTACAATTGGCGCTGTCGAAAACGTATTTACTCTTGTAATAAAAATAAAAACATGAAAGTTTTATTGAAGTATTAATCGTTTTCTTTGATACGATTCTGGATAATTCATCAACATTAACATTTTTATGTCTTTTTGATACGAATTTTATCGAGTTTAACACTGAAACGGACGATAGATTCTCATATTCATTCGATTCACGCGAGTGTCGTAACTATCCCAGATGACTACGCCACAAAAACCTTACGACTTCCGATAGAGAGCAGTGTAGTATAGACCGGCGGCGGATAGCATTGTCTAAGTCGTAAGATGTCTGATAGTGAAATATTTAAAAAAAATTAGCAATTTTTTTTAATAAAGGTTATTACACTAATTAAGACTGTATCATTGATATTAACCACCGGGAAGAGATCGCTGCTATGCCGTTTCTGTTCATGTATTTTTACAACAATTTTGTTTTAAATTTTATTTAAAATTTCAGATTTGTAATTTAAAAATGTTTAAAATAAGTCCTGCTACATTTTTTGTTTGTTCTAGCTCTAACAACAACAATGAAAAAACTAATAAAACCTCTGTCCTAACAGAGCACATCATACGAGTCCTCTGTACTAACAGAGGTTTATTTCTTATAAACAATTTTTTCGAGGTTTTTTTCTTATAATAATATCTTATAATAATATCTCTATACACAAAAATCAATTGCTGTCGGTTAGTCTCGCTAAAACTCAAAAATGACTCGACCTATTTTATTTTGCAGTACTATTCACTACTACAGCATTTCGTGAGTAGGGTAGACTGGGTACGGTTGAAACATTTTAGCGTTTATCGTCAACTGCATCGGGATTAGTTAAGCGAGCGATGAACGAAATATATTAAATAAAAGACCATATATCTGTTTACTACTAGGCAATGTTATTTGAGATCACTGTATTATATTTTATATGTAAAATCACATTTAAAAAAAAGTGTAATTTGTTTCAACCGTCCCCATGCCAGGGTCGGTTGAAACAGTGCCTGGGGTCAATCGAAACATGCAAATAATACAAAATATAATAAATGAACATGTTTTATTAATCGTCTTATAACATTTTACCACTCGTAATGGCACAGTTGAAAATCACAAATATTTTTTATTCAAGTCAAGCATTATATATATTTTGGGATTCAAATTTATAACGGTCCATGATAGTAGCCAAATTGTCATAGAAAGCTTCTACGTTATTTCTTTTTGAGCTAGTCGTCCTAGCAAGACATGTAGTCTGTGCTGCACGCACTGACGGCTCCGGATGTCTTCTCATATACATTCGAAACCAGGTGACCAACGAATACGTGATAAGTCGTACTTGATGGTTAGTTCGTATGCTTATTTCATAACATCATTTTTAGTTAGGCCAAAATGTATGTCTGCATATCTAATTAAATATTTAGATAGCTCACGCTCTTGTTCCCGCTTAAGCATTCGATTGTGAGCCTTAAAATTCATTTCTTGATTTTCATCGTCACCAGTCGCATCTCGTTTACACAGGGAACAGTTGTTCAGTCCATTTTTTTCTGCCGCTTTATCTAACGAAGATTCGGCTTTTACATCTTCATAGGCTTGTTCATACTTTGATAAGCCGGCCTGACCTTTCGTAGTTCCTTTGGCGTAACCTTCGCATCTAAGAAACAAAAAAAATTAAATAAATAAACTGTTTCAACTGTACCCACAAAAAACTTTTTAACTGTCCCCAACCCCATTCTTGGTAGAAAACGGTTTATAGTAAAAATGACAACAAATTTGAATAAAAACTAATCATGCAACCATATTCTACAAACTTCAATTTAAACAATACACAAAACACTCAATATTCTAACTTTAATAAAACCATAATAATTGCAAAAATTTACGAACAAAAAAACTTACATTTCCGTCAAAAAACACAATGAGGCATTCTATACATAAACACAGCGCGCGAAGAGCGCCGCAACACTTAAATTCGTGTTTCGGCTTAGAACCCGAACTCAAAAAAAACTCCTATCTTTCCTTATACCCCTGAACCTCATCACGCAAGGTATCGAGATATACACTCTGTTTCAATCGTCCCCCGTTTCAACCGTACCCAGTCTACCCTATATGATGATACGCGTAATATTTACTTGAAATCATCAGACATTACAATTTTTTAATATTTTTTTTATTTATTCATTAATTACAGCTTATCAAAAGTCTACTGTTAAACATAGGCCCTCCACGAGAAATAGGTTATCAGTCGCAGTTTTTGTTAGTTTTGGTAATAGCCGGGAACATGTTGCTATCCATCTCCTCTTTCACTTTACCTCTGTCGCCTCTTATGACACCCACGGGATCATATAGGATCGTAGATATTCTTGCGCTGCTACTCACTACATAGTGAATAACATTAATTTATATCAATTCAATTTTAGCAAGTTCAATTCTGATCAATTTTAATAAATTTCTATATTTAAAAATCAATTACCGTCGGTTAGTGTTTCTAAAACTCGAAAACGGCTAGAATGATTTTGATGATTTTTTGTGTGCGTTTGAGTAGGGCCCTGGATAATTTAAATTCATATTCGGACTTGGTAGGTGGTGCTGTTATCGAGGTCCAGAAATCACCGGTGTAAAGCAGGAACGGATCGCTAGTAAAAAATGAAAATAAAAATGAATACATAACAGAAATAAATATTATTAAAAGTTTACTGTGTCCGATCCTTCGTGCCATATGAAACAAAGATTTTTCCCACGGTAGCTAAATGAGAAGGATTGTGGTGAGAATCTTTTTCTATACACAGAGTATGGCTCAAGTTGTTATCAGGATCCTAAATTCCTATACATGTAGAAAATTTTAAAAATTATTTGCCTCTAACTCCATTGCAAACGGAATTTTAGAATTTACCGAGTAAAGATGGACTAAAAATGATATTGCGAAAGTATCGTCTATATTTCTCTTGTAGAATCTTGGATTTACGGGAGAATTAAGAAAGGCTTTCTCCCCAAAGTCCACCATGAATATATCGCCGACTATAGGAGTTATAGGTAGCCTATCACCACACCATCTACTTGCTTATTTTACTCCTCCTTCCCAAATAGGAAGCCAAATGTGAGTCAGTGCCAGACACGATAAAATCCGTAAAACTTAGTTTCATTTAAATGTGTAGAGATCGCATAAACATAAGAAATTATGTTTATGGAGCGACGCCGACCGTCTAGATGTCCTATCGTGGAAAGGGGATGGGATGGAATCAAATTATTTAACTCCTTCCACACACTGTCAGGAATGTATCCTAACAAATTAAGAACATTGAAAGCGTGGTTAATATGCGCATGTGCTGAGGAAATTGTATTTTTTATCCTCGTAAGCCAGTGTTTGACTACAATCTCAAATTGAAGTCACCAATGTAAATGTGAAATAAATTGAAATGAAGAAGAAGTGAAATGGAATAAAATGCAGCGGCACTTAATCTGCACTCAATTATTTTATTAGTGCCGGTGATCGAATTTGGTTTGGTTTTCGGGTAAGCTCGGAGGCGATTTATTTTATTTTATAGGAAGAGTGCTTTTGACGACTTACTAGTAATGTTTGGTAAAAGGTTTTCTAAATTTTCTCACGTATAAAAATCAACTGCTGCCCATGGCCCTCGCTAAAACTTGAAAACGGTTATAATGATTTTGATGAATTTTTGAGTGTGTTTCAGTAGATCCCTGGAGGATTTAAAAACTCAATTGGAGGATCAAACAACTAACAAACTCTACGTGGCGCCGTTATCCATCCAGAAATTACCCGTGAGAAGCCATGGCGGATAGCTAATTTAGAATAAAAATAATAATTTCAAACAAAAAAAACTGGTAACAAATGGTATTTTTTGGTATCTTTAGAGAACAAAAAATTATTTACGAAAGCATGGCAGTGGCACTCGAAAATTTGTTTTTGATTTTTATAGGGTTTTGTACCTTTAAGGGATAAAACGGACCTTTATTATTTAAAACTCATGACTTTATTGTTCGGCTGCTAGTCCATTCGTCTGTCTAACAAGACCTTTTAATTTAGTAAAAGTTTCATTGAATATAAAATACTAGTCTATAGTGCTTCAGAGATTTTTTTAAAGAATAGTGGTGATAAACAAGCAAAAGTTCCACCTGATGGTAAGTGGATGCTCTGGGCTATAGAAATCTACATTTATTCTCAATTATGAATCTAAATGCAGGGTCATTGTCACCCATAATGGCTAAGTTGGAATGCCTAGTTATCAGTAAATAGTTTCTCAGGTTCTCTACATAAAATACGGCCATTTTGTCACCTGATGTCACCTGGTACTCATAATAACATTTAACAGTGTTAGAGCTACGCGGCAGCTTTTACTGTTGCACGCATGGCCCGGCTCATGTTGGGGTGGTACCACGACCTCACAGAATACCTGCGGTAAGTGAAAGCTCTGCTTCCGCATTATGTCTGGTATGTGCGGGTGGCCGTAAGCCCAATTGGCTACACGTAGATGGCGACGATCATCCGCACTACGGGTGCCTCTATAGGTCCCATTACGGTAATGCCTTTACAGACCGACTCATAGACCACGTCCAAATAATTACAGATTCCTTACTACAGCATATCAACTCTACAGAGATTGTAATCCTCGACGATTTTAACGCCCACCACGATGAATAGCTTAGTTCACGTTTAACCCATCATGCGAAGAGATGATTTGATGATTTTGCCTTGGCATAATATGGTCTGACACAAATGTTTACTTTACCTTGGTGGATTCTCAGATGTGGAGGATCATGCACTTTCGCTGTTGGACCTTCTGCTGACCTCTCATCGGGTCAGATAACAGGTCTCCATCGACGTACCTCTCGGCTCCTCGGACCTTTGTCTATTAGTATATTAATTGTTCGAATTAATCCCAGCCGCCAAATTTCATGAACGCACTACGCGGAAAAACTCCCGATATCATCCACACCATCTGGATGCTTGGCAGTCCACCATTGTGCATTTCACTAGGAGTTTTCTTCCACGTACGACCACTCTGTGAAATAGTTTAGCACCGGCGATTTTGTCGGACCGATACGACTTAGAAACCTTCAATAAAAGAGCTAACTCCTTTCCAAAAGGCAGGCAACGCACCTGCAATTGCCCTGGTGTTGCAGTTGTTCATGGGTAGCGGTAGTCCCTTAACATAAGGTGAGCCGTATGCTGGTTGGCCCCTTCTCTTATAAAAAACAAATGCATCTACAGCGTGGTTCTAAGAAGTATATTCTGTTAAACTGAAATTGGTATTAGAGGGATGATAATATCTCATAAATATATACAAAGCCGTCAGTAGGAATAGTCATAATGAATCTTCTTGTCGCTATGTCTGGGAATATTCTTACATATTTTTTAGACTTTTTTCTAAGTCCTCAGCATGTGTATATGGGATGCAATAACCACTTATAATCATAATATGGACTATTAGGACGCTAGGAAATCTTATGTTATAATACTATGTGAATGTGTGCGCTTAAAAATTATCATATTACACTAAGCCTTTTATAACAATCCACGATTTCATAACTTCAGGCTATCTAGCGTCTATTTTACATACCTTGAGAGTCAATTAATTTTTGTTCTATAAAGTGACTACCTATAAACCTATAATTGTGGGTCCATTTATTTTTTCGTTTGTTTGTTTGTCTGATTGACCAACCAACTGAATTTTTTATTCAGATTAATTTACAAATAAATCATCATCACTTAAAGTAGCAAAAGTATTGATTCCACGTGAACGCAGTCGCGGACACAGCTACTCATTAATAAAATGAATATGGAAATTACGAGGGACTAACACACATACATTTATAAATCATAATAGAATAAAATTATCTCGATAGAAAAAAATCATAGTTACCTGTTATTTTGATGTAATACCGTCTTTCTCCAAACCTCACGTTAAAATTACTTACGTCAGGGCTAGCGCGTTTTAGGCAAGCGATTTGTGAAACTGTTGATGTACCTAAATATATTTTTGTAAATATGTACTCGTTTAAAAAGTTTTTATTTATTGTTAAGTATATTTAGTTTTAGGATAAAATAGTTGTATAAAATTTATTGTTGATAATTCACGTGTATGTTATAGAAAATACATTTATAAAAAATTTGAAAACCTAATAAAAAAAGTAAAGTAAAGTTACAGCCTATATACGTCCCACTGCTGGGCTCAGGCCTCCCCTCATTTCTGAGAGGGTTTAGGGCAAGGAAGTGTCCGCCGCGCTGCCCAAATGCGTGTTGACGAACTTCACATGTCTTCGAAATATATTTTTTTTCTTATTCCTCAGACATGCAGGTTTCCTCACGATGTTTTCCTTCACCGCCGATCACGTGGTAAATCAGCACTTAAAATTGCAATTAATAATTTCATTGGTGCCGGCGGGGATCGAACCCGGGTTACTGGCGTTCTGTTATATTTACAGCGAGCGTTAACCACTGAGCTACCACGGCTCCACAAATCTCTGACTGTATTTTACTATTCTACTGTATTTTACGACTAATTATCTTAAGAGGTAGGTACTCAAGCAATGAAATTAAATATCTTTCTTTCTCTGTCATTTGAAATCTGGTTATCTGGTCATTTGAAAACCTAATTATAAAAAGCAAATAACCAGATATTTAATTTCGTTGCTTGAGTACCTACCTCTTGAGATAATTAGTCGTAAAATACATAGTATCCTCTTAGTTGTCTGTGGTCGTAAATGCGATTGCTTATCTCTAGGTCCCGAGCTCCCCTGGTCGATCCTGAATCAATATATTTTTTATAGAAGAGGGGGCAAACGAGCACGTGGCTCACCTGATATTAAGTGACTACCGCCGCCCATGATCAACCGCTACACCAGGGGAATTGCAGGTGCGTTGCCGACCCTTTAGAGAGGAGTAAGCTTTTTTCTTGAAGGTCCCTAGGTCGTATCGGTCCGGAAAAATCGCCGGTTGCAAACTATTCCACAGAGAGGTCGTACGCGGAAGAAAACTCCTTGCGAAACGTACGGTGGTGGACCACCAAGCATCCAGATTGTATGGATAGTATCGGGGCGTTTGTCGCGTAGTGCGTTCACGAAATTTGGCGGCTCGGATTACTTCGAACAATTTCTCAGAGCACTCCCCGTGGTATATGCGAAAGAAAATGCAAAAAGATGCAACATCTCTTCGCAGCGCCAGTGAATCGAGCCGATCGGAGAGCACTCGATCGTCGACGATTCGAGCTGCTCTGCGCTGGATGCGGTCAAGTGGAAAGAGCTGGCACTGGGGAGCCTCAGCCCAGAGATGACACACAGTATTCCATGTGCGGCCAAACGTGCGCCTTGTAAAGTTGCAGGCAGTGTGCCGGCATGAATTACTGTTCCAAACTGCTGAGCACGTCAAGCTTTTTAGAGGTGAATTTGGCTTTCTCTTCCGAGTAACCTTGAAACTGCAAGTCACTCGATATGTCGACGCCGAGGATTCCAATACTGGTTGAGGCAACAAGGGGAGTGCCCTGAAACTGAGGAGATACAACAAATGGGTTCTTTTTAGCAGTTAACGTGCAAACTTGTGTCTTCTGGGGGTTAAACTGGACTAGATTAAGTCGCCTCCAATCCGAGACTTTGTTCAGCAAAGACTCGACTTCAGACACAAGTTTTGTTACTTTAAATTTTTGGCATTATTATTATTGAAGTTTATTTGTCAGTTCGTTTATTATAAATTTATTGCTTGAGGACAGTGAAGTAAAGTTTATTATTAACAATTATAATAATAATATTAGTAATATCGCGTACAACAGCAGACAACATTATTATGCGTTCATCACGTGCTAATGTTGATAGCGCTTGAGTTTAGTAGTACGCAAGGGATATACTACTCTTTAAGTAGTAAGGATCGATATTTTATGCCACTCTACTCTACGAAAAATACATACGTACGACAACTTCGTTATTGCGCTTTGTTGTTCGCCATATTCCTATCGACCTTTTTATGTTAAATGTGTACAACACCATTTTTTTTCGCACAGTTGCGGTGTATAGATATACAGTCTTCCCGTCTCATCGGAATGATTGTAACTGATGCGTGAAACAAAACGTACATGAAACGTACTGACGTGAGACAGACGAGAATTTATTGCACGAAATAAGGATATAGTAAACGCCAATAACTCAAATAATGTAATTAAATTTTACCAATCCCTAAGTACATCACTAGTTAATATTATATAAGTGATGTCATTAATTAAATTTTTGTTTGATAATTTACACCACGACCGGAACAAATCGGTTCACGATGAAAATAAGAGGTAACTTTGCGATTTTTTCTATCGAGAAAATTTTATTCTATTATGTTTTTAACCAATGACCACCCTCGCAATTACTACGTGATTATGCTATAATTTAGCAATGTAAAAATCTGATCTATGATTGACAATTTGTCTTTTTACGCGATCTTAAGACGGTTAAAAACAGCAAATAAGATTTAGTTAACAAAGACACATACAAAATAATTAATATTCCATAGAACCATACAATGCATTGGAACTTGTAGCGTAAAGACGGTTCTACATTTCTTAAATATGTACACAGATATGTTAAAATAGTTAATAGCATTAAGTTAATTTAATATTTTGTCGCACGTTTTGTCGATGTTTTTCCAATTTGTGTTTTTTTTTTTGATAGTGAATTCACAAAAAGTCTTTTAAAAATGCCGGAGTTTTGTCCTAACCAAAATAAAACGATAATTAAATTTGTTGTCTGTGTTAAATGTATCCTCGAATTATCTTAATTGATTTTTATGCTTGACTTAATATCGGTACTTATTGCCTGTTTATTGTTTTCTTATATTTTGTTATAAACATTCTTCTATTAAGTTGGTCTCGTATTTTATAATACTCAAATGGCTTCTATCCAAGAAGATGTATGAAAATGAAAACGCCAAACACTCGGAGCCTGCTACTATTCAGCTGTTATACGAGATTGTAGCGCCCGAATTCTAAGTACGTACATTTGTCATAACTAGCACAAAGCGCCAGTTACTTTTAGATTTTAATGAAATATCATTTTGTTATCCGGAACGTAGGAAGTCCACAAAATTTCTCGCATAGTCGTCAAGTATTTTATATATCTATGAGTTTATAGTACTGATTCTTACAACTATAAAAAACTTTTAACTAGAGTTTTTTTAAAGTTGTAACTATAGTTTGGATTTTTGTAGTTGTTTCTTACAGTTGTTCCAGCAACTGTAAGAAACAACTACAAAAAACCAAACACCGATGGGAAGGAAAGGTTCTCCAGAGTTCTCGTACCAACAGGCGAAGTATTACAGTTTTTCTTCTTTTTTATTGGATAGGGAAAGGATTTAATTAATTTACTTGGTTGGCACCCACTGAAAATTACTGAAGCATACTTATATTAGTTTAAGAACTTAGTCATTAAAGTAAAAGAAAAAGGTTTATTTTTTGCTTTTTTACGCACACGCTGCATGTATGTTTACGTCTCAATTTTTTTTGAATCAGAAAAGATTTCACAAGTCCACTGCCGAATATAGGCCACCTCGAAGGAATGCCACACAGCGGTCCTGAGCTTCCTACATGATACTTCCTACATGCGTCTTACCAGGTCGTCACTTCATCTAGTGGAAGGACACTGTACTTCCATACTAACATACAGGTTAAATGAAACTACTTTTTACGGATTTTGTCCTTGTTGTATTTTTACTCGAAATGTCGGGAGTCTCAAATAAGTAAAAATTAGTTGCATTTAAAAAATATATAGTAATAAAAATATTGGAATAGAAAAGTTAGCCTAGGGGTAAAGTTAGCCTTGTAAAAATTTTCGTAACTAGTTCACTATCGTTACAGATGGCATTTCGAATTTAATGTAGCAGAATCACGTTATAGCTATACTACGTGTGCAGCACGAGTGAGTTTGCTCGAACGGAGAAGGACAACGCTCTCATGGAATACGAGAGTGTAATGTCAGTATAACGCTATTGTACTTCGTACTGTGAGTGTAGGGAACCAAAGACGCTTTATAGTGACATGGAGACATTTCATCTTAGCCTCCATGGGTAATAACTCATCTGCTTTTTTTGTTAATAGAGAAAAAAATGGATATATTTACAGACCACAGCACACACTTACCATCAAGTGGACTGTTTATTACCCTAATTCTAAAACGAACAATTATAAATATAATAGGTTTGGGAAAAGTTTCTTTGTATTTTGTTTGGTTAAAATTGAAGAAAAATCTCTTTTGTTGTACTGATTGTATCTGGCCATTTTTTATAGCAATACATAAAATTGCATGTTGGCGGATTAACATCGCGTCCCCAAAATATTCTCCTTCACCATAATGCTCATGGTAAATCAGCACTCAAAATTACAATTACCAATTTCAGTGGTGATAGTGGGTATCCAACCCTGATCACTCTCACGCTGTTAATCTTAGGGCTAGTGTTAAGCCCATAAGCTACCACGGCTTCATGATTATTTAAAGCCAGAAAACAAATGAAGAAAGAACAAACATTTCCGTAATCATCATCATAATCATCATCATCATTGTAGACCATCTAATATAGATGATAATTCTGCTGCCAAACTTCTATTTGACTTTTACTGTGCCATGTCTTTAATATACCTTTGGGGTGATGTGGAAGAGTGAATTTTCTTACGCCGATACTACACGCAAATTAACGTGGTGTGTCACCAGCAATGCAAAATCAGGAATTTTCATTTAAAAACAGCCAAAATTGGGGGCTTTTAGGCACTAAAATTAGGTGCTCTAAAATTTTCGCCGCTACAAACTGTTGAAATTTGCGTTGCTGGCAAAAGGTTCCGGCGGTTCCAGCGGCAAAAGGCACTGACGATAATAGATATATGATAAATATTAATAACAAGGAATTAAGTGCTGAAAAATGGTTGGGATCGGATGTAGATGACGATAATATTCTGAGAATTATCGTGTCCAGGACTTTACCTTATTGTAAGATATGAACGGCATTTTTGTTCGATATATATATATATATATATATATATATATATATATATATATATATATATATATATATATATATATATATGTATATATATATGTATATATATATATATTATGGATAAGATAGGTTGAATCTGTACTAAAACCGGATCATAATACCCCGACTCAACGTAGTCTTGTCTGTCCTACCCCTAGAGTTTGCAAAGCCGTAAGCGAGGAGTGAGACCAGCCCCAGCCCATTGTCCCCGTAGTACCGAAGTCGTTGCATAAGTAACTGTATCAATATTTCTGTGTAAAAAATAAGTTGTGCCTTTGGAAGCACTTATTTATCAATTTAATTCTACACCTGATTTTAATTCTATTCTGATTTTCAGAAGACCTGATTTTTTATCTGCTTTGTTTTGAATAACGACTTTATTTTTATTTGGGGTGCCTTGTTATTATATTATATTCAAGTATATTGTACATACTTGAACGCAAATTTCCTAACAAAACGAATGGAACCAAATTAGGTGCTAAATTTAAAAAAAAAACAAGAAGAACCTAAGAAGCCCCTAATTTTGGTTTCTAAATGCCAATTCCTGACTTGCATTGCTGGCGATAAACAACTGAAAATTATATAAATATATATATATTATATATATATATATATATATATATATATATATATATATATATATATCATCATCATCATCATCATTACAGCCTTTCACAAGTCCACTGCTGAACATAGGCCTCCCCCAAGTAATGCCACAAAGCACGGTCCTGAGCCACCTGCATCCATCGACTTCCTGCATGTCTTACCAGGTCGTCACTCCATCTAGTGGGGGGTCGCCCTACACTACGCCTACCGGTACGAGGCTGCCACTCGAGAACCTTTCTTCCCCATCGGTTATCGGTTCTTCGAGCTATATGGCCGGCCCATTGCCACTTCAGCTTACTAATCCGTTGGGCTATGTCGGTCACTCTGGTTTTACTGCGGATATCCTCATTTCTGAGTCTATCACGCAGAGAAACTCCGAGCATAGCCCTCTCCATAGCTCGCTGAGCGACCTTAAGCGTCCTCATACGGCCAGCAGTGAAGGACCACGTCTCAGATCCATAAGTCATCACTGGCAACACGCACTGGTTGTACAATCTAGTTTTTAGAGATTGAGGTATACCTGACGAAAAGATATGTCGTAATTTCCCGAACGCTGCCCAGCCGAGTTGAATCCGTCGATTGACCTCTCGGTCGAAGTTGGACTTACCTAGTCGGACTATTTGTCCCAGGTAAACGTACTCGTATATATATATATATATATATATATATATATATATATATATATATATATAATTATATAATCGATACCAACTTTATACGTGGCTGTAACTATATTACGTACGCTGTGACTATATAGTGGTTGTAGCACAAATGGGTTGGCTCGACTACGCTTTCACAAAATACGAGCGCAAAACAGCAGCTTAATGTTAAAATATTTTGTATGGTGTGTGTAGAGTACCGGAGACCCTTTTTACTGGAAACGAAGTATTCCACCTGTCTCCACAAGAATGACAACGCACCTGCATTGTGATTCTTAATTGATGATAAATGTAGATGTTTATGGGCCACAGCATCCACTTACTATCGGGTGGACAGTGAGTGACAACAAAACCCAAAATGAACACAATTCTTACTAGAGATACACCATCGTACTGTTAACCTAACTTTTTTTATCGTAATGACGATTACGATAATTATTTATTAAATTGTTAGCGTGAAAATATAATATGACTTTGTTTATCTTAAACTTTTCTATTCTGACGAAGCACAAAGGCGAAAGTAGTTAAACTTGCGAGATAAATTTCTCCACGAATGTGTCAGACAGACTAATGTGCGCCATTTGGTGTAATAACGGTGAGCTCGTTTTTCTACAAAACTTTGCCAAGATATTGTTTCTCATACAAGATTTGACTTTTTTCGCACTATTCGATTTATGTTCTGAAAATAATTAAGCTATACTATTTTAATCTGCAGTTGTAGGTGTCATAAATATATTTCTAAGACAATCACATGGGTTGAAGTCAGAGTACCTTGCTACTACACGGCAAGTCCCGGGTTTAAACTTCAACATGCCAACATTTATGTGTACCCATGATTAAGCACAAATGTGTTAGCAAGTATATAGTATTATTTTGCAATGTACGGCCACATTTGCAGAGAAGGTTAAGATTAAGTAATATAAGTCGTATAATGATTTCTTATATTTACGCGAACACTACACATTGAAATAATACTAGTTTTTACGGATTTTATCGCGTATATTTAACTATAAATACCCGACGACGTTTCGAGCGTTTTACAGCATCCATGGTCACGGAGTGGACTATTTTATATATTTTTACTTTTTTTATTTATTTATTTATTTATTTATATATTTGCATAAAACATGGACAGATAAGGATGGTACAATTCTTAAAGCACAACATGTTTGCTATGTGATTGTGATAGCATGCAAATTTACATAAATAGCACATATACAAATGAAATTTTCTAATCATAATACAAAACAATTAGACATATAAAATAATAAATAAACAAAGATTATCAATTCATTAAAAAATATATATCATTTACATTTAACAAATAGGTCTCTAATGTCATAAAATTGATTTTCATTGAGATAAGTCAATAATTTTTTTTTAAATATATTATTATTATTCGATTTGATTTCATTTGGTATTTTATTATAGATTCGAATACACATGGTTAAACAGCTTTTGCTATATTTGTTTGATCGCGGTACATCATCTAATACTAGTCTATTTGCATTTCTTTTTAGTCTTATATTCATATCACATGCCTTTGTAAACAGATTATTATGTTTATGTACGAAATTACAAACTTCGTAGATATACAGAGATGGTAGTGGCAACAAACCTAGGCTCCTAAATATTGGTTTGCCGGATTTATCCGGTGCGATTCCAGCAATAGCTCTAATGCATTTCTTTTATGCAGTAAATAATCTGTTTATCTGTACCATTGCCCCATATTACAACACCATAACGTAGTAAAGATTCTATGTAAGCGTGATACGTTAGAACAGCAGTTTTTTTGTCTGTAACATTCTTTACTTTATTAAGTGCATAAACAAATTGGTTGATTCTACTGCATAGTTGATGTATGTGACCTCTCCAGCTTAAATCTTGATCGATTATTACTCCTAGGAATTTGGTTTGTGTTACTTCGTTTAATTTGTCGATATTAAGATTAAAATTGTATTTTGTGTGTTTTGATTTATTAAATTGAATGTAAGTTAATTTATTAAGATTAATTTTAAAATTGTTTTTGTCTAGCCATTTAATAATTGTATCAATTGTATTGTTAATGTCGATTTCATGATTACGTATTGAATTGTTTTGCTTCTTATTAGTGCTTACAATTATTGAAATATCGTCCGCGAATAAAATACATTTATGACTGGTGATTAGAGTTATATCATTTAAATAAAGAAGAAACAATATTGGACCCAGCACGCTGCCTTGAGGAATGCCATGTTTGTTCTCTTTATAAGAAGATGAGAAGGACAGCATTTCCTCTCCTACAATCTTTTTTATTACGACACATTGTCTACGGTTAGCTAAATAGGAAGATATCCACTTTAGTGGAAGTCCTCTGACACCGACCATTTCCAGTTTTCGTAATAGTATGCTGTGCGCAACGAGATCGAAGGCTTTCGATAAATCAAGAAATAATGCTGTGGTTAAAAAATTATTATTTATTTTTGTTAAGATTGAACTAATGAGCTTAAATGTGGCTAATGTTGTAGATTTTTGTTTCTGAAAGCCATATTGGTCATTCTTTATTAAATTGAATTTCTTGCAAAAATCTAGTAATCTTTTGTACATACATTTTTCTAGTATTTTTGACAATATTGGTATTAATGTAATTGGACGATAATTGGTAATATCATTTCTCTTACCCTTTTTAAATAATGGCTTTACAATCGACAATTTTAATGTTTCTGGAAAAGTACCACATGAAAATGACAAGTTAATTAAATATGTTAAAATAGAGACTAATTCATTTACAGACTTCTTAATTATTTTCGTATTAATACCGCCATATCCTTCCGAGTTAGTGTTATTAAGAGATAGGATTTCTTTTTTAACCTCTTCTTCTGTCATGGGCTTAACAAACATTGAGTTAGGTAGTGATTTTTCAATACTAGTATAGCTGTTTGGTTTATTCATTATTGTCAAATTATTAGGGAAATCAGTAAAATAATTATTGAAAATTGAAGCTATGTCAGTAGGATTTTTAATCAGTTCATTATTTATTTTTAAATCCGTAACGCCATGGTCGAAGTTTGAATTTGAGATTGCATTTCTTATCACAGACCATGTAGCTTTACATTTAGTTTTGCTTTTGTGTATGAATTTTATAGTAGAATTTCTTTTCGATCTTTGAATACATTTTTTCAAAATCTTTGAATATGTGATGTAACTTATATTTTTATATATTTTTATTAACATACGCCTTATTTCAATAAGGCGTATGGTAAAGAAAAATTGATAAAAGTAATCTCAAACTTTCTGTCCTTTTATCTTTTCAGAATGCATGGTGATGCATTGTTTTAAGATACATGCATAAACACTCACACCCCAGAGAGGTAGGCAGAGACTACGGACTTCCATTTGGCACGATCCTGACATACCTCTTTCGCCTCTTTTACATCCATATATCTACGCATACATGCTCATTGTTTTAACTGATTGTGATTCATAATTTAACGCCTACTATATTACAACGCAAGTGTATTTTCGTGATGGTAGTTCGGTTACACAATTCAGGTATCTTGTCGCGCGTCTTCTCTCGCCCTTCTCTTCCGTTAACCCTTTCACTGCTGGGTCCGCCAGGTTGGCCGACAGCTGACAGAGTTTACAGTGACCTCATTACGTACAAGTGTGCTACTGCTATTTTTAAATTTTCGTAAGTAGTAGTGTCGTTTTTTTACCAATGACCGAACAAAAATATTCAAACCGTGAATACTATGAAACTATGGAATGTTGCGGTATTACATTTTAAGCAAGGAAAGCTTACGTGGTGCGCAAAGATTATAAAACAGAAATTGTAACTTTTTATTCAATAAGTATAGGTTATAACTATTAGTTTTTTAAGGTAACTCTTTTGTTTAATTACCACTGGTTCGAAATAAAACCTCCGACCTGGAAAAAACTAGCAAGCATCCCAGCGGGACTTTAAAAAAAACAACAGCTTTAAATTTTAATTTACACAATTAATTAACACATAACAAATTTGAAATAGCTTGGTAGCGATCACCTCATTCCCAGGGGTTATCATAATCACGTCTGCCTTTAATTCTTGTGCAGGAGAAGGGAATATATTGTAAAAAATTAATTATTTTAATTAAAATATTTATTCAAAATAAAGACAGTTATCACCTGTCACCTTTATTTTTATGAAATAATGACATTGGGACCATGTGTGCAGGAAAGCACCCGCAACGTTAAGAATTAAAAATAAGTTAACTAAACGCGATAAAATCCGTATCAATAGTTTTGACCAATGTTCAGTAAATACATAAAATATTGTTGCTATTTAAGAACAAATCAATTTCTAGCTCTTTGCCTATCACGCCTTGTATATTTTGATGCACCGTGTGTAAACAATTTTTTTTTATCATTTTACGTTATACGAAAGTAAGTTTTTAGCGGGGCAAGATATTAATATACGTGTGCCAATCGAAGAACAGTTGATAGCTTATCAAGCTATTCAAGTGAAGAAGCCCTATACTATAGCCTGCAATCTCGCCGGAACGTTCACCGTTAGACTTTTATCTGTTGGATGAAATAAAGTGTTTACGTGAAAGAGGCCCAAAGTTATGAAGACTGCCACAGTAAAATTATTGCTGCGTTCACTGGAGTCAAAAGTGCTTAGCCACAGGTAAGAAGTGTAAAAATAACTTAAGAACACGTGCGTCCACGCATAGAGAGGATTGGGAAATACTTGTGTAATTTATTTCTAAATATTTTATTGTTATTTTTTAAATGCACCATAAAAATGACAGTTGTCAGTTATGTCGTTGATAAGCAAAAAATATTTTTTTTATTTATTGCCCGTTAAAAGTGTAAAGCGAAAATTGGAATCGTAATTTGCGTCATGTAGTAATTAACTTAAGCATTATAAGTATGTGAATAAGAAAGTAAACAGTAGGCAAAAACTTGAGAAACGAAAATGTGAATTGAATCACACACACAGGAGTTGTTGCCCATAAGTTTGTTGCACATTCAATTTGGGATAGTTTTAAATAAAAGTAGAAGCCTTATTCACTCGTATTTTCAAAACCTGTAATATCGGTATATCATAATTTATTTATTTGGACTTAAATATTAAATTTTGCTACTCTTTGAAAAATAACCCTGTACACTCTGGAGACAAAACTATAATGCCTGTTATTTTCAATATTTTATATTATCCAACCTCGCATATTGATTTAATAATTAATGTCAGTATATTGCTTCAACGCATGATGGATTTTTTTTCGTTGAATATCTATAAAATAAGTATTCCTAAAAATTTGGCCAATTACTTTTGTAAATCCTTCAACGTTTAGTTTTTAATAGAAGAGGGGCAAACGAGCTTACGGCTCACCTGATGGTGAGTTACAAGCTCGTTTCCCGTAACATCAAAGATTTGATAAGAAGTTTGACATTCATGGAGCCAGAAGGCGCCGTGATAGCTTTCAACCAGCACGTAAAAAACATGTCATCGGAACAATGGTTCCTATGTTTTTAAAAATAGTTTGAACAATTCATAAAACCAATAACTACAAAAACAAATAATAAAATTATTACAAAAATTGTGCTTAGAATGTAATGGAAAATATTAAAAAGGCAGTAAATACTTTAGTTTACATATAAACTGTTTTATGAGTTAGGCATAAAACTGTGTATATCACACTTATGTAAAACGGATAAGTCAGTGCAGTAGTCTTTTAATAGGTTGTAATAAAGGTTTAAATGTTCAAGGCTTAACGTACATACCAAGTTTTAAGGCAAGTAACCAAAAATAATTCTGAATAACTCATAAAGAGATAACCCTGACATTAAACCGTTAATATGGTTACTTTTTATCATGCATACTAAATTTCAAGATGATACCAATAACCGTTAAAGGATTTTACAGTAAGGAGACGATCTTCACCACAGCATAAGATCACCGTACGTTACAGTAAAGTCTCAAGCCTTGACGTGCATACTAAGTTTTAAGTGAAGTATAAGTGATAAATAAATCTATCGAGTAGAAATGACCCAAGCAGTATCAGGTTTAGGTAGGTTTTGTTTTCAATTTATGCGTACATACTAAATTTCAACGTAAGTTTCAAATATTCAGTAACTCTCTTATGGTGAGACCATCCTGACGACAGCATAAGTTAGTATTATTATTGTGCTTCGAATCCTATCATAAGGTTTATACTTCAGTGTATCTGAAGATTATATATTAGATAGATATATCTCAAGACCGTTACCACTTAAATAATTCCCTTAGGAGATTACGATTCCGGATACAACACCAAACCCACGTTATGATTACGTTCTAACATTAATAACAATGTTAAAATGTTGTAAATATCGTGTTTACACACTATACTACCTTTTTGGAGTTAATTTTTTTATTATGCCGTCTGTCTTTTTATTTACATAAAAGGCATACATACGAAATGCCTCAATTACCTAGAACCCTTTTAAATTTTTTCATATGTAAATTGTTTGTTTGGATTTGACCTTTTTGTTCATTGTTAAATATTCCTTGTCAAATTCATAAAATTTAAACAAAAACACACGTTTTAAAAGTTTGGTGCAAAAAAAAATTTTTCGATATTCAGCTAGATAGGTGTTTATAAAGTTAAAGGAGCGGTTAGTTTCAAGTAAAGTTATTGAAACTAACTTGGCTTATACACTACTGTGCCTCTATACATGAAATAAAAATATAAAATGAATAATTTACAAGTAACTACGTATCTATCACCTACTTGTTCTCTAAAATAATGGAATCCATTATTGAGAGCCAGCTCATACAGTACCTTAAAGATCACTAGCTGATTAGTGACCGCCAGTACGGTTTCGTCGCGGTCGCTCGGCTGGTGATCTTCTGAGTTACTTAACTCATAAATGGGTGGAGGCAGTAAAGTCCAAGGGGGAGGCGTCAGCATCGAGGTCGTAGTAGACGGTGCATGCTCCAATTACAAGCCTTTTAACGCTGGTGTTCCAGGTGTACAAGGCTGCGTGCTATCACCGACTCTGTTTCTTCTGCATATCAATGACATGTTGCAAACCGGAAACATTCATTGCTATGCGGACGACAGCACTGGTGATGCTTTATGCATCGGCCGTGCCAATATTTCTCAGGAAAACGTTTATTGAACAAAGTCTCGGACTGGGGGCGACTAAATCTAGTTCAGTTCAATCCCCAGAAGACACTAGTTTAAAAGAGCTAAAAAACCCCCTTCGTCGTATCTCTTCAGTTTCAAGGCACTCCTCTTGTTGACTCAGTCAGTATTGGAATCCTCGGCATCGACATATCGAGTGACGTGTAGTTTCGTGGTCTCTTGGAAAAGAAAGATAAATTGGCCTCTAAAAAGCTCCCGCTTGCTGAGCATCAGCAGAGCGGGACAGTATTTCATGCTGGCTCACCACCTGTAACTTTACAAGGCGCAGGTTCAGCCGCACATAGAATACTGTTCCCATCTCTGGGTCGGGGCTCCTCAGCTTCAAATGGTTTGGAAAAGGACCCCAATTATGGCCGCAAAATCATCTAGCGACGAGGCTCAATTTTGGATATTCAGAATTGCCGTATATGTGACAACACCAACCTACACGAGGTACACTAGGTGATAATGCATCCTCAAAAAGTTATCGTTTGGTGTGAATTTTGGGCCTGCGTCGTCATTGGTCCGTACTTAACCGTCCGTACGTAACGACGCTGGTGAGGCGTTCACCGTCAACGGCGAGCGCTATAAAACGATGATAACCAATTTCTTATAGCCTAAATTGAACCATATTGGTCTAGACGACATGTGAGTGGTTCCAGCTGAACGTGCCTTATCTCTCGCAGGGGTGGGTGATGTGAATTGGCCACCAAGGTCCATGCAATTTGACCACGCTAGACTTTTTCTTGTGGAGTTTCTTGAAGTTGCAGGTCTATGCAAACAAACCAGAAAGGACCGATGCCCTAAAGGTGAACTTAACACAGGTCATCACTGAAATTCAGCCGGATCTATGCTGATGAGTCATTGAAATTTGGACCACTCGAAGCCGAGCCACCGCAAGAAGCCGAGGCGGGCATTGCAACGATGTCATATTCCACACTTAATGGCACATGTGGGCCTTTCAAATAATAAAAGAATTTTGTTATACCTCACACAGAGCTTGTTTTAATTCATTTCAACATCTACCCGCCCTTACTGTAAAACTTTTTATATTATTTTATAAGTTGCAATAATATGATGTTGAATGATGCTGCAATGACGGCAAGATGGCGTCTTTGCAGCCACCGGTTCGTTTTTAATAATTTGTTATAACTTTTTATGATATGTCATAATATAACCTATTATACAATATAATTTATATAATAATTTCATATTTGAAAACAACCTTCCTATGTAGTAATCATTTATTTAAGTGATATAAATTTAGTAAGCAAAAATAGATATTAATGGATGTTAATATGAAAATTAATTTTTTCCGTAGAGGGAGATAACATCGTATTTCATTTAAGATTATAAAATCAGGTCGAAACATTTCCATTTTAAGCGCGTATAATAAATCAGTACTTCGAAAGTGAACATTCTAGATAATCAAACAATTTCCTGTCAATAAATCAATGCGCGACAGCGTTTTAGTTTCATTTCCTTAACAGTATTCCAAATTATAGTCGCCTGCCGTAAAATACGGTATAAATGAACCTTAATCAGGATCATATTATTAGGTGATCTTACGTCGTTTATAACTAACTAGAAGTAACTATTTGATCCTTCACTATAATCGTAGTATTGTTGCAGGCCTAGGACACTGATCTATATATATTCAAACAGTGGTGTACATAGAATACTATGTGTATGTAAATATGCAGATAGTGTAAAATTTCTCTGTTTTCTGGGTGAATTCAAAACTACTCTTTAACCCACTGCCTAATTACTATTAGTCTATAAGTTGTAGTTACTCGTAATTCAAGGTTCACACACCGACTCGTCAGTGAAGTCACAAGGTTCCAACTGAAAACCAGCGCTGCCTCTGCAGCATTATGCTGAGTTGGAGACCTATTTGATGTCACATTTTATCTTAAAATTCTTTTTTTTTTTATTTAATTTTTAATTTTAACTTAATTTAATTTTTTTGTGTCATTATTGAATAACATCATATTTATATTTAAATTTCAAAAATTGTGTGTAAAGTGTGATTATCGAATAAATGGTTCTTTCTTTCTTCTTTCTTTCTACTTAAGGAAATCCCCACAAGATGGATGCGATGTGGTACGTGTAACCGTGCCTTGAGGGAGGCTTATTTTTATAGCATTGGGTGACAAACAAGCACACAGTCCACGCTGGATGTCCACAGTGGATGCTGTGGCCCATAGACATCTACATTCTTCCTCGATTAAGAATAAAAATGCAAATGCGTTGAAACCTTTGAGGACTAAGATGGAATGCTTCGATTCCAGTTAAAAGGTCTCCGGTTCTCTACACTCACCATACGAAATGCAGGAGTTTTATGCTGCTATTTTACGTTGGTATTCTGTGAGAGCGTAGTTCTGCCCCGGTTGAGCCGACCCATTCGTACTACAACTATAACTGCAGCGTGGCTCTACCACGTACAAATTTTATGGATGCCCAAGTTCAGCAGTGGACTTGTGATGAAGGAAATAATAATTTCTAAAAATTAAAAAATGTATTTCAAGAATATAACTGAAAGCAACCAATGGGCGTTGCAATTCTAACCTGTTAATCGACGAGAAATGAAAAGAGGTCTGTATACAGCGGTAGGGTGAAGGTTTATAGGAAGTAAGGTAAAGTAAAGTAAAGTAAAGTTACAGCCTATTTAGACATTATCCCTTCATTTCGGAGAAGTTTATAGGCCAAAGAAATGTCCGCCGCGCTGTGTTAATAACTGTTGGCGAACTTCTCATGCCTTCGAAATTTGAAATTTGATTTTTGTATTGATTTGATTTTAATTTAATTAATTTAGTTTGATTGTAAGAAATCAGCCACATGGGTGTTAGCCACAGCAAGAAACTACCCCTAATCTACCTAAAGTATGGAAGTTCAAATTTCTACTGAGCTATCTCTCAACCGTAGCTCATTAGCTAAGCGATTGCTATAAATTTCACAGTAACCGAGTTTGATACTTACCGGCAATAAAGGAAATAGTGATTGATATTATAGTCGAGCTACAATAAAGACTAGGATACCAATTCGGTTATGATTTTGTGTAGTGAGCACCACTCACATTTTCATATGTTATAAATAAATTGTAACTTAATAACAAAATATCATACTACTAAGGCCATCTATTGGTATATGAGTGTAAATCTGCCTAATCTGTTATAGATGACTTTAAATAAAGGTTAGTCTGTTGCAAACCACCAAGCGAGTTTTATTATTTCATTGGGTTATGGGCCCAGTTGAAAAGTAAAAAGTAATTAGCGTTTGACTTTCGGTGTTCCTTCCTTTTATAGACTGTCAGTGCTAAAATGTCGTCAGGTAATTACTCAGTGAACGTTCCTAAACTAAAAGGACGCAAGACCTACGACGACTGGGCGTTTTCCGCCGAAAACTTCATGATCCTGGAAGGCATAGATGTAACCAGCATTACGAGGCTAACGGAAGCTGAAAATAAGAAGGCGAGGGCAAAAATAATTATGACAATCGATCCGTCGTTGTTTGTCTATATAAAAACCGAAGCCACGGTACAAGCTTTGTGGGCCAAATTGAAATCATTGTTCGATGATTCCGGTTTTACGCGCAAGATTACTCTCCTAAGAAGCCTAATATCAATACGTTTGGATAGTTGTGATAGTTTGACCAGCTACGTTAATCAGATGGTGGAAACAGCTCAGCGATTGAAGGGCACCGGATTCGAAATTAACGACGGATGGATCGGCTCTCTGTTGCTGGCGGGACTGCCAGAAAGATTTAGCCCAATAATAATGGCAATCGAACATTCAGGATTGAAGATAAGTGCTGATGCTATAAAAACGAAATTGTTAGACATGAGTTCGGAATTTGAGGTTAAGTCAGAAGGCGCGCTAATTGCACAAGTGCAGAAATGCCACCTACAGGCGCATTGTGGCAATAGCAAAAGTGAAATGAACCCGTCACCTGTCAGTTGAAATGTCAATGTCAATACAACCCAGAAAAAACAAATTCGTTGCTACCATTGCAAAAAGATCGGACATTTCAAGAGCCAGTGCAGCCTATTAAATAAAGACAAACAGAAATCAACTTCGAACGTGCTGAGTGCAGTTTTTCTTGCGCGAGAGTTCAATCAAGGCGACTGGTACGTCGACTCTGGCGCAAGTGCTCACATGGTGTCAAACAAGAACATGTTGACAAACATATCTTATGAGCCGAAAGTGAAAGAATTAATTGTCGCTGATCGCACCAAAGTTTCAGTGGTGTGCTCCGGAGATCTTCGACTTACTACGCGAGTGAAGACAATCACACATGAAGTAGAAATAAAGAATGTTTTGTGCATACCAACACTCACCACAAATTTGCTTTCGGTCAGCAGAATGATCTCAAATGGTATCAGAGTATCCTTCAATAAAGATGGATGTTACATCTACAACACTTAGAATGTTTGTATTGGTGAAGCGAGCTTGGAAAATGAAGTATACAAATTAAAGATTGAAAGGTCGAAGCAGCTTTTAGCGGCAGTTGCACAGACCTCATGCAACATTTGGCACAGACGATTGGAGCATATAAATATGAATAACCTTGAGAAAATGAAAAAGGGAGTAGTCAAGGGTGTAACTTACCAGAAAAAACAGAATATAAGCAAATCAAATTGTGTAGTTTGCTGCAAAGGCAAACAAAGCAGGCTGCCTTTCTCTACTAGTACCAGCATGAGCAGCAGGGTCCTAGAAGTGGTTCATACAGACCTGTGTGGCCCCATGGAGAAGAAATCACTTGGTTTGTCTAGATACTATCTGTTGTTTATTGACGATTACAGCTGGATGTGCTTTGTTTACATTCTAAAGAAAAAGAATGAGAATGAAGTATTTTCGTGAATTCAAAGAGCAGGTAGAGAATCAGCAGTCACAACGGATTAAGATATTGCGGTCCGATAACGGTGGGGAATTCTGTTCAGTGGGGATGGAAAATTACTTAAAGCGACATGGGATAGTTCATCAAAATACAGTTCCCTATACACTGGAACAGAATGGCTTAAATGAAAGGTACAATAGCTCAATTGTAGAAAAAGCATGCTGTCTTCTACATGACGCTTCATTCGACAAACACCTATGGGCCGAGGCTGTGAATACGGCAGTATATTTGAAAAATCGATCACCAGCAGCAGTTTTGGACCATAATACTACCCCATATGAGATGTGGACTGGCAGAAAACCTGATCTACAGCATATTAGAGTGTTTGGGAGTCCAGTTATGGTCCACATTCCAAAAGTAAGACGTAACAAATGGGATAAAAAATCACAAATGTTACATTTGGTTGGGTATTCAGAAAATACCAAAGGAAAGTTCAATAAGCATTGAAGACAATGAGAGATCAGACAGAGAAGATCCAACATATATTGCAAGTGATTCGTTAAGTGATCAGGATGACGAACATAGTGAGTGCTTAAGAGCAGATGACAGTTTGGTCGCTACTCAGAGTGATGTTGTCATTCAAGAAGAGAAGCGTGTTCGTTGTGTACCAGAGAGGTATGGTTTTTCCAAAATGTGTGTTGAAGACTTTACTAGTGAACAAATTTCTCTACAGGACGCTCTCATAGGACCCAAAAGGGAGCATTGGTGCAGGGCTATACAAGAAGAACTGAAATCTTTTATGGACAATGACACGTGGGTTTTAGTGGATAGGCCAAGTGAGGGCACAGTAATGAAAAACAAGTGGGTATTCAAGGAGAAATGTGACAGTAGTGGTAATGTGCCCTATAGAGCCCGACTTGTGGCTAAGGGCTTCACTCAAATCAAAGGTGTGGACTACAATGAAACATTTTCTCCTGTTGTGCGTTATTCTACCTTGAGACTATTTTTGCCTTGAGTGTTCAACTAGACTTAAAAACGAATCATTTAGATGTACCAACAGCTTTCTTAAATTGTAATATTGATGAATGTGTATTTATGGAAATACCAGAAAATTCTAATTTTAAAAATTGTGAGAATAAAGTTTTAGGGTTAAAAAGGCTGTATATGGGTTAAAACAGTTGGCTAGGGCCTGTTAAATAAAAGTGGAATCCAGTTTGTTAAAGTTAGGTTTTAAGAAATCTAAATATAACCCCTGTCTATTCATGAAATATCATAATAATTTAAAAGTTTATGTAGCTGTATTTGTTGATGATTTTTTTTTATTTTACAACTGCAATAAAACTTACAAAGGGTTGATAAGTGTATTAGAGTCAGATTTCAAAATTAAAGATTTGGGTCAAACAAAAAATTGCCTTGGTATGAATGTAAATGTTCAAAAGAATTATGTAACCTAGGACCAAGAGAAATTCATTGACAATATTTTGAAAAGATTTAATATGACTTATTGCAAAACTTCAGATACTCCAATGGAAGTAAATTTAAATTAGAAAGGGTCGATAATTACCATTGTAGTAAGACTTATCCTTATCAACAATTCGTTGGATCACTGATGTATCTTTCAGTTCTCACAAGGACAGATATTTCTTATAGTGTAAGCTTTCTGAGCCAATATAACACATGTTATAACAAAACACATTGAAAAAATTTGAAAAGATTGTTAAGATATTTGCAAAAAAACTAAACATTTTGGCTTAATTTTCAAAAAAATAGTACTGATTTATATGGTTTTGTTGATGCCGACTGGGCATCTTGTAACATTGATAGAAGGTCTTATACAGGGTATTGTTTTATATTGTCAGGTTGTGTGATAGGTTATGAGTCTCGAAAACAAAGAACAGCCCTGTCTAGTACTAAGGCCGAGTATATGGCGCTTGCAGAGGCTTGTAAAGAAGCAATTTATTGGAAAAATTTAATGTTAGAACTTGGTATGTATGGTAAAAATGAACCTTTAAGCTTATACAGTGACAGTCAAAGTTCTTTAAAATTGGCTTCTAATCTGTTCCACAAACGCACCAAGCATAACGATGTACGCCAACATTTTACTAGAGAATGTGTGGTGAATAATAAAATTAAGATTGGTTACGTACCAACCTCTTCTATGCCAGCAGATATATTTACTAAAGCACTTTGTGCAAATAAACATTACAAATTTATAGATCTGATGGGAATAGAGGAAGTAAATTAAAATAAGTATGTAGTTTATAAAATTGTTTTTATTGTTAAAATACTTATAACCATTTGTAAACTGAATTTTTAAAACTTGTACAATTATCGGGATATTTTGTTTAGAGAGGGTGTTATAAATAAATTGGAACTTAATAAAAAATATCATACTACTAAGGCCATCTATTGGTATATGAGTGTAAATCTGCCTACTCTGTTATAGATGACTATAAATAAAGGTTAGTCTCTTGCAAACCACCAAGCGAGTTCTATTGTTTCATTAATTCTTACATGCTTACAATTTCTAATTCAAATTCATTTACTCGTTTACGTTGTATAGGTTATAATAGAACTTAGCGTCCGATGCATACCCAGCCAGTGTTTATAAAATATATTGCCAGGAGACACCTGAGCAACGACCTTAACTAATTCGTTTGTTGAGTTACGTACAGTTTCCCAGAAACTGGCCGTTCTACAACGCAACACAGCGTAAAAGTCTGGGATTGCAGCTTCTGCGAACGTTGTGGACGCACTGCAGTACCGTGGATGTTTCAAAAAAATACGAAAAGCATTATTATACTGTACTCTGAGGATGTTATAGGATTTTTGGTGTAATTTATCCAAAGTTGTCCGGTGTAAAAACTAATATAGCTTTAAACAGAGTAACCTTAACATCCTCAGTACACGAGGCAAAGCGACGCGCCAGCATGTTACAACATATAGCTAGAGCTCTACGTTCACGTTCAATATCCAAGTCGTCACTCAGGTTCTCCGACAACATATGACCCAAGTACGTGAAATTCTTCACAGTCCGAACCTGCACACCATTTATGCTTACTTAGGGTACTCTTTCCGGCACGAAAGACTAACATTTCAGTCTTAGACTCATTATATTTTAATCCATGTTGACGAGCATAATTTTCGCAAATGAATATAATGGTAATTAATATATGGTCTTTCTAAGAACGTTGATCGATGGGCTAAGGAGGACCATATCGTCTGCGTAGCTAAGGTTGTTAAACGCTACACCATTAATGTAACATCCAATTTTGGTACTCCTAAGCCCCTCGATCAAGCTGTTAACATCAAGGTTGAAAAGGTTCGGAGAGGTCAGCCCTCCCTGACGTACGCCACATTCTAGTTTATAGCCACTAGAGGTTGTGTCGTCCCACCTAACTTTATTTGTCCGGTTCTCAGACCAGTATCTCAGCAAACCCAGAACAGTGCCAGATACATTGGAGTCATGCATTTTTGTCCATAATATATTATAATTAACAGGGTCAAATGCACGACTCAAGTCCAGAAAGCAGGCGTAAACAGATGTACTATGTCTTTTATAATAGTTCACAACGTGCTTAACGGACAGTATTTCAGAGTCAGCAGAAACACCGGCACGAAAACCAAACTGAGCATCACTTATCCTAATATTTTTCACAAGTTCGGGCTGTAGAAGTCTTTCAAGCACTTTACCAACTATCGTGTCCATAGAGATAGGACGGTAATTGGTGATATTTGAGAGGTCTTAACGACAGGGTTTGTTCTTAACGACAGGTACAACAATCATCTGTAACATTTTATCAGGAAGATATGTATGTTTAATACATAGGTTAAAAAGTAATGCTAAAGAATCAAATATTTTATCACTGGCGTAGAGAAGGTGCTCAACACTCAAGTCATCGTCATCGTGGCCCGGAGACTTTCCTTGCTTCACATTATGAACTACTTTTATGATATCTCTAGCACACAAGGACAAAATCTCAGCGTCGGAGATTGTCGACTGATCATGGGGAATACTTTCCACGCGCATTGGTTTTATTGAGAAATGATTACCAAACATGTTAGCTATATCCTTTTTGTCATTAATCCCGTTCACGCTAACTGGCAAGCTACTAAGTATGTTGCAGGCTTTTTTCGCTTTCCGAAATTTTGCAAAGTTTGTATTTGCCCTATGAGTGGCAAGTATGTTCATTCTTATCATCTCTTGATTATTTTGACACCATTTTTATTTATTTTTAAAAGCCCTACGCGTTGTTGTCATATCGTTATAAATTTTTCCCTTAAATGATTTTCCAGTATTTATCCATTATTTAAACACATGGTAGTTCCAGCGGTTATGAAATGATAGTTTTATAACTGCTAGCCTATTACTTTAGCATTTTACAACGGATACCACAGCATCAGATTCAAAAAGAGATTTGCGCCGCAATATGGTCTGACCTCCATAAGGTCGACCACGTAATATGCCTTTCGAAGAATCCACAGATGACTTTGAATAGGAAGCAAAGCTATCGTCTATTTTACTAGCGAATTCAAGATCATGCTGTAATAGTCACGTCTCCTGCAAAGCTATTATATCTACTTCTTTACATAACAACCTAATGTGGTGGATGGATCGTTTAATGCTTTTACAATTAAACGATGCCATACAAATTTTCTGTGAAATGTGAATATCCATAATTTATTTATTTACTTATCTATTAATTTGACTTAATGTCGTTATAAGGGCATGGTTTATGTTCTATAAAGCGCCTAAATACGAAACCTTTCGGTCAGAAATCAGGACTTAGAAAAATATTCGCTTTGGACATTGGTATAACTATTCTAAAAGAATTAAAAGTCGTCTCACGATGCTGTTTTAGCAGTTCTATAGTAACACAATTTTCACCCTTGTCATTTATGTAGTCCATTAAAGAATTTTCGGAAACTTCCTTATGTACCCGTGACACGTATATAGTAAATTTTGATTCCATAACTTTTAATTTCGTACAAGTTTCGAATGAACCACGCATATTATCGTATAACACGATTATCTTCAAAGTAGTTCAGAGAAAAATCAAATAAATTTTCTTAATAATATTATTATATTTGGTATTCTAAAAAAAAGATTTTTTTCTAAAAAAAAGAAGAATACCAAGGCAATATCTTAAATAAGATGTTGTTGTAATATGTACACGCTGTGCGTAACGCGCGTACGTTTACGCTCACACACACGCACACACGCACACACACACACACGCACGCACACACACACACACACACACACACACACACACACACACACGCGCGCGCGCGCGCGCGCATGTATACGCATGTACACATATGCGCACGTGTGCACTATTTTGTGTGCATTGTCGATACAATGCAACACAAAAATTCGATATTTTTTTTTAAAAAACGTCTTTTTTTAAGAGTGAAAAGGGCATCAGTGGAGCATCATTGCTCTGATGTGAGTTTTAAGTTAATTTTTGGTCGATTGTTACATCTAAGTATTTAACTTCTGTGGAGAAGTTTTGTTTGTTTTATAAATTTCTATTGTCCTGTTAAAAGAAGCTGCTATGAAAAACATTTTTTAAAACTTTGTTTCCAGATTTAAGCAATCTAGACCAAGAATATAATCAAAAGGCTTATTTCGCTGAATTTGTAAAGATTTAAACTTTTTATTTTTTTCTTAAGTTACTTTGAACCTGTAGTATAAAAGGTTAGGCTGAAATACTTGTAAATTAAATTAACTCAAATGGCTTCAATCAGATTTTATCAATATTTATTAAAATTGCTTTGCGCTAGGTCTTTCATGATGTATATGTAACAATATAGAATGTATACCGTTTTTTATTTATAGATTTTAAAAAAATGGTTTTTTTTATATGCAATAATAGTTTTTAAAATAATAAATTTTAACTTACTCATTTTAATGACGGTGAAATTGTGAAATCTATCAATTACATACAATTATCTATCACAAACTAAGAACAAGTTGGTATGTGGAGCTATAGTGCAGGATGTCACAGGTCTTCTTTTGACCTATCCACTTATGATTTAACAATTTTGATTTATTATTGAGAGTACACTTCACTGACTCTGCATTGTTGGATACACGGGGACAACTAGACCCGAAATTTACCGATTTTTGCTTCAAATAGTTGACAGAGTTATGGACTATTTGGTGGAATAATAAATATGTATATGAAGCATGGAAAAGGTTTTTTTGTGTTTAGTTGATACTTTTTGTAAATAAACAATATTATAGTCTATTTTACAGAGTATTTTACTTGATATTATATGTAACTTTATATGTATTACTAATTCAGTGCACATTAATAATAACATAAATTGTAAGCAAAACGTCAAAGTTCGTGGTAAAGGTTATAAGAAATCGTTGTTAATTAAATTTTACCAAAGTTTATTTAACAGGCATATTCAGCTTAATCATATTTTTTTCTAGAAATGGTATGTAGCGTTCAGGCTGTTTATTTATATAAATATATCTCAGATCATAGATATTTCATTAAAGCGTTAGTAGTTCAATAGTAATGAGTACGATCTGCGAAACTGAATGGCAGTTGGTTCGAATACACCGTTAGACTAGTGTCGTAATCCTAGCACAAGCATTAAATACTTGATATTTGGAGTGGTTAACATAAAATTGTAATGTTAATAATAGTGGTAATCATTGCTAGAGTTCTATTTTATTTTTAGAAAAAGGCGTAAGTTCCGTTTCACGGATGTGTATAATATGTATGTATGTATGTAGTAACCATAATTTTGAAGTATGCTTTATGCTGTTGGCTTGTTTCCATTGAGGATACTTACTAATGAAACTCCTTACAAAGTATGCAAGAACTAAAGTAGATATTTTTAATTGCTACGCTTTTTAGTACCTCATGCTCGGGCTCTGACACTACGCTGAGCGGTTTTCTATGTAAGTCCGCAGCTTCTTAACATTATTTTTTACCTTTCGGATATGCACGCTATACCACAGAAAATTTATATGTATAAACAGTAGTCGGACGTAAGGAAATAAAATAGTAAAAAAGACAACACAAACGCGGGTAAACAATATAAGTTTTTTATACGTTTTTCTTTTATTAAAATCTATGAAATTTGTTTGCCTTCATCTAAATCCGTATTTAAAGCTGCACTAATTCATTAAGACCTGTTTCTTAATGGTCGCAATATATTTTCTCGTTGTGGCCGCTAAGTAAAATGAATGAAAAACATTACTTTGTTATGATATGATATACACATTTTCAAACACCCATTAAAGATATTATTAAGTCCATCATTCAATAATCATCTTAAGCCTTTAAATGTTCTATCTAGTCGAGTGAATATTATCTAGGACCGTCTATCAAAAGCCATTAGATCTGTTTAATGGTCACGTGTTAACAAAGTTTAATTACTTAATAAATAATTTAAAATGTTAAGACATACTTCCTCTGAAGCAGCTTGTTTTACAATTTTTTTCCTTCACCAGCGTGATAAAGAACACGTAAAAATCCAGCTCTTAAAATTGCGAAAATAATGCTAGTGAGATTATTTTGGGCGCGCTTCATATAAAATTCAAGACGAGCGCCCAGCCTCTAATCTACTCCGGCTATTACATTAATATAGAAACACGTAAAAATATCTTTATTATTTTATGTGTGGTGCTAAATATAGTTTGATAAATAAATTGCCCTAGCGTTTCTTACGTGTTTTGACATACGTATTACTTTTCATATTGTAACTGTTCCGAATGTCTGGGTCCTGGAAGTTCGTCTAACTTGCAGTGTTTGCACGGCTGTGTTACGGTCCGAAGAATAGAAAGCCAGTATACTAGTATTCATCATAATTATTGGTTATGGCATTAGAGGACGAGTCAAGCATGCTTAGTGTGAGGCCACAGGCTAACTAATTCAGTCTATAATAATAATTATTATTATTAAAAAAAACATTCTTCAAAGCCTTTTTTCGGTCATTTTACACTTGCAGTCTATGGTGGGCAGGTATACGTAGAGAGCCTAAAATGCCCTTCGGGTACAATATAACAATGCCTTTGGGTGGTGATGGGACTTCCGCGGTATTGTAACGCTTCAGGGATATTTACAGCGTACGGTACGGACGGTTTTCATAGCATTATTAGAAAGAGAATCGCACCCCTCATGCGCAGGGTTTGTGGGAGCTGCAATAGCATTCTGAGGGCAATATCTGATAGATTTGACAGCCCCATCCTCGGGCACTGGATGCGTATGCACTATGCACTTGCATGTGCCTGGTGTCATGGGGTGCCGAAAATAAAAATAATTAACATTAAAATTGTGAGGGTAATAATTTGAGTCGAACATTGGTTAAGCTAATTTACTGACATAATCATGGACTATATGTTGATCTGAAATACATTATTACTACTATTATAAAAATAAGGAATTAAAACTGGTTGCGCGGAAAAACCATTCGTATTATTATATTTGACGGTAGGTGCCAAGTCGTTTATTCCTTCCCAAAACGATATCACTCATACCCTCCTATCGACACATCGGGGTGGTGGGGTGGGAGGGGAAAGAAGATGATTCTAGAATGTCACGTAATCATCGGAACCGAGGATATATAAGGCACGCGCGACCGACGCGGGCCTCTTCCCGCCGCGCCAGTCATTGGAACCACACCTCTCTTCCCGCCGCGCTCGCCATTGGAACCACACCTCTCTTTCCGCCGCGCTCGTCGTTGAAACTACAACGCTTCTCTCCCGACGTACCCCTGGGGCCCCAGAGTGTCTGTCCAGAAGAAGTTCCGGAAGTCGCAGCTATAGTGCTCAACAAGTAGAAGAAACCCCGGTGAGTCAATATTCCTTTAATTATTGCCTGCCTGATATAATTGTTTTAACCCGCTCCAATTTTGTTTTTCTCCTAATCAGGCAGGATTCCCTTTCATCGATTTGGCACCATAATAGTTTTAGGGAAGAGCGAGTGCATTGTACCGCATGCTATAGTAGTCGCTTTTACGTAAGCGTAAGTCCACTTTAGTTAATATCTCGCGTAATAGGTTTAAGGTTCGACCGGGGAATTAGACTTCGGCAGCCTTAGACACGTGGCTCCACCAAAAACATTTATGTAATGTTTTTGTTATTTACTCTGCATTTGAAAATAAATAAATTTTGTATTTGCATTTGTATTCCATCTTAGTTCTAAGTTCCCTTTGTTTGATGTTGGCTGCAGGTGTCCATGGACTACTGAAGCTTATTTGATGCACTGTAAGTTCATTTGTCACTTCATTTTATAAAAAAGAAAAAAAGCGGACATAATAAAACCCAAAAAAAAACGTGTAACATTAGCTTACAAATCACAAAACCAATCTAAATGAATTTCCACTGTAGCCCCGTGATAATCAATATAAAAAGATTTTCTTTATACAAAAGAAAGTTTTCTGCTGAAACCATTCATAAATATTTATGGCACTACGCCATCACTTACCCCTCTTTACTTCGATTCTTTTTCTTTATGTTATTGCCATTATATTATAGTTTTATAAGATATTTTTATTTGTTTCAATTCTCAGCACTTTCGTGATTTATTATTTCACTTTATTATAAAAACACTTCAATTCATCAAAGTTCTTATTCACATTAGAGTAAAATAATGGATTCAATGAGATTTAAAAAAAAACTATTTTTATATCACATTCTTTTTACTTCCGATATGGCGAATAATATCATTATATGGTAAATGCAAAACAGCTTTTCTTTCTTCACGCACGACATGCTTGATCTTTATACGAATTTGTGTCGTAAAAGAAACGAACGACGTTTTTAAATAGATTCGTACTCTCGCGCGCCTAAGTTGACTTCTGGTACCTTGCACTAGCGCCATCTAGTGCCGGGTAACAGAGCGAGTAGAGCTTTCTTCTTCTTTCTTCTTTGTAATTCAATCGGCAGTTTTTAATGTCACAAACCTCAAGCTCGTAACAGTACTAAAACTGCTTTGAGTCACGGTGGTGGCAGAAAAAACCTATAACTTACGTTTGGCCCGAACACGGATTTAAATTTTGGAACCTGTGACTTTGATCAGAGTCGGACTTTCTATCATAAGACCAAGAAGACTGTAGTAAAAATGAATAAGAAAGAAAAAAGTTTCGTATAATCAAACGTCTTACAGTAGCAGTAGCACCTGCATCTGCATTTTGATTCTTAATGGAGGATAGTTGTAAATATGGGCCACATCATCCACTTACCATCAGGAGGACTCGATTCTAAACCTTAATATATAACAAGACCAAAGGTTAAAATAGTAAATAAAAGAAATTAAAAAATATGTTTTATATGCTATGTCACTTCTACGTCTATATGTCGTAGCCAACTAGCTTAACCTCTCAACTGCGGACGTCTAACCCTTGGTCACGAAAATATCTCCGTTGACTACGGGTGTCCAAGTACTGGACATTTTTTACCCGCTCTTTTAATGTCGAAATAAAGCATTACTCACTATGTCTAACTCATTCTACCATATATCGATGTGTACAGGATAAAAAGTTACCATAAAAACCCCACAGATTATATACACTTTAGTAGGATTTTTTTATATATACCATCCGATAAAGTCGCCCGTGCCTTGAGTCAGTCATTAGTGTGACTGACGCGCGCTAACAACAAAATTGTTCGCAATTATTTTGTACTTATTTATTTTATTTTATTTATTTATTTAACACCAACAAGACATACACTAACAAAAGCATAATATTTTTGCAAAAAATCATAAAAACTAAGTGTAGACTTAATTATAGGTGTTACACACATTTCATTGCAAAAAAAATAGACACAAGTAAACATATGCAGTGAATTAAATTGAATACAAAAATTAAGAGATCAATAAATATATCAGAATTTAGTGTTATATAATTAATTAAATTAAATCATGCATATTCCACCATTGTTATTAACATTAGATATTTTATGAACGTTAAACATAACAAAAATAAAATCATTAATAAATTATAATATACAATCATTTCCTTATCACAATTTAGCTTATAGAAAAATAATATAATTTTACTGTGAATTACAATTATTTGAGGAATATAAATGTAATAAATCACGTATACATTTCCAAAGATTATCTGAAAATATGTCAATATCAACTGTTCTATCTTTATGTTTGTTATCAGTAGTCATTATGGCACCAATACTATTCTTATGTGATAATTTATACATAGCATTAAAACTCAACATCAGTCTATTAATCGAAGAATAGCGCGCTTGACGAGAACGTGTGCTCCTTTCTACGAATGGTATAAAAGACGACGGCCTTTTTGACTTCAATGCGGTACGAAAATTTAATTTGGCTAGTAAGTAAGAACTATCAATGACGCCATTCACCAACTTATACAAGAAAATAAGGTCAAGGAGCTGTCTTCGATTCGAAAGTGGCTGAAGCTTAAAGTAATTTAGCTTATCTTCGTAAGTTCTAAGAGTTTTAACTAGGTTATGATCGTAAGATAAATGCAAAAGAAATCTCTTTTGTATCCTTTCAATTCTATGTGAGTAAATATTAAAGTGGGGATTCCATACTACGCTGCAGTATTCCAAGATACTTCGTACCAAGGCTGAGTAAATAGTTATTTTAGTGCGAGTATCCCTGAATTGCTTACAGTTACGGAAGAGGAAGCCAAGAATCCTAAAACCCTTGTTGACAACATTATCTATGTGGATATTATAACGAAGCTTATTGTCAAGCATAACTCCTAAATCGCGTATGTGGGGAACTTCAGACAGAATACGACCATCAATGTAATATGTTATAGCAAGAGATGTTTTCTTTCTAGAAAATTTTATAACATGACACTTGTCAGCATTTAGTGTCATACCGTTGCTACGACACCATAATGTCAAGTTGTTTAAGTCTTCCTGTAAGAATTCCACATCAGAATTTGAGGAGACAGGTCTAAAGATCTTTAGATCGTCAGCAAATAAATAAGATTTCGAATTCTTAAAGCAATTATTGATGTCGTTGATGAAAATGTTAAACAACAAAGGCCCAAGATGAGATCCTTGAGGTACGCCAGTATAGGCAAAAAACGGCTCAGAAGCATAACCATCAACAACAACAGTTGACGACCGATTGGCAAGATATGACTTAAACCAGTCCAGCAAAGGGTTTGCTATACCTATCCTTTTGAGTTTGACAAGTAAAATTGAGTGATCAACGTTGTCAAAGGCCTTACTGAAATCTGTGTATATTGCATCAATGGATTGGCCAGTATCAAGAGATTCAGTAATGTCTTCCACAAAGGAAACTAGGTTAGTTACTGTTGATCGAGCTTTCACAAACCCATGCTGTTCAGATGTAACAAATTACTTAAAGTGCCATGAAGCAACGGGACATATAATTTTCTCAAACACTTTTGAAAAAACAGAAATAATGGAAATAGGTCTATAATTTTTAGCTTCCTCTTTGTCACCGGTTTTGAACAAAGGCAACACAAGGGCTTCTTTCCATAAGGTTGAATATGTACTAGTCCTAAGAGATCTATTGATTATCAGTGCAATAGGCAAAGCCAATGCGTTAGCGCAATTGCGTACAGATATTGATGGAATGCCATCTGCTCCAGCTCCTTTCTTAATGTCAAGTCTTTTTAAAACATTGTAAACCTGGTCCACTGTGTAAGATATATAATCAAGGTACATATTGCAACAAGAGTTCATAAGATTAGGACTAGTATCGAAATTTTGGATATTATTATTGCGACTGTATACTGACGAAAAATGACTAGCGAAAACATTACAAATGTCTGTTCCATTGGAAACAAATTTATTATCGTCTTTAATTTTAGAAGGATACGAACTTTTACCTTTCTTTTGTTCTAGGAATGACCAAATCAAATTTGGGTTTGATTTTAAAGAGAGTTCAAGGCATTCTATATACTTAGCGTAGGAGTATGCTAGCATCTCCTCACATCTTCTTTTCAATAACTCAAAACAGAGTTTATCGCGAGGATTGTTATATTTGCGAACTTTCATCCTATATTTATATTTTTCTTTAATACATTTTATCAGACACGGAGTAAACCAAATTGGGTATTTATGACTACGCGGTTTAGCCTTAGGTACATATTTCCGTATTAACTTACGAATTATGTCATAAAATACTGCAACCATATCATCAACACAAAGACATTTACCCAAAATTTCCCTCCAATCAATTTCATTTAGATCCTTCCTTATATTTTCATAATCAGCCTTGTGGAAGCAAAATTTTGTAATGGTGTTATTAGGGACTAGTGGTGCCGGATCTGTAAAATCTATCAAAAAAACTAATAGCGGATGAAGGGGATCAACACATGTCAAAGGATCAGGACATGACAGAATATCAACAATGTTAGTATTAGACAAGACAAGACCAAGCATTTTATTTTTAGAGTTCTTAATTAGATTAAATTGGTTCAAAACAATTATATTTTCATCGAGTGATTCCAATACTCGACTCGAGTTATTAATAAAATGCTCAAAAATGTGTTTTTGGACGGGTGGGGGAATATACACAGCACATATATAGTCTTTCAGACTTGCCTTGGACGTTTTCTACCTCTACGCACACCCAAAGATTCTCGCACTTGGACTCGAAACTAAAGAGCCGCTCCGAATTTATTTGCTTAGATACAGCTATAAGTACACCCCCGCCATTCTTTGAAGCGTGAAAACCACTACTCTCCCGATCACGTCTATAAACATTATAACGATCATCAAAAACTTCAGAATCGAAAACACTCCCATTTAACCACTTTTCCGTCATAATTACAATATCGTATGAATTACAGACTATGTTATTAAATAGATCAATTGTTTTTGATCTTAGACCACGAACATTTTGGTAGTAAATAGAAATTTTATTCTGTAAAGTGCCTTTATGTAATTAAAAAAACCAGTTTAGCGAATTTAGCGCCACTCTATGACAAATTATTCACAGTATCATGATTTCGTATATGAATGTAGTTTGATCCTTCACATTTTCTGACAAAAATCTTTCCATCACGAATCTAAATAAAACGGAAACCGAGCTCTTTCGCCTTACGGCGAGCTGCAGCATGTAAGATTTTTCCCTCTGGCGTAAGATTTTCAGCAACGTATATTGGAGTATTCTTCGCGCTTGCGATTCCCAAATGGCTAGTGTTAAGCTTATCCTTATCCGTAATAATTTATATTAATTGTGTGGTAAATTGTGTTAAAATAATGCCTGGGTAAGCAACCTCTTTATTTGTTATCTCATTTTCTGTTTTATCTCATTGAGTACGTGTAAAATTGTTTTTTAATTTGTATGAAGCAAACCGCTATCTTAGAACTAACATGCTGGTTGTGGAAATTTGACTTAAAATGTACGTAAAATTTTAGTGTTGATTGTCAGTTTTGTGTCAAAATATGTGTAATCGTTAATCATTTACAGTTTTAGTACATAAAAATGAAGATAAAGTGCAACATTTTCAAAATTTCAATGTAAATACGCAATAGGTGAAATAGTGTCCATCTATGAGACACCCGCAGTAGTGAATTCTAGTTCTTTGTTTTGTGGGTGGTGAAAAGAGGAACTAAATTTTGCCATACTGCATCACGTTCAAATTCGGTTGAATTGTTAGAATCGTAAAGAATCTAGCGCCCTCGAGCAGATAAACGCAGCTTGGTTGATTCCAATCTCATTCGATGATTTATGCAAAAATTTGATGTGGCATTTGGATATGCCATGTATGTTAAAAGACTTCGAAACTTTTTAAAGAATTTATTAAAAAAGAAAAGTAGAAAGTATTTACATATGCTTTTTTATATTTTTATTTTAATATTTAATATTTGAAATTTTTATTCTTTTTATTCTAATATAAACAGGCTGTGGTTTTTAAGATCACCTCAGACACATGTTTCTTATATCGGTTTTTAATGTACATTTTATCTATATGCACTTTGCAAAATTCATAAGTCAAAAATAATTTAAAAAAAAATAATTCTTTTTGATTTACTTTTTACGTACGTTTCAGTTTTGCAAATCGTGTAACGTTGCGTTATGTTTCAACCTAGAGCAAGATTGCTGATACCTACGGACGGTACCATTTGTAAATAATTAGTATTAGTACTGTAGATACAGTAAATCGAACAAGTACCAGGAGCCTTTCAAAGAAATGAGTACCCATGTTATATATTTATTCAATTTTATACTTACGTACATCCATCCATTTAGTTTTTATTGTTGCCTAGCTATAATTTGTTCGGCTGATTATTTCAGACTATCATCGTTGAAATAGTTAAGTTAGTTAAGTTACAGCCTATTTACGTCCCACTGCTAGCCCTTACCTCACTTCTGAGAGGGTTTTAGGGCAAAGAAGTGTCCGCCACGCTGCCCCTATGCGTGATAACTTCACATGTCTTCGAAATATTTTTTTCTTATTTCTCAGACAGTCAGACTTTCTCACGATATTTTCCTCGATTCCTGAGCATTGCAATTGTCCAAAAAGAAGTTTAAATGGTGTAGGTCCCTGCAATATTTTCTTATGAAATGAACATATGTGGTTGCTATGTTGTAAGCTTTCCTGCCGCTTTCGCCTTCATGCCACAGGATGCATACAGCATTTTTATTTTTACCAGGCGGCACAAATGCCTCGTTAAATAGAACAAGTTTTTTTGAAAAATAATAATCTTTTGTTCTAAGAAGTGGCATGCATATTGCTTTTTGCATGTCGACGGTGAACACAGCTTCCTTTCCTTCCGAATTATTACTTCGATCTTCTGCTAAACTTAAATCTCTTCGTGAATTGCGTTTATTTTCTAAGTGCTGGCCTATCATTTTACACTCTTCACAGTTACAAGGAAGTGGTAGTGTCTCATGAGCTATTTTATGATTTTTACATTTAGTGCATATATCTCGAGGTAATTCCGCTGTTGAGAGATTCAATTGTTTTATCATAGTATGAAAATGAGTCCAACCACAAATCGTCGTATTATTTTCTTGGCATTGCCGTTTAAAATCCTTATATATTGTGGAAAAGTTTATACCTATAGGCAAATACTTTCGGTTCGGCGCATGGTTAATGTTGTAATGTGATGGAACAGGGTTGTATTTCATAATAAATTCCTCTAATCGTTTTTCATACTCCGGTGGAAACTTGTTAGATAGTGCATATCGACGTCCTCGAAGATCGGGTGTAGCGCTTATTTTCGGATTTTTATTACTCTCTAGATAGTTATTTTTCAAGACTGATTACACAGTTTCATCGTTTGTATATCACAAGGTTCTAAGAAAAAAAAACTTGCATACATTGACATCATTTAGGGACCATTTTAGTGTGTTATGCCTTCGAGAATCACCTTTTGTTTTAGTGCATGCGGTAGATAGCTTATCAACACTTCTTGATATAAAGTCACGGCGCCGTTGCCGGTCCAAGTTCCGAAATTGTGTCCAAATAGACTACCTTTCAGTCTCGGAAATCTTTTGAATGCACTGTTTCTTACATGAACAAGGTGACAACAATGGATGTTTTAATCTTTGTGTCTCTAATATAGCTGCTGGGTCTCTATTGCGCTTAGGTTTCTTTGGTGTTTGATCGTTATCTTCGACGACAGGTTTATCAATAGCGGTGGATTCTTCTAGGAAGCTACGTTTTTATTTTTCTTGTCAGCAGTTCTGTTTCAATATGTGCAATAGGACTTACAGGAGCTTAGGAAGTAGACGGCTTTGGCGAAACTGAAGGTGGTGAAGAATGTGCTAAACAATGTGCCGGTTGCATTTCAGTCGATAATTCAGTAGATATTATGTTTTGTGTCACAGTCAAAAGATTCAAAGTATCGAAATCATCTTCACCTAAATTATTTATCGATCCAGTAGCAATGTGTTCTTGGTTCTTTATTGACTGGATTTTTGTTTAAACCGTGAGATCACAATATAAATTAGATTGAACGCTATTAATATGAATATGCGAACTTGTGGATTGGTGAAAATTTTCTGTGGAAATATTTGAGACGTCTAAATTCTTATCACAAATTAATGCAGGTACCAGTTGGGCGTAAACTCTTTCTCCTAATTCTTCTGAAATGCATTCATTAAGTTGAGACTCACTTAATGGAATGATAGGACTTATAAAGTGTCTTGATCCTAAATCATCTTGAAGGTAATTTTCATACTCATTGTGATTATTGCGGTTTCTATTTTCTTTTTCTAGACAGTCACTTATCACATTGGACACAACAGTAACTGAGTCTGTGTTATTATAATGTTTAATATTTTGTTTTGACAGTCTAACTAGCATTTTACTTCGACTCGTATTCATCGTTAAATTAATACAAAATCACGGTAATTAAATAAAATACGACAGGCGATCACAGAGTAGGTACACAATAAATCACATAATCACCGGTATCACTACGCGTCACACGTAAACTGAACCGTCTTCAAACTTGCCGATAAGGTGGGGGCCTCTATAACGATGGGAAAGGGCGAGATAGCATTCATGTTTATACATCTTAATACGCTGGCGGGACAATATCAACGTGCGAGTATACGCGTCAGTTTAAAACGTTTAAAACACTGTATCTCCAGCTCCAGCAGTGCGCGTAGTTTGTTGCGGCAAAATACTGTAAGCTTAGTTACAGTTTTCCAGCATGGTTAAACCTTAATTTGAACGCTATACAGTGTTTTAGCTTGCCCTATCCTGCAAAATATACGTTTAAATTACAAAAATATTGGTCAGGGGTACTAAACAGACCTACAGAAACTGATTGGGCGTTGTTGAGCAAAAACACTGTAAGTCGACTTACAGTCTTTTGGATTGGCACGGCAGTGCAGCATGGCTCTACCACGTATAAAAAATGTTTTAATGAACTAGTACATAATGCACAAAAAGTGCAAAATCGGACTTTAATTTTGGCATATTTTTGGAGCATAAGAAGTGGGTTCTTTAAAAATATATATCCGTAATATTATTTTATTTCAGGAAGAGATATGTTTATTTTAAATGTTATTATTTCGTAGATATTATTTGTGTTAAAGGAAATATATTACCTTTTTGAGAAATAATGTTGCTAAAATTATGTTGGTTATAGGAAATGTAATATAACCGCCGCGCAACCCGCGGCGCCTGAACGGCTTGTTACTCGACACTATTGTGGCGCCTTGAGTATTGTTTACAAAAAACGTTATTTTAGACTCTACATCCACGGGAGTGACCCTTGAGTGGTTTTATGGCTTTTAAGGGAATGAATGAATCTTTATTTCTCTACAAGTGCTGTTGAAAATTGTTTGCTCAAATAAAGTAATTATTTTTCGATAAATATGGCACTTACGGCTAAAATTTTGATATCGGCACTAAGTTTTACAAATCTCATAAAGTTATGAAATACTTATTTCATAACTTTATGAGATTTGTAAAACTTAACAAGATCTATTTAAAGATGACTGAATCATGTAAGGAAAAAGAGAGGTTCAACTAGTCCTGGAAATAAAACCACAACATGTTTCTTCATGAATTTAAGTATATATTTTTAATGAAATAAAAAAAAACTAGTGTTAATTTTGACTAATGCATTAAACCTTTGATGCCGTATCAGTCACTTTGTACGGAGTATTGCATTTCAAACATGACCGACGGCGGTTTCATTCGGCATCTGGTCCGAACTACATTCTACATCGGTGTAAGTTGATTGTAGGTTCTTGTAAGCTAGCCTATGATTTTTCCCATAAAATATTGTAAACAATAGATTTAAAATTAAATGAAAATAAAATCGAAGTATTAAAAACTTTGTTTCATCGAGAAATATGACAATTTTGTCTTTATTCAATATTTACTTACACTTATTACTTTGTAACTTTATTTAATTTATGTACTCGTTTATAGGAAATTTCATAGAGAATTCAGAAATGTATACATATGTATATTTATATACCAAAATCAAGAAATTCGCGTTTAAACGGATTGCGCCCAATGCGCCGTCAATTTTATTAAACAGCTCCGCAGTCAACGGAGTATGACTAGTTAGTTAGTCTCCGCAGCTGAAAGGTTAATTAGCAGTTCTAGCAGCTTAGCATTTTTACTAAACAGCGCTGCCGTTCAACTAGCAGCCTGAATGATACTCAGCCATTTGATCAAACAGCTATGCAAATGACTTAGATCGATGACGTTTCATTACTTGCCTAGTCTGTTCATTTCTATTTAATTCCACTTTCTGCCACCTATGGCTAAAACTCTCCAAGCTGTGAATATTGCGTCAGTATGGTGACCAACAACAAATTTGATGGTATTTTCCAAAATTTAATAAAAATAGTACAAGCTATCGCAGTCAACTACCTTATTAGCCGTTCAATTTACAGCTCAGCCCTTTTATGTTTAACTAGGGGCCTGAATGTTATTCAACCGCTACATCTAATACAACATTGCAACTATCTTGTAATATCAGCGACAGTAGGTTAGGGTGCAGCTAGAGTGGTCCTTGCGCCACCCCATAGCCGCGTATATTTATATAATATAGCTTATAGTGCATTGCATTGCAGGATGCAAGAGAAATCGGAAAGATTCTTATGGGAGGCACAATGCGAATTTAGACCTGGAAGAGGATGCACGGATCAAATGTTTTCTCTCCGCATGATCGCGGAGAAGCTCTGAGTGTTAACCAGAGGATTTTCTGTGCTTTTGTGGATCTGGAGAAAGCATTTGATAAGGTTATAAGGAAGAAAATGTGGGAACTGTTGCCGGGATATGGTGTGGATGGTCGATTGTTAAGGGCTGTGCAGTCACTTTACTTTGACTGTAAAGCCTGTGTGCGGGTAGGGCATGACCTGTCACCCTTGTTAAGCGTCCAAGCGGGCGCAAAACAGGGTTGTGTCATGTCTTCCTGGCTGTTCATACTGTATCTCGACATCTGTTTACAGAAGCTGAACAATAGCTGTTTGGGTGTGAAATTGGGTGACATTACAGTTAATTGTCTGCTGTATGCTGATGATGCAGTGCTTATTGCACCATCAGAAGCAGAACTGCAGGCATTAGTCACGTGTATGAAAGAGGAATGTGAAATTAAAGGTCTCCGTTTAAATGCTAATAAAACTAAGGTTCTGGTATTTGAAAAGGACGAAGAGAGAACGAAATGTGAAATATGGGTAAATCAGGAATGTCTAGAACAGGTAAATGAAATTGTATACTTGGGGAGTGCTTTCAGCCGGGATGGAAGATGTGATTTAGATGTGGATAGGCATGTCGCTGCCGGAAACAAAGTCAATGGTGCCCTGAATGCATTATTCAAAAGGCAAGGCGTGGTGAAGAGTGCACGCCTTGCAATACATATCGCAGTGTTGGTACCGACTTTGTTATATGGCAGCGAAACCTGGGTATGCCAGAAGAAGCATAAAAGCAAGTTGAATGCAGTGGAGATGCGATCTCTTCGTAAAATGTATGGCGTTACCATAGCCGACCGAAAGCGAAACGAAGAGATTCGCAATATGGCAGGATTGAAAGATGACCTTATCACAAAAATTGATAGGCGCGTACTCCAATGGTTCGGGCACGTTGAACGAATGAGTGAAGACCGAATGGTGAAGAAAATATATAGAGCAAAAGTAAATAGTAAAAGGCGTCGAGGTAGACCGAGACTAACTTTCGAAGACCATGTGAGCAAATTGCTCGAAGAGGGGAGGGTCAAGAGTACTCGGATACCTAGACGTGCATGTATGAAGAAGTTAATGAACCTGAAAGAAGCGAAAGAGGTATGTAAGGATCGTGACACTTGGCTCGTGACTCTGTTCTCTCTGGCTACCCCGTTAGGGACTGTGCGTGAAGATAAGTAAGTAAGTAAGTAAGTTATAGTGCATAATTCGACATGAAATGTTGTATTAGACGCGTCGGCTATAACGCATGGACTGAATATTATTCAGGCCGCTAGTTGAACGGCGCTGTTTCACCGTATCGTACGAATGGCCTAAGCATTAGCCAGCCAGTTTATTAAATGTTGTATCAAACGCTGCGGCTGAATATCATTTAGGCAGCAAGGTGAACGGCGGCGTTTAGTAAAGGCTAGGCTGTTAACTGAAAGGCTGATTAGGATAGTAGGCTGCGACATATATACGCGGTTATTTTGCAACAACCGGCCAAATAGTGAAGAAAAATTAATTTAAAAAATATCTCATACATTCTGTCCTTTTTATCTTTTAAATGGAAATTGCTTGGTAATGCATTATTTTACCTGATTTTACTGCGCACACAACATTTGTAAGGTCATCAATCACATTCGATTTGGAATAATTTTAAATAAAAGTAGAAACCTTATTTACTCGTATTTTCAAAAATTATAATAACGGTATATCATTATTTATATATTTGAACTTAAGTTTAAAGTTAGGCTACTCTTTAAAAATAACCCTGTATAAATATGTGGCAAATAAAGAGGTTGCTTACCCAGGCATTGTTTTAACACAATTTACCACACAATTAATATAAATTAGTACAAAATAATTGCTAACAACTTTGTTGTTAGCGCGTGTGAGTCACACTAATGGCTGACTCAAGGCACGGACGACTTTATCGGATGGTATATATAAAAAATCCTACTAAGGTGTTTAATCTGTGGGGTTTTTATGGTAACCTTTTTTATCCTGTACACATCGACATACGGTAGAATGAGTTAGACATAGTGCGTAATGCTTTATTTCGACATTAAAAGAGCGGGTAAAAAATGTCCAGTACTTGGACACCCGTAGTCAACGGAGATATTTTTGTGTCCAAGGGTTAGACGTCCGCAGTTGAGAGGTTAAGCTAGTTGGCTACGACATATAAGTGACGTAGAAGTGACATAGAATATAAAACATATTTTTTAATTTCTTTTATTTACCATTTTAACCTTTGGTCTTGTTATATATTAAGGTTTAGAATCGAGTCCTCCTGATGGTAAGTGGATGATGTGGCCCATATTTACAACTATCCTCCATTAAGAATCAAAATGCAGATGCAGGTGCTACTGCTACTGTAAGACGTTTGATTATACGAAACTTTTTTCTTTCTTTTTCATTTTTATTACAGTCTCTTTGGTCTTAAAATATATATATATATATATATATATATATATATATATATATATATATATATTATATTATATTAAGCAATAAAATTACATTAATAAACATAAAGTTAATATAAATATATTTCAGACATTAGGCCAATAACATAGTAAATTAAAGGCAAAATATTGTCTTTCATAATAAATAAATTTATTTAAAAACTTGGAAAAATACATACATACATAAACACTCACGCCTGTCACCCAAAGGGGTAGGCAGAGACTACGGACTTCCATTTGGCACGATCCTGACACACCTCTTTCGCCTCCTTCACATCCATATATCTACGCATACATGCTCGTCGATTAAGGGTACTTCTAACGTGGCCCATTTTCAAAATATCGCCAATTTGGTCGATAAACTTTTTCCTAGGGCGTCCCTTCCCGACTCGGCCGTTCACATCTGCCATATAAATTTGCTTTGTCACTCTTTCCTCATTCATTCTTTCCACATGACCAAACCACCGAAGCATTCCTTTCTTAATCCTGGTCACAACATCATCTTGCATACCACATTTATCCCTTATCACGCAATTTCTCACCCTGTCATTCAGATTCAAACCTAGCATATTCCTTAAAGACCGCATTTCTACAGCATTTATTCTACTTTCGTGCTTCTTCTGCCACACCCAGCTTTCACTACCATACATTAAAGTAGGGACTAACACAGAATTATGAATCACCATACGTGCCTGTTTTGACACATTCTGGTTCTCCATAATAGAGTGTAGTGCCCCATTCACTCTATTCCCTGCATTTACTCGTCGTTCTATATCCCTATCATATCTACCATCCCTGCTAAATACACATCCCAAATACACAAACTCATCCACTTGCTCAATTAACTCTCCTTCTATTCTTATTTCACATACCGTTTTGCTTTCTTCTCTTTCAAAAACCATCACTTTCGTCTTACATGTGTTCACTTTCATTCCCCTTTCTTTTAATTCCCAGTTCATTAATGTAACCATCATTTGCAATTCAGACGCCGATGACGCAAATATGACTTGATCATCGGCATACAAAAGGCATTTGACGGTTAACTCGCCCATTCTTAAACCACATTCTTCATCTTTCAAAGTTTGCAAACACCGGTCCATAAATAGGTTGAACAGCCAAGGGGAAGCTACACAGCCCTGTCTGATACCTTTTTGGATGCCAAACCAGTCCGAGTAGACCCCATTGATCCTGACACAAGCACTAGAGTCCCTATAAAGAGACCTTAATGCCTGTATCAAACCAGCGCTCAACCCATATGAGTTCAGTGTTTGCCATAACACATTCCTGTCCACTCTGTCATAAGCCTTTTCCAAGTCCATGAATCCACAAAAAACTTTCTGGTTTTTGGCCAAAAACTTCTCCGCAATCATGCGCATGGAAAAGACCTGATCTGTACACCCCATTCCCTTTCTAAAACCCGCTTGCACATCCCAAATTTTTCCATCAGTTTCTTTCATAACTCTTTCAATTAACACCTTAGCATACAGTTTACCCACAATACTAAGCAAGCTGATACCGCGGTAGTTTTTGCAGTCCTGCTGTGACCCTTTTCCTTTATATATTGGTACTATTACTGCTTTGCACCAGTCATCCGGTACCCGTTTTAATTCCCAACATAAATTAAACAAGGTGTACAGCAGGCCTGCCACCACTCCCTCTTCAGCCCTTAGCATCTCGAGTGATACTCTATCATATCCAGCTGCCTTACCTGCTTTCATGCTTTTCATTTCTTTCATTATTTCATCTACACTTATCTCCATACCCCTTTCCACTTCTTTCGGAATTTCTAGTTCATTTAAATCAGACGACTCTTCACTCATAAATACGCCTTCAAAGTATTCCTTCCATCTGTTTAAATTCGAAACTTCATCATTCAGAATACATCCATTCTCGTCTCTTATAGCATTTATTATAGGCTGTTTTGTATTTCCCCTGGCAGTTCTTACGAGTTTCCAGAACATTTTTATGTTAGCCTGGAAATTATCAGATATCCTTCTATCATTCTTGTCCTTTCTTTCTTTCTTTTTCCTTTCAACAACTTCTTTTACTCTCTTATTTAGACGTCTAAATTCTGCCTTTTTTCTTTCAATCTCATCATTCATACCAGAAGAATTACCAGCTTTGGTTGCTAGTAAATCTAACCATGCTTTCTTCTTTGATTCAACTTCCACCCGTACCTCATCATCCCACCATAACGTATTACTTTTCCTTTCATTTGTTCTCTTACTTACACCACATACTTCGGTGGCGGTATCCACCAAACCTTTCTTTATATTATCCCACACAGTATTCAAGTCTAAATCATTCATACACAACTCATTCAAACATCTAATATTTTCTCTCAGTCTACATTTATACTTCTCTTTCACATCTTCATTTTGTAACTTCTCTATTCTTATACGCTGTAACGCAGTGGTAGACACAGATGTCCGATGCCGCCAACGCTTGAAAAGACCATTAATTCGACATAAGACCAGGTAATGATCCGTCCCTACGTTGGACCCCCGGTAAACCCTTGTATCTACGACTGCGCTCCTCATTCTTTCATCCACAATTACGAAATCTATCATGCTTCTATCATCACCTCTTTCCCATGTATACATGTGAATCTTCTTATGACGAAAAAAAGTATTCGTCACAAAAAGATTCTTTTCCGCACATACGGTGAGGAGGTCTTCACCATTCTCATTTATACTTTCATCACCAAACGTTCCCAATATCCTTTCATAACCAGACCTCTTCACCCCAACCCTTCCATTAAAGTCTCCTAACATAATAATATTTTCATTTTCCTTACATTTTGTCAACACCATCCTTACCATGTCCCAAAACTGCTCTCGGATGTAAGTGGGCTTAGACATGTCTGGGGCGTACACCCCTAGCAGGAACAGCTTCTTTAAGCCCACTTTCATTCGTATCCATAGCAGTCTCACATTCATACTCTTTCACACATTTACCCATTCTTTCTGAAAGGATGAAACCGACTCCCTGGCATGCCCGTTCGGTCTCGCCTACACCAGACCAATACGCGGTATACGAGCCATGTGCAGTGGCATCCTTTCCCTTTCGTTTCGTCTCATTCACACATAACACATCTATTCCTCTGTCATTCATCATTTCGCATACTTCATCCATCTTATCGTTCATTCCTCCACATACATTCAGCGTAGCCAGACGGGTTTCCGCAATCCACTTTTCGCCCCTCCGGGAGACATAACGTGACGGGTGGCGAACCTCGTCGCCGGTGACTTGGAAAAAATATTTAAAATAAGATAATTAATAGAAATACAAGTCGAAAATATTATAAAAATAGAGATAAATAACATTTATAAGACAATTAGAAAATTTGTTAAAAATTGTCTAAGTCTTGCTTAATCTTCTTAGCTCCCCGATGACGTTGGGCCTGGACTTCCTCGTACGCTTCTTATTTCTTAAGTTCTTTATTCGTCTCTTGAAGGAATTTTGATTAAGAAGTTTTCTGTTCTTGGAATCTTCTTTCTTGGAACTTGTCAATATTAAAACACTGTTAAAACAATGTTACTGGAGCTTCTTGTATAATTTATGTTTCATGTCTTTTCTTCATTTCTTCTATAACATTTTTTCTTTAAGTATACTATCAGCTTCGATATGTCAAAAAAAATTGTAGTCTCTTCTTATATTCGTATTTAAAAAATTATTTGTCACGTCCGGTATTATGTTCATTTTATTATTACATTATTTTCATATATTTATTTGGATTAATTTATTTTCTTTAATAAATTACTTTATTTCTTATGCAGGTTCTGGCAGGGTCGCCGGGAGATTCGGGGAATAAATAATAATACGTCTAGTGGTCTTGACTGTAGGTTTATTACTAACTCTCTCTTATTCTATCCTACATATATATAAGCACACACTACAGCTTTACGTATTGAGTTTAAACAAGTCTTAGATAATGATAATTCACATTTATTAAAAATAAACCCTATCGCTAAGCCTGACTATAACAGCCTCATTGCGTTTGAGTCTCTTTGCGGTAGAATAAAAAGGCTTCATTAAGAATATTCGCAATCTAATTCACAAAGTATATGGTGTACTAGCACCATCTAAAGCCAGATTCACACTTCCGCCTATCGAACTTATGACATTTTCGGGTGACATTCGCTCATGGCCTTTATTTTATGCTACCTTTAAATCAACCGTCCATGACAACCTATCGCTCGCCGACGCTGAAAAGTTATACTATTTGCTAGGTAAACTAACGGGCAAAGCCCTATCTGTATGCTCAGGTATAACTCCTTGCGCTGAAAATTATAAAATTTTATTGCAAGCACTCGTTCACAAATATGAAGACCGGCGTATGCTAGCCTCCACGTATATTAATCAGATATTCGAATTTAAGCCATTGCAATCGGCCACCGCAAATAATTTTGATTTATTTTCTGATAACTTTATAAGTGCAGTGCGCGCTTTACAAAACTTAAAGCTAGATAATCTCGCGGACTTAATTGTTCTTCATATCGCGCTTAAGAAGCTGGACCCGGATACCATTCGCTCTTTCGAATACAGTCATAACTCGATAGTACCTACCTTTGATGATTTAGTAAATTTTATTAAGACCCGCTCCAAAGTTTTGTAACGCACCGATTCTAGTACAAATTCTAATAGCGCACCAAAAATCGACGAGGTTTACTTACTTATCTTCACGCACAATCCCTAACGGGGTAGCCAGAGAGAACAGATCGCCAAGTGTCACGATCCTTACATACCTCTTTCGCTTCTTTCAGGTTCGTTAACTTCTTCATACATGCACGTCTAGGTATCCGAGTACTCTTGACCCTCCCCTCTTCGAGCAATTTGCTCACATGGTCTTCGAAAGTTAGTCTCGGTCTACCTCGACACCTTTTAATATTTACTTTCGCTCTAAATATTTTCTTCACCATTCGGTCTTCACTCATTCGTTCAACGTGCCCAAACCATTGGAGTACGCCCCTATCAATTTTTGTGATAAGGTCATCTTTCAATCCTGCCATATTGCGAATCTCTTCGTTTCGCTTTCGGTCGGCTATGCTAACGCCACACATTTTACGAAGAGATCGCATCTCCACTGCATTCAACTTGCTTTTATGCTGGCATACCCAGGTTTCGCTGCCATATAACAAAGTCGGTACCAACACTGCGTTATGTATTGCAAGGCGTGCACTCTTCACCACACCTTGCCTTTTTACTAATGCATCCAGAGCACCACTGACTTTGTTTCCGGCAGCAACACGCCTATCCACATATAAATCACATCTTCCATCCCGGCTGAAAGCACTCCCCAAGTATACAATTTCATTTACCTGTTCTAGACATTCCTTATTTACCCATATTTCACATTTCGTTCTCTCTTCGTCCTTTTCAAATACCAGAACCTTAGTTTTATTAGCATTCAAACGGAGACCTTTAATTTCACATTCCTCTTTCATACACGTGACTAATGCCTGCAGTTCTGCTCTGATGGTGCAATAAGCACTGCATCATCAGCATACAGCAGACAATTAACTTTTATGTCACCCAATTTCACACCCAAACAGCTATTTTTCAGCTTCTGTAAACAGCTGTCGAGATACAGTATGAACAGCCAGGAAGACATGACACAACCCTGTTTTACGCCCGCTTGGACGCTAAACATGGGTGACAGGTCATGCCCTACCCGCACACAGGCTTTACAGTCATAGTAAAGTGACTGCACAGCCCTTAACAATCGACCATCCACACCATATCCCGGCAACAGTTCCCACATTTTCCTCCTTATAACCTTATCAAATGCTTTCTCCAGATCCACAAAAGCACAGAAAAGCCTCTGGTTAACACTCAGAAGCTTCTCCGTGATCATGCGGAGAGAAAACATTTGATCCGTGCATCCTCTTCCAGGTCTAAATCCGCATTGTGCCTCCCATAAGAATCTTTCCGATTTCTCTCGCATCCTACGTGTCAAAACCTTCGAGTAAACTTTACTTGCTAAACTGGTCAAGCTGATCGCCCGATAGCACCCGCAGTTAAAATGTGAACCTTTACCTTTATATAAAGGCACAATGACCGCGGATCGCCAATCATCCGGGACATCTCCCGTCCGCCAGTACAAATTGCACAGCAGATGAAAGCTATCCCAGACGCGAGGCCCACCGTACTTGATCATTTCAGCAGTAACTCTGTCTAGTCCCGCAGCCTTACCACATTTCGAACTTCGAATCGCACGTTCAATCTCTTTCATACTGATGACCTCAGTGTCATCGAGGTCCGTGTCTGGCGTGCCAGTCACGGCGTCACCCCCGGATCCTTCACTAAGATCATGACACGCATACATTTCTCTATAAAATTCACTCCATCGCTGCATGACGTCCGATTTTTCTGACAGGACGTCATTGGTTCTCGAAAGCACTTTGTTCATTCTTAAGGCTGTTCACCACTCCGGGACCTTCCAACCTCTTTCCAGAAGAGTTTGGAGTTTTCCCTAAAGTTGTGCGACAGCCTCTCGTCCGCTTCCATTCTACACCTTTCACGTACTTCCTCAATCAATGTTTTCGCATGAACTTTCAGCAGCTTAGATCTTTCTTTCATCTTCTCTCTCATATGCTCATCGTTACTAAAGGCCAAGTAGTCTAACCATGCTTTTTTCTTCTTTTTTACAGCTTCTCTCACTTCATCATTCCACCATGCATCTCTTCTTTTACTACTACCTCTTTTTGTTGTTCCACATACTTTTTCCGCTGCACTTACCATTCCATCCCTAAGGTTCTGCCATGTTCTCTCCACTCATTCTTTCCTGCCATCGATGGTGTCAAGCTTTTCGGCTACCCTCGTGTGATATTTGTCCCTAGTATCCGCTTCCTGAAGCTTCCAGCTTCGGATGCGACAGACCGACTGTGGTTCTGTTACTGTCGTCCGGTAGCGCCAACCCGCGAACAAACCCCTAAATCTAGTAATTACTAGATAATGATCCGTTCCCAGGTCAGCACCCCTGAACACTCGTGTATCCATCACCTGTTTTCGCAGTCGGTCCTCCACCAGGAACAAATCAATCATACTTCTCTCATTCTTTCTTTCTCTAGTGTAAATATGGATTTTCCTGTGATTAAACATAGTGTTTGTCACAAGAAGACCCTTTTCCTTGCATACAGCCAGTATAAGCTTGCCAGCATCATTAACCCTTTTATCGCCAAACTTTCCAAGCACCGACTCGTATCCTGGTCGAGCGATACCTACCCATCCATTCAAATCACCACATACAACAGTTCTTTCGTTTCCCTTAACCAAATCTAGAACTTCTCTTACATTCTCCCAAAACTCCTCCAGCTCAGCCCTGGACGACGAAGCTACCGGCGCATAAACAGCCAAAAGGAATAACTTCGTCAGTCCCATTTTGAAGCGAACCCAGAGAAGTCTTGAGTTCACAACCTTGTATTCAGTCATAAGATCGAACAACCGGGACGACAACAGCACTCCCACTCCCTGGCAGGCGCACTCGCTTTCCGGGACTCCGGACCATATAGCTAACGTCCCGCCAGGGAGCTCTTCAGTACCACTGCCTTTCCGTTTGGTCTCCGACATACACACGACATCTAATTCTCTTTCTTTCATTATTTCGATCAACTCATTCGTCTTATCTCTCATGCCCCCTCTAACATTCCACGTGCCAACTCTGCACTCCGTCCTCCACCTTCCGCCGTGTCGGGCTGTGCGTGACGGGTGGCGGTCCCCATCGCCGCTTTACGCGCTGCATTCCACACCAACGGGGACGAGCTGGTGTGCGTCGCCTTGGGGGGACGCCCTAACCCTCGTTTGCATGGGTGCGCAGCTGTGTAGAATTGCAGCCCTGAAAAGGGCTGGCAGGGGTCGCGACGAGCACGCTTCTACAATGACCCACATCGACGAGGTAACGGTAATAATCGTCGCTGTAATAGGTAATACTTCGTCGCCGAAGTATCAGGCGTACGTAAGCACGACGACTAGTTGCTCAAAGTGTCTGTGCGATAATATTGTGCATCAACACCTATTTAAGTGTGCAGACTTTAATAAAATGACGCTGCAGGAACGATTTAAATGCGTAAAGAGTAACAATGCATGTGTGAATTGTCTCAGTTTAAGTCATCGAGGGTCTAGTTGCTCTTCAAATTATAGTTGTCGAGTTTGTAAATTTAAACATCACACATTGTTGCACTTCCACCGCAGAAGCGATAATGCCTCCCCTGCGCTGGCGCATTCTCCACCACCTCAGCCAGTTACACTGAAGTCTACAGCTCCCGCGCCCGCACACTCGCCACCCCTCACCGCAGGTGCGCGTTCGGACGTCGCGCTGTGTACTTTGTTTCCCAACGTTCACCGCCTCCCGCACGCGCAAGTCGTTCGCAGAGAACTGTTTTATTATCAACCGCTCAAGTCGATTACGATGCTAAGGGAGAGAAACAAATTATTCGTATATTATTAGACTCCGCGGCTCAAAGCCATTTTATTACTAAAGAGTGCTGTCATCGTTTAGGCGTCCAACAACACGATACGAGTGTGTGTGGGTGTGTGAGTGGAGTTGAAAAAATTGTAAAATCGAAATCGATTGGATTTTTTATTGATATTAAAATGTTCTCACGATTCGACTCGAATATTAACTTCAATATTTCGACGCTAGTTGTTGATCAAATCACACACCTTTTGCCCACCGCTGTGGTAGACACATCTGTCTTATCACACTTCCATGGCATAAGGCTTGCTGATGAATGTTACAGCGTACCTAATAAAATTGATGTTTTGATAGGCGCATCCCGTTTCCCGCACTTACTGTGTCCAGACGTAATTTATTCGTCTAACGACTTGTCCGGGCCCTCAGCTTTGAATACGGTATTTGGTTACGTTATTATGGGCTCAGTGCCGACACTTCAGGTAAATCATTCCTTAACGTGCTGCTCAGTTCTAGAGTCTCCTACCGTTGACAAATTAGTGCAACGATTTTGGGAGCTTGAACAGCCACCCTCCGCACCGTCCATTCAGTGTCCTTCAGACATTGAATGTGAAGAGTTTTATAAGTCTACGACATCCCGCGATCCCTTTACTGGTAGATACATTGTCGGCCTGCCATTTAAAGATGACGTTTACTCTCTCGGAGATTCTTACGAGACCTCTCGACGGCGATTCATGTGCTTGGAGAGGAAACTTCAAGCCTCGCCTACATCAAGGTTAACATATGATGACGTCATAAAGGAATGCTTAGCTAAAAATTATATATCCACCGCACCGCTGTATGACTCTCATGAACCCGCTCCAATATATGTCATACCGCATCATGGAGTCTTACGCGAAGATAAGAAGTCAACACGTCTGCGCATCGTCCTGGATGCTAGCGGTAAGACTAGCACTGGGCGAGCATTAAATGATATCCTGCATTCAGGACCAAATTTGCAAGGCGACTTGTTCAATATAATTTTAACTTTCCGCTTACATCCAATCGCTATGACAGCCGACTGTCGCCAACAATTCCTGCAAATAGTTGTTCGCGATTCTGATCGTCGTTACCAATGCTTCCTATACCGCTTCCGTCCACACGACCCACTTGTGTTGTACCACTTCAATCGTGTGTGCTTCGGTTTAACTTCGAGTCCATACCATGCATTGCGCACGGTAAGACAGCTCATTGATGACGACGGCGCAAAGTATCCACTTGCGAGTCGTATCGCATCTACTTCGCTATATATGGACGACATCGCGTTCTCTATGCCCATTGAATCCGAGGCCAGTGAGACCTCTCGGCAACTGATAAACTTATTCAAGGGTGCCCAATGGGACCAGATAAAATGGCATAGCAACCGTCGATCTGTTTTAGATGACCTCCCTACTTCCCATAAAATAAAGGAGAAGTAGAGTTCGATAAATCAATGCCACATAAAATACTAGGCTTGCATTGGACTACCGATAGTGACGCCTTTTATTTTAAGATATCTGTTCCCACTGATGTGACGTGCACTAAGCGCGCCATCTTATGTACTGTCGCCCGCCTGTTGGACAAATGGGTTTCATTGCTCCCACAGTCGCGTACGCCAAATTGTTAATAAAGCAGCTTTGGTGACTTAATTTAGATTAGGACGAGATACCACCACCGCCAATTATTAAGATGTGGAGGCAATTCTGTGCTAAATTACCAGCTCTTAATGATTTACGTATCCCGCGACATGTTGGTGTATCCAAAAACTGTACTGCGTCACTCGTGGGGTTTTCCGACGCCAGCAAGCACGCATACGGTGCCGTAGTTTACATACACGTAGAAAGCGTCAATGGTAACACCGTCTAATTGATTTGTGCAAAGACTAAAGTCGCACCGACAAAACCACTTTCTATTGCACGCCTTGAGCTTTGTGGAGCGGTTTAACTCTCAAAATTGCTTCGCAGAGTACTTAACAATTATTCTCTTGACCTTGCAATATCAGTCTATGCCTTTGTAGATTCAAAAGTAGCTCTGTACTAGATAAAGAGTTCGCCACACAAGTGGCAGACCTTTGTTGCAAACCGCGTTGTTTAGATTACCGACAATATTCGCGCTGATAACTTTTATCATGTCGCAGGTACTGAGAATCCCGCTGACATACTTTCACGTGGCGTTACGCCAAATAAATTAGTTTCAAACCCCCTGTGGCCATCACCCCATGGGCCTCAGTGGACCTCGTTAGATCCATCTCAATGGCCTCTTTTTACTTTAGACAATGAGGTTATTGCAGACATGCCTGAGAAGAAGATTTTGTCGCACACTGTGTGCACGTCCGTCTGTAATTCTACGATTTATGAGCTCGCACTCCGCATCTCTTCTTGGAGTAAACTTCTACGTATAATTGCGTACGTGTGTAAGTTTGCTAAATTATTGCCCCGCCGCAGCACTACTGTAGTGACTGCTGATGATCTCAGTTTCTCTGAGGTTGTAATGCTCCGCGCCCTGCAAAAACAGCATTTTGCAGTGGAATATTTTATTGAAGGTAACAAACCTTGGTAACAAACCGCTTTCAATCGTTTAAGGCCTTTTATTGAGAATGGTTTGATCCGCATTGGTGGTCGGCTTTCGAACTCCACATTAGATTACACGCAAAAACATCCAATTATACTCCCGCGCAGTGATCATGTAGTGAACATGATCATTGACTATTATCATATTAAAAATTTACACGCTGGCCCTGAATTGTTATTGTCATTGCTCCGTCAAAAATTTTGGATCCTTTCCGCACGCCGCACTGTGAGAAGCAGAGTCCACAAGTGTAATATAGGTATGTTTCTGGCTTAGACCCCGTCCAACTTACCCTTTGGTGGCTGATCTTCCCCATAGTCGTGTAAGGCAAGCTATTAAGGCATTTACACACATGGGCTGCGATTATGCCGGTCCTATCGCATACACTCCTGTACGTCGTCGTGGTGTACGCAGCGAGAAAGCGTACTTATGCGTTTTCACATGCCTCACGACTCGAGCTGTGCATATAGAAATCGCTACAGATCTTAGTAGTTCTAGTTTCCTCGCCGCGCTTAAACGTTTCCTCTCTAGACGAGGACCGATTCAGTTTTTATATTCGGATAATGGAACGAATTTTAAAGGTGCCGCTTCGTACCTTCGCGATCTCTATAAATTTCTAAATGTTGAATACCGCCCAAAGCTTGAGCAAGAGTGTGCTGAGAATCGTATAACATGGAAGTTCATCTGTCCCAACTCTCCTCATTTTGGAGGCGCCTGGGAGAGCATGGTCAAGGTCGTAAAAACGCATCTGTTCCGAGTTATCGGACATCAGTTACTTTCATACTGTAACGCTTCCCCCCTCTATATAAAAATATTATAATATGAAATACTAAATATATTATATTCCCCTTTATATTAAAAATTATATATATGTGACCGAATAAATAAGATATGTTTTGATCTTTCTAAATGATCTTTCAAAAGGTTTGTTAATAGGCCGTTTGTAATATTTTGGCGTGATTGTCTTAGTTAGGACCCTTATTTACGTTGTGTTTGTTTAGTAACTTAGTTCTTTTAGGTGTCTTTTGGTAGAATGAATATTCACTAGAGTAATTGAAAGCTGTTGGTAGTACATTATAAGCTAACTGAACCCCGTTCCCGAAGACAGGGCTCGAGAAAGGTTAAAACATAAATCGTCCATATTCCACTTGTATCAGGTTTACATTATTAATTTATTTTTAATTATCCCTTCCCGCTTGAAAAAGGCTCACAATATATTTATACAAATTACCCGATACAAGGGCTTCGCTCTCCTACATTTATTTAAAAAAATGTAGGGGAGGCACACGGCCCCACACACGCCGTGCACGGTGAGCGCCAACCATTTCGATGCACTCCCCCCGAAGGGAACGCTAATTCGGGAACTGGACCGTAGTCCACAGCAAAATAACTGGCGAACCAGTAAAAGAGGCTTGGCCCCTTGTTAGTGCGTAAGCACAAACGTCGACCGAAGTCGCGCATGTCAATGCGTGTAAACGCCATACAGAATACGAACAAATCCAGCCACAGTGAATGTACGTCACACGGTTTAGGCAAATAGGCACACTGGCCGTAAACCCTCCGTGAGCGCCACCACCTGCCAGACCTCCGCTCCTGCAGACGTGATGTAAGTGTATGGCATCACCACCAATTGCATGATCAGCACGGCTACTAGCCGCAGAGCGTGTCATGAGTCTACCGCTCACCTCAAGGGAATGGGGTCCCACGTTGTGCGGCTTTCGTCCGCAGCCTTGAGAGTCTCCTCAGATCCTCCCGCCAGCTACCACCTGCATGAGGTCGACACATATACCCCACCAACCAATAAACGGCAGATATAGCCAAAAGGCAGTTATAAGATAAGAGTAATAATTCGCCATTAGAAAGGGTTTGTATCACTGACGATAAGTAAATGCATTTTCGATCATGTTTGTCTCACCCACCAACAAGTTGCCTTCAATCATTCAAAGGTGGGAAAGTTACAGAGATATATTATTATGTTGTTATATAAAAATCGTGGAGGGCAGACAGTCTGCAGCCCCGTAATGAAGGGACCCGACTTGGGCAAAGCTACTTAGTTGTGAGTCAAACCAAGACGCAAAGAGCGCCATTGAGAATAGCGTCCCACCAAACAACCATCACAAGACGCAATACCGCAAGTATCAGTAAGCATCAATGCAACTATCATACGGATGGCGCCTCCTCACAACACACCCACAAGATCCCTATCGACTTTGGTAACAAAGTTTGTATTGTTGTTAACTAAAAAATCCAACGTATCATAGTAGCACGCTACTAAGACGCCAGTGAACAAAACTCCACGTATCATAGCGCTAATGCACTAAGACATGAAGTTGAGTATGCCTGTTACACTTAAAAGTGCTACCAAGCACACTCATCCCAATCCGAAAGATAGACGACGCATCGCTATGCGCTACGACGCCGCCCACAAACGGTATGGGTGTGCGATGTCCACGAGAAAGCCGTATTGCTACAACAAACCCGCTTACCACCGGCACCAAGATGATATGCCTAGGACACATCGGTTAGTGAGCCCAAGTTTACCTCGGACCAATTGCTCGTGAAGCAGCATTCACGCCACCATAATAATCATTTTTCAAGTCCCTAATAAGGACTAGTCATTTTGCTACAGTACTAAGAGCAGTCGGTCACCCGACCACCCCATATAATGCTTATGCATCAAGGAGACCTTCTATAATAATGCTTTTGTATCATAGACCTTACTTTCATAAGTCATTAATATGTAGGACTTCAGCCTACGATTCTACTATTGTAATGCAAATTCATCTTAAAGACCTTCTATAGTATTGCTTTTGTATCATAGACCTTACTTTCATAAGTCGTTAATATATAGGACTTCAACCCACGACCCCACTATTGTAATACAAATTCATCATGGAGACCTTCTATAGTATTGCTTTTGTATCATTGAGTTTAATATCATAAGTCCCTAATATAGGACTAGTCATTGTGCTACAGTACTTCAGGCAGTCGGGCTCCCGACCACCCCATAAATATGTACAACTGCCGGTATGTATCTCCGGCAGCTCCTCCATACAAGATATAAATGAACACTATCCATAACTTAGGAAAATTTTCTTTTATATGTGAACTCCTTCCACAACTTAGGAAATTTCTTTTTTACATGAACTCCTTCCACAACTTAGGTAAATTTTCTTTTATACATTAACTTCTTGCAAGACTTGGACAATTTTTAACAAATTTTATAATTATCTTATAAATGTTATTTATCTTTATTTTTATAATATTTTCGACTTGTATTTCTATTAATTATCTTATTTTAAATATTTTTTTTCAAGTTTTTATAACTTATTTATTATGTAAGACAATATTTTGCCTTTAATTTACTATGTTATTGGCCTAATGTCTGAAATATATTTATATTAACATTATTAATGTAATTTTATTGCTTAATATATATATATATATATATATATATATATATATATATATATATATATTTTAAGACTATTTTTGATGAATTTGATTTTATATTGAATTTAATATTAATAATAATATTGGGCCGTCACAATACGAAGAGCTTAATACTGTTCTTGCGCAAATTGAGTGCTTGCTAAACTCGCGACCCTTGACAGTATTAAGTTCTGATCCCGCAGAGCCTTCAGCTCTTACTCCGAGTCATTTTTTGAATACCGCACCTTTATTGTCATTACCCGCACCCGAAGTCAAATCTGACCAGTCTGTTACACAGGCATTCTTTATTGGATAAATTAGTTCAGTCATTTTGGGATCGGTGGAGGACGGAATACCTTCACGGATTACAAGTTCGTCAAAAGTGGAACACCCCGTCAACGGCTATCGTACCAGGCACGGTTGTAATTGTGATGAATGATAATGAACCGCCCCTTGCTTGGCCATTAGCGATTGTCGAGTCGAGTGTTCATCCTTCGAAGGACGGCGTAGTTCGAGTAGTGACCGTGAGAACTACTAAGGGAACATACCTCCGTCCTGTTCTCATGTTAGAATTCATTTTCTTAAAAAAAAACACATGATATAAAATAACTATGTATTTCAATTTAAAAACTTGTTTTAATTTTAGATTACAAAAAGACTCTGAGCACGAAAACCCTGAGACATCACTTTCAATTTCATTAGGGGACGTCCATAAATTACATGAGGTGTTTTTTTAAATGTTCTGTCCCTCCCTCCCCCCTGGTGAGATGTGAGATTTTATTCAAACCCCTCCCCCATCCCCCAATCTCACGTGAGATTTTTCAAAATGTGGATTTCTTACGTTAAACGGGTTGGATTGTTATAGTAAAAGGAAAAAAAATTATTTGCTAAACAATAGTTTCTATAACTTTTGCCTTAAAGTGCATAGTTTCCGAGATATCGGCTGAAAACGTTTTTCCAAGATGGCGCTTGAAGCGCCACCTGGATCTGTCAACATTTTGTGATTTTATGCTGAGTAAGCGATCCTAAACCTTATAAAAAACAAAATTGGATCGGAAATTCAGTACACAGTTAAATTCCATTTTTACTCTACTATTTCATTAAACATTTTATTTATCAACAACGTCTTACAATCGTCGTTTCTCTAAGCTTAAGATTAAATCTTAAGCATGTACAATCTGGATTAAATGGACCAAAATAGTATTTTGCTATTGATTGAACCGTCGACTGAATCTCTAGAACCACCAATTTCACAAATCCATGGTCAAAGAGTAGTTGACATAATGCATCTTATCCAGCAGTTGTGAATTATATCCAGTCATAGTTCTTTTTAGAATTGTCATTTCTTACAAATGTCACTCATAGGAGAAAAAAGGATTGGCTGTTAATAAGTTTAAATATTTAATTAATTAAAAACTGTATAAAAAGGGTTATTATAATATAAATGAATACATGGTTGATAATAAACCCTGGGAATGAGGTGGTCGCTTCAAAGTTGTTTCTAAAATAAATTTTTTAAATAGTTTGTAACCAATCATATTGTAAAATATATGTTTTTAAAGTCCCACTGGTTTTCTTGCTGGTTTTTCCTAGGACAAAGGTTTTTTTTCGAACCAGTGGTAAAGTAAAAATGACTTTCAATAACAATTACATGTGACCAATATTGAATAAAAAATCATTCCATTCGATTTTAGGGCTGACATCATAATAAAAGTTTTTCATAACGATGTGTACAATGTCTGCCTTTGGTATTACTACACTCTTTTGTAACATACTATATATAAATATTTTTCTCCATAATCAACCATCAAGCTCGGTGGATATTTTTATTTTATTTGTATTATTTTTATCTTGATTCTGAAGAAGTATACTATATCTATAGTAAAAAAAATATATGTTTTTATAAATTCAAATTTTTTTTACAATTAGTCGTTTCGAGAATAGACCATTTTTAGGATTGACCATTCTGCACCTGCCATTTTATTTGTTATTCGTCTAAAGATTCTGTTACATAATTTCTCGATAATTTTTGTAGAAAATTGAATATTTATTTTTAAATTAAGAAAAAAAATATTTACGTATTTTAAAAATAAAAATACGAAAATATGTTGGTACATAATACTTTCAAACTGAGAAAATAAATATATAGAGATATTTTATTAATAAGAACATTTTAAAAACACGAATACAAAAATATAAGCGTGCGACGGGATACGAATCGTCAGCCACCGGAGTACTTCGTAACCGTTCAACTGCACGCTGGGACAAACGTACATTGCACAAAGGTGCGAAATTACGCATTTATATGTAATAGACGTCGCACATCGGCGATATTCGTGCGGTAGGCACCCGGCAGTGAGCGAGACTACTCGTCCCCCACCCATCTGCTTCTCCCCCTCTAGTACGAAAAGTCGTCTATTCACCACTTCTTAAACCAACAGCCGGCCGTGTCGCCTACATACACAGACGACCATCAAGGAGCATCCGGCATTGTTCATACGCTGGTGACAGCAACCCGACCTGCGTCAAAACTAGCTAGTGCTAGTTTAGGGTTTCGTCAGTAATCTTCGATTGGAGACATAGGAAAATATGGATTCCATCCCGGTGAGAACCTTTCATGTTATATTCTTACTTAACAATCGCACATAAATTACTACGTAAATACTACTACAAAAAAACCGGCCAAGAGCGTGTCGGGCCACGCTCAGTGTAGGGTTCCGTAGTTTCCCATCCGTCACAATAAGTGTTCCCACTTATGAGTTTAAAGGTGGGTATCCATTATGTTCGCGCTCCAGCAGCGTTTCGCGCTCCTGCAACTGCTCCCGGTAGTGGGTACTGTTGTTTCCATCCAAGTTCAAAATGATTTTCCTCGAAAGTCCTTATAAAATTTTTTCTTTCTTTGTTCTACTTTTCAGATTTTTTTCATATTTCTAAACTTATGGTTCAAAAGTTAGAGGGGGGGGGACACATTGTTTTTTACTTTTGGAGCGATTATTTCCGAAATTAGTGACATTATCAAAAAATGATTTTAGTAAACCCCTATTCATTTTTAAATACCTTTCCAACAATATATCACACGTTAGGGTTGAAATTAAAAAAAAAATCACTTCCCATTTTACATATAGGGGGGCTACCCTAATAAAACATTTTTTTCCAAATTTTTATTTTACCACTTTGTCGGCGTGATTGATACACATATTGGTACCAAATTTCAGCTTTCTAGTGCTAACGGTCACAGAGATTAAGCGAGGACGGACAGACGGACAGACAGACATGGTGAAACTATAAGGGTTCCTAGTTGACTACGGAACCCTAAAACAGATGTTGTTGACGTGTTGAGTCGTACAATGACCAAATATAATGTAAAAGATGTTATTGGCGTGTGGAGCCGACCAATGACCAAATTTATTTTATAGCTGTTGTCATGTGGAATGAGCAGTAACGCTAACTAACCTACCTAAACAATTTTACTTCATTCACATTCAAAAGCCGTGGAGGTAAATATAAACATTAAGTAATCCTTTAAAAATAAAAATAAATTATAGCCGTGGAGGCGACAATTTATACTCTCATGTTATCCTACACGGCGTCCATGACCGCTCAGAACCCAGTTCCCTATTTTCCCGTCAAATAAAGATTTCGTGCCTGTCACGGAACAATGGTCCCAAGCTCCTTACCGTACTCTCCATCAGATCAAAGACTTTGTGTCTATCACAGAGCATTACCGTCACGTGAGACTAAAACAATACTATACCTAATTGAAAGTAAAACTACAATCTGTAACTTTACATATTTACAAATGCAATGAGAATAATTTATGGTATTAATTATTAAAATTAAGTGTGCTTTTTAAAGCTTCACTTGCTATATGATCATCTGATCATTATTGGGTACGGTTCCCAATCAAGGCCCAATATTTACAAAAGTGAATACTGTGTTAACAGGTCAATAGAGATAGAAGATTATTCACGGCAGGTGCAGAGCGCGCACCTCCGATCAGAATGGCCGTGTCGCCGCAAGGACACCTTCTGTTGACGAAGCCTAAACTTTGCATTGTTTTTTAATTGTTATAAATTATAATAATCGACAGTGTATAATTATTAATACTACAATTTAATAACAGCAATTTATCAGAAACATAACATGTAACTAGCTAGTTCTTTAAAACTCTTTTAGTTTACAAAAATCTCTTTATTGACAACTAATTCCTATTAAAACAACTGTTTATTCAATTATCAACTTTGACTCAAATATTGTTTTAAATCATAGAAATAAATAATTGTCGTTTTGATTATTAATCCTGGTAATTGAAATAACTTAAGTAACCTAATGAATTCAATAAAAAGTTAATGTTCAGTGACGGATTGACCAATCAAATCGTCGACCAATCAGAGCACACCTAAGTCGTTATTACGTTTTCCTTATTGTATTAACGCGGGAATAGACTCACTTCAGTTCCTGCGCTCGTCGGTGTTATTTTCCTGGTAAAGCTTTCTGATTATTATTCGTGAGTTTTTATAAAAAGAAGTGTAGAATAAAGTTATTGTGGTATAAAATTAAGTGTGCGATCTTAAACCTTTTTAGGGTTCCGTAGTCACCTAGGAACCCTTATAGTTTCGCCATGTCTGTCTGTCCGTCTGTCCGTCCTCGCTTAATCTCTGTGACCGTTAGCACTAGAAAGCTGAAATTTGGTAACAATATGTGTATCAATCACGCCGACAAAGTGGTAAAATAAAAATTGGAAAAAAATATTTTATTAAGGTAGCCCCCCTATATGTAAAGTGGGAAGTGATTTTTTTTTAATTTCAACCCTAATGTGTGATATATTGTTGGAAAGGTATTTAAAAATGAATAGGGGTTTACAAAAATCATTTTTGATAATGTCAATAATTTCGGAAATAATCGCTCCAAAAGTAAAAAACAATGTGCCCCCCCCCCTCCCTCTAACTTTTGAACCATAAGTTTAGAAAATATGAAAAAATCTGAAAAGTAGAACAAAGAAAGAAAAAAATTTATAAGGACTTTCTAGGAAAATCATTTGAACTTGGATGGAAACAACAATACCCACTACCGGGAGCAGTTGCAGGAGCGCGGAGCGCTGCTGGAGCGAGAACATAATGGATACCCACCTTTAAACTCATAAGGGAACACTTATTGTGACGGACGGGAAACTACGGAACCCTACACTGCGCGTGGCCCGACACGCTCTTGGCCGATTTTTCTTTGTGATTATTATTTGTGAGTTTTTATAAAAAGAAGTGTAGAATAAAGTTACGGTGGTATAAAATTAAAAGTGTGATCTTAAATCTCTTTCATTATAATGGACACAATATACGGTAGCACGACCGAACCCTTGTCAAATGGGGACAGTGGTGCTGCCTCACCAAAAAAACAACCGCAAGGTTTTCACTCCGACAAATATAATATAAAAATATATCACGGCAAATGATTTATTTAATGTAATCATTTTCAACCACAAGCGCGGCAAAAAATTAAGATAATAGTTTAGTTTTATAGCAAATAAATGTTACAATCCTTGTTCTTAGACTAAATTTTTGTGTAATAAATCAAAAGAATATTTTCTTTTAAGTAAAATTGCTTTGTAATAGCTATACTAATACTTCACTCTAAAAAGTCATTTTATCTAACAAAAATAGATTGACTCTCAAGGTGGTACGTAGACGCTAGATGGCCTGAAGTTATGAAATCGTGGATTATTTATTAAAGGATTGTATATTAAGATAATTTTACTAATCTAATAAATGTATTATTTTTTATATTGTTTAAAATTAGTCGAATGGAGGATTCAAACCCACAACTTTTTTAGGTTCGCAATCTACTCTGTTTGTTATTTTATCTCATTCTTTCACAGGCTAAATCCTATAGATGTGTATGTTTGTCTCTTTTTAGTGTCGCTTTTTCGTTTCATCCAGTTTCAATTGACAACGATTCTAAGGCAATTTTCACTTCAAAAGTTTTAAGTGTACAACACACGAGCGCATAATAATTTTGATAAATTGCCTATAAACCTACTTATTAATGTAATCATGTAATTTTCATTTATTTAAGGCAACCAAGGCTCATATTTTTGAGTATTACTTATAACTAAACTACTCAGCGTCACAAAAATCGCACCTCTCTGAGTTTGCGCGAAAAATAGCTGTAATGGCTAGAAACGAATTACCTATATTTATATAAATATTGGTATGTTTGAAATGGGTATTTGAATAGCTTTACATTATTAATAAAAAAATCATGAAATCATTAAAACATTTATCATTATAGAGCGTCAAAAATAAACACTGTCAAATTCTCGTTAGTAAGGACGCTAGTTACACCACCTAAAAAGGGTATAAAAGGGTCGATCCGGATGAAATATGGGTCAGTCGTAATTTAGACTTTGCAGTGAACACACGTGAACAAGTAACCCAATTAAGAACAAGTAAAGATGGACACCAGCTCTGAAGAAGCCGCTCAAGTGATTGCCCTATTGCAGTATCATCGTCACGACATCTTTACGAAACCGTTTTACAAATGCTGTTGAGTTGAAACAACAGCTTCGATCAACTCGGAGAACATCTGTGAGTGTTTCTACGATAAGAAGGTTACACGAAAAGAGTTTAACAGCCCACAGACCTGCTAAAGGTCCAAAACTTACTGCACAGCGTCGCAGAGATCGCCTAGAGTTTGCTCGCAATCATTGCGAGTGGACTCTAGAACAGTGGCGGACCGTACTCTTTTCTGATGAGACGAGGGTATGTCTCTTCTGCAATGACAGACGTAGAAGGGTCTACAGAAGACAGGGGGAGAGGTTCACACAACCCTGCTTCGAAGAATCCGTCTAATACGGGGGTGGCTCGTGTATGTTTTGGGGCGGCATTTCAGTCGATGGGAAAACGGAACTTGTGTGCGTTTCCCGGACTCGGGGTGGCCGTGGGCAAGGGTCATTAAATGCTGGTCGGTACATTACTGAAATCCTGGAGGAACATGTGATCCCGTATGCTGGTTATGTCGGTGATGGATTCATGTTAATGCATGATAATGCTCGTTGCCACATCGCGGCTATTGTACGGGATTATTTACAGGAGGTCGATATCCCTATTATGCATTGGCCAGCACGAAGTCCAGACCTTAACCCAATAGAACATCTCTGGGATGACCTAAAACAGCGCGTGCGAGCTCGAGATCCAGCTCCAACCACTCTTCAAGAGCTCCAAGATGCGGTACTTGAAGAGTGGGAACAAATACCCCAAGAGGCTGTTGCGACCCTTGTAAGGTCCATGAAAGATCGCATGGAAGCCGTTATCAAGGCAAGGGGGAGGGGTAACACTAGGTTTTAAGAACTTTTTTTGTATTAAGTTTTTTTCTTTAAATTCTCTTTCGTCTCGTTATAAAAGTAAAATTCAATTAAAATTCCTGAAAGCTAATGAAATTACCTTTCGAATGATACCCTCAAACCACAGTTGTTGTAGTATTTAAACTATTTTTTTCGGATGTGCGATTTTTTTGACGCCGAGTGTAGTAATTATTATAGACTTATTTATATTATTGCAGACTACATCTTACTGTTGCTATTTTTATGTACTACGTTTTATTCTTTAGTGTTCTCTGTTAAGTCTGTATAGCTATATTTGTAACAAATGGAGTTAAAAATAGAAGTGGCTTAAATAAGTATTCATAATACATTTAAATAACCAGAAAAGACAGTTTCACCATTGCAGTTTTCTCACACTGGCTACTTCGAAGTTTGTTTTCCTATATTAGACTTAGAATTCCAAATTCAAATCAATGTCATAAAAACTTAGTAGTTTATTTTTTATGACATTGATTTGAATTTGGATACGTTATCGCTGAGTTAGCGACCACGGAAATCTTATTGCGTCAATACTACACAGACAACACCCACTATCAGCAGCGTATGTTGGAACCAGGCAAAAACGCACGGTGCGTATTTGGTTCGATCTAGTTTTGATTGATTCTTTTGCTTTTTCGTTGCAAATGTGATAATAATATCGTATAAGGGGTAAAAATGAATCATAAACATAAATTGAGTACCTTGAAAAAAATTTTATGTATTTCCGTTTCACTATAACAGTTATACGATGACGAGAAGGTGAGAAATGGATTTATCTCGCAGCAATATCATTATCTTAACACCACACGTGGGGGAGCAAGCTCCCCCACCGCTCACAATTTAGAAAATATTTTAAATGTTTGAAACGTAACGCGGTTGAGTGTTCGTGTATTCCCAGTGCCGCCCGAGGTCTCGCGGGGAGTGGACGCGCGCCTGGCTATTGTTCTTAGTTCAAGAGGTACGAGTCGATGGGGGAGCCTAGTCCCCCACGAGTGTAATTACGTTAGTTTTTTTGCTGTTTCATTTACTTATTTATTTTTTTAGGTTTGTGGCGCAATATGGATAAAAATTTGAATCCCCAGCAGATACAAGATCTGTTGAATGACTTAGACTCTGACGAAAACGTGAATGAGGATATTTTTCCTGATGCATCATCGGATTTGAGTGACGCGGAGTCTGAAATCAGTGATCACAATACTGAAAGTGAAGAAGAAGCGGAAAATATCTCTGAAAACGAAGACTCAAGTGACAACGATGAACAAAGCCGAAACAGCAATTCTTTTTATGGCAGAAACAGGTACAAATGGTCGAAAGTACCACCATCGCGATCACGAGTGCCAGCACATAACATTATTATTCATTTACCTGGTCTAAGAGGTCCTGCACAAGTCAAAAATGAAATATCTCCATTGGAAGCATGGTCTTGTCTATTTACTGAAGATATGATTGAATTGATTTTACAACATACTAATGAAAAAATCACAAATTACTCAGAAAACTATACATCTGACTCAGCCTATACTTACCATGTCACAAGAGAGGAAATTTTGGCATTTATTGGGTTGATGTTTTTGACAGGCATATTAAAATCTGCGAGAGAAGATGCTCGGGGCATATGGTCAACCAAAACAAGGGGTAGACCTATTTTCAGAACAGTTATGAGTCTAAATAGATTTTTGTTTATCTATTTAGACTCATAACTGTTCGAATGCCTACGATTTGACGAGCAACTTACACGAGAAGAACGAAAAAAGACAGACGGACTTGCTCTTATATCAGAATTGTTTAACAAGTTTATAAAAAATTGTATCACTAACTACAGCTGCTCTGAGTACGTTACTGTTGATGAAATGCTCGTTCCTTTCAGAGGTCGATGTATTTTCCGTACGTACATGAAATCAAAACCAGCGAAGTATGTGCTGAAAATAATGTGTTTATGTGATGCAAAAACACATTACTTGTACAATGCCTTTATTTATTCAGGAAAAGAGCAAACTTTTCGAGCTAATACATTGTTGATACCAACAAGGAACGTTTTGACACTGACTGAACCAATTTACCAAACTAACAGAAATGTAACTGGTGATAATTGGTTTTCATCGATTGAGTTGGTTGATGCTTTGAAACAGAAAGGCCTAACTTATGTAGGCACTATTCGTAAGAATAAAAGAGAAATTCCTTTGCAGTTTCTTCCTCATATGAGCAGGCCAGCTCTCTCGTCAATCTATGGCTTTCAAAAAGATAAAACACTTGTGTCTTTTGTACCGAAAAAGAACAATAGTATTGCGCTCATATCCTCCATGCATCATGAAGCTGTAACGAATCCTGATACTAAGAAACCAGAGATCATTGAATTTTACAATTCTACAAAAGGTAGCGTGGATGTAAACAGTCATGTTCTATATTGCGCCTCAAACCCTCAAAAGCGTATGAGCCGTTACAAGTTTTTAGAAGAACTTGGATACGCTTTAGTAACTCCACATGTTATGAATAGAAGATCTATAACAAATCTTTCAAAAGAGCTGAAAGATATGATTGACAAGTTTCCCCGTGATGTTGGTGTTGAGCTACCTGAAGATCAACCTGCACAAGGACCGAGCCAAAATAAGAGACCAAAGAAATCGCGCTGTCATTTGTGCCCACGACTCAAAGACAGTAACACCCCAAGAGTGTGCTCAAAATGTATGAAGAATGTGTGCCGTAATCATTCTGTAGGCGTAAAAGTATGTGCTAAATGTCAGGAAAAGTATTAATTGGGCTAAAATACATTATTTTGATAGAAAATATTGAGACTGAAATGAGGTTCCTAAACTTGAATGATTTTTGATATTTTCTAAGTACTATGTGCATTCCTCTTGTGATTTTAGACGTTTAAGTATTTTTGTAGATTTTTATGTATTATTTGTAATTCGTAAGATATGAGTAACTACAAAAAAGACTCGATTTATTTCTTGTTTCTACTTTTAAGTCATAATCGCTTTTCAAAGTACTCTTAAAATTTAACGTGTTTTTTGTGACTTGTTTTGTTTGACGCTAGAAATGTATATTTTTAAGTTTAAAGTTATAAATAAATACTCTAATAACATTCAAAAAATGTATTTTATTTATTTAGTAGAAAAAAAACTGGTCTAGTAATGCAAATTGGTACTGATATATGATTTTTCTTTTTGGGGGACCACGCTCCCCCACGTGTGTTGATGCGTGGCCAGAAATAGCGTGTGGTGCTAAGGGTTAAATCACCATGGCAGCTATAATATCATAATTAAGAAAATGTCAAATACCTATATTTAACGAAATACAAGATTCCAAAGAAATAAAATTTTCCTAATCTTAATCATCGTTTTCCACAAGTAAAACTCTATTCTTATCAACTCTAACATTAGGTGCGCTCCTTACTTTTTTAATAAATTTTTCGGCAATCCTATCATCAACTTCGTTTCCTGTTATTTCAGAATATTCAGCAAGAACTTTTTTCTGTAACCTTTTAAAAGGTACCTCATTACCCTTTTTTTCTAAAACTGATATTATAACTGCATGCCAATCAAATTTTTGTTTTTGATTAACACATTCTTCATTATTAGCTACATTTTGATCATGAAGAGAAACTTCAACTTCTTCTTCTACTTGTACTTTTGGTTTCTTTTGCTGAACCTTTATTTTATTAACATTTTCATTTTCAACATCATTTTCAACAATTTCTGGAATAGTTGTTGCTGTGTCCTGACGCTTTCTTTTTTTGTTTTTATTTTTTCCTTCCGATTGAACCTCATCTTCTGATTTTGTACCATTAGTTTTATTTTTATTCTTTTTGCCTTTCTTCTTCCCTTGAATTTCGTCGACTTCTTCATCGGCCGGTTGTTGTTCTGCACTCTGTAATTCGGCCTCGTACTTCTTACGTTTCTTTTCTTCTTTACGTTGTTTCTTTGACATTTTTTTCTCTGGAACATCATCATGCCCATTCGTTTCTTGTAAAATGTTTTTTTCTATTTCATTTTCATCTTCAGTCCCATTTTCTTTTTTTATGCCGTTCTGTATATTATCTTCAGAATTTCCGTTTGCTTCTAAAACTCCATTCTTTGGGGTTTGATTTTTGTTTTGAGCATTCAAATTAGCCAATTCTGTAAGTTTGACGGATATTAAATTCCAAGCTTCATCAATATCCTTTGGACTAGTCTTTTGTCCACATACATTCTTTACAAAATTAATGAATTTAGGTTTCTTTCTAGGTGTGTTATTGTGTTTGCTAATTGTTTCTATAATTCTACGAACATTTGGAGAAGTATTCTTGTATTCGTCTAGTACTGATTGCAACATCTCAACCCAAGCATTTTGCTTTTTCTCACCTTTTTTTTCTTTTGCAGTAAAACCTTTTCCAGAATAACGCTCTTCTTCTGTAATACATTTGATATGCGCTTCGTAATCATTACCTCTGAAAAATAAAAACATAATTATGTCAAATTAAAACACAACAACTACATTAACTGATGTGTAATGTGTCTTAAACCAATATAAAAAATACCGGGTAAGATTTGCAATCGTTTAACACGAGTTTGGGGGAGAGGTGTTTATTTTGGTAGAGGTTTGGTTCTCGATTATAACAATACTACTCGCATTAATAGGTAATGTTTTCGAGAAAATAAAATATTGTCTAAATGGGTACAACACAGAAAAACGGATGCAATATTACTGTGAAACTGTGTGCGACAAGGATGTTGTCAATTACTATATTCTGTCTTTTACAACAACAAACGAGTACTGAGTATGTCTCTCGCACATTTCCGATATTGACAGTGAGATGGGTTATTTTTAGGAGTGGGGCCAACGCCTTTGTTCTTGTATAAATTATAAAGGCCTTTTCATATTGAATACTTCTAAAATTTGCTGTAGAGAAAATTAAATTGTTTTTATATATAAATGATTTTATAAATAAATGACAATAAAATTAATAAATATATCGGGTATAGTATATATTATGCACAAGAATTTACAAATAAAATAATTATCACATAATTCTTGTAATCTTAATAAGTCATGTTATGTATATGTCATGTCATCACTTCCTTCTGATGAACTTTCTGCAGAGACATGTATAATAATAAATTGTTATCTATTTCTTCCATATTTTTTACATTATTGTAAACTTCATACATTTTTCGATCTGGGTTATCACATGCTTGACACATGACGACCATTTTAGACTATCCCCTATAACTACTCCTTATAACAAAAGAGTTCCAACTCCCATAACTTCTGTTATTTGCTGCCATATATCCCTTTACTTGAGCCCAAACAAGCTCAAAAGTGATCTTTGTTTTGCTTAACTAAATCCAAATGCTGCAACTTTAACACTGATTTGTCACAACCAATATTTTTCGACCGTAGCCATTCAATAATGCCATGTTGCTGCTTCTTGTTTGTGAGATAAATTTGTAGGTGCTTTGTCAAGCTTTCGAGAATGATATGATGTATTATCGAAAACTATAACTACATTCTCATCCAATTTAGGTAAAACGTCTTGGAACCAATTTTCAAATACTTTGGCATCCATATCTAGGTGGTAGTCACCTACCAGTTTTATTAGATTCAAAATATTTCTATCCTCCTTCTACAAATCGTTTAATACTGCCGATAGGTACAACTATAAGCCACTTGCGTTTTTCTGCAATAATAATTATTGCAGAAAAACGCAAGTATCCGTCAGTGAAATAACGTGTATTTTTTATATGATGTACAGATTTATTTATATAAGAATATAAAAAAAGATAATACAAAATTGGACACAATATATTACCTGACGGATTTTTCAAATCATCGACATGACATGACATGACAAAGAATGCAGATCTCTGTTTCTTCTGCATATCAATGATATGTTGCAAACCTGTAACATTCATTGCTATGCAGATGACAGCACTGGTGATGCTCTATACACCGGCTGTGCCAATATTTTACGGGAAAACGTCTCCAAGTACCGGGACAAATTTGTCTGAAGTTGAGTCTTTGCTGAACAAAGTCTCGGATTGGGGGCAACGAAATCTAGTCCAGTTTAACCCTCAGAAGAAACAAGTTTGCGCGTTAACCGCTAAAAAGAACCCCTTTGTCGTATCTCCTTAGTTTCAAGGCACTGCCCTTGTTGCCTCAGCCAGTATCGGAATCCTCTGCGTCGACATATCGAGTGACGTGCAGTTTCGTGGTCACTTGGAAGAGAAGGCCAAATTGGGCTCTAAAAAGCTAGGCGTGCTCAGCAGAGCGGGACAGTATTTCATACCGGCACACGGCATGCAACTTTACAAGGCGCAGGTACGGCCGCACATGGAATACTGTTCCCATCTCTGGGCTGGGGCTCCCCAGTGCCAGCTCTTTTCACTTGATCGCATCCAGCGCAGAGCAGCTCGAACCGTCGACGACCGAGTGCTTTCCGATCGGCTCGATTCACTGACTCTATGAAGAGATGTTGCACCTCTTTGCATTTTCTTTCGCGTATACTAACGTGGAGTGCTCTGTGGAATTGTTCGGATTAATCCCAGCCGCCAAATTTCGTGAACGCACTACGCGGCAAACGTCCCAATACCATCCACACCATCTGAATGCTTGGCGGTCCACCACTATACGTTTCACAAGGAGTTTTCTTCCGCGTACGATCTCTGTGTGGAATAGTTTACCACCGGCGATTTTTCCGGACCGATACGACCTAGGGACCTTCACGCACTTGCAATTCCCCTGGTGTTGCGGTTGATCATGGGCGGCGGTAGTCACATAACATCAGGTGAGCCGCATGCTTGTTTGCCCCCTCTTCTATAAAAAAAATCTCCACGTAATCACAGTATTGTCAACTCGGAAATTTAATTTTGTATGACCAGCATTTACCCACATCTCATCTAAATATATAGTAGTTCCTTTTTGTCTGGCTGCCTCTACTTTCTCTAAATATTTTCGTCGCCATAAAACTATATCCAGCTTTTCTACTTAAATATTATTTCTACCTCTTTTATTATAGCAAAAACCCAAATTTTTTAGTGCTTTGCACAATTTCGACCTTGACATAGACGGGAAATTAGAATCTTCCTTTATGATGTTCAGGATTTTAGGCATTGCCTTTTTAATATAAAATTTGTGCACCACATTGTGCGAAGAGCGCTTTTCATAAAATCATCATATTTGTTGATAGGTAACACTCAAGCAATTTCTTTTTTTTTTCGGTGATTTTTGGTGTTCCATCCAATTTCATCTCTCCTATTACCTAAAAAAACGAAACATCTAATAATATCTATAATATAATATAATTAAGTTTATTTTTTTTAAATAACTATATGGTCCTTGGTATTGTGATAATGTCACAATAATTCTGCCAATGTCTGGTCTTCGGTCTGTCACACCTTGTCTTGAGGCTTTCTGGTGGAAAAGGAGTTAGTGGTTATTAGGTGAGAATGTGGATAAAAACAAAGCAACTAAATATATGAATTGTGGACCACACAATATAGAGAAAAAATCTAGTTATAGGGGGGTATTAGCCTGGGCAGGGAATATAGAATTGGGTTAAGCTAAATTTAGTACACAATAATTATACTTTAATATTATACATTCGAATATATTTTGAGATTGTATTGACATATATGGAATCGGGGATAGTTAAGAGGGAATTGATATTAACTGGTCGAGGGATTGTTTTGGGAAGGATGTCATATAAAGAAATTGGGTGATTTTGACAACTGAAGAAAATGTGGTCTGGGGAACCTTCATCCAGACCACATTCACAGAGGGAATGATCTTTGATTCTAATTTTAGCTAGGAATACAGGAGTGCAGACATGCCCGAGCCTTAAACAGCAGCAGCAGCAGCAGCAGATTGTAGATGTGATTTGTTTGTTCAGAAACCTAAATTTGAAAAACCAACCTTTACTATGTCTGGATATGCTCCAGTCTCTGTCCCAAGAATTCTTTAATTCAATTTGAGCTAATGATATTAAATCATGAGAGTAATTCATTAAATGAGAACAGCAGCCAGTATCTACCGCTCCTTTGGCCCAGGAGTCAGCCTGTTCATTTCCTTCTATGCCACAATGATTAGGAATCCACACAATCTCTACCTCAAGCCCACTCTTATTACAATTTAGTATGAGTTCTTTAATTTTCAGTATCAATGGGGAGATGGATTTCATTTTAGATATATTGCTCCGTAACGACATTAGGCAGCTTTTTGAATCAGTAAATAAAACTGAATTAGGAATTTTATGGGAAAAAAATGACACCCATTCGAGAAACATTATAAGATGGAATAGTTGCAATCAATTTTTCTTTTGCGAGCATTGAATTATTAATAAACGAATAGAGATGCGATTTCTACCAACACTTTTGACTCCTCCTTTTTTAATGTTTCCTATATTATTTTTAGACAAGCATAAACCTATTTTAATAGGTCGAAGTGATAGCCCTAATCTAGGGTCTGACGAAGACCGGGAGATGTGGACAATGAAAGGGCCTTGATCATTTGGCCCATACATTCTAAGATTTTGTTCTAGGCAGGGATGTTTATATATAGTATTTATTGATGCTGTTAAATCAACTACAGATTTTTTTTTATATAATATTGGATCATATGTTCGAATCTCAGCATGTCTTTTTTTACCATGATCACAATCATTATTATCACTTAATCCAAAGCACATGTCTACATCGGGAGGGTCAGGGGGTTTCTCACGGGGAGACCCCGTTTCGTCACCCATAGTTGAGTGTATTGTTCGAAATAACTATATCTTATAAGCGTAATCTACTTACAATTTTGACAGCTGTCAGATTTATTGCACCAAGCATGCCAACCAAAAAATGGGAACATACAATATTCGATTCTTTAAACAATTGTTATCGACTATTAAATAATTTTGGTTTGATTAATACCAGAATAAATTAAAAAGGGATAACTTAAAACACAAGATTTATCAGTTTCTTCGTATTTGTTGTTACTGCTTATTTCTAGAGACACAGTTATAAAAAATTAAGATTGAAACCAGATTAAAAATAAATTTATTCAATCATTTTCAGTAAAACTAGTAGATATGTCGTTGTTTATATTAATTATTATTAGATTTTCAATAATGCAGACAAAATTAATGACTCGTTCAAAGTCATCCATAATCAATTTTTTTGTTTTGTTCAACCACTTTGCCCAATTATCCTTTGTGACGTGGGCTTCAACGAATATTTTTTTATAGCATTGGGTGACAAACGAGCACACAGTCCACCGGACGTTAAGTGGATGCTATGGCCTATAGACATACCTATTTATTCTTAATTCGGAATCAAAATGCAAATGCGTTGTCACCCCAGAGGCTTAAGATGGAATGCCTCGATTCCATTAAAAAGGGTCTCCGCTTCTCTACACTCACCATAAAAAACACAACAGCATTATGCTACTATTTTACGCTGGTATTCTGTGAGAGCGTGGTCCTGCTCCGGTTGAGCCGACCCATTCGTGCTACAACTATAATATAGATGTAGCGTGGCTCTACCACGTACAAAAAGTTATGATAGAAGAAACAGTCCAAAAAGTTAAAACCGAGTCACAAAATAAGAAGACAAACAAAAAAATCACAAAATTACACACAGTAAGCTCTGGAAACAGAAACAGAAACTTTTTTATTCGATATACATCATGAATAATACTTATTGAAAGTCACTTTTTTCATTTACCACTGGTTCGCAAAAAAAACCTTTGTCCTGGGAAGAACCAGCAAGAAACCTAAACGGGACTAGTTTAAAAAAAATAGCTTACTAGCTTAGTGTTACAATTAACAACATAAAACAGATTAGAAATAGCTTGGTAGCAATCACCCTTCCCAGGAGTTATTATCATCCATAAATTCCTTAATATTAAAATAACCCTTTTTATACAAACTTAGTTTAATAAAGTTTTTAAACTATGTGTTATGTCAAATTTTGTATATTTTATGGGATTTTGTTGTAAAAGCGTATACTTCGCCCCAAGAATGAATTACTAACTCTGTGGAGTCCAGTAACTGGTACCGAAATGGCGGGATATTGAAATTATGTAATGGTTATTTTAGCATGGCCTTGTATATGATTTTTTGCCTACACAAATTTACTTTGACAAAGTGAAAAAATAAACTTGTTTTATTCATGATTCATGTAAATTGAGGAATTTTGAAAATAAAAATTAAATTAAACAAATAATACATTAAAAAATTTTTACCGATTATTTGAATATTTTGCCAATCATTTGCATAACAACGAATTTTAATCATCCAAACACTACGGTAATATATAAAGCGACATATCATTGAAACGACGTGAGTAACAAAAGTTAAAACTGTTTATTTTTTTAATATTTTGCTGTTTGAAAAATTCAAATTTAAATTAGTGATAAAAAAAACTATACATGTAATGAAATATAGATAACTTCATAATTCTCGGATTTACGTAAAAGGTTATTTTAAATCCTGTGAGTACGCTGGTGCAGTTATTGCGGAATTATTAATGTGAAACGTCAAAAGGTATTTATTAGATTTGGTTAACTATAGTAATTTACTAATGTGTTAATGTAATATGTGTTTATAAGTTTATCTATTTATAATAAATAATATATATCAAATAATATTATTTTCAATTAAATTAAAATGTTCACCCTGTACACCATAGAGACATGAATTCATATAGAACTTGATATTGTCTGGGCAATTTCACTGTGATCTATTACAAACAGAATCTTTAAATGATTTTAACAAGTTGTATTTAATTTTTTTTTGTAGATTGCAAAGGGCTTTTAGTATGTTTAACTACAGGAAACATGTCCACCATGATTCACACACAAAAAATATTGTCCGGTTCTAGGGTGAATGTCCGAATTCTTACACTTGTGTTAGAAGGCTGGGCACTAAACTTTGCTATCGCCATAGGCTTATAACCTAATTCAACTGAAAGGAAACTGCTTCTATATTTCATAAGTGATGACAGCCTCCCAACAGTAATTGAACAAATCATTAACGGTTGCTCTTAAAATATCTCCTCTTATTTGCATACATTAGGTAAAATACTTGTGAAATAGTTAATTTTACATTCTCAAACCAAGTGCCTTTGCCTTGGCTAACTTTTGATTTAGATCTGCATGGGCCTTGGCTGCAAACAAATAATCCCTCCATTCTATTGGTGTAGTAATCCACACAATACTTTTTTTGAGCAGTAAAATTTTTTTTATTTGTATTATTGTCTTTTGCCTCAGTAAAAGCAACATGTCAAGTTTTCTATACACAATGACCAAATTCCACATGGCTTTTATCTCTTCAACATATAAATGTTGTTTTACTAGTGGTTGACCATGATTAAAACCACAGCTAAGTAGCTGTGATGCCCAAGGTTCCGTCAAATCAGACATCTTTAATATTAAACATGTAGGAGCATAGTCTAGACTCGCGCACAGTTCACTACGATATAGAAAAAGCAGGTAAGTCTTAATGTAGGCAAGCAATCTGATTCCTAATGAACGCATGGCTCTGTGGAGCAGGCAGAAAATCAGTGTCCAGGGTAGCAAAGCAGGTAAGTCCCTGTGTAGGCAAGAAATAGGAAGTGAATAGAGAAAATTAATTCATTAATTCACTGAAGAGCACATATTCACACAAGAAGAGCAACCAAAGGCAGAATGCATAAGTCATAGAATTTGAAACTGGTCAAAGAGTATACCACAGAAGAATAAAAATACTATAGAAGTATAATAATCTGACACTAGTTTTGACACGGCTTTTTTATAGGAAAAGGGTGACAAGAGAGCACACAGTCCACCTGATGGTAAGCGGTTGCTGTGGTCCATAGATATCTACATCTATCCTTGTTTGTGAATCAAAATGAAGATGCATTGTCAGCCTTGAGGACTAAGATGGAATGCCTCTTTTTCAGTAAAAAAGGGTCTCCGGTTCTCTACACTCACCATACGAAACACAGCAGCATTAAGCTGTTATTTGATGCTGGTATTCTGTGAGAGTGTGGTCCTTCCCCAGTCAAGCCGACCCATTCATGCTACAACTACAATTAATATAGCTGCAGCATGGCTCTACCACGTTAAAAAAGGTCTTACATCTATATCAAACTTACACATAATTATGTATGCTATCCAGCTTTCACAGTAATATTGCATTTGTTTTTCCATGTTATACCTATGTATATGTTTAATAGTGGGAATTTTTTCTCGAAAACACTTTTAATACAAGTCACAACACACAAAAAAATAATATCAAAAATAAAAAAGGACATCAGTTATCTGAAAGCTTTGATTTTTATTTTTACAATATTTATTGAAGCTACACTTAAGCGGAGGTGCTATTCGCCTTCAGCAAAAGGAAATGTGCATTCAATATATTGGAAAATTTTATATGAAGTTAGGTGTTTAAACCTTTTAACATAAAATTCAGATAATCCGGAATTCTTGTTTTCCACAAAACCCGCTTTGAGGTTGGAATCACCTCTCACCCTGGATTGACCTCAGATTCATTAGCAACTGAGTATATTCAAGTCCAAATAAAAGCAAAATGCTGCAGAACAAACTTCAAGTAACTGACCTAATATTTAAATGAAGTATGTCGCAAATTCATGATTTACTACTACATCTAACAAACTAAACATATCAAGCGTTTTACTCACAGAAAGTCTTTAAAACAATCCATACAAGACAAGTTAGGATTTCGGTTTCTACATTTTGTGAGATAATGCTTTTCTACTTTCGGCTTTTGAACGGATTCACCACAATGGCCACATGTGAACACCACCATATCTTCTTCAATAGTTAACCCAAAATTCAGGCAATGTAAATAAACTTAAATGAGCATGTGTTTTATAGAGGTTTGTGGCTTTGTGGATAAAATCCATAGACGTAATATACGTCTATGATAAAATCAAAAATTCAAAATTGAAAACGCCATTTACGGCCGCCTTCATACATACGGAATTCCGTTTCGGGATTCCGTTTTAGGATTCTGATCAATTCTGATTCGAGATTCCATATGTTAAAAATTGCGAACGATGCTTAACGATAACATCTAAACTTTTAAAGTTAGAAAGTTTATTTAGTAGAAATAACTAAATCTCGAAAATTTTAATTAGGAATCAAAAAACTGACGAATGGTCTTTCAACCGAAAATAAAAATACTCAAATTTCAAAATTGCAATTGTCTTCAATCGGCAATTTCATTTTCGATGTCGAATTGTCGTTAATTTTTATTGTGATAATTAAAATGTTTTATAAATTGTTTTATTCATTTTTTAATTCAATTCTAAAGAAATGAACGTAAAGGTAAAAAATAATTAGTACCTTTTTCTGTTAAAAATTAGTAATTATTCGATAAAAATGAATCGTGTAAAACTTCCTAAAATAACATAACCCTTTACCGCATACTGTGCCAAATTTGGAACGCTTTAATTTTTTCCTTGTAAAATGTTATCAACGCCATCTATCTATTCCGTTCTGCATCAACAAACAAAAGTAAGGTGTGCTTTAACTAAGCTACTATAAACAACCTCCATTCTAGTCTTTTGAAACGTTATTATCTCTGGACAAAACAGTTGAGGGTTGAGGCCGCCATTTTGTAGGAGCCCGACGTTTCTCAGCTTCATACAGCGATAAGTGTTGTTGTTCTTGCAATAAAATTAAAAAACTGTGTGAGTGTTGCAGAAAAATGGATCCTCAGCGCTTTTATGGTAAAAAACGTAAGTATATTTTATAGTATCTTGTTTAATTAATCGGTCAAAGTTTGTTCCAAATTCGGAACAAAATGCAGCCAGGCGCTTTTTAACTGGCCAAATTTGGAACTTCATGCAATGTGTTCGTTAAACCCCCTTGGTCATATTTGGAACATTATGCAGTGTAAGTTAATTATACTCGTCCTAGTTTTGATTATTTATATATGAACTCATCATCACTTCACTAAATATTATGAAACAAAGCCGTCGGCCACGTCTATCTGTCTGTCTGTTTACGAAAACTACTGCACGGATTTTCATGCGGTGGTCACAATAGATAGAGGGATTCTTGAGGAAAGTTTAGGTATAGAATACATCCCCGGGCACGTCCGGGACGGGTTGCTAACTATATCTTAACCTAGAACTCAAACCTGGATGGCGAGGGCTAAATCCAGCCAGTCCCATCGAATTGACCAGTCTTTTTAGGGTTTATTTAGACATAAATTTGAAATTATGACCTTAAAAAAAACATGCTTATCCAAAAGTAGAACACACTGCATGATGTTCCAAATATGGAACACGTACAATTATAAGCTTGAATGCATATCGTTCCAAATTTGGAACCAAAACTTTGGATATTTTTTTTGTAATGAATAATACCTCGATTTTTTTTTAAATATTTTTATATCAACAGGTATAAGGTATAGAACTAAATATTTTTTTTTAAGTTGATTTAAAAATTCCATGCAGTAAAGGGATAAATAACGGGTGGGCCAGAAAGGAGTAGGGATGTTCGATGATCATCGATGTTCGATGATCATCGATGTTAGAAATTGAAACATCGATGTTTTAACATCGATGTTACCACACTTTAAACATCGAAACATCGATGTTGCCACATGTCAAACACCGATGTCAATGAACCAATAATCGATTAATAAGAACTTGTGAACAATGCGAACTGTGAACCCGCGAAATAAATATTAACTAAATATTTCATCTTCTATTAAAAGTTTAAAATTTGAATAATTAAGGATTCCTAAATGCATCGATCACCTAAAAAACTATCATTATGATGTGTCAAACTCCCGTCGAGTGTGAACCGTAATGTCACTGTTGTAACTGCTTTCGCTTTGTTATTGTGGCGTCGTTATCGGCTGTCGCCTAATAACTATTCGATATAAATTGATATTCAAATTAATTATTTTTCCCTTGCTGTCTATACACACATAATTTCGAAACAATATGTATCTACACAATTTAATCATATTTAGCTGTTTTTTATTGAGCTTGGGATAATAAGTTTATGGTTTGCTTGAAGTTTATGAGAATAAATCACTGAGCAATCGTGAGCATAGACAATTTCACTGCAAAGTGCATTTTATAAACGGCTGTGGACACTTACTGATTAAAAATTGTGTGAACAAAGGTGACGGAAAAGTCCATTATTTTGTTTTTGTGAAGTTTGTTAATTTTCCTCTATAATCATTTTTTATTTCGCGCTATGAGTAGTTAATATAAAACCTACGTCTAAATCGTAGATTAGGAGATAGTACATCGTAGATTTATAATTGTACGAGTATAGGAACATTTAAATATCTATATAATAATATTCATCATTATCAGCAAAAAATATAACAAATTAACTAAATATTTGTTAAGGTTTTCCCATTTTTAAATTACTGTTTCACACTGAATGTGTTATTAATTTATTTAGTTTCATAAATAATAAACTATAATCAACACTACAAATTTTCTGTACATTTAATTTTAACCTACTAAATAGGTGGTACATGTGCTATAACATCGATAACGGCCAACATCGATGTTTTGAGTAGGATAAACATCGAACATCGTTGATGTTTGACATGTGGCAACATCGATGTTTCGTTGTTTAACGTGTGGTAACATCGATGTTAAAACATCGATGTTTCAATTTCTAACATCGAACATCCAATCAGCGCACGGAATTATCGGACCCCACTTCTTCGAAAATCGACAAGGCCAATCTGTCACTGTAAATTCTGACCGATACATAGCCATGTTAAGGGATTTTTTCTTTCCACAACTGCAACATTTTGAAGCCTATAATCGTGCGACATGGTTTCAACAAGATAGCGCGACATGCCACGCAGCTAATGCCTCTTTGACGGTCGTAAACGAGATGTTTGGTGAGAAACTGATATCGCGCCGAGGTGACATTGAATGGCCTCCTAGAAGTCCGGATCTTACACCACTGGACTTTTTTTTTTGTGGGGATACCTAAAAAGTAGAGTCTACTCCAATAACCCAGCCACAATTGACCAGTTGAAGACCAATATCCGGAAAGAAATGGCAGATATTCCCCGTGCAATGTGCCAGCGAGTTTTTACCAATTTGAGGTTCAGATTCGAAGAATGTTTGCAGTGCGATGGTGCACATCTGGATGATGTTATTTTTAAGAAATGAATTTTCCAGATGAAAATTTTTGTAGAAATAAAAATTTGTATGTGAATTGTACTTAGTTTTTTTAAATGATTTTTTCAAATTCGCAATTCTTTCTGGCCCACCCTGTATAATATTTGATTGTTATTCTGCTTTGTTTCATTTCCATGCATTCATTCAAAAATCCCTGAAATGACATAAATCAAAATTATAGTAGCGGCTATGTTCCTATATAAACTGCGGTCACTGTAACCCTACGTTTGCACCGAAAAACATTCAACGCGTAATGTCTTGAAACAAATCGCAAAAAATAAATTATACAACATGTTTTGTTGATGGTCGCGCACTCACCAAAACGGTGTAAAATTTTCAACACATATTAATACATAGACAGAGAAACCTATAGAAAAATTGACACCTTCTTTCGCATTCGCACACGAAAAAGATAGATTTATGCATACGTCTTGCATGGAAATGAGATAGAGCGGTGTGATTGTTTGTCCCTTTGTCCGTGCCGGTTTTTTGTTTAGCAAACTCTACAGTTTGCTAAACAACTTTGACAGCGTAGCGATTTAAGGAGTTTACAAGTTGGTTTAAGGTTTATCTATAATTATAATTAATTTTTTATCTATAATTATAATATTAAACCGTAGACAGAGAAACCTATAGACAAATTGACGCCTTCTTTCGCGTTCGCACACGAAAAAGATAGATTTATGCATACGTATCGCATATAAATGAGATAGAGCGGTGTGATTGTTTGTCCCTTTCTCCGTGCTGGTTTTTTTGTTTAGCAAACTCTACAGTTTGCTAAACAACTTTGACAGCGTAGCGATTTAAGGAGTTTACAAGTTGGTTTAAGTGAGAAAAAAAGTGTTTTGTGACCTTAAGATTGGTGAATCTTGTTCAGTTCAGTTCTTAGAAGAATTAAAATTTTTATCTAAATGTGTTTAAAAGTCATAAAGATTATTCTATAACCTAAAAATTCGTTATCGTTCTTTCTCACTCGAGGCCACGCCGATCATTAGTCTATAGGTTTTTCTGTCTACGATATATGTATTGTACAATAAACTGTCAAACATATTTTACCACAACATGTTTTTTGACTATGCAAACGCAATTCGACACATTATAGGAAAACAGTGTTTTAAACATGTTTTTTTTTTGTGAAAATCTCGTCAGTGCAAACTCACGGTAAGGTTTGGCGTCAATTCATTATACCATGGAGGTTATTTTTAGAGGAAGGCATTACTGCCTGTCCCTGAAAGTTTGAAGAATTTATCGCCGCGCTGCCGTCGATAAATAGTGTCTGCGAAATAATTTTTTAATGTTTGACAAAAAAAAAACGTTAAAATGGTGAAATATTATAAACAATAATTATAATAATTAAATAAATAAAGTTAACCCAATTGAATAAAATTATTATATCCAATCTATTCCTAACATTCCACGATTTCATAACTGACCTATTGATTTATTACACTCTACTAGCCTAAGATTTGACTCTACATGTCTGAAAATAAGGATTGTATTGTTTCCTATAAACTCAAACTTTTATCGCACATTTTATGCCGCACTTGTGGTTGAAAATAATATATTAAAATAAATCAATATTAAAATATTATGGATACTTTAATTATCACAAGCCACTCGTGTGAAATGTTGAATTGAAAACTTCGGGTCTGTTTAATATTTAATGTACCTACCATATTATGTAAAATAAAATTTAAAATAATTTTAAACTTGGTAACAATATTTTAATAAATAAACTTTTAGCATTTGTGGAATTAGGGTGACAAACGAGCACATAGTCCACTGATGGTAAGTAGATACTGTGGCTCATGGACATCAACATTTAACCTCGATTAAGAATCAAAATTCAGATGCTTTGTCAACCCCGAGAACTAAGATGGAATGCTTAGACTCCAGCAAAACGGGTCTTTGGTTCTCTACACTCACCACACGAAACACAGCAGCATCAAGCTGCTATTTCACGCTGCTATTCTCTGAGAGCCTGGTCCTTCCCCAATCGATCTGACCCTTTCGTGCTACAACCATACTACTACCGCGTATAAATAACTCTACAATTATGCTACTCCTGAAATTCTAACTTGGACGCGTTCTCTCGAAGCTTAGTTTTCTGAAGATTTCACAAAAACTGTGAAAAATTTTCAACAGATATTAAGATTTGTTGTTACCTGTGTTCGCATTGAATACAACATTTTGTTTATCTATAAATCTGTCAACCTTAACGTTCGCACCGTTTTTGTTTTATATTTCGCGATTTGTTTTAAATCGTGTTTTATTTTGTTATCAAATTTAGTTGCATGCTATCATAAAATATTATTACGCCTTGCGGAGAAGTACGATAACTTTATATAAAATAAAATAAATGTGGTATATTTCCACTGACTCCATCTATAGTCAGATTACCTGCAATTCTCTCGTGTGGCGAGAAAATTTAGTTCTTTTTTGGGGATTTTATTTGGGGTATTTTTTTGGGTTGCCTGTCCCAGAGCTCGATATAAAAGAACATAATAAAATATACATTTTTATTTATTTATTCAATTAAAATACATAATTTTACAAAACTCTTTATCAAATAATCTAGTTTGTCATTGTCATCTTCATAATGTGTTTTAAGTGACAAAAATATTTCCTTCCACGACACGTTCTAAACACTAATTACATATGTATATGAGAAAGAGATATGAAAGCGTGTACCACCTTTCTCTCATAATTTTACAAAAAGCTATATGCAGGGTTATTTTGTCGTAACTGGCAAATTAAAAAATCTCGAAATTTGTGTCCTTTTGAATTTACTGCACACGCACACAGTCGTAAGGGTCGATCGGTAGGCAAAAACCATAAATCATATTCAATTTGGAATAATATTAAATAAAAGCCTTATTTAATCGTATTTTCAAAAACTGCAAGAATGTTATATCATTAGTTAGTTTATGTATATGAGCTTAAGTTTAAAATTTGGCTACACTTTGTAAAATAACCCTAATATACATATATAATAGCAACAATATTTATCATTTTGTTAGTCCCGACCCAAAGGAAGGGTGTTAGTAACAGGAGCGTAATACTAAGCCTACATTTTCTGTCTTGCATGCTTAGTATTACGGTTCTGCAAGGCTGTAGCCAGAAAATAATTTCGAGGGGTGGGGGGGTTATTTGGTGGCACAGTAGAAAAACATAAAATCGCTTTAATAAAAATAAAATAGTGTTACATATAAATATTAACACCTTATTACAAAATTAAAAATGTAGTCTTCTAGCTTACTTTGCAGCGAACAAATCAATTACCTCCTCGGTATCGATGTTAATTCTGCGGTATACTGACATTAACGCCAAACCGTTTAGTCTCTCCTGGCCTGTGGAGTTTCTCAAATACGTTTTGAGACGTTTCAGACAAGAGAAATTCCTCTCAGGAGTACATGTAGAAACAGGCAGTGTTGCCAAGATCTTTAAAAGTTTGTGAATGTTTGGAAATAAGGCCTGGTTGCATTCTTCGAGAACTTCAATAGCACATTTTGGTCGATCTAGTTCAGATTCTTCCACCTATTTTATCCGCCACATGTCTAATTCAGCTTTTACAAAGTCCCATTCCAAATATTTTTATAGAGCTCGACGAACATGCAACACACAGACGGAATTAAAATGTAGAGAGATAATAATGTGGCTTTATGATTTTGGAATCTCGACTGAAGCTGATCAATGAAATCATCCAAAAGTGGAATCATTATTGTAATTCTAAAATAAGTTGCAGGATATTTTGTGTTGTAGTTGCCCTACGCTCTTGGTGTGACCTTATTCGCGGAATTTTCATATCCTTGTTTACAATACTGAGCAAATTCTGTGCATTCTTGAGTTGAAGTTCAGCAATTTTGAATCAATATTTTGGCGAACATCTTCAATAGTTTTTATAATTAAATCAACATGTTGTAAAGCAGCTGCCAAATCGCATAAGAGAGATTGAAGTGTATTTTACATAGTGTTAGTGTGTACGGAAACAAAATATTCCTAGGCAAAATAAGCTTATAAGAAAATCACTTGAAATGACAACAATTAGCCTTTGACGATGTTTCAGAATCCATGTCAGTGCTTCTGTGTATTTAACAGTCGTCTAGTGTATTTAACAATAGCTTTACAAATTTCTTTAAATCTTAACAACCCATCACGATTTTCTACCCAGCGGGTCTCGCACATTGCCGTAAGGTTTTTCCATTGTGTTTCAGGGAAGTTTTTTTGATATTGTCTTTTAAACACTTGGTTCGTTTTTCCGAGGATTTGATAAAATTTCCAACCGATTTTATAATTTCAATAGTATCTCGAATATGCTGAGTCTGACAAGAATAACCCAGAGCTAATTTCAATGAATGTGAGCTGCAATAAACAGAAACAGAAATTTATTCAATGTAGATTATAAGCAATATTTATTGAAAGTCAATTTTTTCATTTACCACCGGTTCGCCAAAAAACCTCTGTCTTGGGAAGAACCAGCAAGAAACCCAGCGGGACTATTTTTCTTTTCAAATAATAGCTTTCAATCATGTTTACAATTAACAACACAAAACAAATTAGAAATTGCTTGGTAGCGATCACCCTTCCCTGGGGTTATTATCATCCATAAATTCCTTAATATTATAATAACACTTTTTACACAAACATTTAATAAAATTTAATAAAATTTTTGAACTTTGCGTGTGACAAATTTTGTATATTTTCTGGGATTTTGTTGTAAAAGCGTATAAATCGCCCCAAGAATGAATTACTGACTCGGTGGAGTCAAGTAACTGGTACTACTAGCTTTTGTCTGTTCCTAGTACTTATAGAATGAATATCACATATTTTTTCAAAACTTCGTTTATTTTTGTGTACGTAAATTTTCATAAATGTATTGAGAGGCCAGAGTTGTTATAACAATTTCCTTAAATTTTTGTCTCAGTGGACTCTTCTCGGCCCCTTTCTGTTTTTTGTATATGTTAATGACTTACCATATATAGTAGGGGATAACCATGATATAGTATTATTTGCTGATGATACTTCATTAATTATCAAATTAAAACGACAGTTATTACATTATGACGAAGTAAATAATACTATAGCTAAGTTAGTCAGTTGGTTTAATGTTAATAATTTGCATTTAAATGGAACTAAAATTAAATGTATGAAATTCGTAACTCCTGATGTCAAACACGTTAATAATAATGTAATTTTAAATGGGGAAGAACTGAGTCTTGTTGATACCACCATTTTTCTTGGAATCACACTAGACGCAAAGCTTCAATGGCTCCCTCATATATCAAAACTAGCTAGCAGACTAGTTCTGCAGCATATGCTGTAAAAAAGATTACAACTCTTACCAGTGTTGAAACAGCTAGAATAGTTTACTTTAGTTATTTCCATAGCATTATGTCGTATGGTGTTTAGCTATGGGGACACGCGACTGACACTGAAATTATATTTATTTTGCAGAAGAGGGCCATTAGAGCAATATATAATTTAAAACCAAAAGAGTCACTGCGACAAAAATTTAAGGAAATCAATATATTAACTCTGGCCTCTCAATACATTTATGAAAATGTAATGTAAAAATAAAAGTAGTTTTACGAAAATAAGTGATATTCATTCTGTAAATACTAGGAGCATACACAAGCTAGTAGTACCAGTTACTCGACTCCATCGAGTCAGTAATTCATTCTTGGGGCGATGTATACGCTTTTACAACAAAATCCCAGAAAATATACAAAATTTATTATACACAAAGTTCAAAAATGTTATTAAACTAAGTTTGTATAAAAAGGGTTATTATAATATTAAAGAATTTATGAATGATAATAACATCTGGGAAGGGTGATCGCTCCCAAGCTATTTTTAATTTGTCTTGTGTTGTTAATTGTATACATGATTGTAAGCTATTATTGGAAAAAATGGTCCCGGTTGATTTCTTGCTGGTTCTTCCCAGGACAGAGTTTTTTTTTTGCGAACCAGTGGTAAATTAAAAAAGTGACTTTCAATATGTATTGTTATAATCTACATTGAATAAAAAAGTTTCTGTTTCTGTTTCTATTGCATCTATTATAGACGCAATAACTTCAACGGAATCCCCAACAAATCGTCGATTTTCTTAATATCAATAGTCTTAAAATATTTGTGAATATCTTTTGATGACACTTTATGAAATTTAAAATTCTTTGTACACGCATTTACATTTAGTAATGATTCGGCGACGGCAGGAGAAGAATTCAGTGACTTAGTGGTTAAGATAGGAATATCAGTAAAATATTTCTCAAAAACCATTGCAACGTCCTGATCTGATTTAGTTAATATAAAACTTAACTGGTAGTTCGAATTTCGAGAGTTCGTATAAGGCTTCTGAATGTGACTCACGAATTACTGCCTCTACACCTTTAAAACTTCCTTTCATAGAAGAAGCTCCATCATATCCTTATCTGACTAAATTTTCGCAATCTACTCCCAAAGATTTTAATTTAGATAAAATTGCATTAGCAAAATATCTTCCTTTTGTATTCTCAACTATTACAAAATTTAAAAAATCTTCAAGCAAGGTAAACCCATTATCTTCTCGGCATATCTTAAACAAATGGACTTGTCGTGAAACATCAGTAGTTTCGTCAACAAGGATTGAAAAATATTTCGCAGAATTTAATACTTGCACAATTTTTTTCTTGATTATTTCACCACAAATTGCAATAAGTTCATTTTGTATGGTCAGCCTTAGGTAGGTAGCGTTCAACGTCATATTTTCTGTATGCTTTATTAGTTTTGAGTCTCCACATCTGCTTCTCATCCGTAAGATAGCGTGAAAGTTTTCCATCATTTGTTTCTGGCCCAGATCATTGATTTTTATTGAACTTGAGTCGCACGTACCTCTCAGTGCCAATTGCTGACGTCCACATTATTTAATTATTTCAATAATCGGAATGAGGCGCTTCCGATTTTTAGCTATCAATCTGACTTATTATATTTGGTTCAGATTTATTATACACCTTCATAAAATTATCAATCAATAATACAGAAGATTTGTGGTACTGGCTTTCACTGAGATGTTTGAAATCATGTACAGCATCCTTTCATTTAGTGAGCGGCTGAGTAACTAAGGATTTCAACAGCTAATGAGATCCTTTACCTGCGCAATCTCTGGCAAATAATACGCAATATTTGCATAGAGCACCTTGTTGCCCTTTACTCGTGTAAACCTACCACGAGAACCGTTCAAACCATTGAATTTGAAATTTTATCTTTCTTTTATCGTCACTTACTGCAAACTTGAATGTCTTTTCTGGCATCCAAGGAGATTTCAACAATCTGTATTTTAAATCATCGTCAGTTTTGGTGTTTGATCCCGTATAATAGCCCACATCTAAAACATGCTGAGAAACATCATCCACAGTCCCAGGAACGACAGCAGAAGAACCAGAACGATTTGTAGCAGTATCACTGTCAAAAACACTTGAACACTGATTTTCTGTAAAACCTTCGCTACCAGTACAAGGCTTAGATTTTTAATAAATATTTGAATAATGTATTTTCTTGCATCCTTTTTGCCATTTTAAATGTTGAACCGACCCGTAACAATTAAAAAAACAGCCAAGTATTGATTTCATTTGTACACAAATATTTACTTCGATAAAGATTTAAAAAAAATTAATACAAGTAGGTAGTCTACTCTTAGGCATCAAATCCTTTTAATTTTAATAACAAAAATTATAACACCACTTACATCAATATTAATTCACAACACTATTATTTCACACACTGCACACACTGTACTATTACTTCGCTTATATCGCCTTAGTCGCATTGGATCACTTTCCAAGATAGAACTGCCTCTCCGTGTTTTTTTTTTTGCGCCCGAAGCAAATATGGGCAACCCTCCGGAAAGCGGGGTAGGGAGGTTGGGAATGCTCATAGCATACCACGCAGCCGGCTGCGTGGTTATGTGGTGACTTTTACCCACTAAACCCAACCTTTTAGGAACTGGCTTAACGATCTAACTAGAGATCTCTAAGCCGTATACGAACGCGACCCTCCTTGGCAGAAAGGAGGGCGCAAGCGGCGAAAAGCCGCTTAGAAGAGTGCCTAACTAAGGCAGATTAAGGGATGTGTTATGTAGGCTCGGCCTGAGCCGCCAGGAGGCAGTTCAGGTCAGCCGAAAGCTTGTTGGGGGGGTCTGAGAGAGAGTTTCTCGGTCTGCGCACACTATAGCGAGTGTGGATAGGGGCTGCATAGGCAGCTGTCTCACGAATGAGATGATTTGGGTGGGACTCTGAGGCTTTGAAAAATCTTTCAGAGTGATTTAAGGAACTGCTGGATTGTTGGAAGCTCTAAGTCTCGATGTAGGTCGGCATTACGGACATAATAGGGTGAGTTAGTGGCCCTACGACAGAATAGATATTGGACTATTTGAAGTTCATTTATAGCTTTGGGCTTAGCATGTGCGAAAATGGGGGCCGCGTAGGTCATGACAGGTCGTATGCAGACCTTATATAGGGTTCGCTTGTTGCGGAGGGACATTTTACTGTGTCTGCCCAACATGCTGTTGAGCCTACCCATGTAAAATCGTGCGGTGCGAGTAACCTTCTTGATATGGGGCTCGAAAGTGAGCCTTGCATCAAGGGTGACGCCTAAGTATTGGGCTTTAGTTTGCCATGGGACAGGGGTTCCTAACATCCTGATTGGCGGAGTGGTAGTGAGACGACGTCGTTTATATTCGAAGCAAACGGCGGAGCTTTTCTCCGGGTTTACGTCGATACGCCATTTTTGGAACCAAGCTCCTAAGTCGCTTACTGACTTTTGAATCTTGTTCCGAATCTGTGGTAGTGAGTTGCCTTTAGAGTAAAGGGCTGTGTCATCTGCAAAGAGGGCTAGTTTAACACCATTCGACGGGATAGGGATGTCGTTGGGGAATAGTATGTATAGGAGGGGGGCAAGCACAGAGCCTTGAGGGACACCGGCTTTTATGTGACGAGTAGAGGATAGCGTGCCTTCGTGTCTAAAGCGAAAGGTACGATCCTTCAGATAGGAGGCTACAAGGCGAACGAGACGGTCCGGGAGGCCTAAGTCGTACAGTTTGTAGATAAGGCCCTCGTGCCAGACTCTGTCGAATGCCTTGGCAATGTCAAAGAAGACCGCGATGGTTTTTTGACGACGAGGATAAAAACCGCTGAGGATGTATTCCATGTGGTGAACTTGCTGGGGGCACGAGTGTTTGGCTCGAAACCCGAATTGTTGTGGGATGACAACAGGGTCGCCGTCTGTGGGAAACAAATGGCGCCTCATGCGCACGAGAATAACTCGTTCGAAAAGTTTGCCCATGGCCTTAAGGAGGCTGATGGGACGGTGATTGGAGAGTAGGTGGTGAGGTTTGCCTGGCTTGGGAATGCCGATGACTGTTGCCTCTTTCCTAGAGGTGGGAAAGTAACTGAATTCGAAGCAGGCGTTAAAGATTATGGCCAATAAGGCGATTACCTGCTCCGGAAACCTGCCTCTCCGTGCTCGACGGCTCGCTTATATATTCCGCAGATGCGCCGCAACGAAACATCGAGACACATTCTATGCTTATTAAATATTCCCGAAATGCATTTCGAGCATGTCCCCGAAGTTGCGTTGCATGTGTGGTTGGTGTAGCACGTAGTTTCATCGCTCCCTAATAGATATCGCTGCGCCGCTATTTAAGTATCGTCGTGCGAATACCAAGCGAGCATAAAGTCATACATGATAAAAATAACAGTAGATAGTTATGGATACACCCCGTCCCTCTGTTTTAGACTAGAATATTAAACTAACTAACTTTAAACAGTTTTTGAAGATTTTTACAAACAGAGTAATAAAATTATATGAGAGAAGTTTGATTTTATTACGTTTACTGTGTTCTGTTAATGTTATTTACTTATTATAATATTCAGATTAATTAAAATACGCTTAATTCTTACTAAAATTGACGATTGAAATACTGTTTTGATAATAATGTTCCCCCATTCATAACCAGGCATATTGTCTCTGAATTGCGGCACAGTCCTGTTGTTTTTATTTAGATGATCTCTGACTATAATCCTTAAGTCTAACATACTCAATGATAAGCCGACATCACTCAATAGTAACAAATGATTCTGAAAGCTCTCCTCCTCTTATGCGGTAAATGTAATAGGTCTTCCGATATTTTTGATATGTTTCTTATTTAATTTATAATATAATGTTACAGGTGGTATATTATAATGTTTGGAAGCATCCATCCTAGACATGGCACCTGACCGAATTTTGTTGAGTGCCTCTTCCAAAATTTCTGGAGTATAATTGCTTTCAGTTCCATATTTTCTAACACCAGGCTTAATTTTAAAGGATTTTAGCGGCATTGTACCTTTAAATAAAAAACAATTATGTTCATATATAAGTGTTTGGTTGCAACACATTCAAAGTTACCCCATCTAATAAAATACTACCAGGGTAACACTGAATGGTTCAAAGTTACCCAAAAATTTGTTATTTTTTCTGTATCAAAAGATTATCAAATATATGAGTAAAAGGGTTAGTAAATTATATGTTAATAGAAAAAATAATAAGTTAAAACTGTGCCAGTAATATTAAACACAAAACTTACCCACTTCAGTTACGATATCTTTAAAAAAATGTAATTTAAATTCACTAATAAACTTTGTTGCAGACAGACCTTATTTTCGCAGACGCGCTAAAATACAAACTGACATTGACAAGTAAAGTTTTTTTTGTTAAATATAGTCTATACATTCCACCGTTTAGCTCCACAGGATACCTTCTCTATGTGGATACTCTGATACAGTTGTAAAAAATATTTAATTGTTAGTGAAGTTCTATTCAAAGTTACATTGAAATTCAAAGTTACTCAAGTTGACTGTAATATTGTATTATTCATAGTTCATAAAAGATAGCTTGATCTCTGCGACGGCTGTCAGTAAAAATCATGCCCATGAAGTCCTGAGTTTCTTAGTAGTAGACAGTACCTGTCAATGTCATACTTTATGGGCATGCACTAAATAAAGTATGACATTGACAGGTACTGTCTGTACTACTAAGAAATTCAGGACTTCACAGGCGTGATTTTAACTGACAGCTGTCGCAGAGATCAAGCTGTCTTTTATGAACCAAAAGCTAAGCAACAAAACTAACACATCAGCATTTTATATAAGATTCCTAGTACTTAGTTGATGAGTCGAATATCTGCGCACGAACAGGCTCTTTGAATATCATTCATTATTAAAGCCACCTCCAAATCGGTGAGACGTAGTAATTTAATTGTATTTTAGTTTTTAAAAACTCCTTTCGACGTTACCGAAATTTGACTGGCGCAGCCGCTAGGATTTGTTCGTAAAAGCTGTGCCGTCTCTCGAAATATTCTGGTGTTCAAATTCGTCTGGATTCGAGATAACGGTGCGAATAGCTGTTGGGCAAATTCAAGAACCAAATAAATTTGTCATCAAGGGAAGTGGAAGCGGAAGGCATGGGAATAGCTGCTGGTTGCTGAGTAAAAATTTTCACCATCCTTGATACCACTGTTATCCTTCACTTTTACTTTAATTTGTTATTATTGAGATCGGACTTCTCTCATTATAACGTATCTGGTTTTTAATTAATTCTATTTGTTAATAGACACTATTACTGTAGACATAACATAACGCTGATAAGCTTAAGGGACGCAGAGCGCCTTTCGCACAGAGATTATTAAACGTTTAAAAAATAAGACTTTTTATAAAAGTAATAAATTAAATATAATTAAAAATTTACTTGATAATTAATTAATATATGTTTTATTAATGCTAGAGATATAATACGGTTTTATTTAATTTATTTTCATTTTTAATTACGTTTACATATTTTACAAAATTTATAGTTAGATTAACTTTTATTTTATAAATTATATTTTTATGTGCTTTAGTGCGCTCTACCTTATGTGTTGTGTTATTTCATAAAATAGTGCACTATATTAACTGACTCCACTGACTCGTGCATTTCTCTAAAACGATGGAACCACAGGCAGCAGAACGACAAACCGTTGTAATTAATCCCATTCCTACAGAAATACTAAGGCTTATTCCATTTTTTAATGGCAACAAAAGCTAGCTAAATTTGTTTTTGAGTAAATCTGAATATGTCATTCGTAGATATAGGGCTGATTAAGAACAAAATGTATATGTATATCACTCCATAACTCTTGCTCTTATCGGAACGTGAGGATGTCGTGACATGGTCCCAGTTGAAGGATTTGTTAACACAGCATTTCGCAGACACACCGTAGCGAAGAGTGTATTAGCATTGAATTAGAATCCTTAAAAATCAAATCTGGTGAAAACTTTCAAAGTTTTTGTAACTGCATTCAAAGCATTCTATTATTAAATTCAAAAGTAAACATATCCGATGATAGTATTCTTAAAATCACTAAATTGGCAATTTACAAAAATACAGCCCAAAGCGTGTTCCTATACAATGTTCCCGAGAATATGGTTCGGATACCTAGGCTGCACTAAAAGTATCGGGAATGGAATATTTCCACTGTTCCTTTCTACTTCTATATCTAGAAATCAAATACCATTTATTTATTTAAAAAAGATTCTCGGTCTTGTCACAAGGTTTTGTCAAACTTGTTTAGTCGTTGAGAAAATGGAATTTACTCGAGAAAATTCAAGAGCGATGGTTTATTATGACTTTCGAAGTGGTTTAACACAAAAACAGTGTGTTGACCGGATGATTTCTGCATTTGGTGATGAAGCCCCATCCAAAACCACAATTTATCGCTGGTTTACTGAATTTCAACGTGGACGTGTCAAGCTCAGTGATGATCCCCGTCAAAGTTGTCCAAAAACTGCAGTCACCTAAGAAAACGTTGATGCTGTACGTAAGCTGATTGAGGAAGATCGACATGTGACATACCACGAAATTCAGGCAACTTTAGACATTGGCATGAGTCAAATACAAATAATCTTGCATGAGCAATTAGGTGTAAAAAAGTTGTTTACCCGATGGATACTGCATTCGCTCTATGAAGAGCAAAAAGCAGCTCGCGTTACTTGGTGCGTCAGAAATCTCGAAAGATTCCACGCAGGATCCTCAAATGCTGTAGGTATACAACATCGTATCAGGTGACGAATCCTGGATATACGCGTACGAACCCGAAACAAAAAACCGGTCACGAGTTTGGGTGTTCGAAAATGAGTTAAAGCCAACAAAAATTGTTCGCTCACGAAGTGTTGCAAAAAAAAAGGTGGCCACGTTTGTCTCCAAAACTGGCCATGTTACGACTATTCCTCTTGAGGAACAAAGAACGGTTAATGCAGAATGGTATGCTAGCATTTGTTTGCCACAGGTCGTTTCTGAACTCCGTAAAGAGAACTGCAACCGCCGCATCATCCTCCATCACGACAATGCGAGTTCTCACACCGCACACAGAACAAAAGAGTTTTTAGAGCAAGAAAACATAGAATTATTAGACCATTCACCGTACAGCCCCGACCTAAGACCTAATGATTTCTATACTTTCCCTAAAATAAATAATAAATTGCATGGACAGAGATTTTCATCACCTGAAGAAGCTGTAGACGCCTACAAAACGGCCATTGTGGAGACCCCAACTTCCGAATGGAAGCGAAATCGTGTCCACGGTAGTAGCGGTTTATGTTTAAGGCAGCCTCAAACATCAGTCAGTCCCAACGCAAGAATTTAAATTCGGTGGTGCGTCTCACACAGTAATGCAACCTTACGGATACAAACCAGTGTTACCAAATAATAGTACACCAAAATTTAATTTCGGCATTCAAAATCAAAGCCCATTTTGGATACCCCAATCTGGCTTTCACCCTCAACTAATGCAGTAAATGGGTTACCGTCCACCTTAATTCGGTTATCGGCCACAACTTGGCCGACAACCACAACAGTTCGGCTATTGTCCACAATTCGGGTCTCAGGCACAACAGTTCAGCTATCGTCCACAATTCGGCTCTCAGCCACAACAGTTCGGTTACCGTCCACAATTGGGCTTTCAGCCACAACAGTTTGGTCAAAGACTTCAACAGCAATTTGGCCATATGCCAACTACGCAATTTGGTAATAAGCCACAAATTCAGGCACCCAATTTTCAAGAGACGGACGTTTCCATGAGGACAGCCCCTCCAAGGCCACAGCCCAGCTTTAGATTAAATGATTTAACTTTAAGAGAAAATGACGGACAGTATTATGACGAATATTATGACGAGTATGTAAAACAGTATGACAATGAACTGATACCATCCCCTGAGGAAACTATTGACGAAACGACTTATAACGAACTTACAGACGAAACACAAACTCAAACTATTGAAAATTTTCACATGAAAGCCTCCATTGGAGACAAGAAGTTATAGAATTAAATTGTGATCCGAATCTCAAGTTACCCTATATACATATTCCTGAAATAGATGAAAAATAAATAGTAGATACAGGTAGTACTAGTATCTTTTATCAGCCCCCGTAAGGCATACCAACACTTTTATCAGTATATAACACATGAACCATTCGAAGTCTCTAGCAGCCACTATGAGGTGATACAAATCCCTCTACTACCCACCTTTAAGAGTTCGGATTGTCATAAATTTTATCTATGTGATGTCGACTCTCGTTACGACGGTCTCATAGTTAAAGACCTTGTACTTAAAACCAAAACAACTTGCATACCAATAATCAATAATAATGTATTATAGAGATCGACTTCTTTCATAACGTATCTGGTTTTTGATTAACTCTATTTAGTAATAGACACTATTACTGTAGACATAACATAACGCTGATAAGCTTAAGGGACGCAGAGTGCCTTTCGCACAGAGATTATTAAACGTTTAAAAAATAAGACCTTTTATAAAAGTAATAAATTAAATCTAATTAAAAGTTTATTTGATAATTAATTAATATATGTTTTATTAATGCTAGAGATATAATACGGTTTTATTTAATTTATTTTCATTTTTAATTACGTTTACATATTTTACGAAATTTATAGTAGTAGATTAACTTTTATTTTATAAATTATATTTTTATATGCTTTAGTGTGCTCTACCTTATTTTTTTTGTTAACAGACCAGTGTTCTGATCATTAATTATAAGGAGTTTGTCAGCGGCGTACGAATGCCCAGTGCATTGGTAAATTGCGTTAACGGTTATGCCACAACCGTCATACAGAATGTTCTTGACATTGAAATGATATTGGCAGTAACACGACCTTCTACCGTTACTAAGTATGGGACTACTCAATGTGACATAAACCATATGACATAAAAAGTACCAATGATGACGTAGAGATCGATAAGATAATCGAAGAAAAACTACTTAAACTGAGACTTAATTAGACTAACGATGAGAAACGCGACAAAATTTTTATACTATGCCAAGAATTTAAAGACATATTTTATTGCGACAAATTACCACTGACCTTCGCTAATAAAATTAAACATAAAATACGCACAAAAAATGAAGACCCAATTTACGTCAGACCTTACCGACAGGCACCAATGCAATAGACGAGATAAATAGGCAAGTAGACAAGTTATTAAAGGACAGTGTTATTCAGGAGTCACATTCGCCATGGAATGCTCCTGTACACCTGGTACGCAAAAAATTTGATGCATCTGACGAAATCAAATTTCGTATGGTTATAGACTATCGACGTTTGAATGACATAACCATCGAAGACAAATACCCACTACCAAACATAACAGATTTGTTTGACAAGTTAAGGAAGAGTTCCTATTTCAGTACAATCGACTTGGCAGGTGGTTGGTAACCATCAACAAATCGAAATATAAGAGCAAGACAGGCAAAAGACAGCCTTTAGCACTCAAAATGGCCATTATAAATTCCTCAGGATGCCATTTGCATTGAAGATAGCTCCTGCAACTTTCCAGCGGACCATGGACGGTGTGCTAGGGGGATTACAGGGGATACACTACATGGTATACTTGGATGACATAATTGTTTTTCCGACCAGTCTAGAAGAACATATACCAAGTTACGGACGATATTTGACAGAATTAGGACGACTAATCTAAAGCTTCAATTAGACAAGTCTGAATTTTTAAGGAAGGAGGTTTTATATTTAGGCCATACCATTCCGAAAGAAGGGCTACGACCGAATACAGACATAATTAAATCTGTGCTAAATTTCCTATACCTAAGAGACAACAACTGAAATTAAAAGTTTCTTAGGGCTGGTAGGGTAATATCGACGCTTCATAAAGGACTTTGCTAAGATCACACAACCTCCTAACTGCATGTCTCAAAAAGCGAAATAAAATAATCGTTGATGAAAAATACATAAATGCTTTTTAAAAATGTAAGGAAATACGAATGTACCCTTACTACAGTACCCAGATTTTGAAAAACGTTCATCCTCACGACTGACGCCTCTAATATAGCTTTAGGAGCAGTTCTATCACAGGGACCTATTGGTAGTGAACTTTTAGCTATTATTTGGGTTGTATAACCTTTCCGGCCATACCTTTACGGACTAAAATTTGTAATTTACACTAACCATCGACCCCTAATTTGGCTTTATTCATTAAAGGAACCAAACAGCAAACTCACCAGATGGCGACTACGACTACAGGAGTACGTCTTTGAAATTATTTATAAAAATGGAAAACAGAACACAAATGCCGATGCCCTATCCAGAATTCAAATTAATGCCCTAAATTCAGAAGACGAAGGTCATTCGATGGACGTTAACTTTGACAGCAAATAGTGTAAGCTTAGGGACCATTTAAAAGACGTTGTTAAGGAAATTGAAAAACTCAACGCTGAAAATAAAAAACATAATGACACGACGTCCAATGTGACAATATCAGACTCAACCACTTTCCGCGAGCCATATGTCTCTTTCCAACACAATATCGATTTGTAGTTCAGAAAAGGTTTCCGAATACCCAATCCGATCGCCTACAGAATCTAATAAATCCCAAACTATGCATTCAGCCGTAGAATTAGAGTCGAACGGTATACCAATATTACATGAGGCTATCGATGCGAAGCCAAATCAAGTATTAGTATTTTTGTAGTTCAAAAATGAATGTCAGGTTAAAGATATTTCTACAAAGAAACAAAAGGTATTAGAAGTATTTTTAACACTAGATAATTCCGAATTAATTAAAGAATTTTTAAAGAAATATATTAGGCCTAAAATTAAATATTTTATATATTTTGAACGGAAAGAACATCGAAGACAATTTAGCAATATTATTATACACCTGTTCAAAAAATCGATTAAATCGAAGATTAAAAGATCGATTTTCGATTAATCGCGACATTTTTAGTATTAACACGAAATTTCAAGTATTTGCGATTTTTTTCTTTAATTGAACTTTAATATTTTTTTAATGAAATATTAGTAAAGTAAAGTTACAGCCTATATACGTCCCACTGCTGGGCACAGGCCTCCGCTCATTTCTGAGAGGGTTTTAGGGCAAGGAATTGTTCGCCGCGCTGCCCAAGTGCGTGTTGGCGAACTTCACATGTCTTCGAAATATTTTTTTCCTTATTTCTCTGATATGCAGGTTCCCTCACGATGTTTTCCTTCACCACCGAGCACGTGGTAAATCAGCACTTAAAATTGCAATTAACAATTTCATTGGTGCCGGCGGGGATCGAACCCGGTTTACTCGCGTACTACAGCGTGCTCAGATGTGCTAACCATCTGAGCCGTGGTCGCTGTAAATATTAGTAATCTTATTAATTAACATTACTAATATTCCTTTTAACCACTCCTGGTAAGCTTGAAACATTTGTGTTAGGAGTGGTTTGCACCTACGCCACTCGATCCTTTTTTTTTTACAATGTGATTCCATGTATCACTTTTATTTGACATTTTAGGCTAAAAAGAACAACAATACTTTAACAAAAGTGCAAACTGCAACGTACATTTCTGGATAAATCTGTTTCAATCTAATAACTCACTATTTATCAAATTGAAATGAATGCTACACGAACACAATACTGGTTATTTCCTTACTATAAATCTCTATAAACTTCAACATATAATATTTATTTACAGTACCTAGGTATTTAAAAAGTACTCTGTCTATAATTACAGCTCACAGTATGTTTTTGATAATAAATAAAGTAAATTCACAAGTTCACAGTTCAAACAGGTTCACAGCTATAATGTTATATTATAGCTGTAGTCTTTGTTCACGGCACAGATTAAGTTAGACCAACATTCCATAGGTAAGATTAGAATTAGAATTTTACTATTGAAAATGAAATGAAAACTTTTCGATATTGTTGGACGCGTTAATAACTATTTACTTTATTCAAATATATATTGTGTTCAAATTATCAACCAAGTACGACCGGTTGTTTTTGCGTCTCCCAATAGTAAAAAATTAAAAAAACTGCGGTATCTTACCTCAGCCAGATTGGGAATTTTATCGCTAGTTCTTGAATCAGATAAATCAGTCCGATTCGAGAGGTTTTTGGATCGATTCCGTGAATCGATGCAGTGCTCCGAATCGATCTCAAAAATCGATTATTTTACTCCAAAGAATCGATTTTTCGATTAATCGATTTTAGATCGACATGCCTAGTATCGGGTCGGGGTGGAAAGTACTCTGTGATCGGGTGTGTCTATGGGGTGTGTCTTGTATGGTTAAAATTTTTGAAATTAGTTTTTTATTTAATTCTTGTATACATAAATGATTTTCATGTTTCCTCAAAATGAGAATTTTATCTAGTTTTGTATTATTACTGACTCTTTTAGGTAATGCCTAGATCCTTAAACATTAATCGTATAATAATCGTTAACTGAGAATGTAATTGTTGATCAGTTTAAATGTTTTTACATCTATTTGTTGAATAGATGAACAAAGCCAATGAGAATTCAAGATTACCCAACTAGTTTTATCGCTTCAAACGATAAATCATTCAAATATCTTTTATTTTTAGGATTAACAAGGGCAAGTTATTATTATGGTGATAATTTGTCTCAGTCAATATTACAAAAAGAAAAGGAAAAAAATCGTGTAATATGGTGCACCACTTCATTGTTGGAACAAGAAAAATGTGAAAAATTGACCAAAGCTGCTATGCTAGATAAAGGGCTTTTTGGAGATGATTATATTGAAGTTGCTTGTAAAAGAGTAAGTAAATAAGGACCAGAGTAGAGGCAGTGTTTTAAAGTTCGTTCTTGCCTTTTCTAACATAATTATCTCTATGAATGTGGCGTGGATATAATATTGACAGTGCTAAAAAATGTATGTTTTTTTTATTACTAAAAACTGAGCAATGAATGAATCTAAATATCATTGTATTATTGTTTGCTCAAGAATTTTATATTAATATACAGAAATTGTTTCAAAAACACTTCATAAACGGTAATCTCATAAAGAAAATCTGATATGCTAGATCAAATTATTAAAAGATATTTTTCAAGAAAAAATATATGTCTACTAAAAATCTCTTGAATCAAACCTGAAATTATGGAGGGGACATTAGTAGAAGACAATGGAGTAAAGATCTCTCCAGAATGAATCAAAGCTTAGAAAAGCAAAACAAATTTTTGAGATACTTAAAGGCAGTGGTTTACAGAGGCAGTTGGACTTGTATGCACCATTTGACTTCTATAATGAATAACTCCTAACACTAGCATTTAATATTAACTAGATTGGTTAGTGAAAATATTAGTTATGTTAGTACCACTGCAACTCTTTGCTGCCACTTTATATAGTCACCTCTTACAAAACATGTGGGACTAAATGGGATGAGTTATTGTCATATGCTCCCTCTACACAGCACCATGGCTAATAATATGTCTGTAGGAAGGTAGTTATATAGAATTAATTTGCAATCACAAAATACATGGAACACAGGTAATTAACCATAAATTGTTCTCTGGTAATAATACGTCAGTCACCTCAGTCCCCCGTGACTATAGGTGCTAGAAAGCACCCGAAACGTCGCGTATTAAAAATGACATAAGTAAACGCGATAAAATCCGTAAAAGTAGTTTGAATCAATGAATAATAATTCATTTCCACGAATTAATTATCCGAATAGTCTAGGATGAGCTAGTAGTGGGATACAACAAGTGAACCGTGCCACACCAGAGCCATGATTTCTTGCTCCAACACTGCGCAGTCGTTTTATACCCGTTGTTGCAAAACAAGCCTAGTAGTAAGGCGGTGGGGGAAACAGTGAGACGCGCCGGGCGGCGCGATCTGTGCATGTGTTCTTTACAATTTTGCTGTATCGACGTACGACGGCTCCGCCATCATGCCATCGCTGACATGCAGATGTCCTCATACGCGGCGACAGAATTACTGTGGTTCTGAAATAATAAGCATCACTCGATTATCCTGACCAAAGTCATAAAGTTTTTATACATTCAGCAATATGTTCTGGTCCGGTCTATAATGACCCTGCAGATATTAACAATCAGATCTAGTCCGGTCTATATCTACCCTTCAGGCAATACGGTACGGTCACTCGGTAGTGCAACGTGAGGGATGCAATAACAAAATAAAAGTATGAAAACCAACAGCAACACCATAAATACTCTTCTGCATTAGAAGAACCACTTCAATGGCGGAACCACCACACTTTCATTCTACGAGTCCCAGCACTTGTTGAATAACCTTGTCGGAATCCCTTGCGCACGACACCAACAGTGAACTCCACACTGCACAAACTATTGGGCTCCCGATATAACCTCAATTCTATGATACCACCAGAATATGACCACTCCTCCAGAATGATGCAACCTGTCTGTACTTATTAGACGCGCCGACACGGCCACCTCCGATTATCGCATGTTCTCGTACGGTTGGCACTTAGCCATTAGCATTTGCTCTATCAGTTATCACCACCTGCAAACAGATATTGATATCTGGTAAATATCTCAACGCTCGACCATCCCTGACTTCATTTAGATCGTAGATAGCAGACCGATCCAGGTACACAAGGCCCTTTCAATCAGTAATTGTTTTAGTGACTTCTACCATTACCTCGATAGCAAACCCCAATATTATCGACTACACAATGTTCGGAGTAAGCTGCTACACTTATCATGGTGGTAAATGTGTTATTATTTAAAGGTTCTAACGTGTTTCGATAAGGAAAAACTAAATGGTTCGCCTATAATCAAAGGAAAAATTATAATGTTGGAGTTGTTACTAAGAACAACTCCAACATTATAATTTTTCCTTTGTAGATTTAATGCATTTGCAACCACCATTAGTAACATGTATTTATGTCAACCGTACTAAAAATTGACATGTGACATCATCGGCAAAATCTGCACATGGTGAATATGTTATAGGTATACTCTCTTATGATGGTGAATAAAAATAAATTCATGCATCAGCTGAACCTACAAAATCGTGTTTACTTCTAGTCTAAATATAAAAATATTTAACTAAAAAAAAATTAAAAACAAATAACATTTAGAAGCAATTTCAGTAGGCAATTTCAATTGTGGCAGCTACTAATATTTTATATTAAGTAAAATCTATTCATTGGTCAATTTTCTATTATGAAATGCAAAAAAAATCTAATATTTGTTTGGAACAGTAGTTTGGTTTGCACCCAGCAAAGTCTTAAGGGGATGATACCTTAAACCATTTAGTACATATTAAGCTAAACTTGTCTTAGACAAAGTGTGCTCCTTTTTTTCTATTGAATTTCTAAGGATTTTAACAATAAATTTATTAATTAAAGTCTTTGCGTTCGTGGATTTGTACTGTGAATAATAATCAGTGCATAAAAATGTTTAACTAAAAATTCAGTGTATATATTATGATTATAACATAATATACTAATTGGGGTGTCTGAGGGTGTGCGTTAATTACGTTACATATTGTATATATACAAGCAATTCTTGTATTTATATATAATCGAAATCTCGAAAACGGCTCCGACATAATCGAAATCTCGAATGTTTCGGGGGCAATAAATTGATCTAACTAGGACTCATTTTTAGGAAATTTTTAGCAGTTTTTCATTGCCTAAGAATATGAATAAAACGATTCATATTTTTAGGCAATGAAAAACTGCTACAATATTATTACAATACGAAAGTAAATTTTGCTAGTGCCTAAAAGGTCAAATGGGATATCACAGCTAGTGCCCAAAAGGTCAAATGGGATAAAACAGCTCAAATGGGATATCAAGCGGTGCTGAAATCATAGAACGACAGTTCGAGTCCAAATGTCTCCAGTCTATTTTTTTCTTCTTTTGTGAGAAAATATATTATTTGGAGCCCTTTTTTTGTATATTTTTTTTAAAACACGAAAAATAATGATCGAGAAGATGGAAAAATTTTATTCCATTTCATCAGTTTGTAATTTATATCCAAATATAATTTACAAAAACACTATTTCAAAAAAATACCGAGCAAAGCTCGGTCATCCAGGTACTTGCTAATAGTTTTCAGTAACAGGTGTTATGTTATTATTTTTTAATTTATTTAATGTGACATTACTTAAATCCATCTTAATCCTCACGAGTGACAACACATCTGCATTTTGATTTGTAATCGAGAATAGATGTAGATGTCTATAAGCCATATCAACCACTTACCATCAGGTGGACTGTGTGCTCATTTGTCACCCTTATATATAAACAAAAATCCAATTATCTTTCTTTATCATCAGAAAAACATTCTATGCATATTTATATTCAAGAAACCAGAAAAACAAAGAAATGTTGTGCTTATGCCATCATAAAACAATAAATAAAATAGCCTTTTTTGTTGTTCAAACCTTTTTTAAAACGTGCTTTGTTTTGTTTCCCTTTCCTATGAGGTATTATTTATGCAGATGTCTCATCTACTCTTGGAATTAGGGTGCAAAATAATCATAAATTGTGGAGAAATATTTTTAATTTTTAACAGACCAAAAAGCTTTTTTTTTGTTAAAATAATTTATTTTCGTGCTCGTCTTTTTACCTCTTTGGTCGTAATTTTTATTTTCAACTCCTGCTTCATAACTTGAAAAGCCATATAGATAGGAATATTTTTAATTTTTAACAGACCAATAAAACTTTTTTTTTGTTAAAATAATTTAGTTTTCGTGCTCGTATTTTACCTTTTTGGTCGTAATTTTTATTTTCATCTCCTGCTTCATAACGTAACCATATGGATAGGAATATTTTTAATTTTTAACAGACCAATAAAACTTTTTTTTTGTTAAAATAATTTAGTTTTCTTGCTCGTCTTCTTACTTCTTTGGTCATAATTAATAATTATTATTTTATTATCATATATTATTTTTATCTCCTGCGTCATAACTTGAAAAGCCATATGGATTCTTCCTATTCACTCCTCTCTGGTTGATATTTTTACACGCATGTAGATGAGCTCTTTGGTCCATCCCCAAATGAAAAAATCTACAGCAGTTAAATCAGGCGATTGATGTGGCCCGTCTCTTTCGCTCCAGTTCTCTAAGAAACAATTATTTAAATGTTCTCGCACGTTTAGAGTTCAATGCGCTGGACAACCATCTTAAGGAAAGATCATTGGTCTCCTCGTTGCCAATATTGGTATTTCAGCCTCGTCCAGAAGCTCTGGGAGATCATTTATGAAGAATTCTAGGTAATTATCTCCATTTAAATCATCTGGTAGGAAGTGGGGACCAATCAATGTTCGGCCCATTTCTGCACACATGTGTACTGAAAATTTCCTTTGAAAAGACACTTGCTTCTTCCGGCGTGGATTGTTGTCCTTGTCAGCCCATTGATGGCGGTTGTGAAAGTTGGTAATTCCTTCCTTCTAAATCTGACTCATCGGTTCACAAGATGGATTTTAAAAACCAAACATCTTCAGTGTCACTATTTAGCAAAAAGCGACAATCCTTCGGGGGGTATCTTTATTTTTCAAACTTTGTACACCCGTGCCGTAAAAAGGATACTTGTTTTCTCGGTGCATCGTATTCCACCCTTTCCATACTGACATGTTGAGATTTTGAGCTACTGCTCTGACGCTCGTAGCAGGATCTACATCGAAAGCTGCAATAATGTCTTCCTCGTCACTTGGGCCATTTCTTTCCGGATTGACTCCAGGTTTCGTGTGATGGATTCCAACTTCAGAAATCCGACGAAATGTGCTGTAAAACACTCATTTGATATTCTTCGATTCGGATATCTAACTTGGATGTACCGCCGTGCTAAAGGTTCATTACTGTCAGCTCTGCCATACATGAAGACAATATCAGCATATACTTCATTAGTAAGAGCAGTCTTAGTTGATTGATCACACAGATAGTCGGAGAACAGTGAAGGGGCACACAGCTAGGGCTAGGCTCAACTCAATAAAAAGGAACATCCAAAATAAACAATGAATTCGCTATTCACAAAAACGTATAGTCATGAGGGCAGTTGTTACTTGACTTACTGAGGTCCTGTAGATGTGACGAACCCGCCCTACTACTCGAGTACTAATCCAAATTAGTGTGAATAAATAATAATAATAATTTATTTGATACAGACAACAAAGATCCATTACAAAATTAAATTTAAAGATTACACCTGAAATATTAATAACTACTTATTATTGGTTAAGTAATCAAAATATTAAATATTATAATTTAGATATTAATAAAGTTGACCATCTATTAAAAACTTCACTGAATGCACAAATATTACAAATAATTTTAATGCGATTATTCTGCGACACACAAAGGGAACTTCTAAATCGCGCGATACGGTGACGGATCAACGTATCCAAACCAGCGACACGGGCCTCTGCGAACATCTGGGACGCACTACAGTATCGTGGCTGACAAAACAAAACGCGGAACGAATTATTATAGTGCTTTTATATATATATATATATATATATATATATATATATATATATATATATATATATATATATATATATAAATAATGACTTTATGTGATTATTGTTCTATTGACTAAAAGTCTATTCGCTAGATGCTACCTAAGAGTCATAAACGGTCAAGTTTTTAATAGGTCTCGTCTTTTGCAAAACGAGTTCTTGGAAATTAATCCGTGCACGTCCACCGTAATTCTAAAAACTAATCAATTCTAAGAAAAACAATAAAAAATCGTGCATTATTTTGGTCCATATAAAAATAAAAATATTTGTCCGTAATATGTAATAATTATTACAATTAATTATTACAACTAAGAGAGGTGACTCTAATTCGAAGTTTGAATCTAGAATGAATTAACACGGTAAAATATCAGCACCAGGTAATGTAACACAGTACACACGTTATGCTGACGCGGCGCCTCGTGATTGTCGTAAACTGATGCAACGCTGCCACAGATTACCTCCTAATAGATACCGCATCATGGAATATTTGTTCTGTTTCGATTTCACCAAATTTCGGGTTGCGGGGGACGTGTCAAATGCGCTGTGATTGGATAATTCAAGGTCGAACTTAGAATGCTCGTATATATATATATATATATATATATATATATATATATATATATATATATATATATATATATATATATATATATATATATATATATATATTTGTAATCTAATGATTTCTTAAATTTACCTTTAATTTACGCGAACAATACACATTGAATAAAACTATAGAATTATATGGATTTTATCGCGTTTAATTAATTTATGGTCACGGGGGGGGGGGGGGGCTTAAATGTTTGACATCTCAATATCATAGCTAACCCGGCTATCTTCACTTTTTGAATATTGATTTTTGGTCCCGATCTACATAAAACAAGCTTACAGTATCTTGAAGTCTTGCAGTGGCATGCTTGGTTTTGGATAGATTTTGTTAATTATAGGATCCCAAGCAGATGGCAGCATCCATCCACCGACTGTGGCCGGCTTCATTCGGTCACTGTGACGTACGTTTGGGACCCAAAGCTTGTTGTCTTGCAATACTTGATTGACATACTGAAGCTCGGCAGCCAGATGTATTCTGTCACAGGTCCCTTGTGCTCTCTGAAACAAATATTTACCCACAGTAGCAAACCATGAAGAATGATGGTGAGATTCATCATTTAAATATCGGATGATTAGGCCTTTTTCCTATACACAGTATGACCAATAGTGTAATCAGGATTTCGGATGACTTAACACACTTAACGCCAAAGACCATTTGGTCGAATGTCATGGACATGTCAAAATTTTTTTGTTGTAAAAATGGCTTCTACTGGTCACAAAATATGCACTGTTTTTTGTTTTTTTTTAATCGTTTTATTTACCCCCCTTTTTTAGGTGTATACTTTAAGATACACCGGCCTGGGAATTAATCCTGGACGAAATTTACGTTCCTAGGCCAGGTGTATCTTAAATGATACACCACATGATTTTGTAAAAAAAGACTCATACCTCACTAAGTATCTATTATTTCCTTTTTGTTTGAGATTTTTGAAGAAGACGGAAGATGAATCAAGATTGCAAAAAGGAAAAACTATAGCGAGAATTGTAAGTTCTTGCTATAATTTTCCTTTTCTTTGTTTTACAGTGAAGTGAAAATTTGTTTTATAAAAATATCATGGATTTCTCAAGCGATGACTATTTTGATGATCCCAATTACGCACCTGACGCATCTGGTGACTCAACTTCGGAGTACGATAGTGCAGATGAAGAGCCTTAAGCCAGATGGATGATCCATCACTCGAACAACAGACCAAGTTCAACTGGTTCAACCCAGAACTTTTCTGAAGATGAAATAGTTAGGCAGCAAGTTGCCAATATTGATTGGGGTATCCCCAAAGATCATATGCCTACGGAAGACTTCTCAGATGTGGCAAGCATGAAGGATATACATCAAGAAATTGTGGCAGATGGTACATCACTTGATTATTTCGAGGTGTTTTTGACTTTTGATATAGTTCAAACGATAGTTGATCAAACTAACCATTATGCCTGCCAACATCTAACAACAGGCAATGTAGGTGTTGGTCCACAATCAAGACTACATAATTGGAAACCTGTTACCATCAATGAAATGTATAAATTTCTAGCTCTCATTGGATGGATGGGGCTGGTGAAGCTACCTTGCATTGATCATTACTGGAGGAAGCATAAGCTGTATGGACTACCTCTGGCCAGAACAGTTATGCCACGTAACAGATTTGAGCTTATCCTGAAATTTCTTCATTTCTCAGATAACGAACAAGACCCCTGCGACAACCGTTTGTATAAGCTAAGAACATTGATGGATAAGTTCATACATAATTTTATGTAAAAAGATATGTATCGAAAGTCGAAAGTCTGATCCCTTCTAGAGGGAGACTTATTATGAAGCAATACATCCCGAACAAACGCCACAAATATGGCATCAAATTGTTCAAACTATGTACAGACAGGGGGTATACGTGGAATATGTCTGTCTATTGTGGAAAGACTCACGTGAATGCTCAAACAGATCAAGGTGCTGCTGAAAAAGTTGTGATGAGCCTAGTAAAAGATCCACTAGATGAGAACAGAATTCTTTACACGGATAATTACTACACGAGTATCCCACTTGCCTAATAAAAACAAAAAGAGGACAAGTTTTTTTTCAAACCGGATTCTGTTGTTGATTACAATACTGGCAAGTCATTAATAGACGTCAGTGACCAAATGGCTTCATATGCATTGGTTTTGAGGCGATGTACTAAATGGTACAGGAAGCTAGCAATGGAGTTTATTTGGGGTACGAGTTTGGTAAATGCCTTCTTTCTTTATAATGAGTGTTCTCGAAACAAGAAAATTACTATAACGAAGTTTCGTGAAAAAGTTATCGAAGGAATGATTGATAAATTTGTGGATCAATCACCAGGAAACCAACCACCTTCAATCAGCAGAGAAGCTGCTGGGAGCAGCAGAGGAGCTGCTAGAAGAAGCAAAGAAACTATTAGATCCAAAATAAGCATCTTTTGGTGAATTTCCTAGTCCAAAATTGAAGCGTGGCCGATGCAAAGGCTGCTATGCCATTTATGGGAAGAAGGGGATGGAAGTTGGTGGGAAGAAGAAGTATGCCACCCAAATGCAAACTATTTGTAATATTTGCAAATCATTTTACTGCCGTAATTGTTTTAATCTAGCACATAAGTAACTTAAAATAATCTAGAATAACTATTAAGTGAACGAAAATAAACAATGTCGATTTTTTGACATATTTTTTTATTTTTAGACATTTTCCCAACCCAGAAATAGTGGCGTATTCTCCAGGGCCAGCACTATCGCATCGCCTAATAAAATGTTTGAAAACGTGTATACTTTTCTATACACCGGCCTCTGAATAAGATCGTGTCGGGTGTATCATTAAAGATACACCGGCCTGGGAGTAGAGGTGCAATGGTATATAGTTAAGTATACACCGGCGCTGAGTGTGTTAAACATCTAAGAAAGTTAAAGTATTATTTGCTTCTAACTCCAGCATGATTTGTATTTTGAAGCTTATAGAGTTATGGTGGTCTAAAATTGCAGTTGCTTTGTCAGACGGTAAAATTTTGAAAGTGTCGTCTACGTACCGCTTGTAGAATCTTGGACTTATAGGAGCAGTAAGAAGGGTTTCTCCTCAAAATCCTCCATAATATATGTCGACGATTATAGGAAATACAGGTGAGCCCATCGCTACACCATCAACTTGCTTGTAGAACTCTTACTTCTACAATAGATAGTCAGATGTGAAGCAATGTTTGAGTAATACTGCATATTCTGCAGGCATGTTGTTATCTTGTAGCTTCCTGGTTACAATTCAGAAGCAACCTTCAATAGGTAGGCATGTGAATAGTGACTAAACACCAAAACTGACCATAGTTTCATTGTCAGCGAGATGTAGGTATTTTATATGACTAACAAAATGGTGTGAATCCTTTGTGTGAGTCTGGTATGTCCTTTCGGTGGTGACAGTATTTTTGCCTAGTGTTGCACCTAAAAGTAGTATTATTAATTAAAAAACCATACGGTACATGTTTCAAGTTTAGATGTACTTAATAATAATAATAGTTCATGTAACACTAGAATAACATTAATCGCATTATAACTTTCACTTGTTTTATGGTTTATAAATCCGTTAAAATATTGAATAAAACTACTTTTACGGATTTTATCGCGTTTATTTTACTTTTAATTACTTTTATTTTTAATTCCCGACGTTTAGGGCGCTTTCCAGCACCCATGGTCACGGGGGGTTAAAAATAGTTTAATTTCGACGTTTCGCCTAAATATTAGAATATCACGATTCAATCAACCACTTAATGCTATTATTTATTGTGTAATTTTCACCATTGGTATCATACTTTTTTTTAAATTCCATACTAAAACTGAAAAGCATAGAGATGGTATAGCGGAATCCAACTTATTATGTAATCACCATTGGTATTGTACTTTTAAAAAAATGTAAAAGTCCATACTAAAACTAGCAAGTATAGAGATGGTATAACGGAATCCAACAGCCTTCTACGGTTTTTCATAATATGAAGATTGTCTTCTGTGAAGTGTCTTGAGCATAGCACATTTTTTTTTTTGTGGGAAACCATTGGTCCCCTCTACATGTAGCGTCGATCCACATCTTTTCCTTTCGGGGCGTTTAGGAAACCTTATCATATAGGTACCACAATTATAAGCCACTTTTTGTATAAAATAATGACTACAAAAGAAAAGTAAACGATGACCAAACAAATATCGACTTATAAATCACAACACTATCGATACACGTTCTGTCGTTAGACAAAAGCTACTATTTTAATTTACGTAATGAGTGAAAGTGACATATTACAAAAGACATCAACGGGTGCTCAAATGATATCACTTTGCAACATTTAATATCCAGTGTAAGTTGAACTCCGGTGCATTTTAAATAGGTTAACGTGATAAGAATAAAATTTACTTACCGATGAAATATGATGCCATCTTTTTGATAAGTGGATGTCTTAGCTGACTTGCCACACCATTTCACTGCATAGGAAGCCATTTGTAATGTATTTTGGATGCAAAATTATTTTTAAATTTTCAAAAACTCGGACGTGCTTACGGGTCACTAACTTGGTCGACAATGATATCGTGATTCTTAGCGTCGCTTCATATGCTAGCTACAGAAAGTATGTGTTGCGCGAGTTTGTGGCCCTGTATGCGGAATCTATTAGGAGGTAATCTGTGAACGCTGCAGATTGCCTAGATTACGGCTGCGTAACATACACTACAGTGTGATTTAAATAAGCGTGTTTATCCACTTAAAAATAAGAATACTATTTCAATGGCATTGGTTTTGTTTTACCTTTGTTAAGGTTTATTAAGGTTTATTTTGAAAATATAATTATAGAATTAAAAGTATTTTAAAACAAAAACTTAGAGAATCAAAACCATTACGCATAGAATTTGATGATTATTTAATAAACTTAAATACAGAGATAGAAAGTATTTTTTATTTTTTTTTGTAAATTACAGTAAAACTTATAAGTATGATATAACATAAGAATTTTAATATTTTAAAATAATGTACTTTTTTTTTTGATTTTTACACCAAGTTTTGTTTCATTGAAAAAAAATATTTTTGTCATTCTATTTTTTTTTCTTTTTGCCGATGGGCGTATTAGTGTATGTGTAGTGTATGCCCGTGTAGGTATATATATGATAGCCTAATAAACATTGATGGAGTAATAAATCTGCAGTCAAGACCACTAGACGTATTATCATTTATTCCCGGAACATCCCAACATTACAGAGGGTCTGATGACCAACTAATGGCAGAAAATTCATCTTGCAGTTTTTTACTCCATAACCAATTTTTATCCATATATTACATTTATTTTGAAGATTTGAAGCTAACTCTTTCTGTTACAGGCCTTTGATGCAGAAGATTGCATGACATGGGTAGATCAGGGAGAAGCATCTTTCTTGGCCTTAGATGCCGGTGAAGTATATATTGCAGGAAGATATCACTCACTTGTTCCTATCGCTCAAGAGGTATTTACACATTTGTATCTGATATCCATCCATGTTAAGCATAACTGAACAGTAAAGATATACCCATTGTGTTTTTCGCTGGTACTTCACAGTACAGATGTATTTTCCAAACCAGTGGTTTTACCAAGTAATAGAGGCTAACTGCCAATGGATTCTGCCAGCATCAAGTATTTAATTAAAGTCACACAGCCTTTCATGAAATACTTCATGAACCATGTAGTGGCAGTGTGAGAATATCTACTACCCCATACCATCCCAAAGGCGACACAGAGAAATAAACCAGAATTCTCACGATGTTTTTCCTTCACCGCCGAGCACGTGGTAAATCAGCACTTAAAATTGCAATTAACAATTTCATTGGTGCCGGCGGGGATCGAACCCGGTTTGCTCGCGTACTGTGAAATTTACAGCAAGCGCTAACCATCTGAGCTACCACGGCTCAATACCTGATGTCATAGTTAACTTGAATTACCTGCAGCCTTTAGCGTTTTTTAACCTTTTACCTTTTCAGTAACATTCACCTGCCTATTCATATCCCATAAAAATCCAGGAAAATATAAGCAATTATAAACAGAAGATGCACCTCCTCTCATTAAAAAATCATCTCCCTAATATTTGGACTTTTGAATGTGCAATCTCCAAATATCTCGAGACTGAAAAATCCTGCTTTAAGTAACCGTTTTTTTTCTGATGGATATGCAAATTAAATGATCATGTGGAACTCAGTTTTCGGCTTCAGGCAGTTATGTTCGCAATAGCATTTATTATTAGCAGCTGAGATGCATTCACACCATCTTTTTAGATTTTCTAGGCATTTAATAACACAAGTTTGGATAATATTTGTATATAGGTGTTGTGTTTGCATTTGCAAAGTGATCAGTTGAAGACTAGTTTGTTTTAACATTGAAGTGATACTGCAGATGTAGGCGCATTACTTGTCTTTCTAGAGAACTTTAATGATTAAATCAAGATGGATTTTCCTCTGCTAAAAAACCAAACAATTTATTTCTAATATCCTTTAGTCTCTCTCGGTTAGTTACTGCAGACCAGACTCTAGTGCCTGATTTTATATTATACAGAGCAAATTGTTTGTTCTCTGTTGATTACTGATCCAGAAATTTATAAATCCATTTCCTTACCCTTAGGAACTACAGACCACTGTGTAATTAAATACGTGTCATAATACTACCTAATTGAATATAATATTATGGATAAAAGATGATTATATTGTTAGAAGAAAACATACTGCGACTGAATTTTAATTGTCCCTCTAATTCATATTAAAAGGCTCAAAACACAATAATCTTTGTTGTAAAAAATTTCTACCGCCTTTCGCAGCTGATTGGTTAAGTTTGAAAGTCACCAATGAATTTGGTGAAATATATATTTTTTTTATAGGATAGGGTGACAAACGAGCACACAGTCCACCTGATGGTAAGTGGTTGCTGTGGCCCATAGACATCTACATCTATCCTCGATTACGAATCAAAATGCAGATGCGTTGTCACCCGTGAGGACTAAGATGGAATGCTTGGTTTCCAGTAAAAAGGGTCTCCGGTTCTCTATACTCACCATACAAAACACAGCAGCATTAACCTACTATTTTACGCTGGTATTCTGTGAGAGCGTGGTCCTTCCCCGGTAGAGCCGAGCCATTCGTGCTACAACTATACTACTAATATAACTGCAGCATGGCTGTACTACTTTTTAATCTTTCAGATGAACTCATTTATACACATTAAAGGATTCATTACGTGCATAGCTATCTGGTAATAGTTAAAAAATACCACTGAAGTTACTAAATTAATACTTGTTTTCAGTTATACGGCAATGGGGAGCCTTACCAGTATTCAGTTGCAGTAGTAAAAAAGGGGGGTCTACCATCTGTGCAACAAAGCACTGGCCTCTATGGGATGCGTGGTGCAAAGGCGTGTTTTCCTAGTGTTGGAGCTTTAGCTGGCTGGGTTATGCCGGTTCATATTGTAAGTGAAAAAAATTAACATATTTATTTTACATTAAATGTAGTTTAAATAAAAAGGATCATCTTAAAGTTCAAGTTACAACCTATATACGTCCCACTGCTGGGCACAGGCCTCCCCTTATTTCTGAGAGGGTTTTTAGGGTAAGGAAATGTCCGGCGCGCTGCCCCTATGTGTGTTGGCGAACTTCACATGTCTTGCATTTTTTTCTTATTTCTCAGACATGCCGGTTTCCCCACGATGTTTTCCTTCACCGCCGAGCACGTGGTAAGTCAGCTTACAATTGCAACTTAAAATTGCAATTAATAATTTCATTGGTGCCGGCGGGGATCGAACCCGGAACGCCCACGTACTGTGATATTTACAGCGAGCGCTAACCATCTGAGCTACCACGGCTCATCTATTCATTAATATTTCTAAAGTCCTGATTCTGTTAAGCAACATTCACTTTAGCCTGCAAAAATGCATAGTTGTTAAAAATAGCTGCTTTCATTTGAATTAATTAAAAATAAGTGGCACCATTATAGAAAGTAGTTGGGTAGTGGCAGTGTAAAAAAAAATTTATACCTCTTTATCATCCCGTTTGTGTCTTAAGAGGCGAACGGAAGGAAATGAGCCTTTGTACAAACTTTTTATTATGATTTGTCCTCTCCCTAACTTGTGTGTACATAAATTGTGAAATAAATAAATAAATGAAACATAATCTGGGCAGCAGGATCTTCCTAATAACAACTCGAAAGTAATCAATTTCTTTTTGTTGACAACAGAAATCCATCTTACGAGGCAATCCAGAGGAAGACCTATGTTCAGTTTGACTTTTGATAGGCCATAATGAATGATTAAAAGTGTCACTAATTGCACCTTTATGTTTTTGAAGTGAAAACTTCTTTAGCGGCGTTGTACACTTCTTTTGTAATGGTTAAAAAATGTTAAACTCGCGTCGGGACGCGTGACCCTGATCGAAAATTCGTAAGACGTCGTCGAAATTATGGATGGAAGTTGATTTTTCTGAGAGATAAACTTTTAACGTAATATATATTTGTTATGTTTGTGTACGATAGCGAAATAGATAAATATTGTATTCTATCACATAAATGATGGTACTTTTATACTGATGATTAAAGCAATTCGTGCAAAATTATTCCCTAATTATTCCAAAATATCAAAAATGCACAACGTTAATATTCAACTTTTCACTTCGGCCGGCACTCCCGGAGTGCAACCTGTCGTTTTTTTTTATAAAATAGAGTTCTCAAAAATGTTTAATGTAATTTTACCTTTTTTTATAGGATAGGGTGACAAACGAACACACAGTCCACCTGATGGTAAGTGGTTGCTGTGGCCCATAGACATCTACATCTAGCCTCGATTACGAATCAAAATGCAGATGCGCTGTCACCCGTGAGGACTAAGATGGAATGCCTCGTTTCCAGTAAAAAGAGTCTCCGGTTCCCTACACTCACCATACGAAACACAGCAGCATTAAGCTAATATTTGACGCTGGTATTCTGTGAGAGCGTGGTCCTTCCCCGGTCGAGCCGACCCATTCGTACTACAACTATACTTCTAATATAACTGCAGCATGGCTCTACCGTATAAACCTCAAAGGACTTATAAGATTTCAGTGATATTTGAATATTATATACCTGACTTGAATTGCTTTGAGTGTCACAAAAGTTTAAAATAAGTTTCATAGTGTGAGGAGAGTAAAAGACAATTTTGTTTCCAGTTGATGAAAGAAGGCGGGTTGAAAATCACAGACTGCAACAATCATGTGAAGTCAGCTGTGGAATATTTCGGAGATTCCTGTGCACCAAACTCCTTGAAAGATATTTACAATCCCATAGGCGATAACCCTGATAAGTAAGAATATTTTACCAATTATTGTTTTTTAATTACTTTAGTAATTTTTGTGGCATCTTTTCAAATAGAAATAATACTATATCTAAGTGAAGTCCACATAAAGTTCCATGAAGATCTTTTCCTCTGTAGGAAGATTTATAATAAGGGTCTTTTTATTACTTGCCTATCATTACTCAGTGAGTACATGAAATGAAAGTATGACACATATGTTGTCTTAAGTGTTTACGCATCCTCATGCGTTTTAAGCATATTTGTATCAATACAAATGCTATAATCAATGAAAACTTTGCGGCGCACTCGACTGCGCCAGAAAAAGTCATGTTGTACAATGAAGTCCTTAATCATCTAAACCATCGCCATGGACAAAGACTGTTAAACTTGTTTTAACGAAAAAAACATTACTTACGTTATATATTAGTAGTACTATTACTTACTATTTTGCAGTTACTTTACTTGACTGGTTTTTGTATTTTCTGATTACTCGATTTTTACAGGGTTTGTAAAGTTCCTGTTGCAGATAATAATGGTTCGAACAACTCAATGTTTAAACAACAGCAAAAATATAACAGTACAAAATAGAATTTACAATGCTAACATTAACAAATTTTAATTGAGTATTAATTATCTTTATACCTCTTTCCATTGTCATTTAGTTGAAAGAGAGAGAGAGAGCCACTTAATAATAATGTTTATTGATAAATAAAATATGGTACACACTTATTATCTAATCTTAAGATTAAAGTTTCGGGTAGAACAAACATTTTTAAGACAATAAATACTTGGATGCATAACATGTTGTTTCATTCGAACAAGAAAAGAGTTTCACCACTAAAACTGTGAACATTTATTAAGAATGTAATTTATGTCGTGTATATAATGGTACAGAAATTTTAATTTTAATTAAATAAATCTAAATATTAGGAAAATATAATTGTTGATTTTGTTGAGTAACAGACTTAATTTGTATGATTCAAGAAAATGCAGCACTAATGATTAACCAAGAAAATTTTAACATTTTCCAGATTATGTAGACTTTGTGCTGGTGGACCAGGCACACGGTGTACATTGGCAGATCCATATGCTGGGTATGAAGGTGCACTCAAGTGCCTTGTAGCAAACGGCACTGGTGATATCGCCTTCGTAAGAGACACAACAATACAGCATGCATTGTTGTCACACAAAATATTAGGTAAGTGATATTGATATTGAAATATTGGTGGCTTGTTGGCATTGTAAGATGATCCACTACCCCATATCATCATGCATAATGTGTCATACGAGTATAAGAACTTTTAGTAATAGCCTGAACTGATTAAATCCATGTTATATGAATTGTCTCTCTGTAATATCGAAAACACTGCATTTTATTGAGCTGAGGTTATTTGCATTCCTTAAAAAGATGAGTAATCATTTTTAAAATTTTGTTTCTCTGTCCAGGCTAATCTTTAGAATGGTTAAACCGGTTGTAATGAAACTTCTCTGGAAATCTTGGACAATTTATTTCTTTCGAGAAGTCAAAAAATTAACTAAATAGTCTTTGATGTCTTAAATCTTAAGAGCCCTCTTACATTTCGGCGTTACAGAAATTTAGGTATTTTACGCAACAAGCGGTCGGCAAACTACGCGAGTGGTACTTTCTTTCATATCTATTCACTTGCTCGCACTATGATACTGTTACGAGCTTGAGGTTCGTGACAATAAAAATTGCCGATAGAATTACCTAAATTAACACTTTACTATATTTAAAGTTAAAAACACTAATAATTTATCACACTGATTCACTTTATTCCGCTCCGAAGCTTCGCTTGTCTCGCCAACTTCAATACTTCCCGATCGCATCTTGTAGCGCCTATTTATATAAATTAGCAGCGAAATATCCAGAATATTCAAGTAAACACGCGCAAGGTACCGAGAGTTCATGTTTCAACTTCAAGAAGTTTAGTTCTTCGGTTCGAGACTAGATGGCGCTAGTGCCGTCGACTTGAGCGCGTAACACTGCCCTCTCTTAAGACATGCTCGTCCCGAGCATTATCGGCCCCATAATAACGCGCCAGGCGATCCACATGGACGATCTTAGGAGTCCCTCTTGCGCCTTTCTGTACCCGGTAGGTTACATCGTTGATCCTGGTCACAATCCGGTACGGGCCGTCCCATTTAACTTGAAGCTTAGGAGATTTCCCTTTGCTGCGGACGGGATTATGCAACCACACTAGTGAACCTTCGTCGAACCCTTTGTTGTTCATTTTGCGGTCGTACCGGGTTTTCATCTTTTCAGACATTTGCTGGCCCGATTGTCTGACGTGCTCATAAACGTCATTCATTTTGTTCCGCAAGTCATTTGCATAATCGGTTATACTACGTGGAGCATCAGGTGGTATCCCGGTGATCAGGTCTGCAGGCAGCCGTAATTCTCTTCCAAAGTTTGCGAAAGCTGGTGTCACTGCTGTACTTTCGTGAACAGCGCTTCGATATGACAACAAAAACGGTTGTATGTGCTTGTCCCGATCTCGTTGCCGATTGTCTACAACTTTTGCTAGGTACCTCTCCAATGTCTGATTAAATCGTTCTACCATTCCATCAGATTGCGGGTGATAAGAAGTCGTTCTTGTTTTATGAGTACCCATAGCTCGGCAAGTTTCCTGGAATATTTGAGATTCAAAATTCCTTCCTTGATCGCTGTGAATCTCTAAAGGTACTCCAAAACGACAGAAGACTTCATGAACTAGTTTATCTGCAACTGTTGAAGCTTCTTGATTTGGAATGGCGAAGACTTCTGGCCACTTAGTGAAGTAATCCATCACAATCATGAAATACTTGTTACCGCTTTCACTCTCCGGAAACGGCCCCGCCACGTCAATGGCTATTCTCTCCCATGGTGATCTTCAGGTCAAGGTCTTCGTGACAATGCATCTGCGTTGCCATGAGATTTCCCGCTGCGATGTTCGATCTCAAATTCGTATTCTTGCAGTAGTTCAATCCACCTCGCAACTTGTCCTTCTGGATTTTTAAACTGCAATAGCCATTTTAGTGCAGCATGGTCAGTTCTTAAGCGGAATTTTCGTCCCAGAAGATATTTGCTAAAATGCTGCAACGACTTTACCACAGCTAGCAATTCGCGTCTTGTGACACAATAGTTCCTTTCCGGTTTTGACAACGACTTGCTGAAGTACGCTATCACGACCTCTTGGTCACCATTCCGTTGAGACAACACACCGCCAAGTCCTATATCACTTGCGTCTGTGTCAACTATAAATTCTTTGCTTGAATCAGGGTATCCCAAAATAGGTGTTTTGCACAAACGGTCCTTGAGCTCCTGGAATGCGATATTGCAACTTTCATCCCAGCAGAAATGTCGCTTCTCCTCGGTTAGCTTATGCAGAGTTTTGGCTATATCTGCAAAGATCTTCACAAATCGCCGGTAATAGGAGCACAAACCCAAAAATGCTCTAACCTGCGTCTTGTCTTTTGGAACCGGCCAATCCTTCACAGCTGCGATCTACTCTGAATCCGTGCGGATACCTTCTTCCGACACTACATACCCCAAAAAGTTGACTTGCCGTTTAAATAGTGAACATTTCTTCGGACTCAACTTGAGATTGGCACTCTGAATCTTCATGAGCACGCGTTCAAGGTTTTGAAGGTGTTCCTCAAACGTTCGGCCTAAGATGATGATGTCATCCAAGTAGACCAGACAGGCATCGCCAATTAGCCCGGTAAGTACAAGTTCCATCAGCCTTTCAAACGTTGCTGGAGCATTGCACAACCCAAACGGCATTACTTTAAATTGCCACAGACCCTTTCCCGTCGAGAACGCAGTTTTCTCCTTGTCCTTAGGGTCAATTTCAACTTGCCAGTAGCCACTTTTTAGATCCAGCGTGCTAAACCACTTTACTCCTGTAAGCATGTCCAGCGTGTCGTCAATTCTTGGCAAGGGATAGCTGTCCTTCTTAGTAACGTCATTCAGACGGTGGTAATCAACACAATACCGCATGCTGCCATCCTTCTTCTTTACCAGTACCACAGGTGAACACCATGGACTAGATGAAGGTTCAATAACACCATCCTTCACCATTCCCTCAATAATGGTTTCCACTTCCTTTTCACGTGCTACCGGCAATCTTCTTGGCCGCTGACGGATAGGCAATTCTTCACCTGTGTTTATTTTGTGTTGAACTAAGCCAGTCTTTCCTATGTCAGCATCGTTTGATGAGAATACATCGGCATACTTGAGTAACAACTTCTTCGCTTTGACCATTTCATTCGGGGAGAGAACGCTGCGACAGTCTTCTAAAAGTGTGCTCACTCTCGTTTGTGCATCCTTGCTGGGGGTCCCAGTTGATAGATATTGGCACCGACGTAACCAATCCACTTCCTCACAAGTAGCAACCAGTGTGCCTTTTTCTATAATCTGTTCCTGGCCACAAAGGTTCAGCACACGTACTCCTGAGATGTTAGTGGTTCTGACCAAGGTTCGAGCCACTTTCCATGGAAGGTCATTTTCTTACCTTTCCACGAGTACACAACGATGAGGTTGCCCAGGATTCCGAGGAAGACTAACCGGCACAATCGTTTCCGATCTCGGCGGAAGAACAATCTTCTCAAGGCTGTACACGTTCCCTGGTAACGCTCCTTCCACAAAAAGTTCCTCTTGTCCACATTTCAAGGCACCTTGCTTAACGTCAATCGCACAACAATTCTTCCTCATGAAGTCTAGGCCCAGGATGCAGTCGTCCATTATATCAGCCACGATGACGTTATGCAGGTAGATCATGTTGCCTAGCTTCAACTCCATCTCTTTCTCTCCACGGACGGGTATACGCTGACCGGTGGCTGTTACCAAATTAATGCGTTCTCGGTTGTATGCGGAGTCCCCAAGGAACTGACTTATTAGTTGGGAACTAACAACCGTACGAGAGGCTCCAGTGTCTATGGTCAGTTTACACGGCATTCCGTTGACCTCGCCCTTGATGATTAGACTGTTCCCATCGTGGGTTTGTGAGATCGAGATCCTTGGGGCTCTTTTAACATCAGCCAGCACCCGCCCCGCAGTTCTGGCTTTTACTCGTTTCCCTGCTGCTGCTGGGCGGTGCTGTTGGCCGCACTACCCTCCTGAGATCGTTCACCTTCCCTTCCTAGGGTTCGCTTAGGGCAGCTGGATCGAAGGTGGCCCTTTTCCCCACAGCCATAGCACCTAGGGCTGTATCCTTTGTTGCGGTCGCGAACTGTAGCTGCTGCAACCTCCCTGACGCGATGGGAACGATGATCCTGCCGCACGGCTTCCACCTCCAGTGCATGGGCCAAGGCGTCCTTAAGCGTCTCGTGATGCCCGAGCCTCACAGCAGCTCTGACTTCCAGGTCGCGGATGCCGTCGATGAATGTCTGCACCAGGTTCCCTTCAATGAGCGCAGGTACAGACCGGTATGCTTTTCGCACCAGCTTCTCCACCTCTAGAGCCCACTGCTGCAGGTTTTCGTTGATGCGCTGCACGCGATCTTTAAGCTGCGCACGAAAGACGTGTTCCAGGTGAGCGTCGCCATATCTCGCCTCCAATGCCTCAAGGAGTTGCTCATAAGTCACTTCCTCACCGAGAGCTTCCAGAACAGTTAAGGCCTGGTCGCGCAGGCCTAGTGTGAGAGCAGTCATGGCCTGACTTTTATTCCAGCCGTTCGCCTTCACAACAGCCTCGAACTGGATTTTGTAGGCTGACCAGGAAGAAGTCCCGTTGAACGGTGGCACTTTGAACCCACGTAGCGAAGGTGTAGTGGCTACTACGGGAGCTGTAGTTCCATCACCCAGTTTGAGATCGTCCAGCGTGTTCTTCACGTCAGCCACCACGTAATCAACCCGATTGTTCACTTGGTCGATTTGGGTTTTAGCTTCCTTGATTTGGGTTTCAGCTTCCGACAGGCTGTTGTCATGTTGAGCAACCCTATACTTCACCTCCTTTATCTCTTTCCCAAGGGTAGCTTAATGAAGAGCATCTGCTCATACGACCGACGGGCCTGTTCCTCCTGTCGGCGGGCCTGCTCATCCTGTCCGCCCCGCAGCTGCTCTTCCAACCGACGGACCTGTTCCTCCTGTCGGCGAGCCTGTTCCTCCTGTCGGCGAGCCTGATCCTGCAGCATCACTATCAGAGCACCTAAGTCAGGTGATGCAGATCCTCCGAAGTCTGCGACGTTGCACCACCAAATCTTCTTTGGTCCGTCTCCTGCTGGCGTTGACTTCGGGTACGGACACCCTCCGTTTCCTCCTTAGGTAAAATCGGCATGATTTTATCCCACTTCTGACACCAATTGTTACGAGCTTGAGGTTCGTGACAATAAAAATTGCCGATAGAATTACCTAAATTAACACTTTAATTCACTTTACACTAATTAAAGTTAAAAACACTAATAATTAATCACACTGATTCACTTTATTCCGCTCAGAAGCTTCGCTTGTCTCGCCAACTTCAATACTTCCCGATCGCATCTTGCAGCGCCTATTTATATAAATTAGCAGCGAAATATCCAGAATATTCAAGTAAACACGCGCAAGGTACCGAGAGTTCGTGTTTCAACTTCAAGAAGTTTAGTTCTTCGGTTCGAGACTAGATGGCGCTAGTGCCGTCGACTTGAGCGCGTAACAATACTGTGTACCATAATACAAGTTTTTTAGGATGGAGTTCAGTGGTTGGAAAATTTATGTGTGTCATTTTTATGTTATCTAATTAATTTATTATAATCTATTTTGATATATTTTTCATTATTTATGAACCTTAGTGTTGAAATAAGTACACATAAATATTTTAATTGTTACGCAGTAATCAATTGTTAACTGATGTTGGTTAAGGGGATTGAGAAGTGCCGATACGCGGTGCGAGTAGGTATTTTCAAAAATGCTATCTGTTTCATATCGCTCGTTTTGCCTCCCTCCGGGCATGAACAACACAAATACAATTGGAAGAACTAAGACATCACTGAAGCCAAAAAAAGTTAAAACATAAAAAATGACGAAAAACAGTGCCAACAATCATGTGTTTGAGAAAAAAAAACAGGAGTTTTGGACTTCTTTGCAGAAAAACGAGGACGAAGTAAAAGAATTAGAATTGGCTACTAGAGATCAAAAAGACATCGATTTGTGGCACACTGAACGGAGAAAGAGGGTAACTGTATATAAATTTGGAAAAATTCGCAAACTGCGCCCAAATAATTCGTGTTTGTCTACACTAAAAGAGTTACTGTATACTCATTTCAAAGGAAATACGGCAACCGAATATGAAAACCAACACGAATCGGATACCATACCAGAATTTTCCACAACTCCAATCTCAAAGTTTCGGTGTGTGGACTTTTGTCGTTTTTTGAATAAGATGATTATTGTTTGGGGACAACTCCCCATGGACTTATCTCTAATTGAAGTCAAATGTTAGGACATTTCTGCTTCTAATATTCCACCTGTGGAGGCCATAACTCAAAAAAAAAGAACAAATTTTGTTTGATACCGAGGACAGATGATTTTAAAAAGAAACCATAATTACTATTATCAGGTCCAGAGGAAATTACTACGCGTTCATTTCGAGTTTGCCGTCGTAGACCGTTATGACGTCACAGCTGACGGTACCGTAGACGAAAAAAGTCATCATGTTTATGTTTTTTAGTATTCATATTTTCAATAAAGTTAAATAATAACGTGTTCGATGAAATAAAATATTTTTTGAATGATGATGATGATGAAATAATAACGTGTTCGATAAAATAAAATATTTTTTTATAGTTTTATTTTACATTTTTAATATATCAAATTAAAGATTTTCCTCTTTTACTCATTGTAACAGAACAAATTAACGAATATCAACAGAAACAAAAACAAAAAATCAACAGTAACAAAAACAACAGCAAAAACAGTAACAAACTAGAGAACGTACGGGAGCATAAAAAACGGACGTAAGCACACTTCGACGTTGCTATCGGTACTAAAAGGGGGACGCTTGAGGCGCGGAATGAGGGGGCGCGGCGGGAGGTAACGGCATTCTTGAAGTGAACGACTAGTACATATGTATCACTGATAGGCAATTTTGTTTTCTCCTAGTATGGACGCCACATGTTTTGGCGTATGAAAAAATTAACTACGATGACCACGTTTGGACAGAAAAAATGCAGCCAAAACATAACTTATTTTATTTTCAATATTTATTACCTAAACTTATTGACCCTCGAGTACCTAGAAATATGGCAGCTCGACAAAAAGTGTAATAAAGTAATATGTAGCAATAAATTTAAAAAAACCTCAAGTTGTTACTTTTTTATTTATTCACCTGCCTAATTAAGTGTAATCTCGACATCTTTTTAAGTTACAGTTCTTATTCAATAAAGTCTCTAAAATAAAAAGACTAAATACCTAATTAATAAAGTTATTCACATAATATATTAATTTTTTCATGAGAAGTATTATTTGTGTAGGTTTTCGATATTACTTTTTTGTCCCTAAGCCAGAGATGGCGAACCAATGGCACGCGTGGTATCGATGGCACGCGACACAATTTTTTGGGCACGCAACCTATCACAAATTTCACTAAGAAGTATGAATTTTCACTAAGAAAATATTACGAACGAACGCGAGTCATCCTACGCTACTGAGTACTACGGACACGGTGCGCGGGGCGTAAGGTTGCCAGATGGTCGGGATTCGTCTGAATTCTCCTAACATTTTAAATGATCTCTAGACTCCCGACAAAACTCAGAATCTTCAGGCAAACAGCTTCTCTTCACATCACAACTGCTTTTGATTTAATAAAAGCTGCATTAGTAATTAGACTGAACTTTGAAGTAATTTGTTTGAATTTTAGATCTTTTCTGAATACTAGTATCCAAATTGGTAGACAAGGTCCAATGCCAAATATAAATAGTGCCATCCACGAAGACGCCCTCCACTATTTTTCCTAATCGTTTACGGTATAAATGTGCAAGCTTCCGCTAATGTTTGAGTCATAGAATACTATAATACACAATAGAATGGCTGTCAACTTTATTTTATAGGAAGATTGGCGTCGCGATTCACTGTGTTGACAGACTGAGCAAATTTACACATTTTAGGCTTTTGATTAATGTTCAAGATCATCATTAAATTTTAATACATATTTATTTGTAAATAGGGTTCTCGTGTTGACATTTATACGTGTGAATTGACGTGTTAGTGACATTTTAGTGGCTACGCGGGCTCCGCCCACTCCCCCGTTCTATTAATTATGTATTATAGTATTTTATGATTTGAGTATTATCGGTACACACTGATTACCGATAGTGGACGCGCAAACTACAATGAACTACAATGAATAAACCAATCAGGAACTCCCGGCACCCCGCGATCCCCTCGACCAAAAATAGGTGGTGCGCGTCTTCGTGGATGGCATATCGTATAGATATGCCATCCACGAAGACGCGCACCACCGGCACCGGCACGTGGCAAACGTAAACATTAAGTGTACTTAAATTAGTTATGTGCATCGATCACTAATAAAAACTAGATACACAATCAGTGACAAAAAACGACCTCACCGAATGAGCACCCATTCGAACATTTGGGTGCGCTTTTAATCTAGTTACATTCGAACGCTCCGACGGTAAACATGCCTCAGTGCTCGTTTAAAAAGTGTAAAAATCACACATCCAGGACGCTAAAAAAGGATGGAATTTCCTAATTTCGGTAGGTATTAATATTATCATTATTTAATTCTTATCACTGTATTGTAAATACTTATATTTTGTCAAGAAATCTCCGCAAACATTTTTTAAATTAAGTCTTAATAAAATAAGTTTTAATTGTTCGAGGTATGCGCGTTGACTCTGTTCCATTTGTTGGAGACGTTATTATTTTTTTTATTATCAAAGTATGATTTTTTTGTTTAGTGAGACTTCTATAGTTTCTCTAAATATTATAGAACATTTTATAGACTTAATTTTTAATATGTGCATGTAGTAAAATTAAAGATGTGAGATTTTATTTTTAATTTTTCAGCTTTCCTCGAAACCCAGTTAGGTGTGCAGAATGGATAGTCAGTCATACTCATCATCATAGCATGTCAAAGGTCCGAAGAATTCTTCAAACCGACCCAAGGAAGTGTTGTATGTTCGAAGCATGTTTTAGAAAGTGATGAATATGTGACTGCGACTTACAACTTTCTGTACATACTTTTTATATTTAGTAACTATTGAATTAAGATTTAAGTTGTTTGTCAAGCAATATTTTTAAATTATTGACATAAGATGAAGAATAAAAAAATAATTATAACTGTTTCAAGTACTTTCGTTACTAAATGAATGTGGTGACCTATCCAAAAACGTTTTTACATTCAGGTAAATTATAATCATTACATATAATACACCATAGAAAAGAATAGAATATGCTTTATGTACACCAGTTTTTAAAACAAGTTTGAAACATTTGAAAATTAAAATAAAAGCAACAAAAAATATTGGGCAGTTCGACTCCAATGATTCCTTGCCGAAGCTACGAGCCTTGGTCATAAAAATTTATTGCTTTTCGTACGTATCTTTGTAAATACAACTATAGACCATGTATTTAAGGTTGAATTTACATAAATGTATATTTATTTCAACTAGAATTCCGTCACAACAATTGGCGACACTTTTTAGAGAACTTTTGTATGGGATTGTGTATCTAGTTCTTTATTAGTGATCGATGGTTATGTGTCAACAATGTCGTCTTTTTGTATTTTACATTTTTATTTTTAATATTTATTTCTCCTGAAAACAACCCCAAAATACCGACATTTTGAAACTTTGTCCAGATATGTTGGTTTTTAGATCTGATGTTCCTAGGTCGCTGTGGCGGGCGGGAAACGCGCTCGCTAGTTATTGTAGTAACATCGTGAACTACTAATGAATCGAACTATGCGTCTTTAGGAATGACGCATAGTTCGATTGATTATCATCATGTTTACAGCCCTTCACAAGTCCACGCCTCCCACAAGGAATGATTAGTTCGTAGTTCGTAGGTATAGTTCATTTCAAATAGGATGGCAGGATTCCACTTGAGACTTAGCAATTACAGCTGTAATGTTAATCTATTGTTGTGTTATTATTTTATTGCTTTAACACTTGAAGTTAAGCATCTGTTGATAATACTGAACCAGTATAGCTGGAATGACGAATTTTGGTACTTGAACATTAAAACAAATTAAATTGTAGATTAACAAATTAAATTGTAGAACCTTTATTACTTTTAACTTAACTATTTTAAATACTTATAACAACTTGTTAATATTTTGTTTAATCAATCACTCTGAAGAACATTCATCGGTATCTGTGTCCTCACACGTATTTATTATAAATGGTTGTATCCGATCCATCGAAAATTCGTTTTCCACTCTTATGACATGGTCACAAACATTCTTCCAAAAAATGGGATTTGTAGAATTTATTACGTTTCGTACACTTTGGATTACATTTTGCCCTATTGTAGGCGTAAAAAACTTACGGACAGTTTTTTTTTTATTTGACTCCACATTAACTCAATTGGGTTCAATATACAATAATAAGGTGGGAGTCTCATTATCTCATGACCAGCCTCTTGTGCTAATTCATCGACCACATATTTTTTTTTTTCAAAATAATTGTTTTTGACGACTTCCAAAAAACTTTTAATTGTTGATTTCTCTGGCACAGAAATGTTATAACTTCTCAAAAAACTCACTTGTAGATGCACTATTTGATATTTCCCATGGTCGAAACATGTTTATTTGTACGTCTGTGTAATAACGAAGTTACAAGACGACTGAATTTTTGACAACAATGTCATCGTGTATACAAAAGCATCAAAACTTGTTTGCTGCCACAAAAATACCACGTCAGGATAAGGTCTTCCCAGGTATCGGTTGTAAATACCACTTCTTTTGTTATCGCCTAATGCCGGCTTCAAGTACAATCCTGCCATGCTATTTGAAATGAACTATACACATAGCATAATAATCAATTTCGTTGACATAACTGTATTTAAAAGTTCAATTGTGTTATATTTACGATTTCACAACCCCAATATAAGTTATTTGTTATCTAATCTGCAACAACAAAAGTCTTTATTTATTTTTTGTAGTAGAGTGATTAGTAGATAGTATTTAGTACTACTATTAATACTCACGAATAATATATATATATATATATATATATATATATATATATATATATATATATATATTCATGAATAATCACGAAGTCAAAATCATTTTACGGCACGTCTATGACCTCATTAAACATTTCTTTAGATTAAGGGGATATAGTAAGTAGATAGGTCGTTAGATACTTATTTCGTTAGGTTTATCATATTTATGCCTGTTTCTTAACGCCAAGCCAGTTGCTTCTTATTTTTATCACGGTTATTTCCCATTTTAATTTACGTCGTCCTGTTGCGTAATGTGTATTCTGATCGTAAGCGACACAACTTCTCTCTTCAAAAGCCTAAGCGATACTAACGGATAGCTTAGATAATTTCTTTTTACAGTGAAAATAATGGTATTTAAAAAAAAAAGTAAATAACATAACCACTGCTTTATAGTTAGTTCAGTTAGTATGCAAAGTTTCTAAAGTATTTTATGAATAACAGCGGTTTATTGTTCAGTTTGGAGGTAACTTTGGATTTTTTTTCTATCGAGATAATTTTACGGAATCGTGTTTTCGTCTAACATAGTCTTTAACATTAATCCTCAACTTTACCATATATTTATTTCAAAATTAATGCTGCAATACTTTCGGTATAACGGAGGATCTTTCTAAGCCATTTGGTTATATTTCCCCTTAATGGTACGTTGATACATAAAGGTTTGCCACCCCTGTTTGCGGCTATAATAATATCTTTTTTTATTTTTTAAACGTTACCCCCGCACTATTTTCTCGATCATCGTCAATATTTAATAGAATCTACAAATTAGACCTCCCAAATGATGTTTCTGAGAGTTTTCGTATAAAAATGCATGGGGAGAATGATTATTACTAAATAAATAAATAAGTTATCTAAAATTTGCTATGAGTTTATTATAGTAGAGAAAACGAACTAATTCCTCTTAATAACGCTACATTAATAAATACCATCAATGTTGGGGCGTGGTAACTAACTAGTAATTAATATAACTTTGTACTAACTACGAACAAGTGTATGGTAAGAAAGAATAATTTTTTTTTCAAAGGTGGAGTAAGTGAAGACAGTTTTGAATTAATATGTCGCGACGGTTCACGCGCTCCTGTTACTGAATGGGAGAAATGCAATTGGGGCCGAATCCCGGCTGATGCCATCGTCACTAGCAGTGCTGCCAGTCAGGAGCAGCGTAAACGGTAATGTACTGTACAAATTTACACACACTCACTCACTCTCTGCATTCTAGTATTACGTATTGTAATCATAGCCACAACTTGACGGGATGATTCCATAGTTTTTTTTATAGGATAGAGAGCAAACGAGCTCGCAGTCCACCTGATGGTAATTGTTTGCTGTGGCCCATAAACATCTACATCTATCCTCGATTACGAATCAAAATTCAGTTGCGTTGTCACCCGTGAAGACTTAGGTGGAATGCCTCGTTTCCAGGGTTAAAAGGGTCTCCGGTTCTCTACAATCACAATACGAAACACAGCTGCATATTAAGCTACTATTTTAAGCTGGTATTCTGTGAGAGCGTAGTCCTTCCCCGGTCAAGCCGTCCCATTCGTGCTACAACTATACTACTAATATAACTAGCATGCCTGTACCACGTAAAAAGGTTGTTAAGGTTCATGGCTTTTCCAAATTTAAATAAAAACCCGTTTTTAAACAACAACCTCCCACAGGCACTTCCTAAGCGCCAGGGTTGTTAAAGAGTGATCTCAGCGAAGGGTCAATAGTTTTAAAAATAAACTTGATAAATATATTACTGAAAAGAAAAAAAAAGGAATGCAGTAACTGGATGTGGCAATTTGCCACATCTGCACACACACAGTTCACAGTATCACAGTTACTTCAACTGCTTTACTGATAAAAAATTTGTAATAGTAATTAAGAATCCCATAAGTACCTCATGGTATTGTATGATACATAAAGTTTATTTTGTTCATATTTATCAATTAATTCTGCACTAACCTAGAACATATTACTTGCAATTTTTTTAATCTTGAGTTGTCCGCCATTCATTTTCAAACATACTTTCGACTTTCAATTGAAACAAAAATAGGAAACCTATTTCTAATAAAGTGACAAATTAATTCCTTTGCAGTTACCAAAACCTTCTCCAGAAAATGGTGCAATTATATGGCGAACCTAACCCATCTAACAAAAATCCAAATAATACTTTCGGGCACCAAAATCGCGATCAGTACGGCAATGCGTTCTCATCTACTGAACGCGATGCATTCGACGCGTATAGAAGAGACAGATACAAGTTTGACAAGCAAGATGACTCTAATAGGTGAGTAATTAAGTAGAACTATACTGTAAAGTGTTATCTTTTTAATATAGGTTAAGGGTGACAAACTAACACACACTCCACCTGATAGTAAGTGGATGCTGTATTCCATAGACATTTATATTCATCTTTAATTAAGAAATAAAACGCAGATGCGTTGTTACTTACTCTAAGGATTGATTGTTCTCCAGTTTTCTACACTCACCACACATTCCGTGATTTGGATAAAACACTATTAATTGTCAGACACATAGTTTTTTTAAAAGCAGTATTGGTGACTAACATGCACACAGTCCACCTGATAGTAAGTGAATGCTAATATAATATATTTATTCAGATGCGTTGTCACTCCTAAGGACTAATATCAAACGCCTTGCTACCATTTAAAAAGTACGCATCAATCACCATAGAAATTAGAGATGAAACGGATAGCAGTTTGGCCGGATACCGGATACCGGATATTCGGCCGACCAAGTGGCCGGATAGCCGAATATCCGGCCGCCGAATATCCGGCGAAACTTAGCCGTTTGCGTAGGCGTCGCGCGAACGATCGGATGGACTCGGTTCGATTCGGGTCTTTTCGTTGATGAGTGAAGTTAACAATTGTACAATTTTATTATTGTGTCGATTGCATGCAGTGCAGACACGTGCGTGATCGTTTTTAGGTTATAATTTTATTTGTGCTCTTATTATTTTAAGTACATACATACATAAGTCTAAATGATTTAGCAACGAGAAATGGCATCGGTGAAGAAAAGATCGCCTTTATGGGAATATTTTGACATAAGCAGTGAACATAATGATTTCTTATATTTACGCGAACAACATAAGCAGTTAATCAACATAAGCAGTGAAAATAAAAAGTTAGCTCTTTGTTTATTATGCAATGTTAATATTTCTCGTGGCGGCGAAGGGGAAAAAAGCAGGTATGTATCTAATAATAAATAATCTAATTGCAATAATTTTAATACCTATCAAGTAAAATAATATCTTGCAAGTTTCGTAACATATTCAATAATTATTGATTTCGGGGTATTTCGATTTTTTAGGTATTTTTCCACACGTTACTGCTTTAAAAAATACTTAGATAAAACTGAAACTGAGCAAAGAACTCCTGATTTATCACATATGCGAGCCTCGTTAAAAGCTGAGTTAGAAACTCCTTTTACCTCCATAAGTCGAGACTCAAACTACTTGATTGCAACTTATCTAGACCATAGATTCAAAACAAACTACTTGGGGGTGATTGAAGCCGCAAAAGCACGCCAGGAGATCTTATTGGAATATTTGAAAATGTCTTGTGAAGAGTCTTCAAGTAGCAGTTCATCTTCAACACCGGCTAAAAAGAGTAGAGGAGAGGAGATAGAGCCAGCTGTATCTTGCAAAGCTCATGACACATTTTGGGACTGCTTTGATGAAGTAGCAAATGAAAACAATACTGACCAAGTGCAACGTGAAGAAAGAAATGCGATAACCTGTGAGGTGGATTTTTATCTCAAGTCAGTGCGAATTGATCGCACTTGCGACCCTTATTCTTGGTGGGCAGCTAATGCCAAACAATACCCAAATTTAACAAAGTTTGTCAAAATCTACCTTTCTGCTCCTTGCTGCAGTGTGTATAGCGAAAGACTTTTTTCTGAAGCTGGGCTTATTTATGAAGAGAAACGCAACCGCCTGTTACCTCTTAATGCAGAGAAATTACTATTTATTCACCATAATTTGCCCTTAGTGCAATATGAGTACTAAATGTACCTACTAATTCATTCATTTTCCTTGTATTACATTAACTTACTATTGTGTAATTAAAAATTTAATACTTGAACTAATTATATTTAAGTAATGTGATTCTTACTAAATAAAGCAAATAATTACTCAAATATATGTTTTCTTTTATCCAGCTTTTTTTTAATCGGCCGGATGTCTATCCGGCCGAATAGTAGCTATCCGGTATTCGGCCGGATAGTATTATGGCGGCCGGATAGGCCGGATACCGGATAGTTACCGGATATCCGTTTCATCTCTAATAGAAATACTGCATAATTAAAATTATTCTATGAGCATTGTCCTTCCCAAGTTGAGTCGACCCTTTTGTGCTACATACAACACGTAACAAAAACCCTGTGGTTCCCGTTAACTGCGTTATCAGAATCAGTATCCAAGTATATAGAAATTATTTTTTTTTCAAAAAAAAAACATTTAAAAAAAATAATTTTATTGAAAAAAACTTAATTTGCAAATTGTATGTGGTGTTATTATCTCTGCATTGGCCGGGGAGTAAGAGGATTGTCAAAGACCCCGCATTACCGATACTCGTGTGAGTTAGAGGAAATAAAACCACATACAATTTGCAAATTAATTGTTTTTCATTAAAAATAATATTTATAAACGTTTTTTTGAAAGAAAAATTATTTCTATGCGCTTGGATACTGATTCTCGTAACACACTTAACGGGAACCACAGGATTTTTGTTACATGTTGTAAAATATAAGAGTGTGATACTCTAATCGATCTTATATTATCTTATTTCAGAGTTAGCACTCTTGCACCATTTCAGCGAAGACTTGACTACTCTGGACAGCCCATTGAGCTGCCTTTCCAGCTTTTCATATCTAATGAAACAACTGATTTGTTGCTACAGGTAAACTGTTTTGTAATGATAAATTTTGAAGGATTTACCCATTCTAGTCAAAGTGATAGACAAAGTGGTAGACATCCGCCATCTTTCTGTGACATTTTGTTTTACGCTTTCGAATAGATATACACCGGCATTTGTCAATCTCATAGTGTGCCGATAAGATTGACATTTAAAAAGTTAATTATATGCGATTAATCCCTTGCATTATTAACCAATTCACTGCCACGTGTACTAAATATAGTTCATCGCTGTTGTCTTACTATTGTGTCTGAAAATTGGTCTGTGAAAATGTTAAACTAAGCTAATATACTAAGCCGTGACATTGTACTTTCTAGACCAGCATAGCTGCTCGCAAAAAAAATTTAACGGACCATGGCTATCAACTTATATCACAGTACGCGACCAGAGATTGAGGCCATCCATAAACCTTGTAACGCGTTTTCCGTATTTTTTTAAATATATACAAATATGGAATAAATATGTATTTGCGTAACGTGACACCGGGTAGTGTCACTCTCTCCACGTAACCGCACATGACATGAGAGCATTCCTAATGGGCTGAGAGCATGCACATGACTTGAGAGCACACTTCATTAGCCGGTGCATTATTTTCAATACAAATATGAAAATAATACTTATCTGTGTTTCGATCACCGCATCGCACCGACCCCCTTCCCCCACGTAACCGTATATACCTCTTTTTGAAATGATTTGCATGGTTTATGGATAGCCCCTTTGATCGTAAATGTTTAATGGCCTTACTTAAAATTTTTCATTATCGCTTTCTTAAAATAAATATAACTTATCCCTTATACATGTCTCTTTTTATTGTCATTTAATGAAGAAGAAGAGAGTAACTTTAAACATTTCTTAAATTGACATTGATTTTCATGAGTAAAGCTGCAAATATTAATTGTAATTTTAAGTCCTAATTAACCATATGCTTGACAGTGAAGTAAAACATTTAAAAAAAAACCCGCTTGTTTAATAAAAAAAATGTATTGAGGACCTACGAATTCCGCCCACACGCATTGTAAGTCAGCTCGGTTAGCGAGAAATCTCTCTGCTCGAAAAGACTTCAAAAATACTGAAAATTATATGATTTTACTTTTCATATCCTAAACAAATAGCAGCTTATAACCATTTTGTACCCCACATTCTTTGTATGTATAGAAATTAGGACAATTGAGCACACAATCCATATAATGATAAATGGATGCCGTAGTCTATAGACACTTAAGGAGTTTTTATAGGACAAAGCGTCTTTGGAAATGGCAGAACAACATCTGCCTGGTCAGCTAGTATTATATTTTTCTTGTTTTTTAGGATGCCACAGTAAATTTCCGCATGCTAAAGGAAGATGAACAATCGGCGAAGCACATCCTCAACAATAAGTATGTTGGTGACCAAGCGGAGAAAGCTGTGCTCGGTGTCAGAGACTGTCCTATAAAAAGAGCTATATTATGTGTTACCAGTGACCCAGAGATGGATAAATGTATTAAAATGAGGGTGAGTTATTATGTTATATAATACCCCATTAAGAATTTTATCCACTAAACCCTACATTTTATCCACTAAACTGATACCTCTTTTGCACAATAATATAAAACATTAGTATTACATATTATTATATAATGGTATTTTGTGGAATTTGGTGGTCCACCTAAAATTTCATAGTACCAAAGTGACCAAATTATTATATAGAGTAATAATGTCCTTCAGACCGAATTTCGATCACGGCGGTCATTCTCTACAGAGACTAGTCCGTGCAGGACAGAATGCGCAAACACAGGTATACTCTTTTCCTTCACTCTCATAGTCTGATGGGCCCACCATCCGACATTACCGAAGAAAGTGGACCTAGAGATGAGCCAACTCGGAAGAAATTCGACTCGAGTTGAAATTCACGTAACTCAAATTGAACTTGAGTTATGCAACTCAAATTGACAAGACGAAGCTGTGTTACAAATTATTTATATATTTGTTCTTCTATCCAACTCTGTGCTAGGCACAGACCAATACGATGCTAGAGCATGTGTTAAGACAATTATCATTTCTAAACTTAGTATGTAGGATTGAAACAAAAACGTATTTATGTACTATAGTATTTATAATTTAATATTAATATGTAGTTTTGGTCTTCATAAATAGCATCACTCTAACATAGGTTTATGTTGTTAATAATTTAACTATCGTAAATTATTCGTAATTAGTTTATTGGTATTATTTTTTGAGTGTTTGTGCAAATGTTTGATTCCAGAAATATTATTAACGTGGCTTTAAGGAGTAAAATCTAAACATTCATCCATTACAGCCTATAAAAGTCTACCGCTAAACATAGGTCTATCCTGTAGAATGCTTTATAGGGTAGATTTTGTTATATGCTACTATGCTATAGTTGGCATGCTTGGCGGGTGAGTTGCTAACTACAGTTTTTATTTTTATTTTATGTTGTTATCAGGAAGACGCTGCTGCTCAACTCTTGGCTTGTTTTCTTGTTTATTTGTTGTATTTCTGTCGCCTCTTACGACACCCACGGGACGATAATGAGGTAGTGGATATTCGTACTCCGCTACTATATACCAAAAGAGTAAAGTGCAATAAGATAAATAGTAAGACCGGCTGCACGCTGAGCTAGTAGTGGTCACTAGAGTCTCAGTCAAGTTATAAGACGCGGTCACCAATCAGATCCACTAGTAACGAGCGTGGACGACTTCCGCAGCTTGTGTTTCGAACGCGGCTACTCGAACGCTCCGTTTACACCGATTCTCTACAAAATGTATCAAAAGTGTCGTCCGCAACACCAGTGGCCTTGCTGTGACTTCCACTTGTGGCCCAGTATTTTTTTTAAAATAGTATAAGTGACAAACGAGCAAACAGTCCGCCTGATGGTAAGTGGATACTGTGACCCATAGTCATTTACACTTCTCCCCAATTATGAATCAAAATGCAGATGCGTTGTCACCCCGAGGAATAAGATGGAATACCTCGTTTTCATTTCAAAATGTCTCCAGTTATCACGCTACGCGTATTATGTGCTCACGTGGTCCTACCCCGGTCGAGTTGAACCATTCATGCTACAAGTATCATATAGCTGCAGCGTGACTCTAGCACGTACATAAATGTGACGTGGTACGGCGGTGCAGGTGGCGATGAAGGCGGCGGTGCTGGCGCCGACGCTGGCGTGCTGGCGCGGGCACAGCGCGCGGCACTGCGCGCGCGCGCTAGCGGACGGCACGGTGGACTTTACGCTGTTGGACGCGGCCGACATGCTGCACGCCGCGCACCACCACCGCCTCGTGCCCTTCATGCAGGAGGTACTGCACACTCACAACTCTGCTTCGCAAATCTAGTACCACGCATCTCATTAAATTTTAACCGACTTTAAAAAAGGGAGGAGATTCTCAATGTGACTGTACTATTTTTTGTGGTAACACCTCAGAACTTTTTGTTGTTGTTGTTTTCTAGTCAGAGATTGCGGAACGTAAACGAAAGCACGGTGGTCAGCATTAGCGATATAAGGATGGATCCAAAAGACATCTTAACGCTTGCGCTATCGACCGCATATTAGGAGCAGAGGATTTTAAGGAATTCTAATCCTAGTTTGAAAAACAAAATTGTCCTTATCATAGAAAAATATGTAATGTTAAATACAATAATGGAGTGATTTCTTGTCATTGTTGTTAAACGGTATTGTCTTCGTAAAACTATTTGTTTACTGTGAAATTCATTTTTTATAGATTTTAATTCCTAATTTTGCATGCCACTTTGGCTAAATCTCTCAAAACGTAATTTGTATTTCACTCACATTTACTTATTACGTTATTTTCTAATGACATCTAAATAATAAAAAAACCGCGGTTGCCAACATTCAGATGAGTGCGTGGTGTAATCAATAGTTAAGCTTATGATTACAACAATATCCTGTAAAATACTTAATGCAAAGAACTGCTAAGCTTGTTAATGAAAATCAATGTTAAAGTGATGGCAAAACTTGTTATTTTTATTTTGTAAGCTTGTTTAATGTTCTTACGAACGTCAAAGTCTACATATCACGCTATATTATAACATATCATAGCAATATAGTTTCCTCTAAAGGGGTATTTCCCATAGTTTGCTGCATTTAGGAGTAGCAGGCCTGTCGACAACCACAGTCTTTTAATTATTTTGAGTTGCTATCTATCGTAGACAGAGAAACCTATAGACTAATGATCGGCGTGGCCTCGAGTGAGAAAGGACGATAACGAATTTTTAGGTTATAGAATAATCTTTATGACTTTTAAACACATTTAGATAAAAATTTTAATTGTTCTAAGAACTGAACTGAACAAGATTCACCAATCTTAAGCTCACAAAACACTTTTTGTCACTTAAACCAACTTGTAAACTCCTTAAATCGCTACGCTGTTAAAGTTGTTTAGCAAACTGTAGAGTTTGCTAAACAAAAAAACCGGCACGGAGAAAGGGACAAACAATCACACCGCTCTATCTCATTTCTATGCAAGACGTATGCATAAATCTATCTTTTTCGTGTGCGAATGCGAAAGAAGGCGTCAATTTGTCTATAGGTTTCTCTGTCTACGCTATCTATAGTATGCATCTTTGATGTTTTATTTCAACCTGTCAACTCTTACTGAGTGCTATGATTAGATTCTATTACGCTGCCACTGCACGGCGAACTTCATACTAACTGAACAAACGGAGACTAAACTTTATATTTTAACATGAATTTTCACGTACGCAATCTCTTCTATCGTGCGAATGTGATAATTAGGCCATATTCCTGCTAATCCACAATTGATGCTGTAGAAAACCATGTGAAAATCTTTCCCTATATGATCTCAAACCAATTACCTCATAACAATAATGAACAGCGGCATTAACAATGCAAACGTTAGAGTATGGATCAAGCTTTCAAGCTATGCGTTATTTAGCCCATAATTAGAAAGATCTATCTTCAACAATGGATTCTATAAGATGGAGAAAAAGAGCACACGCTGACGTATATTTGATGGGCGGTGAAGAAGTTTGATTGAGATAGTTAAAGTAGATATACTTATTTTTTAAATTGATATACTTATTTTCCTTGCTTTATTATCCTCTCGTCCTACTAGTGTAAAAATTACTAAACTGCATTAACCCTGAATACACTCATTCTTGTGTGGCAACTAGGGCGAATATCCGTATAAAGGGAGGCCTATGTAGACTTTGCAATGAATAAATAAGTGTGGGAAATCACACATTAATCAGTCCATTTTTATAATAATTCCTAAGCATGTGTATTTATCATTTAAATGGCCCAAGAGCGTGCTTTATGGCTTATCTTGATGGTGATGATGAAGAAATAAATATCAGAACTAATAAAATATACTAATGTAGGAATAACGTGATTATTAGAGAATTTATTGTTTGAATATTAATTTATATATCTCTAGGTATACACGAACGGTCACAGCTGGTATTACGCGGTAGCAGTAGCAAAGGAACAAGACCCTGATACTGATTTAACATACCTCCGTGGCAAAAACACATGCCATACCGGTATCGGTATGGCCGCCGGTTGGATCTATCCATTAGCGTATCTGCTATCCAATGGATGGATAAGGTAATCATTACCAGCAAATATATTTATTTTCTAAGACATTTTTATAACAGTTACAATGGACTTAACAGTTCACTGGATGTTTGCTGGATATATTTTTTGTTGTTTTATAAAAAGTTACCTCCACACCAGGATTTTCTCCTATATCGCAAAAGCAGTTTACATACCTATATAAATTTCACAAGGACAAACATCCAGACCCGGACGAATTATTTGTTTGCCACACACAGACACAGGAAATCTCCATCCAACTTGAAACAAAGAGGACAATTAGTTATTTGTCATCAATATGGACTAACAGCCTGGCCACGGGACATTCGCCGTAGCGAAAATTCGCGCGGCACGAACGGCGAGGCGTCTAGTGACTATTACAAATGTATGGATCAAGCCAGGCGTAGCGGCGAGTGGTGACGCGACCGGCGAAATTTACCGGGCGAATCGCGCGGGCGACTGGCGGCGCGGCGGGCGAATGAAACAAATGTATGAATGAGTACGGTACAATGCAAGCTACGGAGTCGGGCGGCAGACGCGGCGAATGGCATAGGTAACAAAATATTTTAGCTGTTTTCGCCGCGAAAAATCCACCAAAGGCCGACAAAAACAACTTAAAATTCTATCCGCATTGACTTTTATCTCCAATTCTTTTTGAATATTAACAAGAATATAATCGCAGCTTTCGGCACTCATTCTGGTATTTACTCGAAATTTTTTTCTAGATGCATTCTGTATTTGTCGTGGAATTCTCCATCTATAAACCGATTTCTTATTCAAATCATGTACTTCGCAATCTTCCAAGTATTATGGCTTAAATCAAAAAAACAATTACTTTCTAAGCAATATCGAGATAACTTTGATAAAGACATTTCGCTCTCGGCCCGTGGCCCTCAAATCGCACCGCGCGAATTGTCGCCCTGCCTGCCGCTTCGCCGTTCGTGCCGCCGATCCCCGTGGCCAGGCCGTAAGATGGAATACCTCATATCCCGCAAATGTCAATGTGCTAAAACCCACTATATCTACTGTGTATGATAACGGCGAGTGTGTGGCCAAAATCTATGCTAAATACTCAGAATTCATGCACGATTTTAAATGCAGATAATTTGTAATATAATAAAATATTTATAAATGTGGATTATATTTTATATCTTATCGTATTGACTACCTGCTGTTACGCACATCATTATGACGCTCCATAAGCCCAATGAGTGCAAGCGAGATAGACTTTTTACGTGGTAGAGCCATGCTGCATGTATATTAATTGTATAGTTGTAGCACGAATGGGTCGGCTTGACCGGGGAAGGACCACGCTCTCACAGAATACCAGCGTAAAATAGTAGCTTAATGCTGCTGTGTTTCGTATGGTGAGTGTAGAGAACCAGAGACCCTTTCTACTAGAAGAGGCATTCCATCTTAGTCCTCAAGGCTGACAACGCATCTTCATTTTGATTCGCAAACGAAGATAGATGTAGATGTCTATGGGCCACAGCAACCACTTACCATCAGGTGGACTGTGTGTTCGTCAACCTTTTCCTATAAAAATAAACCGGCCAAGAGCGTGTCGGGCCACGCTCAGTGTAGGGTTCCGTAGTTTCCCGTCCGTCACAATAAGTGTTCCCTTATGAGTTTAAAGGTGGGTATCCATTATGTTCGCGCTCCAGCAGCGCTCCGCGCTCCTGCAACTGCTCCCGGTAGTGGGTACGTGCGCGAACATGGAGCGTGCAACATTGCACGCTCCGCGGCAGGCGCTCCGACTTTCCATCCAAGTTCAAAATGATTTTCCTAGAAAGTCCTTATAAAGTTCTACTTTTCAGATTTTTTCCATATTTTCTGAACTTATGGTTCAAAAGTTAGAGGGGGGGACATATTGTTTTTTACTTTTGGAGCGATTATTTCCGAAATTATTGACATTATCAAAAAAATTATCTTAGTAAACCCCTATTCATTTTTAAATACCTTTTCAACAATATATCACACGTTAAGGTTGAAATTAAAAAAAAATCACTTCCCACTTTACATATAGGAGGGGCTACCCTAATAAAACATTTTTTTCCAATTTTTATTTTACCACTTTGTCGGCGTGATTGATACACATATTGGTACCAAATTTCAGCTTTCTAGTGCTAACGGTCACAGAGATTAAGCGAGGACGGACAGACGGACAGACAGACATGGCGAAACTATAAGGGTTCCTAGTTGACTACGGAACCCTAAAAAGATTGATTACAATGACTTATTACCCTCCGACTCAGTTGATAACGCGGGCACTATAGACTTACTATTATTCAAACGATCAATTAAATTGTTTTCCAAATCAAGTGATGATGATTATTATATTACATTGCAAATATTCGTTTCGCAAACTATAAAAACTAACACCCGTATTCACAAACGTTACTGTGCAGTCTCACAGTGCGCTCGAACGCACAGGGTACAGAAAACGTATTCATAAACAACACTTGAGGGACGAACGACACTATGCGCTCATTATAATGAACGCACAGATAAAGTAGCTCGCTAGCTACTTTACGCTACGCATAGTGCGACAAAGTAACGCAAATGTCAAACTGTTTACGGGTATATAGGTGTTTGTTGATTTGTGATACGCTGATTTGTTTTGATTAATTAATTGCGATGGATTACAGCAGCGAAGATGATTTTGATAATTATATCCTGGAGAGAATAAACGTGCAAAGAACGATTAGCACAAGAAAAGTGATACGTGACTTTCAAAATCCTTTTGATTATTACAGTGCCAATGAATTCAAAAGTCACTATAGGTTTTCAAAAGATTTCTTAATAAATATTCTTCTGCCTCTAATAAATGCAGATCTTTTGAAAGTTACCAGTAGAAGCCTTCCAGTGCCTTCTATTTACCAGTTACTAGTGGCCTTAAGATTTTATTCACCTGGGAGTTTCCAGGTTTGTAATAATAATTCAGTTAATCTATCTATCAATAGTTTCAAATCCACATTGTCAATACCCCATGGAACAGTTAAATTTATAAATGGACAAATTGCATCCACAACTTTGAACTGTAAGAAAACAACACGTGTTATTATTTGCACGAAATTGACAACGAAACAAACAGAAACATAAAATGTAATACTTGCCATATTTTAGGTGATTTCCCATTCATTATAGGCAAGCAACTCGTATTCAAAATGAAAATAAAATAAAATTGTATAAGTAAACTATATTAGAATTCAAATGACAAAATAATATCTTGGTTGAGTGACGTTTAACTGTCATTCAACTCGAGTGAAGTCGCGTCACAACGTTAACCAATCACGGCGCCCCATTCAATGCTATGTGTCCGCACAACAAAGAGTCCACTAAGTATTGTTTATGAAATGAACGGCCTGCCATGACGAACGCAGTGAGAAATATCTTACTTAGCATAGTGTTGCTGCCATACTTATGTAGGTATCGTTCGTGAATACGGGTGTAATTGTTGCGGAAGATATCATTACTAAGGTCTCGACAGACACACGACACATAAGCAAATTGGACCCCATTTGTGATCGATCACATGTTGACTAACGATCCGCCGACTGTTTTCTAGATCTCGACAACAGTGTCACTTACCTGGTCCAATTGTGAGTGTGAGTGTTCATTAAAATCGATCTAGCCGTTCCTAAGTGATGATCTTTCGTACACGCGGCAATTGATTTTAAGCTTTTGCATATTTGCACGGGCTTTGAGCGCGGTAACCGAATCAAGAAATTCCGTAACGAAAAAACCTAAGACCCGAAAACCTAACATCGTCTAACGTCGTTTAAGTACGGCAGACTTCGGCACGGTGTTTGTGTGCGTGCTACTACGAGGGCGGCACTGAAAATTTCGGGAATCAAGAAAGTGACACAACATTACTATTTAAAAATGTATTTATTGCTTTTCGAAGTATTCTCCGCGAAATTTGACACATTTTTCCATACGATGGAACCAATCATCGAAGCAACCATTCCATTCGGAAGTTGGGGTCACCAAAATGGCCGTTTTGTAGGCGTCCACAGCTTCTTCAGGTGATGAAAATCTCTGTCCACGCAATTTATTCTTTATTTTAGGGAAAGTATAGAAATCATTAGGGCTTAGGTCGGGGCTGTACGGCGGATGGTCTAATAATTTTATGTTTTCTTGCTCTAAACTCTTTTGTTCTGTGTGCGGTGTGAGAAGTCGCATTGTTGTGATGGAGGATGATGCCGCGGTTGCAGTTCTCTTTACGGAGTTCAGAAAGGACCTGTGGCAAACAAATGCTAGCATACCATTCTGAATTAACCGTTCTTTGTCCCTCAAGAGGAATAGTCGTAACATGGCCGGTTTTGGAGACAAACGTGGCCACCATTTTTGTGCAACACTCCGTGAACGAACAATTTTTGTTGGCTTTAACTCATTTTCGAACACCCAAACTCATGACTGGTTTTTTTTTCGAGTTCGTACGCGTATATCCAGGATTCGTCACCTGATACGATGTTGTATACAGCATTTGAGGATCCTGCGTGGTATCTTTCGAGAGTCCTGACGCACCAAGTAACGCGAGCCGCTTTTTGCTCTTCACAGAGCGAATGCGGTATCCATCGGGAAAACAACTTTTTTACACCTAATTGTTCATGCAAGATTATTTTTATTTGACTCATGCTAATGTCTAAAGTTGCCTGAATTTCGCGATATGTCACATGTCGATCTTCCTCAATCAGCTTACGCACAGCGTCAATGTTTTCTTGGGTGACTGCAGTTTTAGGACGACCTTGACAGGGATCATCACTGAGCTTGACACGTCCACGTTGAAATTCAGCAAACCAGCGATAAATTGTGGTTTTGGATGGGGCTTCATCACCAAATGCAGAAATCATCCGGTCAAAACACTGTTTTTACAATACAATACAATACAATACAATACTCTTTATTGTACACCAACAAAACATAAATATAACAAATAATGAAAAAATAATGAGGGATAAACAAAAGGCGGTCTTATTGCTACATAGCAATCTCTTACAGACAACCCAGAAGAGGAAATTAATAAAAAATAAAAATAAGATTAATGGGTAGGGTGCACTATATTAGACAAAAAAAATACAACTTATATACTATAAAATGACAACATACTTAAGGTATATTAGTGACCATAACTAAGAGGAGAAAGAGAGAGGAGTTAAAGAGACAAATAGTGTTCCTTAATTTGTTTCTTGAACACATTTAAAGATTGAGCACTTTTAATGGACTGGGGTAAGGAGTTCCAGAGTCTTACTCCAAGAACAGCAAAAGATTTATCATAAAATGTCGAGGAGTGTACAGGACATTGGAGCGAAAGGTTTTCTTTGGACCATAAGGAAAAATCGTGACAAGAGCTAATAAATTTAAAACTTTCTTTCAGATAGGGAGGACTTGATACATTAAATAAGACGCAGTAGAGCGCAGAAAGTATATGAGTATTCCGACGAAGCCGGATTGGGAGCCAATTGAGTTTAGTGCGGTATTCCGAGACATGGTCATATTTACGAAGCCCAAATATGAACCGTATACAGAGATTTTGGAGTCGCTCAAGTTGCTCCTCGGTTATATCAAGGTAACAAATGTCAGCATAGTCGAGGATAGGGAGTAGCAAAGATTGTGCAAGCGTAATTTTGGTGGAAATGGGTAAAAAGTAGTTAAGCCTTCGGAGTGAAGCATAAGCCGCAAACATTTTTCGGCTCACTGCGTTAATTTGGGGTGTCCAAGACAGACTGGAATCCAAAAGGATACCTAAATTTTAGCTACTTCATTATATGGAATAAGAATACCATTAAATACAACGGGTTGAATTTGACATTTTTTAATTTTGGAAATAGTTCTTGAACTCCCAATAATTATAGCTTGCGATTTTGAAGGGTTAACCGTCAACCCATAAGATCGTGTCCAGTCGAGAATAAAAGCCAGATCCTTGTTGATACATTCAACAGCTTTGGCAAGATCTTCGATGGTTGTTTGTAAATATATTTGAAGGTCATCTGCACACAAGTGGTAGAGAGAAGATATTTGGGATGTAATCGTATTAATAAAGATTGCGAATAAAAGAGGAGATAAGACACCACCTTGTGGAACGCCAGCTACGGTATCAAGCCACGAAGAAAGTCTATCTTGGACACGAATACGTTGCCGGCGCCCGTGCAAATAACTATGAAACCAGGAAATCGCAGTTGGAGATATGTTAAGAGAACACAGAATCCCTAACAGGATATCATGATCAACAGTATTGAAGGCATTGCTGAAATCCAGCAACACCAATACTGTGACTTGATGATTCTCCATACCATGACGAATGTCGTCGGTGATTTTTAATAACGCCGTAGTCGTACTATGACCAGATCTAAAGCCAGATTGGAGAGGACTAAGGATGCTATTTCTTAAACAAAAGGAATTAATTTGTTGTTGGACAAGGCGTTCTAAAACTTTGGAAAGGAAAGGAAGAATTGAAATAGGACGATATTCAGAAAAACTTGAAGGATTAGTTTTTTTAGGTAAAGGTATGATTTGAGCGTCCTTCCATTGGGAAGGGAAAGAAGATGAGGATATGGAAAAGTTTAAGATATGGGTTATAATAGGTGCTAAAAAGTCCAACAAGGGAATGATCATTTTACGACTGACATCATCACTTCCGACGGCGTCGGAATGGATAGAGAGTATGTGTTTCCTAACATCACAATCTGCAAAGTGCCTAAACACAAATGGAGAAAAGTCAGGAGTGGAAAACGATGAAAGTTGAGTAAGTGTTGCTGATTTTGCCATATTGTTCAGGCAAGAAACGGAAGAAAAATGCTGATTAAGCAAATTTAAATCAACGTTATTTGGAATAGGACATGAACGAGTTTTCTCAACTCCAATAGATTTTAAGAAGTTCCAAATACGACATGGATCTTCGTTTTGTACTGATTTATGGATGTGGCGGCGTCGTAAATCTCTACACATCTTGTTGCATTGATTTCGCAGGAGTCTGTACTTCTCCCGAATCCTGTCATTCTTAGGATCTGACTTGTAACTCGACTTTGCACTATTATTCCTGCAGATTAATCTTTTAAGATCTTCGGTCAACCACGGAGCTGGAGGATGACGTATTCGCACTGGGCGGACAGGAGCATGAGCATCATAAACAAGTGGCTTAACACAAAAACACACTGATTTTGTGTTAAACCACTTCGAAAGTCATAATAAATCATCGCTCTTGAATTTTCTCGAGTCAATTCCATTTTCTCAACGACTAAACAAGTTTGACAAAACCTTGTGACAAGACCGAGAATCTTTTTTTAAATAAATAAATGGTATTCGATTTTTAAAACCAAGGAGTTTTCAATTAAAAAGATTTTTATATGACAGGAACAGTGGAAATATTCCATTCCCGATACTTTTAGTGCAGCCTAGTAGACGTATGCGTGTAGACCAGTTGCATGTATTGCAAGATAATAAAAATATTTTAAACAATAATATAGTTTATTGCAATAAGCATATTCTTTGGATTTATATGAGTCTTCGTCATGCAAGCAACTTTCGTGAATTTAGAGTATTTAATAATCACGGACTTCATAGAAAATTATCGTTTGTCGGAAGAACTCGTTAATTACCATAAAACTATAGTTTCAATGATAAAAATTCCTGAATAACCTACATCTATTGTATGATAATAAAAACATTTTAAACAATATTAACTTCTCATTTATTCAATAAAAGAAAAAAAATTGTTTTCTTATCGATCACCACGCTCAAAAAGTGTAACTTGAATAACTTGAGTCAAAGAAAAAAACTAAGAAAAAAACACTGCATAAATAAAATAAATAAATAATTATAATTGCGTAAGTTGATAAAAATGCTATGCAATAGCTTTACCGCGGCAGTCCCCGAGTGCCACACGTATTTTTTTTATTTATGTAGATTTACCACTAGCTTAGCGGAAAATAAAACAATCAAATATATTCAACAAAGTTTTATCTGTTTGGATTAAAATATTTCGCAATAACAAAGTTAAAGGCGGCGTAAAAGAACCCACAACGTCTTACCAAATAATATATATTATTACTCCGAAGCTCTAAGACCCCACATCATCCCATGAGTATTGTAAAACACGACAGAGGGTAAGGAAACGAGATAAGCAACAGTATCTTCCTAATAACAACTCAAATAAGTGCTAAGACAGTGAACTATGGTAAATATTTCCCCTACGTTCAAATAAGTTATGTGAACCGCATTAGTAAAAATCGTTAATTTTATTAAGTCATAGACTAAATGAATTTATCGACAACGTTATTTGTTTTGCTCATGGCACAATAAAGGTGTCTATGGAATGGAAGAACGACCTTGTTAAAGAAAGAAGGTGGGAATAATATAGCTATCTTATTTTGTACCATGTTAAACGTCGTATGTACCGGGTGTCCGGTGGCTATTTTCACATTTCATAGTGTTGTAACTTAAGAACGCAAACAGCTGGAGGGGCGTGGGGTGCGGGGTTAGATTCGTCAGCGTCGTGAGTTTTTTAGTCGCCATGCTGCGTTGGTCGGGAGAGGAGCGCCCTTTCGTGATATTTAACAAGCAATTTTTCGCTGATTGTGGCGAAGCGGAAGTTCCGTAATCATTTTAATCTTCCACGAATAAGTGATGTTCCTTCAAAAACTTTAATTCGTTATTGGGTAGCAAGATTTCGTGCTTCAGGCTCAGCTGTAAACATGCGTCGCCAAGGTCCAGTTGCATCTGTATCGACTGCAGAAACCATCCAACGTGTGAGTGATTCAGTTTTGCAAAATCCTCGGATGTCACTAAGAGCACGTTCAGCAGCTTTAGGTATTGCTAGATCGACATTGCACGAAATAATCAAAACAAGCTCAAGTTTCATCCGTATAAAATTCAAATAACCCAAGAACTTAACGAAAATGATTACCAAGCAAGGCTATCTTATGCCGAACGAATGTTAACAACTTTTTGTACGGAAACACGACTGCTGAACGTTTTTTACAGTGACGAAGCCCCCTTTCATTCAGGCGGTTATGTAAACAAACAAAATTACCGTTACTAGAGTTCTGAGAATCCAAAAGAATTGCATCAAGAACCATTGCATACAGATAAGGTAACAGTTTGGTGCGCTATATCAGGGAAAGGAATCCTTGGTCCTTATTTTCTTGAAGACAGTCGTGGTCGGGTAATATCCGTTAATTCAGAAAGATATTGTGAGATGGTCAACGGTTTTTTGAGAGACGAACTACGCAACAGTTCTATTGCTAACAGAAACAGCTGGTTTCAACAAGATGGCGCCACCGCTCATACCGCACATATCTCCATGAATGTTGTAAGGGAATTGTTCCCAGGAAAAATCATCTCTCGGTACGGTGACATCCCCTGGCCAGCACGATCGCCCGACCTGAGTCCATGTGACTTTTTTTATGGGGCTACCTGAAGAGCATCGTTTACCAAAACCAACCGACCACCACTGCTCAACTGAAAGAAAATATCCGGACCGATTTTGAATATTTCTAGCGATCTCTGTAAACGTGTTTTCGAAAATATGCGTGAGATGGGAAGAGTTTATTTTTAAAAAATGAAACTCACATTCATGTTCTTTCTATGAGAATAAAAATAATTTAGAAACCTTATTTTGTATTTATTTTTATATCAGCCTTTGAAATGTGAAAATAGCCACCGGACACCCTGTATAGAGTTCAGGTATAAGAAGTTTGTTCTTGTTTTATAATTACTCTGAGCGTGACACTCCCTGCTTTCTGTCACCATTTTGTTCGTAAAAACTATATCTGCGCATATATATGTGTGTATATATACCCTACCCTCAAACCGTGTAGTGGTAGAGTAGTAAAAGGTAAGAATATAAAATCACGTCGTGTGTGTGTGCAGGCCGTACGGGTGCGACGGCGCACAGGCGGCAGCGCAGTACTTCAGCAAGGCGTGCGCGCCCGGAGCGCTGAGCACCGAGTACGTGGACGCGGACACCGTGCCACATGACAACCTCTGCCACCTCTGCCATGGCGCCTCCTTCAGGTACACACACAAGCACAAGCAGGCGGCAGCGCAGTACTTCAGTATGGCGTGCGCGCCCGGAGCGCTCAGCACCGAGTACGTGGACGTGGACACCGTGCCATACGACAACCTCTGCCACCTCTGCCATGGCGCCTCCTGCAGGGACACACACAAGCACAAGAAGGCGGCAGCGCAGTACTTCAACAAGGCGTGCGCGCCTGGAGCGCTCAGCACCGAGTACGTGGACGCGGACACCGTGCCACACGATCTTCTCTGCCACCTCTGCCATGGCGCCTCCTTCAGGTACACACACAAGCACAAGCAGGCGGCAGCGCAGTAATTCAGCAAGGCGTGCGCGCCCGGAGCGCTCAGCACCGAGTACGTGGACGCGGACACCGTGTCATACGACAACCTCTGCCACCTCTGCCATGGTGCCTCCTTCAGGTACACACACAAGCACAAGCGGGCGGCAGCGCAGTAATTCAGTAAGGCGTGCGTGCCATGAGCGCTCAGTACCGAGTACGTGGACGTGGACACCGTGCCACACGACAACCTCTGCCACCTCTGCCATGGCGCCTCCTTCAGGTACACACACTAGCACAAGCAGGCGGTAGCGCAGTATTTCAGCAAGGCGTGCGCGCCCGGAACGCTCAGCACTGAGTACGTGGACGCAGACACCGTGCCACACAACTTCTGCCACCTCTGCCATGGCGCCTCCTTCAGGTACATACACATGCACAAGCAGGCGGCAGCGCAGTACTTCAACAAGGCGTGCGCGCCTGGAGCGCTCAGCACCGAGTACGTGGACGCGGACACCGTGCCACACGATAATCTCTGCCACCTCTGCCATGGCGCCTCCTTCAGGTACACACACAAGCACAAGCAGGCGGCAGCGCAGTAATTCAGCAAGGCGTGCGCGCCCGGAGCGCTCAGCACCGAGTACGTGGACGCGGACACCGTGTCATACGACAACCTCTGCCACCTCTGCCATGGTGCCTCCTTCAGGTACACACACAAGCACAAGCGGGCGGCAGCGCAGTAATTCAGTAAGGCGTGCGTGCCATGAGCGCTCAGTACCGAGTACGTGGACGTGGACACCGTGCCACACGACAACCTCTGCCACCTCTGCCATGGCGCCTCCTTCAGGTACACACACTAGCACAAGCAGGCGGTAGCGCAGTATTTCAGCAAGGCGTGCGCGCCCGGAACGCTCAGCACTGAGTACGTGGACGCAGACACCGTGCCACACAACTTCTGCCACCTCTGCCATGGCGCCTCCTTCAGGTACATACACATGCACAAGCAGGCGGCAGCGCAGTACTTCAGCAAGGCGTGCGTGCCATGAGCGCTCAGCACCGAGTACGTGGACGTGGACGCCGTGCCACGTGACAACCTCTGCCACCTCTGCCATGACGCCTCCTTCAGGTACACACACTAGCACAAGCAGGCGGCAGCGCAGTACTTCAGTATGGCGTGCGCGCCCGGTGCGCTCAGCACCGAGTACGTGGACGCGGACACCGTGCCATACGACAACCTCTGCCACCTCTGCCATGGCGCCTCCTGCAGGTACACACACAAGCACAAGGAGGCGGCAGCGCAGTACTTCAACAAGGCGTGCGCGCCTGGAGCGTTCAGCACCGAGTACTTGGACGCGGACACCGTGCCACACGACAATCTCTGCCACCTCTGCCATGGCGCCTCCTTCAGGTACACACACAAGCACAAGCAGGCGGCAGCGCAATAATTCAGCAAGGCGTGCGCGCCCGGAGCGCTCAGCACCGAGTACGTGGACGCGGACACCGTGTCACACGACAACCTCTGCCACCTCTGCCATGGTGCCTCCTTCAGGTACACACACAAGCACAAGCAGGCGGCAGCGCAATAATTCAGCAAGGCGTGCGCGCCCGGAGCGCTCAGCACCGAGTACGTGGACGCGGACACCGTGTCACACGACAACCTCTGCCACCTCTGCCATGGTGCCTCCTTCAGGTACACACACAAGCACAAGCAGGCGGCAGCGCAATAATTCAGTAAGGCGTGCGTGCCATGAGCGCTCAGCACCGAGTACGTGGACGCGGACACCGTGCCACACGACAACCTCTGCCACCTCTGCCATGGCGCCTCCTTCAGGTACATACACATGCACAAGCAGGCGGCAGCGCAGTACTTCAGCAAGGCGTGCGTGCCCGGAGCGCTCAGCACTGAGTATGTGGACGCGGACACCGTGCCACACGACAATCTCTGCCACCTCTGCCATGGTGCCTCCTTCAAGTACACACAAGCACAAGCAGGCGGCAGCACAGTTCTTTAGCAAGGCGTGTGCGCCCGGAGTGCTCAGCGCCGAGTATGTGTACGCGGACACCGTGCCGCACATCAACCTCTGCCATCTCTGTCATGGCGCCTCCTTCAGGTACACACACAAGCACAATACTTGAAACACTTAACGCACTCTGTATTCACCACCAACAAACCTTTATTTCTTTTTTTTTTTACACTACCTCTACACTTGTACTTGTTCCGTGCGGGTTTAAACCCACGGCCCTTAGTGCTGGAAGTCATTACTTAGCCACTGCACAATGGAACCGTCAATTTCATAACAAAATATTAATTTACAAAATATTTGCTTGGATTTAGCTTTTACGAGCCGATGAAGAAAATATTTCATAGTTATTTTCGTCCATAGACGCTGCCGTCGTGACGCGAGTGAGGACTACTACGGGCACGTGGGAGCATTGCGTTGCATGGTAGAGGGCGGCGGCGACGTGGCGTTCGTGCGACACAGCGCGCCCGCGGAGGTGTCTGGTGGCCGACGCCGCGAGTGGTGGGCGCGGGACCTGCTGCCCGACGACTTGCAGCTGCTCTGTCCCGACGGTGAGCACTACACTATCGGCCGCGAGTGGTGGGCGCGGGACCTGCTACCCGACGACTTGCAGCTGCTCTGTCCCGACGGTGAGCACTACACTATCGGCCGCGAGTCGTGGGCGCGGGACCTGCTATCCGACGACTTGCAGCTGCTCTGTCCCGACGGTGAGCACTACACTATCGGCCGCGAGTGGTGGGCGCGGGATCTGCTACCCGACGACTTGCAGCTGCTCTGTCCCGACAGTGAGCACTACACTATCGGCCGAGAGAAGTGGGCGAGGGACCTGCTGCCCGACGACTTGCAGCTGCTTTGTCCCGACGGTGAGTACTACACTATCGGCCGAGAGAAGTGGGCGAGGGACCTGCTGCCCGACGACTTGCAGCTGCTTTGTCCCGACGGTGAGCACTACACTATCGGCCGCGAGAAGTGGGCGAGGGACCTGCTGCCCGACTACTTGCAGCTGCTTTGTCCCGACGGTGAGCACTACACTATCGGCCGCGAGAAGTGGGCGAGGGACCTGCTGCCCGACGACTTGCAGCTGCTTTGTCCCGACGGTGAGCACTACACTATCGGCCGAGAGAAGTGGGCGAGGGACCTGCTGCCCGACGACTTACAGCTGCTCTGTCCCGGCGGTGAGCACTACATTATCGGCCGACAGAGGTGGGCGAGGGACCTGCTGCCCGACGACTTACAGCTGCTCTGTCCCGGCGGTGAGCACTACATTATCGGCCGACAGAGGTGGGCGAGGGACCTGCTGCCCGACGACTTGCAGCTGCTTTGTCGCGACGGTGAGCACTACACTATCGGCCGCGAGAAGTGGGCGAGGGACCTGCTGCCCGACTACTTGCAGCTGCTTTGTCCCGACGGTGAGCACTACACTATCGGCCGCGAGAAGTGGGCGAGGGACCTGCTGCCCGACGACTTGCAGCTGCTTTGTCCCGACGGTGAGCACTACACTATCGGCCGAGAGAAGTGGGCGAGGGACCTGCTGCCCGACGACTTACAGCTGCTCTGTCCCGGCGGTGAGCACTACATTATCGGCCGACAGAGGTGGGCGAGGGACCTGCTGCCCGACGACTTACAGCTGCTCTGTCCCGGCGGTGAGCACTACATTATCGGCCGACAGAGGTGGGCGAGGGACCTGCTGCCCGACGACTTGCAGCTGCTCTGTCGTGGCGGTGAGCACTACACTATCGGCCGAGAGTGGTGGGCGTTGAACCCACTCTCAAAGTCGACTCACAACACATAGCAAGAACTTAGACAAAAGAAAGATAAAGAAAGAAGCAATATGTGTGCTTAAGAGGGCGCCACTGAAAATTTTGGGAATCAAGGAAGTGACACAACATTACTATTTAAAAATGTATTTATTGCTTTTCGAAGTATTTTCCGCGAAATTTGACACATTTTTCCATACGATGGAACCAATCATTGAAGCAACCATTCCATTCGGAAGTTGGGGTCTCCAAAATGGCCGTTTTGTAGGCGTCCACAGCTTCTTCAGGTGATGAAAATCTCTGTCCACGCAATTTATTCTTTATTTTAGGGAAAGTATAGAAATCATTAGGGTTTAGGTCGGGGCTGTACGGCGGATGGTCTAATAATTCTATGTTTTCTTGCTCTAAAAACTCTTTTGTTCTGTGTGCGGTGTGAGAACTCGCATTGTCGTGATGGAGGGAGATGCGGCGGTTACAGTTCTCTTTACGGAGTTTAGAAATGACCTGTGGCAAACAAATGCTAGCATACCATTCTGTATTAACCGTTCTTTGTCCCTCAAGAGGAATAGTCGTAACATGGCCGGTTTTGGAGACAAACGTGGCCACCATTTTTTTTGCAACACTCCGTGAACGAACAATTTTTGTTGGCTTTAACTCATTTTCGAACACCCAAACTCGTGACTGGTTTTTTGTTTCGGGTCCGTTAGCGTATATCGAGGATTCGTCACCTGATACAATGTTGTATACAGCGTTTGAGGATCGTGCGTGGAATCTTTCGAGAGTTCTAACGCACCAAGTAAGGCGAGCCACTTTTTGCTCTTCACCTAATTGTTCATGCAAGATTATTTGTATTTGACTCACGGCAATGTCTAAAATTGCCTGAATTTCGCGGTATGTCGCATGTCGATCTTCCTCAATCAGCTTACGCACAGTATCAACGTTTTCTTGGGTGACTGCAGTTTTTGGACGACCTTGACGGGGATCATCACTGAGCTTGACACGTCCACATTGAAATTCAGCAAATCAGCGATAAATTGTGGTTTTGGATGGGGCTTCATCACCAAATGCAGAAATCATCCGGTCAACACACTGTTTTTGTGTTAAAAAACTTCGAAAGTCATAATAAATCATCGCTCTTGAATTTTCTCGAGTCAATTCCATTTTCTCAACGACTAAACAAGTTTGACAAAACCTTGTGACAAGACCGAGAATCTTTTTTTAAGTATATATATGGTATTCGATTTTTAAAACCAAGGAGTTTTCAATTAAAAAGATTTTAATATGACAGGAACAGTGGAAATATTCCATTCCCGACACTTTTAGTGCAGCCTAGGTAAGTGTCAAGAAATAGAGCATGGTTTCGGCATCACTTTTGTTGTTCTAAGAGGATACGAGATGAACTGATGGTCATTTTACGATGCGACCACATGGCGAAATTTAAAATATAGAATTTATTTTTATGCAGAATTTATTATTATTTATAGGTACACGCGCTAAAATGCATGAATATGAGCACTGTAACCTTGGCAAGGTTCCTGGATCAGTTTTAATGGGAAGAGCTAACCACACCGAGCTGGATACATTTTCCAACCTAATGGTTTACGCGCAGCAGCTTTACGGCGCAGCTGCTTCTGATGATTTTAGGTAAATCATTCTTCTACATTTGTTTTTTGTTTATATATTGCATATTTTTATGTAACCCGGTGTCTATAAATGATTGCGTAACTTCTTAAAAATTTCATTTATTAAGATCATATTCACATAATATATTTGCTTTATCGAGACGTTGGTTTTATATCTATGCTAGAATTAAATAGGTGGTGCTGTAATCATTTTAAGTTGACAATTTATTGAAAAATATTGGCAGGCGAATTTATGATTTCCTTTATTTTAATAAAAGGAATATTAACAATGGTATAAACATTACTAATATTTCCCCTAACCACTCGTGGTAAGCTTAAATTGCTTGTGTTACGAGTGGTTCACGCCAGTAGTCGAATGGTGGATTCGAACCCACGACCTTTTTGAGTTCGCGGTCCGCGCCCTGCCATTAGGCTACTGTCGCCTTTAACAGGTATTTCGCAACTTTGTCACTGCTGCCTGTCCCATATCTATTTTACGTCTTAAGTTAACAATATAACTGCGAAGTTGCTAAAAATATACACTGCCCAATATTGTTCAATAGGTGTCATAAGAGGCAACGGTGTCTTCCTAATCATCATCATCATTACAACCCTTCGCAAGTCCAATACTGAACATAGGCTTCCCCAAGGAATGCCACAAAGCACGGTCCTAAGCCGCCTGAATCCATCGACTTCCTGCATGTCTTATTAGGTCGTCACTCCATCTAGTGGTGTGCCGTCCTACACTTCGTCTATCGGTACGCGGCTGCCACTTGGGAACCTTTCTTCCCATCAGTTGTCGGTTCTTCGAGCTATATGCCCGGCTCTTTGTGACTTTTTAATAGAAGAGGGGGTTAACGAGCATGAATCCCAGTGCTGTCGACTGCGTAGCAATTAATGTTACCGGTTCGTAACGTCATTGATACACAGAACGTTGGTGATAGCACACAGCCTTTTGGAACACCAGTGATAATAGGCTTGTAATCGGAACATACACCTTCTACTATGACCTTGATGCTCCGATCTGCAAGAAAGCTGGTCATCCAATTGCACAATTTCTTAGGAAGTCCATGGGATGGTATCTTTGCAAAAAGCGCTTTGTGTCCAATCCGATCGAAGGCCTTCGCTATTTCCAAACTAATGGCCAATGCCTCCCCCAAGGACTCTTCTGCCTCCTCGCATCTATGAGTCAGTTAGACCAAAAGATGACCAGCTGATCGACCCCGACGAAAACCGTATGGGCGGTCACTAATCAGGTGGTGGTCCTCAAGGTACATGAACTGACAGATTATAATGGATTCCATTATTTTGGAAAACAGGGAGGTGATGGCGATACGCTTGTAGTTGGGCGGGTCTGAGCAGTCGCCTTTTTTAGGTTTCGGGTGGGCCAAAGCTGTCTTCCATGAATTCGCGACTACACCTAAGGAGTAGGAGTAGCGGAAAAGACGCTATAGAACCGGTGCCTACTCGGAAGCTCACGTAGGGGGAGGAGTCACGAGCCATGCACGAGCACACCAACGACAGGATCGGAGTTGAAGAGGTCGCCGTGGCCGAAATCGGTCGAGGAATATATATATATCTAGAGGGGGGAGTGCTTTGCGAACCGAGCGCTGTGTAAACCGCACATTTGACATGGAGCATTGCAGATGGTCAGCCATGTTCCCCCGTCATCTAGTCGGGTTGGACGCAAGAGAGAGTTTAGCAAATCGACCTTCTCCTTTGCGGCATGGGCCAGTGAGTCGTTCTCCCTGTGCAGAGACGGGAGAGATGGCTGACAGAAGTTTCCTTGGATAGCCTGCACCAGAATGCACGGATTTCCGAAGGAAGGCGAACTAGTTTCTTGCCAATCCTGCCGATTTGTTTTAACTTTGCTTTGACAATGACTCTTTTTAAGGGCTTCGAGGCGGAATTACACTCTAGCACGAGCCACAAAGGAGTATTCCAATTTCCAAGGAGAGATACGAAGTATCAACAGGAGGGGACACCTGCATCTCGGTCAGAATGAGCAAGGCCGACTTTGCCGTTTCCAGATGGAAATAGACGGCGTTTAGGTTCGAATGAAGTCCCCTGATGTAGCAGATTTCACGGATAACGTGAAGTCGCCTCGATCTTGTTGCTCAACTTGTCCCGAGCAGTATTTATGTTTATAAAACTGTCCCCCCCCCCCCCCCCGGAATACGCGGGGCATCCTGAGCACCCACGCTCGGGAGGAGTGGAGTAGCTTGGTCGTGGATGTTGGGGGGTGATGGAGAATTGGGCCTCCGGCCACCCGCACTCGCCAGACATAATGCAGAAGCAAAGCTTCTACTTCACGCTGGTACAGCCACTTCAGCTTACTAATCTGGCGGGTACTCTGGTTCTACTGCGGATATCTTCATTTCTAAGTCTATTACGCAGAGAAACCCTAATAACTACTAGAAAATAAAATCTGCAGTTGCCTACCCGCCAAGCGTGATACTATGCCAAATATTTCCACTATTTACACAATCCGAGGGTAGACCTATGTCCCTTACATTCGCCTGGCATTTCCCATAGTTTATGTTGCTGCCTAACGACGCCCGTTGGACTAAATAGGATGATTGAACAAAACTAAATTTACGGATTCTATCGCGTTTATTTAACTGATTTTACTTATTTTTTAATTCCCGACGTTTCGGGTGCTTTAACACCCACGGTCAGGGGGGACTGAGATGTTTGACGTCCCAATGTCATAGTTAGCCCGGCTAATTTCAGTTTTTTAATATTAATTTAATAATATTAAAAAACTGAAGTACGAAGGTTTTTTAATATTAATACATAATTCTCAAAAAATTATAAGTAAAAGGGTGAGAGATTTCAATTGGGATTAAATTTGAGTGGTTAGGTAGCCCTTCGATTAAATTCTTGGGATTAGACGTTCATTTTCATTCATCTGAATTGTACATAATGCCTTTACTAGCCCATAGTTTACATAAATCTATTGTTGCAGTTTTAGTATGTTCTACTCGCAACCCCCTTATGCTGACCTTATCTTCAGTGATGCAGCGGTAAGGCTGAAACCTATACCACACAGCAAGAGATCAGCGGAAATTATTGCAGGACCCGCTTTACTGCGAGCGGCCCGCATTGTTTCATGCGACGCTCCCCAAGCATCATATTATGTAGCACCTGATCCAGAGTTTTTGTCACATTCCCATAGGATATATATAATGGGACACATTGTTGCGATTGCATTGGTCTTAGTAATTATATTGAAATAATTTGTGTTATCTTTTAAATCTTAATGCAAACAACTCTAATTTTAGCATATTTAAGATTTAATTAGCATCCATCCAGTTTTGTGATAATATATAGTAAGACATAGTTAAAGTTGTATGTTGTTTAAAATAAGTATAAGTACATTCTTTATGAATGGACAAGTATAATGTAAAAACAAAAGTTGTATGTAATGAATTCCGTCCACAATATTAAGAATCTCATGACTGATATTTTTTTTACCAATGTTTATTTCAAAATAAAAATCTTTACAATAGTAATAGTTATTTTATTTCTGATGATTATTGTAGCATTCAAAGCCAGTGGGTAAACTATTAAAATTTTTCATAATTATCTTTAAGTCTGGTCTTTTGCAAATTTCTCTTACAGCTTGTTGAAAAACTTGTCCATTTCTGTCTATTATACTTGCATGTTCCTTCCATTTCCCATTAATACAATTTGATTTGGACAACTCAGATTTTAGAATTGGTACCAAACAATTACATTTTGGTGTTATTTTTGCACATAAATACAATGCTTTGTATGACAAATATCTAAAATGATTTATACAATAAACAAAGTTATAATTATTCGGTTTATTTTTCATTAATACTTCTATCATAGAATTGCATAATTTCACAGTAACTTTTTCTTTATAAAACAAGAAATATTTTTCAATTTCAAAATTTTCACAAACTATAGCTAAGATTGTACAGAATTTATTAGCTGCTAAGCACAATGTTATAAAAATATGCTGCCATACAGTTTTTTCATTATTATAATGTAAATTAAATATGTGGCAATTAATTTGAATACTTGATAATCCTATACGAGTCTCAAGAAATTTGTGAAGATTTACAATAGCACGAGAAAAAGTAATTTTATAGCACATCTGTCCACAGTATATATTATTTGCCCTACTAACACTTAAAGTAGCAGTGTCATAGCAATGGCCCAAAAATGTTATATTATTACTATATTTGATAAATGTATGATGGAAATTAACAAAAGTCTTATTGTAATTTACATTATGATAATTTGAAAGAGCTTCTAAAAATAAATGAGCATCTTTTATTGAGTCTGTAATATATAAATAATCATCCACGACACGAACAAACATTTTTAATTGTGATTCTTTGTAATTCATATGCTCTTTAAAATATAGTTTGTCCATATAAGTGTAGTATAGTTCGGACAGCGCTGGGGAAAATTTGTAACCTTGTACTAGACCTTCTTTCCATTCATAAATTGTTGAACCCACACGAATCATTAAAGGCTTTTGTAGCTCTGAAGTTATTTCTTTGAAATTCTGTGCAAATTTCTTTTTTATGTATAAACACTTTTCTGTTTTTTGAAATTTTAAATGCTGTTCATAAAGAATCTTTAATAATTGTTCCCTATCAATTGATCCAAAAGCATTACTGAGATCTGTTTTTATAAAGTAAAGTCTAGGTTTACATTTTTCCAGCCAAGTTGAATATAAATTGCTATACTGCTTTTCTAATTTTTCATGAATTGTCCCATTTAGCATTTTCAAAATTAATAATTTTTCTTTTATTTTGTACTTTTCTGTCTTCCCAAGTTGACCATGTTTATAGCACACAATGGGTCTGCAATTATTATTTTGCTTGATAATTAAATGTAATTTTGGTATTTCCTTTCTTAAAATCTTCAATCTTAACCACTCTTGCGGATTATATTTCCTACTTACTCCTTTTTTCATAATGTTTTTATCACATTTATGAATTATTTTAGTTATTATCATATTAGAGATCATTTTGTCATGAAAACTTTGCCAATGTTCCTTTTTAAAAAAGTGTAGTTTATTATCATCTGAATCTAGTTTACATGTAGTGACATAAAAATTAAGACTTATGATTGCCGATAATATGTATTTCATAATCCAATGTAGTATTTTATTGAGAATTTTACATGACAAATGTGATGGAAGAGTTTGCCATGGAATCACAGTCAAATCCCAGTGTTTAAGCATCATTGAATAAAAAATATGTTGTTTATTCATAGTATAAATTATTTCATGGACAATTTTTTTAAATATTTTATAATTATGATTTCCACCATATAAGCTCTTCGGAACTATATCTCGAAGTGCATTTAAACATCCCAAGAACACATCTTTTTTATCAACAGCACTCATGTTTATTGGATATTTAAATTGAGTAAAGTACTGTTTAAATTCATGTTTGCAGTTATTCCTTAAATTATTTCGTAACTCATCCAATATAAAAACTAAAGTTTTAGAATTACTACACACCAAGTCACTGTCTTCAAGAAGAAACTTACTAAAAGCGTTACCATTATCCCCATTTTTAAAATACTTTGATTTTAAAACATTGCTAAATGACCTTATATTTTGTTTATTAATGAAGTAATTCGAAAAACATATTGGAGTATCCATAATTGTAATAAATTTATTAGGTACAACACAAACCAATGGTAATAAAATAATATTACGTAGACACTAGACACCACTAAGTTGTTTGTTCATTCAAATTTTGCGGCAAGTTGCAACTTGTTTGTTGTGCACGATAGGGTTGTTGAAAAAATATCGATGTAACGTTACATCGATATTTTTTGTATAATATATCAAAATTCTTTGCGATATCTATTATATCGATATAAAACATTAAGTATTGAAAATTTGTCAAACCGCCGAAATTCAAATAATCCGTTATTGGTACAGCGTTGTTATTGACACGGCAATGAGGGATCCATGACTTTTTCTGCTAAAAACGAGGTGTAATATTTTACAGATTTCAAGGCGGGGAAGTTAATTTGTTCGAAAATGTAAAGACTAATGTTTCCTTACGTACGATTAGTTATATTTAATATTAGTTAGATTAAAACTAAATAAACCAAACCACAGATCTTTATAAAAGTGGAACAATTAAAAATAATTAAAATGTGTAAAAAATTAAAGAGCAAACCACGGAGACAATGTTTTGTGTAATATTCAAAAATTGAGCAAGTTTTATTTAAAACTAAAGTTCATAAAAGATAGCTTGATCTCTGCGACAGCTGTCAGTAAAATCACGAATATGAAGTCCTAAATTTCTTAGTAGTACAGACACGTAGACAGAGAAACCTATAGACAAATTGACGCCTACTTTCGCATTCGCACACGAAAAGATAGATTTATGCATTCGTCTTGCATAGAAATGAGATAGGGCGGTGTGATTGTTTGTCCCTTTCTCCGTTCTGGTTTTTTTGTTTAGCAAACTCTACAGTTTGCTGAACAACTTTGACAGCGTAGCGATTTAAGGAGTTTACAAGTTGCTTTAAGTGAGAAAAAAATGTTTTGTGAGCTTAAGATTGGTGAATCTTGTTCGGTTCAGTTCTTAGAACAATTAAATTTTTTATCTAAATGTGTTTAAAAGTCATAAAGATTATTCTATAACCTAAAAATTCGTTATCGTTCTTTCTCACTCGAGGCCACGCCGATCATTAGTCTATAGGTTTCTCTGTCTACGTACAGACAGTACCTGTCAATGTCATACTGTATGGGCATGCACTAATTAGGTCGGCATGCCCATAAAGTATGATATTGACAGGTACTGTCTGTACTACTAAGAAATTCAGGACTTCATAGGCGTGATTTTTTCTGACAGCTGCCGCAGAGATCAAGCTATTTTTATGAACCATAATTTCTAAGTTAAATGACACTTGTAACAAAAAACATCACCACTGTGTCAATAAACGACATCGGTTGAGCGGAAAATTATTAGTCGCCGTTGCCGTATCAAATTCGTCTTTTTACTATTGTAATGAATGAAATAGGCGTGTGTAACTCTTTACGGAACTGACTCACTGATCACTGAAGTGTATCAAAAGATTGGTTCAGTAACAAAGTTGCAAATGCATCATTTGGATCTGGAACATTACTTTGCTCTGTGCTCATTTAGCGCAACGCATCTTGCTCGAGAGGCGACTGAGCCACGAGCGAGAGAGTGGCGAGTGAGCCCGCGAAATAATTACAATCTATACAAGTCACAAAGAGATAACAAATGAGAAGTGTATCACTCAACTCGTACGGATTTTCGCTATAGTTATTCATGCACAAAAAATGACCACTAAGGCGCTTACGTATCAAATACTATAATATTTACATTAACAAGTTTGTTATTTTACGTTGATCCGGCACTTGTCAAATTCGTTAGCGCCTGTTTATGAAAACATACCGATTTCTGTTTAGGATTTCTTTGCGTAGTGATTATTGTGATTTACTTTCTTCCTTTTCATCATATATAATACGCCAGTTGACCATAAATTAAGGACTAGCCAGCAGTCAGCCAGCAGACTAAGCCTGGATAAAATATAAAGGAGGATCGATTTTATATACAACCTTATTACGGTACACAATAAATAACTATATAATATATAATAAAAATGGCCTAAGCACTTATATCATTCAGCATTGTTGCCACATAAAATTTCACTGAATCATTCAGTAATAAACGCCCGCGACGCAGCTTAATGTATTCGTAACATTCTGTATTTTATATCTTTTGAGTCGATGATCCAAATGTGCCAAGTGAAACTTAACAGTGTTTCGGAACATTTCAGTGATCGAGATGCAAATGTTCCAATCGCAAAAATGATATACTTTGCCCACAATGACTACACAGCCCGAATAGACGCCTAATGCAAGGCGAACGCTTTCTGTCAACACGTTAGACAAATAAGTCTTACTTAGGAAAATGGTCACGCTATTCACTTTAGTAGGACCACATTCCTGACCCGTGAACATCTTGGTTGTGACTCATGAATTTTCGACAAAATAAAATACAAAAGACGCGCAACATGGCTCCCTGTACAATAAAATGGTGCGGAAATAGTAGCCAAACGTGTAATTACATAAAATGGCATCACTTTTCATAGGTAAGAGAATTTTAATTTCCAAAGTAATTAATTAAAATTAAATCAGAGCTCAATCTATATTTGTCGCAAAGCAACTCGCGGTAATTTATTCGTACATCTTCGGACTATGCGTCCCTTTCTTTTCAATACAGTTCATTGTTGCTATACTTTTCTTTAATAACCGGCACGTGTAACTAGTGTTGTACCAGTTATACTATAATATTGGTATAAGTAAATATTACGCATGTTCTGTGAATGTTTTACAGACTTATATAAACTACATAGATGTAAGCTGAATTTTTTAATGAATATACGTTAATCCATATTTGAATAAAATGAAAGCGTATCAAATTTTATTTGGGTTTCCAAAAGATTCAAATATAAAAGTGGATAAATGCTACGAGACGCGAAAATTGGTTTCCGTCAGTACACAGCGTGATTAGCTCACGACATTTCGAAGAGGATTGTTTTATTAACATGAAAAATAGTCGACGTTTGCTCAGCTCCGCAGTACCAACGTTGTGTTTACCTAGATTGATGAGGAAAATTCAAAATACCCTAATAAGGTTTTGACAATCTGTAGAAACGAAAATAGCAAAATTTGCAAATTAACTTTCAATAGTAAATACTAATGAAGGATGATTTGTAATTTCGGTCAACTTATAAGAAAACGTACTTTCAACCGACTTCTGAAAAGGGGGTGGTTCTAAATTCCACTACAGGATTTTTTATGTGCTATGCGATTACGAGAAGACGTCTGGACCGATTTGGAAAATTCTTTTTTTGTGTAAAAACTAAACTAACTTCTGTTTGCATTCAAAGACGGTTGTAGAGTTTTGAAACGCTAAAAACTCTAGATACTTATTATTAGTATGGTTCGGTCAGATAAAAAGTACCTTATTTAATTTCATTTTCAGACAAACAACGGTGTAGCAAAAAACTTTCCAGACAATTAAGGTCCATCAGTTTCTTCATCGAATATTTCGAATCTCTCAGCGACACCTAAAAGAAAAAGTATCTGTCCCGAAAGTCTTTCTAATTACAACACACCGATTAAAAACGCCTTTGTAGAAGAATAATAGAACTAAGTGCAAAAGTTACACAAAAAAATAGACGGATTAAAAATTTAAGAGAGAAAACTGGTTACTTGCGTAAAAAAATAGCTTCATTAAAATCAATATTGAAAGACTTGGAAAAACAACACTTAATATATTAAAAAAATGTAGATTTGTTAAGCAAAATTGAAGTTACCACGAAAGAACTACATAGTACAGAGACAATTGATGAAATCGAATAAAAAAGGGTGCATTGTCAGAAATATATATTCCCCAGAGCTAAGAACGTTTGCATTAACTATACATTTATATTCTACGAAAGCTTACAGTTACGTCCGAAAAACCTTTCAAACGTGTCTTCCGTCAATTAAAACTATCGATAAATGTTATCAGACTTTAGACGGATAACCAGGATTCACTAAAGAAGCTTTTATTGCCCTCAAACACAAGGCCAGTCAGTAAAAAGGTGAATTTATCTGTACCTTAATAGTTGATGAGATCAAAATAAAAAGTAAGGTTAAATATGTTCCGTCAACCCAGCGTACTTTCAGGTATGTAGATTTTGGCGGTGAAATTAAAACAGATTAAACTGAAGAGTGCACTGAAGCCCTGGTTTTTTTGGTGGTGGGATTAAACAAAAGATTTAAAGTACCTATAGGATATTTTTTCACAAAGGGGACTAATGGAGAACAGAAAGCTAATTTGGTACTGCAAGCTTTGCAATTATGTAATGATTGTAGTGTGATTATAAAGGTCAAAGCCTTTATAATCACACTACTATCATTACATACTTTTGATGGATGTCCGGCGAACATCACAAAGGCTAAAAACTAGGGTGCATTCTAGAGCCAGAAAACCTCAAAACGAATTTTAAGCACCCTGTCACAAACGCTGACGTTTTCATTTTCTTCGATCCGGCACATATGCTGAAGCTAATAAGAAACGCATTTGAGCATTACAAAATATTTTACGATGATAAAGGACGCAAAATAGAATGGGATCACTTAAAATATTTGCAAGAATTACAAGACAGAGAACAATTTCATTTAGCAAATAAATTACGCCTCACACATATTCAGTTTAAACAAAACATCATGAAAGTTAAATTAGCCGCCCAGATATTTAGCCGCAGCGTTGCAGTAGCTCTGCAGTTTTGTAAAAATGAACTCAAATTATCAGCATTTCAGGACGTAGATGCGACAGCTGAAATGCTCCTTCTTATCAATGATCTATTCGATATTTTAGATTCCCAAGTTCATGCTTGCGGTTTTAAGCGAGCACTTAACCAAGATAACGTGCCTGTTTTTTTTGAAAAGTTGGAATGTTGCAAAAATTTTCTTATTTCTGTAACTACAAAAAAAATGAAATCTGCAATATAAAATTAATCAAATCACCTCGTAGTACAGGCTTCCTTGGATTTTGTGTGGCTATAGAAAGTGCACGAGGAATATGTATATGAGGTATAATGATTTGATTGTAAATGAAAGTTCTTGTATAAAGTGTGTATCTTTTCACAAAATATCACAAGACCACATAGAGTTATTATTTGCATGCATTAGATCTCACGGAGGGAGCAATGATAACCCTACACCACGCTTGTTGGAATCTATTTACAAAAAATATTAATACATACAGAATTGTTTGAAGTATCTACAGAAGTTTTCTGTACCGCGTACCACTGGAGCAGATATCAATTTTAAATTGTTCCTCTGCAATACAGAAAATTAACTTAACTACGACAGGAGAAGACAAAGAAGAAATTACTTATGTTGATATTGAACATGATGTTCATAGTGCAACAGCATTTTCAGCGAATTGCCTTTCACAATTTGCTGAAAGTGCTGTTGAATATATTGCTGGGTTTGTAGCTAGCTCTTTATTAAAACACATTAAATGCAAAACTTGCATAGAGGGCCATTAGTGTCTTTAAATGAAGACAAAAGCAGTTTTATTGCTAACAAAGGCAAGAGTAGATTAATCTACCCATCACAAACAGTAGTAAAAATTGCCGGCGGTGTGAACTAATTATAAAGTCATATATTATAAACTTAAAAAAACGGTCAACCACACAAGGCTGATTTTTTAGTAAGTAAAACATTAAGCACTTTTGTTGGTGAGCCCCTACTTTCGGAAATAATTTTTCATCAATTTCAGTCCGAAGAAACTAACCACATAATGGATTTAGCCAGTAGCGTAATGCACAAATACATTTCCACAAGGTTAGCATTTCTAACGAAATATTCCATTCCAAAACCGACAATAAGAAGAATTTACACAAAGTTGATACATTTCAAAAACAATTAAATGTAAAGAATGAGTTATTGTAATAAATACTTAATGTAATTTTTTTATAAATTCTTGTAATTATAGTAGGTTAGTTATACAGCGTGTAAGGGGCAGTTTCTCAAAAACTTTAACCATGGCCATCGCTCAGAGTCAGACTATCATTCTGAACACGATTCACAAAACATTAAAAAATTTGTGAATGCAAAACAATGCCAACCTTAAAACTGAGTCAACATTCGCTAGTTTTTTATATTAGGATTAGTTTCACTACTAGAAAATATAACTGAGTATTATTAATACATAGTTTATTTATAAACGTATAAATACGTTAAAATTGTAAAACTGTTGTGATATTTATGAGTAATAAAGATGTTTGTACTATTTGCTTGTATTGTTTGTTTTGATAACATTTTTATGGGAGAGTAAAATTAAAAAAAAAGCTTTCCTCATAGATTACAGGGGTAACATTATTGAAAAGTTTAGGAACCACTGGTCTAAATTCGTGGTTCAAAGGTTTCTTATGTTTTATGAATAAACCCGTATAAATAATATTAAGTATTTTTATAGAAATAAAAGGAGCTGGGTTGGATTTTATTGTTTTACAGGTATTTTACTAAATACGATACCTACTTAAATAAAACTTCTATTGTATTTTTTTTATTTTGTAGTAGAATATGGTTCTGGTAGGTTCTGGTGGTTAAGTAGACTTGGTACCATCAGTTAAAATTCCCATCACTATGTGTCTATTAGCAAGTGCCGCAACCTTGAATTTAACCAATTAGCGTGCATTTCAACCCGCCTCCCCCGTACCGTTTAACTCAAACTTTTGACAAAAAGGTTTGGATGCATAAGTACATACATTAGGCGTCTACTCGGGCTGTGCAGTCGTTGTTAAACTACCTCCAGATTAAAATAGGGATGTTCGATGATCATCGATGTTAATAATTAAAACATCGATGTTGCCAAATGTCAAACATCGATGTCAATGAACCCAAAATCGATTAATAGGAACTTGTGAAAAACGCGAACCCGAGAAATCTATATCAACTAAATCTTGCATCTCCTATTAAAGGTTTTAAATTTTGAATAATTCAGAATTACTAAACGCATCGATCACCTTAAAAATATCATTATGGTGTGTCACACTTTACTGTCAAGTGTGAACTGTAATTATTATCGTATATATATTATCAGTTGTCACTGCTTTCGCTTTATTCTGTGGTGTTGTTGTCGATTGTCACCTGTAATCACTATTCATAATATACTATTCATAATAACTATTCAATGGAGACTAGAGAACAGGAGCTGAGCTACACGATGTTCGCGAATAATTTGTATAAATCGTATCGGAAAAAAATTAGATAATTGTGGAATCGTTAGAAACATTACAAATGTTCTTATCATCTAATCTCAATCTCAAGTAAAAAAATTGTCAGTTTATAACTTTATTTATAAAAAATCAAAAACTTTTTACGCCGTGAGAAAGTAGAAAAATACGTTTTTCTTGTAAGGTATTGATCTGAGAACATTGAAACTACTGCGAATCGTTTGAAAATTAATTGCCGATTCTGTAAATATTGCCTTTAATGCGTTATTCGCTACAGACACTGAGTAATAAATTAATTATTTTTTCGTCAACTACTCTACACCAATTCGGGCGGTTCGTGTACCATATTGCATAAATCGTATCGGAAAAAATTAGATAATAGTGGAATCGTTAGAAACATTTGTAATCTCAAGTAAAAAAAATTGTCAGTTTATAACTTTATTTATAAAAAATCAAAAACTTTTTACGCCGCGAGAAAGTAGAAAAATACGTTTTTCTTGTAAGATATTGATCCGAGAACATTGATATTGGGATTCGCAATGGTTTCTATATTCTCAGATATCTTACAAGAAAAACTTATTTTTCTACTTTACAAATATTTCTAACGATTCCGCAATTATCTAATTATTTTCCGATACGATTTATACAATATGGTACACGAACCGCCCCAATGAAGAAGATAACCATTTTTTGTTTTATATGCCAAAAAATTCTACAAAAAATTACGAGAATAACTATGTTTTTAATTTTTTTCTATCTTCAAAACTAACCGAGATATTGTTACGAGCTTGAGGTTCGTGACAATAAAAATTGCCGATAAAATTACCTAAATTAACACTTTAATTCTCTTTACACAAATTAAAACTTAAAACACTAATAATTAATCACACTAATTCACTTTATTTCGCTCCGAAGCTTCGCTTGTCTCGTCGAATTCAATACTTCCTCGATCGCATCTTGCAGCGCCTATTTATATAAATTAGCACGGAAATATCCAGAATATTCAAGTAAACACGCGCAAGGTACCGAGATTTCGAGTTTCAACTAGGCGCTAGTGCCGTCGACTAAGGCGCGTAACAATGTAAAGGCGCAAAGTTAACATTTTCGGTCTAAGCCGCGGGCCGAGAGAGACATCGTTGATGACGTCACGATTTCCATCTTCGTGCGAGCTATCCGACGCGCACTTAGGAAATCAAAACATTTACTCAAATGTGCCCGTCGTTCGCGGATCTACTTGCTATCTTTTCTCTATATCCATCTATTAAACATTGTGCTGTGCCTCAACGTAAAAATACGGCCACAAAACACCTGAAAAGTTGTTTTTTAATGTGCCTAGAACTAGAAACCCTACCAACAGAAAAAAATGGACAAATGCTATGAGAAGAGCACATATTTAGGACCAAACATGGTAGCATATTGTTGTGAGGATCATTTCGACGTAAGTATTCAAATAGTAATAACCTTCACATGATAGCTCTTGGTTATTACTAGTAAATGCTTTCTATTAGGCGTGTAGGTATCTACCTACTCGAGTCGCAGTGTTTAAGTAACTAACGATTCATTGAACCTTTCCACGCATAATGATCATAATTTCGAGAAGAAACAATAACTAATACCTACTAGACGTGGGCGTTATTTCACGTCACTAGATACAGTAACTGGCTACGCGGCATGTAACCGAATCACTAGTTTCGAGTCATGTTACAAGTAGTGATTTTTGTAAATGCGTGATTATGATTACTGTTAACCGAGATTATTGCGGGAGTCGACTGTCGGTCGCCCGAGCGCAAAGCGCACATGTGGCATACAACAATAAACAAAACATCGTAAGTAACAGTATTATTGTACGTTTAATTTTCATACGTAAGACTACAGACATAGACAATAAAATAGAGTAATCTCCGTTTGTAAATATTTTCAACGGTTTGCGATTCCGAGAAGCGAGTCACATTGAATTTGACATTGATGTATATGTTGTGTAACTTAACGGAATTTAACTAAAATAATTTTTAAAACATTTTTGACGGAGTCATGAACTCGTTTATTCATAAAATTAAAATAAAACTAAAAAATTGTATAAAAAATTTAAAAATTTAAATGTTTATAATATTATAAAACTTAAAAACTGTGTGTAAATAGCCAAACAAACAAACAAATTAATTGTACAGTGTAAATAAAAGTGCAAAAAAATGACAGTGAAAACGTTGGAAACGTGTAAATAAACTGTAAATATAAATGATCATTGTATATACAATCAAATTGACTTGTAAATTTGCCTGAGTTAATAATTTTATGAAAATATTAGTGTCAAATCAATCATAAATACATTTAATGCAGTCTGTCCTAAACCTGAATAAAGTATGAAGTGAAGTTAATTTATTGATTTAACAGTATACAGTTACTGCATCGTTTCGTGTGTAACTGTATAGTTGGTGGTGATATTTATGCAAACAATCACAGTAGTCGAATAAAAATAGCCAGTTACAAAAATCACTAGTTTTGAAACAGGTGACGCCGATCAAGTCACTGGTTTCGTTACGTTTCTTGAAAATGACGTAACGACCCACGTCTAATACCTACATATTTAACTAAAGCTACTTCAGTGTAAATAAACGTCCAAACTTGGGTAAAGTACTTACCTATGTAATGTAGATAAGTCAATGACCTGTCGTGAGTTCGTAAGTTTAGATACCTACCTATGTTTGCAGCAAATTTTAAAATGTTTATAATGCATATAAAGGTTAAGATATGGAATATGTTAACAAACGTTTTTATATTTTTACGATATTTCGAGCAAAAACTAAACACATCGCAGAGCTTTTCAACCTGCATACTTTGCGGGCCGCAAATAATGGAAGCAGTTTGATTATGAAGTGGAGCACGTAATTTTTTTTAGTGTTGTCCTATTTATATGTATTACATAGTTTATACGATTCGATATTTTAAATATTGACGGAATACAAATTACGAGGTTCCTTATTTTTTTATAGACTAAATAAGTTTGTATTTCCTTCTCGGTCGAAAACGATAAGGAAAACTACGTGAAGTGCAAACTAGTTGGTGGTCCACTCAAACTTAAAAAAGATGTTTTGCCTCACAAGTCTGCTTGTCAAAATCGGTATACAGAAAAACCATAAAGATGTTTACCATCAAAACTAAATGCCAAATCTAGGTCAGAAATAGTTGCACATGCGATTGCCACTACTTCACAGGAAATTGAGCATAAATATATTGTAGATCCTGTTACTACTCTAGATGATAATATTTACATTGATCCCTTGCCTGAAGAATATGTAACTACGATTTTAATAATAATAATAATGCGACCCTTTTTCTATTAATATTGAAAACATCTGATTTTTAGATAAAATCATATTTTTACGCACCGAAGGTTTATTTGTAGTAAATTTCTTTATAAGCAACAGGAAATTTTTTTAACCATAAAAACCACAAAAAGGTCAGAGTGCACTTAAGATGAATAAGAAAACAAAACTAGTTAGGGGCAGATAGTAAGTAGGTAGGTAAGGAATGTTTACGTATTTTTGTTATACCTATTCTTATCATTAGCAAATTAAACCCAGAAGTATTAATGTAATAATGGGTACCTAGGTTATAAAAATATTATCTTATTCTTATGCGTATTTCAGTCGCGACAAAATCCTTGTTTCTTAGAAAATATTCCGCCACCATCATGTTACGGACTATTGGAAGGTTGTCAGATTGACCCTTTTCAAACCCTTCTTCCATCATTAAATACTTAAAAACACCAGAGCGCACGAGGGCAAACAACTCACCCGCGAAATATTACTACAAATGTATGATCGGTGCGCTGGAACGGTATGGCGGCGCGGCCGCATGGAACCGATGACGTCACGCGCTACTCGCGGGCACGGGCAAGATTTTAAAAATCTACGTAAACTTTCCACGCTTATAACTTCGGTAATATTGCACCGATCGATGTAAAATAAAAACTAGAATTATGTGTTTGGTCTAAACTTTTTACCTACGTACTTAAAAGTCTAATATTGTAATCTTGTTATCTTCTCCATTGGTCTAGATAGTTGACGAAAAAATACTTTATTTATTACTCAGTATCTATAGCGAATAACGCAATAAAGGCAATATTTACAGAATCGGCAATTAATTTGCAAACGATTCGCAGTAGTTTCAATTCAATATCTTAAAAGAAAAACGTATTTTTCTACTTTCTCTCAGCGTAAAAAGTTTTTGATTTTTTTTAAATAAAGTTGTAAACCGACAATTTTACTTGTGATCACAAATGTTTCTAACGATTCCGCAATTATCTAATTTTTTTCCGATATGATTTATACAAATTATTCGCGAACCACAAACTAAGAGTACTTCGCGAACATCGTGTAGCTCAGGAGCTGCACTTTTGAGCTTATCATAATGAACATGAAGGCTAGAGAACAGGAGAACGATCACCATAGAAAATAGTGTCCATAAATATGGAAACCATAAGTGAGGCGCTGCGATCGCTCGAGGTTCGGTCAGTAAAAGTCATTTTGAGTCTAGTTTTCCGATCAGATGCTAAACTTCTTGCACATCCACGCACAATAAAATATTTCTCCATTTTTTAATGTTTCTTTATGTCAAAAATTACAAAATTACGGAACATGAAAATATTCTCATTAAAAATGAAATGAAATTTTTTTGTACATTATTCAACTAACTTCATCTACTTATACTCATAAACAGCTAACTTCGCAATTACTACTCACCGACGTCAGCGCCGCTACTATACATTCTACAATTTTCAAGGACAGGCGAGCTATGTTTTAGTACTTAGTGATCGTTCTCCTGTTCTCCAACCTTCATGATAATGAGTATGGAGTGTAGAGGTAAGGAGTACAGACTCTGTATAAAAAAGTGTCCGTAGGAAAGCGTTAAGTAAGAGTGGCGCCACTGTAGCTACAGTCTAAATTTTAAAGAAATTTTTATAATTTTTTTATTGCACAGACTTTCACCATAATTCTTTTTCAATAATTATTTTATTGCTTTTAAAATCACTCTCATTACGGCGATTTAACATACTCCGTAGCTACTCGACCGCTGTAGTGGAGAGTTTTTGAACTGTTATTTACTGCTTACAGATGGACACTTTTTCATCTATTCTCCTATGGGAGTTGGTACTCCTTAATTCTACACTCCATAATATTAATATAATGAGTATATTGTTCGGTTGACCTTGAAGGTCATGAAAATAGATCACTGAGCGAGCGTGAGCACAGACAATTTTACTGAATGGTGCATTCGAATCTGCATTTTATAAACAGCTGTGGATACTTACTGAAATAAAAAGCCTGTTAAAAGAAACCGGCGACGATTAGGCGGGCGACCCTATAAAAATTATTCGGAGGAGATGTTGCAATTAGCACTAGAATCAGTCAAAAGCAAGAACATTTCTTCTTATGACGCAGAAAAGCAATTCGGCATTCCTAGAAGAACTATTGAAAAAAAAAAGCAAAAAATCTCCATTGCGACAAACTGGGTCCACGTTTTCGTCTGTCTAGTGAAGAAGAAGAATAATTACGACTGGCAGTTTATGATTATTCAAAGAAAAATAATAACACAAATATTTTTAATGATAAACCTCCGAGTGAGTGGTGAGTTAGAAACTTTTTAGGACACAACAAGAACGACCCACCCTAAGAACCACCCAAATCATAACCAAAGCGCGTGCCGAAACCGTGTCGTGCGTCTCCGTCCCGAGGGGTTAAATACCCAGAGGGAATAACGAATCATACCAACGGGTGTATATCGCTAATGTTTGCTGGCACTGCGGAAGGAAAAATTTTACCACCATATGTGGTGTATAAGTCAACAAATTTGTGGACGCAATGGGGATTGGATGAACCAGACATAGCTCTCTTCAATCGTACAAGCAGTGGTTTGATTCAATTACATTCTTGGACTGGTTTACGAAGGTAATAATTCCATGGGCAAGTCAGCTAAAAGGACTTAGCTTGTTATTGGCGACAACTTATCAAGTCACTTGAATCCCGACGTGCTAGAGTTATGTGAAGCACACGAAATTCGATTTGTGTCTTTACCATCTAGGTCGACCCAAATAGCACAGCCAATGGATGTAGCATTTTTCAGGCCCTTGAAGAAGTCGTGGAGAGAAATTCTTCTAAAGTACAAAATTGAGAATCTTTACCAGACCACATTAAACAAAAGCCATTTTCCTCTTCTATTAAAAAAAATAATGGAAGCTGCTAATATGAACACTGATAATGTAAAAAGTGGCTTCAAGGCAACGGGAATCTACCCGTTTAACCCATATCAAATATATACAATAATTTACGTGAATTCGAAGAGGAAATCGAACATGACGTCGATCAATCGGTTCTTCAGTATTTGAAAGAAACCAAACAACCTGATCCTATCAAAAGAGGAAAAAACAGCAAATTAAACATGCCACGTAGCAAATCTGTATCAATCACGGATATTTTGAAACTTTAAAAACCAAACATCTCTTAGAAAAATAAAACCAACCCTGGACAATCAGAAACGCAAAAAAAAAGGAAAATAAAGATTCTCAGTAACATTGTCATCCAACCAGGAAAAAAAGTCAATCCGAAGACGTGTTTGAAAAATGAAGGTAATGGACAAAGACTGCGCCCTCCTTTCTGCCAAGGAGGGTCGCGTTCGTATACGGCTTAGAGATGTCTAGTCAGATCGTTAAGCCAATTCCTAAAAGGTTGGGTTTAGTGGGTAAAAGTCACCACATAAACACGCAGCCGGCTGCGTGGTATGCTATGAGCATTCCCAACCTCCCTCCCCCGCTTTCCGGAGGGTTGCCCATATTTGCTTCGGGCGCAAAAAAAAATGGACAAAGACATTCCGGAAGTACAGACATTAACGAACAGACAGTAAATACACAAAAAAGAAACAGGAAAATTTAAATAGCAAATGACTAGATGAATTAAAAAGAAGACGGATTAACAATAGTATTTTTTTATTTAACATAAAAAGTAGTAGTTTTTATCTATATTCTATGTTATAATAGTGCAGTGTTAATAATAAAAAGTTGTAGGTTCTGCAAAATATTAAATACTAGGTGGATTCTCCGGAACTACTAAAAGAATATTTTAAGTAGTTCCGGAGAAAACAGTTCACGAATAAACAGACTGCGGTGATTTATATGTGGCTATTGATTCTTAATTGTATTATTTATCATGATACCGGTTAGATTTTCATAAAATCTTTAGCTAGTTTACTATACTAAATTGGTATTTTTTTATGACTTAAGGCCGAATACGAAGAGAACTGGCGAAAATTAATGTATTTCTCTTCACTAGAACTTTGACCTGAAGTAATTCTAAGCGTTAAAACATTTTTGTAGGTTTATTCGGTTCCTTCACAAGGTGCCCGCTATTTTATAATTTTAAAATAAATGAATATACTAACAAATAAAAAATGTTGAGAAATGATATTTAAAAATTATTGTTCTTCCAAAGCTCTGTGAATTTTAATTTAGGAAAAATTCTTTTACATAATGATTTCTTAAATTTACGCGAACACTACACATTGAATAAAACTATTATTTACGGATTTTATCGCGTTTAATTACATTAATTTATTTTTATTATTATCCCGACGTTTCGGGTGCTTTACAGCGCCCATGGTCACGGGCATAGACTAATATATAATACTGGAGATAGACTGGCAACTGACGTTTTCAGATTTAGTTACCGTTCAGCGCCCTCTATATATATATATATATATATATATATATATATATATATATATATATATATATATATATATATATATATATATATATATATATATATATATATACGTAGTTGCGTATATGGCAATATGTATAGGTACTTACGTATAAATTGCCGTTTCATTTATAGATAGAATAGAATATTTTATCTATAAATAAAACGGCAATTCATACGTAAGTACCTACACATATTATTTATATTTCGTTTTAGATACTTAAACAGTGTTTTGAAGTAAGCATATTTTTAGGAATGTTTTTAGACACAAGTTTAAGTATCTTTGGGTATTCGGGTAAAGGTAATGAGATTCAATGAGATTAATAATACAAAAATATATAATTCAATTAATTTATTAATTACACATTAATTTCGATGCTTTTTTGTCTCTCGTTTTGCACCCTTTGTTTTATTGAAATGTTCTCGAGCCCGTAGGAAAATGGAGACATTTTCACCAGTATCATTACATAAATTATAATAGCTCTTGCCATTAAGTATATTGCTGACTTCTTTGCACCAAGTAATTATGAAGAACACAACACTTTTATGGACCAAATATTTCTTTAAATTTTCTTTATGTTTTTCACATTTCATAAAATTTAATTCAATGTGTTCAATGTTTTCTATATGTGCATATTTGTTTAAAATATTCCATGTTATGTGTTCTACTTGTGCAAAAAAGTCAAACAATGATCGGGTAGGATAGCATAACCATCTTTTGCCACAATATTCTTTTTTTATTATAAAATTGTGGAAATCTTCATTATTTGATGATGTTAAATTATTTTGGCATGTTTTACATTTTTTAAATATAAACTTTTTTGCTTTGGTTGCTATCCACCCACTACAATAAGCTATGGCCGCACATTTCTCTATATGAACTCGAGAACGGCTTTCTAGAATTAGTTGTGTATTTATTAAATCAATATTTAAATGTTCATCGATAATTTCCATTATGTCATTAACATCCTCCACATTACAATTTTGGTATATTAAAGATTTTAATGATTTTAAACATATACTGTCATCTTTTTCACAATTTCCCTGTAAGGATTGTGGGGATGTTATATTATTTATTAATAAAGTTTTAAATGCGGTTTCAAAAGCTGCCGAGTTGGGCATTACATTATTATAGCCATGAGCTCTTATTGCCCCGAAAAAGTTTTCCAAAGGGTCTTGGTTTATATTACGTAATAATAATGAATTTACTCCTTCTGCCCTTAAGTTATTTGTTATTAATTTAAAGCCTTCTATAGTTTTTACCCGACTGGTTAAAGATGGTACAGTTACCTCTTTGCCATTGTTATTTATATATTTCATTGACCTTAAAATGGGTAATGTTTTATTCCAAAATTTTAAATGGGGTGAGTTTGGTGTGACTGCAGATCTGTATATTTTCCCTTCTTCTTTATGATAATTCGCATTGACGGAGTCGAACAGGTTGTCGAACAGCATTATCAAATGTGCAGTGTCCACACTTCCCTCTGGCAAGCACCCACTTTCTAGAAATGAAAGTTTTATGTTAAGTATATATAAGTATTTAATTATTGTATTTGCTTTTTTTATTGGGGCATCTTAAACTACTGGAGAATGTTTAGAGGCATTTCACACCAAGTATACATTATGTGTCTCATAAAACATCATGCAAATCATTTTTCTCCTACTGATATCGATAATAATAAATCATTACGGTCCCACTGCTAGGCACAGGCCTCTCAGAAGTAAAAGGATTAAGCCTTAGTCCACCATGCTGGCCTCATGTTGGTTTTGTGTCTATGGTCAACGGTTGTTTATTGTTCTGGCGTTGACTTGGATGTTTGGCATTTGATTTGATCTCTACTACCATATGTTAGAGGAGTCACGGACAAGATTGGCTACATCTTGAAGCGAGCGTCCATTAAGACATACTACAAGCCGCTGAAGAAGATTAGTCAATTTTTACCATCCATCAAATGTAATATTGCTCTACAAGATGCAGGTGTGTACAAGCTAGATTGTGAATGTGGTCTCTCTTACATAGGTCAAACAAAGAGATCTATAAAAACCCGCGTGAAGGAACATATAGCTGATGTGAAGCACCGACGCTCCGGGAAGTCTGCAGTCTGCGAACATGTTCAAGATCGTCCCCACCATTACATTAGATTTGATAAACCACAAATTCTCGCAAAAGAACACCGATTCCTACCAAGGATGATACGCGAGGCTATTGAAATTAAAAAACATCCAAATTTCAATAGAGAAGATGGTTGGGTGCTACCATCTGCTTGGGATCCTATAATTAACAAAATTAAACCCAAACCCAAGCATACCACTGCAAGACTTCATGATACTATAAGCTCGTTTTGCGTAAATCGGACCAAAAATTAATATTAAAAAACTGAAGGTAGCCGGACTAACTATGACATTGGGACGTCAAACATCTCAGTCCCCCCCGTGACCATGGGCGCTGTAAAGCACCCGAAACGTCGGGATAATAATAAAAATAAATTAATGTAATTAAACGCGATAAAATCCGTAAATAATAGTTTTATTCAAAATTCTTTTACGTAAAAATTTTTGTATTGTGATTCCGAAGGTGTCTGTCGTCTTTCTTTTCGATACAAAATATTATTTATTAACATAATTTGTTTTAATTAAAAACACCTAATAATAATATCGTATATTGCCAGATAAAAGTTTGCCGGAATAATTTACCAGGCGCTTCGACGTGTGGCGTAAGGTGACAGTAGCGAAAATCGTTAATTTAGTGTTTTATACGCGTTTAAGTGACTATAAATTTGAATATGGGTAGGAAAAGAAATAAATGTTACCTAAGTGGTAAAACAAAGAGAGTTTATCGCATGAACGCTGCTCGAATGTTGTAAGTTTCGTTTTGAGGTTACTTATATTTTTGTAAGGTAGGTACTTTTTTGTTTGAGGCTGCCTAATAGGCTGCATTTTTACTCATTTACATTAGCCAAACTGATCATTTATACTTTTCTAGGCAAGTGATAACACTAAAAATGTAAATATCACGACCGAGTCGGAAAAGGATGTACAGAGTAGTGCAAGCACAGAGAACGCAAATAATATCATAGTCAATGTTTGTCCGAACGCATGGGGTAAGTACATAATTAAGAAAAACCAAAATACTTCGGATGTGAAGTGATTAACCAGTCGGAGTAGTCTTGTGAGAATTTACATACACAGTACCTATCCCCACTATGGGGCAATCACCGACTTTTTAGTTTACTTTTTTTCTTTATTGTTTATGCAATTTGCATTACGGCATCTTGTAAGACTCACAAGAACAAACATTTTCAGTTATATGAGGTTCTTTATGTACGATGCAACAACTAAGAAAAAAAAATCGCTTTTCGTGTTTTTAAAAATAACTTTTGCGAACAATATTTTATAACGAATAAAGTACACAATTTATAGTCTATAGGAACTAATATCATAAATAAGAAAGATTTAATTAAGAAGTAAACAATGCTCTCTGTGTTATTCATTACTCTGCATACTAAGCTAGCTCAGTCGTACGGGCTTTGATTATATTATACATGTCTATATTAACAAAGCGTACGGGTAACACACGTGATGTTCGATAGACGGAGCGTGGTTTGCTGCGACACGAGCAAGGTCAATCGGGTCGTATTGGGCCTTAATAAATAAATAAATAAAAATAAAAAAGCCTTTTATTTCATGCATTTCACATAACATTTTCTTGTAGTAATAACAGGTTATAAATGGACTGTTGTGTTGTTTTTATTACTATCTCATACGTGAATAGTTATATATACATATTATTCGTCCCTTTTATTACAAATTTTATTTTCATTTCTGTCTCTCATTATATATTAATTTAAATTTATTTAAATTAAATCAAATAAAAAATTAAATGTGCTTGTTGGAACTCATTCATTTCCTTTAATATACATAAAAATTATGGTTTTCAATATATTAAAAAAAATATATTATAAAATGAAAATAAAAATAAGAAAAATAAAGTTATAAGAAAATAAAATTATAGATTTAAAATAGAATAAAGATTTTAGATTAAAAAATACCATGCATGAACCACTCAAGTAGTGAGGGTGAAGGCCTCCTCCAGAGAACGCCAGCGGTCTCGGTCTTTGGCTTCCGACATCCAGTTTTTGCCTACGACTCGGGTGATGTCATCTGCCCATCTATATGTAGGTCTTCCTCTTTTCCGAGTGCCTGTAGGACCTGGCCATGACGTTATGCGAATTGTCCATCGCTCGTCGCTCATTCTTGCTACGTGTCCTGCCCACCTTAACTTTAGAGCGTGCGTGAGGGCATCTGTTATTTTTGTTTTTTGCCTGATGATTGTGTGACGAATTTTTTGAATTTTTCTAATCTTTGTGACGCTTCTTTCCATGCTACGCTGACAAGATGTGATTTTATTTTTGACTCTTCGTGTGAACTTCCAAGTTTGGCATGCGTAGGTTAATGTTGGCAAAAGACATGAGTCTATGACTTTGCTCTTGATTTTCATTGGCATCTGACTTTTTAGAATTTCCTTTAGGCTCCAAAATTTTTTCCATGTCTTTATTATTCTTCTATCAATTTCTGTATCATTGTTTTGTTTTTGAAACGAAATTTGTTTGCCTAAGTATGTATAGTTCTCGACATACTCTACTGGCGTGTTGTCAAGACATATAGAGTTTTTTGTGGCATTTGTCATGAGTTTTGTTTTTCTCAGGTTAATTTCTAGTACTACCTCTCTACTTGCTTGTTGTAATGTGTGTAACATTGATTCTAGCTCTATGCTGTTTTCTGATAGAAGAACAATGTCGTCGGCGAACCTCAAGTGGCAAATATGTTTCCCTTTTATGCGTATACCTATTTTATCCCAATTTAGTTTTCCGATAATCGATTCTAGTACTGCTATAAAGATTTGAGGCGACAGAGGATCGCCTTGCCGTACTCCTCTTTTGATATGGATAGGTGGTCCTGCGGTCTCTAGTTTCACTCTGCTAGTGTTTCTCTCGTAAAGGTATTTTGAGACTTGGACGTATTTTTTCCCCACTTTTTGTGCTTTTAAAGCTTTCCATATTGCGGGATGTAGTATTGTATCGAAAGCTTTCTGGTAGTCTACAAACGCTATGTAGAGTGGACGTTGATATTCCTGATATTTTTCGATAAGTAATTCCAAAGAGTGGATGTGGTCCATTGTGGAGTAGCTCTTTCGAAACCCAGCTTGCTCGATCGGTTGACTTTTTTCCAGTGTATTCCTGATTCTCTTCTGTATTATTGATGAGAATATTTTATAAAGTGATGGAAGAAGGCTAATTGGTCGATAATTGCCTATGTTCTTTGGATCACCCTTTTTGAACAATAGGATGATATTCGACTCGGACCACTGTTTGGGTGTTATAGAAGAACTTAAAATCAAATTAAATAGGTGTGTCAGAGGGCTTACTAGGTAAGTACTAGCTATTTTTATTGCCTCGTTTGTTATTCTGTCCGGTCCTGGACTCTTCTCTAATTTTAACATGTTTATTCCCATTATAATTTCTGCTTCATCCACTGGATTTATATCTATATCGTTGTCATCATTTTCCGGTTCAGTTTGGTCTATGTCTTGGCATTCTGGGGCACTGTACAAGTTTTTATAAAAGTTAGTTGCTATGTTTGAGATCTCTCTTCGGTCATGCGTTGTACTTTGAGGATCATTGAGTCCTATCCATGTTTTATGAGATCGCAGTTCCTTATACGCTTTCTTAATACTTCCTGTTGAGTTAAGATGTTTTTCGATAGTATGTTTTCGATGGTTTGAGTAGTCTTTTCGAACATATTTGCTAACTAACTTGTACAGTGCTTTTAATTCATTTTTCATAGCTCGCGTCTTTGGTTTTATTTTTTGTAGAGCACTCCTATGCTGTATTAACTTTGTAGTATCAGTTGATAACACGCTGCTTCTTTCTTTGTCTTTATCTTTTACGAGAGCTTTCTTCAAACTGGTTTCTACAATGTTAATTATGTTATCATAGCATTCTTGTACAGAGTTAATTTTTAGGCAGTTCATAAGGTCTTCGTTACATTCGTTGAGTGATTGTTCATATCTCGATCTTTCTTTTACGCTTTTAAGGGAGCTTTTTGAGCTGTTTACATATTTTATTCTGTTTACTTTAGGCTTTTGTATAAGAAATGTTGCTCTTAAAAGTCTGTGGTCCGTAGGGAAATTCAAATTGACGACTTGTATATTTTGCACGTTCTTCTGTAAGTTTGTCAGAATATAGTCTATCTCGTTTTTACAGGTACCGTCTGGAGATCGCCACGTCCATCTCTGATTATTTTTCTTTTTATAAAAAGTGTTTATTATTGAAAGTTTGTTTTCGTATGCGAATTCTATTAGTCGTGCGCCTCTATTGTTTCTTGTGCCGTATCCGTGGTTTTTCATTATTAAGTTTTCTTCTGGTTTTGGTTGACCAATTTTGGCGTTAAAGTCCCCCATAACTATTAATTTCTTTTCTGATATTTTAAGGGCTTTGTCGATGGTTTCATAGAAAAACTCTATTTCAGCATCGTTTGCAGCGTCTGTCGGGGCATAAACTTGTATTATACTTATTCTGAAATTGTTTATTTTTAACGTCAATATAGCGACTCGTTCTGAAAGACCGGTAAAGCTCTCGATATGGTTTTTGAGGTGTTTCTTCACGAGAAAACCCACGCCATAAAGGCCTGGGGTCTCTCCTATGTAACAAAAGATAATATTTTTATATTCTTGGATTGAGTTTCCTAGCCTTCTAGTTTCAGAGAGGCCTATTATATCAAATTTTGTCTTTTTCAGGGCTTCGGTTAATTCTAATCGTTTCTATTCGTATTGGGCCTTAAGTTACATTAAAATATCTAACTAGATATTTTAACGTAACTACCAACTGGTACAAAAACGATTGTCTCCTTTAAAAAGCCTAACAAAAGCCAGACAGGCCGGACACCGTTTAACTTGGCTGGACACGCAACCAAAAAGCCTGACTGTGTCCGGCTTTATCCGTCGTCAAAACGTCATTAGTGCTACACCTGAGCTTGTATCGCTTACTTTTTCAAAACTACCTACAATGTCGACCAAATGCGATAACTGTAACAAATCAATCACCAAAAGTTCTCCTGGAGTAGAGTGCAATAAATGGGAGCGTTTGGTACACCTTAGTACTGTTACGAACTTGAGGTTCGTGACAATAAAAATTGCCGATAGAATTACTAAAATTAACACTTTAATTCACTTTACACTAATTAAAGTTAAAAACACTAATAATTAATCGCACTGATTCACTTTATTCCGCTCCGAAGCTTCGCTTGTCTCGCCAACTTTAATACTTCCCCGATCGCACCTTGCAGCGCCTATAAATATAAATTAGCACCGAAATATCCAGAATATTCAAGTAAGCACGCGCAAGGTACCGAGAGTTCGAGTTTACACTTCAAGAAGTTTAGTTCTTCGGTTCGAAACTAGATGGCGCTAGTGCCGTCGACTAAGGCGCGTAACACTGCCCCCTCCTAAGACATGCACGTCCCGAGCATTATCGGCCCTATAATAACGCGCCAGGCGATCCACATGGACGATCTTAGGAGTCCCTCTTGCGCCTTTCTGTATCCAGTAGGTTACATCGTTGATCTTGGTCACAATCCGGTACGGGCCGTCCCATTTAGCTTGAAGCTTAGGAGATTTCCCTTTGCTGCGGATGGGATTATGCAACCACACTAGTGAACCTTCGTCGAACCCTTTGTTGTTCATTTTGCGGTCGTACCGGGTTTTCATCTTTTCAGTCATTTGCTGGCCCGATTGTCTGACCTGCTCATAAATGTCATTCATTTTCTTCCGTAAGTCATTTGCATAATCGGTTATACTACGTGGAGCATCAGGTGGTATTCCGGTGATCAGGTCTGCAGGCAGCCGTAATTCTCTTCCAAAGTTTGCGAAAGCTGGTGTCGCTGCTGTACTTTCGTGAACAGCGCTTCGATATGACAACAAAAACGGTTGTATGTGCTTGTCCCAATCTCGTTGCCGATTGTCTACAACTTTTGCTAGGTACCTCTCCAATGTCTGATTAAATCGTTCTACCATTCCATCAGATTGCGGGTGATAAGAAGTCGTTCTTGTTTTATGAGTACCCATAACTCGGCAAGTTTCCTGGAATATTTGAGATTCAAAATTCCTTCCTTGATCGCTGTGAATCTCTAAAGGTACTCCAAAATGACAGAAGACTTCATGGACTAGTTTATCTGCAACTGTTGAAGCTTCTTGATTTGGAATGGCGAAGACTTCTGGCCACTTAGTGAAGTAATCCATTACAACCATGAAATACTTGTTACCGCTTTCACTCTCCGGAAACGGCCCCGCCACGTCAATGGCTATTCTCTCCCATGGTGCACCAACATTGTACAACTTCAATGCACCTCTACTACGAGTCTGAGGTCCCTTTACAGCCGCACAACTTGTACATTTGCGACACCAGTCCTCGACATCTTTTCGACAGTGGACCCAGTAAAACCGTTCTCGGATCTTCAGTAGAGTTCGATTAACTCCCTGATGGCCTCCTGAATAATCATTATAGTACAGCTGTAGAACATCCGGTACCTTAGCTCTATGGACAACCATTTATAAATGACAGCTGTCTCCCCGAACATTTTCCCATTTACGGCACAGAACTCCATCCTGAAGCAGCAAGCTGTCCCACGGGGCCCAATAGCTTTTAGTGGTCGAACTCATCGCTGAGACGTCGCTCCACTTGGGCTTGGTAGCACTGGCCTTCATCCATTCCAGGATCAGCTTGATGTCCGGATCTTCCTGCTGTGCACGTTGTAAGCTGTCCTTCCACTCGTTGCTGAGGTGGTCTGCCTTGAGCATCCTCACGGATACCACTTCCTTACTTTCTTGCCTAGTACAATATTTGCAATCTTCAGGACAAGGTCTTCTTGACAATACATCTGCGTTGCCATGAGATTTCATGCTGCGATGTTCGATCTCAAAGTCGTATTCCTGCAGTAGTTCAATTCACCTCGCAACTTGTCCTTCTGGATTTTTAAATTGCAATAGCCATTTTTGTGCAGCATGGTCAGTTCGTAAGTGAAATTTTCGCCCCAGAAGATATTTTCTAAAATGCTGCAACGACTTTACCACAGCTAGCAATTCGCGTCGTTCAGACGGCGGTAATCAACACAGAACCGCATGGTGCCATCCTTCTTCTTTACCAGCACCACGGGTGAACACCATGGACTAGATGAAGGTTCAATAACACCATCCTTCACCATTCCCTCAATCATGGTTTCCACTCGATATATATTGGCACCGACGTAACCAATCCACTTCCTCACAAGTACCAACCAGTGTGCCTTTTTCTTTAATCTGTTCCCGGTCACAAAGGTTCAGCACACGTACTCTTGAGATGTCAGTGGTTCTGACCAATCTCAATGTTTACCCTTTCCATAAGTACACAACGGTGAGCTTGCCCAGCGTTTCGGGGAAGACTAACCGGAACAATCGTTTCCGATCTCGGCGGAAGAACAATCTTCTTAATGCTGTACACGTTCCCTGGTAACGCACCTTCCATAATAAGTTCCTCCTGTCCACATTTCAAAACACCTTGCTTAAAGTCGATCTCACAACAATTATTCCTCATAAAGTCTAGGCCTAGGATGCAGTCGTCCATTATATCAGCCACGATGACATTATGCAGGTAGATCACGTCGCCTAGCTTCAACTCCATCTCCTTCTCTCCTCGGACGGGTATACGCTGACCGGTGGCTGTTACCAAATTAATGCGTTCTCGATTGTATGCGGAGTCCCCAAGGAACTGACTTATAAGTTGGGAACTAACAACCGTACGAGAGGCTCCAGTGTCTATGGTCAGTTTACACGGCATTCCGTTGACCTCGCCCTTGATGATCAGACTGTTCCTATCATGGGTTTGTGAGATCGAGATCCTTGGGGCTCTTTTAACATCAGCCAGCACCCGCCCCGCAGTTCTGGCTTTTACTCGTTTCCCTGCTGCTGCTGGGCGGGGCTGTTAGCCGCACCACCCTCCTGATATCGTTCACCTTCCCTTTCTACGGTTCGCTTAGGGCAGCTGGATCGAAGACGGCCCCTTTCCCCACAGCCATAGCACCTAGGGCTGTATCCTTTATTGCGGTCGCGAACCGTAGCTGCTGCAACCTCCCTGACGCGATTGAAGCGAAGATCCTGCCGCACGGCTTCCACCTCCAGTGCATGGGCCAAGGCGTCCTTAAGCATCTCGTGGTGCCCGAGCCTCACAGCAGCTCTGACTTCAAGGTCGCGAATTCCGTCGATGAATGTCTGAACCAGGTTCCCTTCAATGAGCGCAGGTACAGACTGGTATGCTTTTCGAACCATCTTCTCCACCTCAAGGGCCCACTGCTGCAGGTTTTCGTTGCTGCGTTGCACGCGATCTTTAAGCTGCGCGCGAAAGACGTGTTCGAGGTGAGCGTCACCATATCTCGCCTCCAATGCTTCAAGGAGCTGCTCGTAGGTCACTTTCTTACCGAGAGCTTCCAACACAGTTAAGGCTTGGTCGCGCAGGCCTAAGGTGAGTGCAGTCATGGCCTGGCTTTTATTCCAGCCGTTTGCCTCCATGACGGCCTCGAACTGTATTTTTTAGGCCGACCAGGAAGAAGTCCCGTCGAACGGTGGTACCTTGAACCCACGTAGCGAAGGTGTAGTAGCTACTGCGGGGGCTGCAATTCCATCTCCAAGTTTGAGTTCATCCAGCGTTTTCTTAACTTGTTTGATTTGGGTCTCAGCTTTCAACAGGCGCTTATCATGTTGAGCAACCTTATCCTTCACCTCCCTTATCTCTTTCCCGAAGGTAGCGTGAAGGTCCGTCATGAGAAGCATCTGCTCTTCCCTATCGCGTTTGAACTGCTCTTCTAAGCGACGGGCCTGTTCCTCCTGTCGGTGGGCCTGTTCCTCCTGTTGGCGGACCTGTTCATCCTGTCTACCCCGCAGCTGCTCTTCCAACCGACAGACCTGTTCCTCCTGTCGGCGAGCCTGCTCCTCCTGTCAGCGAGCCTGCTCCTGCAGAATCACCAGCAGAGCACCTAAATCAGGTGCTGCAGATGTAGGAGCTACCGACGGGCCTGCAGCCGGTGGCTGGCCCTCCGTCGTCTGCCGCGTTGCTCCACCAAATCTTCGTTGGTCCGTCTCCTGCTGGCGTTGACTTCGGGTACGGACACCCTCCGTTTCCTCCTTAGGTAAAATCGGCATGATTTAATCCCACTTCTGACACCAATTGTTACGAGCTTGAGGTTCGTGACAATAACAATTGCCGATAGAATTACCTAAATTAACACTTTAATTCACTTTACACTAATTAAAGTTAAAAACACTAATAATTAATCGCACTGATTCACTTTATTCCGCTCCGAAGCTTCGCTTGTCTCACCAACTTCAATACTTCCCCGATCACACCTTGCAGTGCCTATAAATATAAATTAGCACCGAAATATCCAGAATATTCAAGTAAGCACGCGCAAAGTACCGAGAGTTCGAGTTTCAACTTCAAGAAGTTTAGTTCTTCGGTTCGAGACTAGATGGCGCTAGTGCCGTCGACTAAGGCGCGTAACAGTACTAAATGTACCGGATTAAGCAACAAACAGCTCGCCGCCCTAAAAGCCGCATCACCCGGACTAGGATGGACCTGTCCGGAATGCATACAGGAGTCATCGATGCGTAACTCTTCTATCGTGATTCCAGAAGATGATGATGAGGAGGAAGATGACATCCAGAAAAGTGCAGCTAAAACTGACGCAAAAAAGCTGCTAAAAGATATCTCAAAGGAAGTGGAAAAAATCATCAAGAAAGAAATGACGCAGATAGACGATTCCCTTAAATTTCACACGAAAAAACTAGACGAGGTAATGCAATGTATGGAAAAATTTAAACTATCAAAAATCTTGAAAAAAAAAGAACGCCGATCTTACTAGCAAAAACAATAACCTAGAAATTAGAGAAGGCACCTTAGAGCAACAAGTTCAGGCTTTGGAGCAAGAAAAGCTTTCAAGCTGTATGGAAATTGCTAACGCGCCCTGCCACGAAGGTGAGAATTCGCAAAATATAGTTAAAAACCTAGCTCAAAAACTAAGTCTTTCTACAACCGTTATCAAGCATTCGCGCAGGCTGAAAGGAAGAGGAGATCTCACGTTAGTACTCTTATTCGTTTGTGCATATAACGAAAATGAATATGATAAATATTAAAGTATAGGATATTTGTGACTTAAAAATATTTTTTTGATGGTCGATATTCAATAGAATCTACAAATTAGAGCTCCCAAATCATGTCTCTCAGAGTTTGGCCTAAACATGCATATTGAGAATGATTTGTATTAATAAATAAATAAGTTATCTAAAATTTGCTTTGAGCTTATTATAGTAGAAAAAACGAACTACTTAGGTTACGAACGGAAAATATATAATTTCAACGAGGATATCTTGTAATTTCGCGCTTTTTTGTAATACTTCTCTTAAGACTTATCCATTGGGAGACACTATTGAGGTCATTGAGCATAGTGCTTAAGGTCTTTTCTCGATTTTGCCATAACGACTATATCGTCGGCAATTCGAAGATGAGTGATGTACTCGCCATTGATGTTAATACCCTATCCTTTCCAGTTTCGTAGCTTAAAAACGTCTTCCAATGCAGCGGTGAAGAGTTTCGTGAATATAACTTCACCCTGTCTTACACCTCTCTGCAGTTGGATAGGTTTCGTACTTTGGTTCTCGACTCGAATAACTCGTGTCCCGGAAACGATGCTGCCACACTCAGTATTCAGCTTTGACAGTTGGCACTTTCTGGCAGACAAATCTCTGGCAAAGACTTTGGAGCCCTGGTTCTGCTCGATCGCATCTTCAATACGAGCTGTATTGAAGTTGCGTAAGCCCCGCCGCATGCATTTGGAGATCTGTCTGTTCAGTTGCCTGTATGCTGTCAAATCTATTGAAGACTGCAGCTTCATCTTCCGTCTAACAGCCATGAGATTAAGAGTGTGATCGGAGAGTTTTTGTGTTCTTCTGCGACGGGACTTGCAGAACTTAGCTCCGACAGCATGGACAGTTTCCACGAGCTTGCCATTCCTATCATCCACTGCATTGCAATTTTCTAGGCCCTGAAAACGGTTTTGTAACTCGAGCTGAAAAGTTTCGGGACTTTGGATCAGAGCACGAGGGACGAAGGTTTGACTTCATTAGGCGAGACCTTCCAACTTAACGTTTAGGTTCAGTGTGCCTCTCACCATTCGGTGATCGCTGCCATTTCCCCCCTTGCGATGATAGAGACATCACTGAACAGTTGCCGTCCAGTCGTCATAATGAAGTCAACCTCATTTTTGTCGAACCTTCGGGACTCGACCAGGTCCACTTTCTGTGGGACCGCTTCTGGAAGATAGAATTCATCATAAAGAGTCTCTCTCTCTCTCCATGAAGTCGGCCAGCTGCTGGCTCCTGGTGTTACGTTGCCCTATCCCAAATTTCCCTACCTTCAGCTCACCGTTTTTTCTTGTGCCTAGCTTTACGTTGAAGACTCCCATTAACACCATATTTGGGTTTGGAGCATAGTATCTTGTAAAATTTTATTTAATAGCCTAGTATCTTTTAATATTTTCTGATCTCATTTCGCATGTTTCGGAGTTTCAAGAAAAAATAATGCATAATTGTTGAGATGTCAAGATTATTAAGAAGAAAGTATGTTTTTGGTTATCTTATTTGCATGTGCCTATAAATACATTTTATATAAATGTCTCTAATAATTTATAGTACAAACATACATTGAATAAGAAAATCCATATTGATACGCGTATATTTAAGTAGGAAGCTTTGAATAATGTAGTACCTTTTACCCAGTTGCGACCGTTTGTTTTCGTAATTACCTGGCGACGTACCCCAGTTTAATAATGTTACGAGCTTAGGGTTCGTGACAATAAAAACTCCCGATTGAATTACCAAAATTAACACTTTAATTAACGAACACCAATTAAAACTTAAAAACACTAATAACTAATCACACTGATCATTTCGGTTCACTTTATTTCGCCCCGAAGCTTCGCTTGAATCGCCAATTCAATACTGCCCCGGTCACGGCCTCCAATAGCCTTAAATAGTCCTTTTCCACCGAAACATCCAGAATGTTTCAGCAAATACCGGTCCCAACCAACTTAGTGCAGAAGGTTCGAGTGTGGACTTTTCTATAAAGCTTGGTTCTTCCATTCGATACTAGATGGCGCTGTTGGTGGAAATTTCAGGCATGGCATTTTCTAAAAAGCTCTCCTCGCTCTGTTCCCCGATACTAGATGGCGCCAGTGCCAGGTACCAAACATCAACTTAGGCGCGCAACAATAACAAAAGTCAACTTTCAGCGGAGCACATAAACTTAATATTTTTTGTTTCCTTCGGTTATATTGATTAGCATAAGTGTATGTAATTGTATATTTCATGTCTGTACCTTCGGCTTGAGCTTTTGGAGATAACGATTTCCCCAAATCAATGCAAACAGTGTTGTTTCCACTCTACCATGAGCTTAGTAAGATGACTCCCAATAGGCATAAATATTGAATGACGAGTGTCGTATTCAACCTTGGCTTTATTAATTTGTCCACCTACTCGTAATACACCGTTCTCATCGAGAATCGGGTTAAGAGTATGTAAACGGCTCTTCTTTAAGACCCAGTTGTGGGTTTTTAAGTGCTTAATCTCTTCTTCAAAATATAAGCTCTGTGTCTCCTTTATACAGTGTCTCATCACCGTGCTCATTTCGTCGTTTGTTACCGTCTTCGATAAGTTAAGTCTCTGTTCCTTTGGTAGTTTTAAATTCAAAACTCTTTTGCAGTAAGATATCACGTGTAACAATCGTGGTAACAAAGAAAATCTCGTCTAAAAGAAAGTCTTTTGGATTCTTGACAGCCTTGGCTCTCATGCATTTTGTTGTCCCTCAGCCATGTGGGTCCGTGCCACCACAACTCGTGATCAACCAACTCTTCACTGCTTTTGCCTCAGCATGCACAATCCGCTGGGTTATGATTTGTGTTTACATGTCTCCATTGACTTCTATCCAGTATTGTAAGAATCTCTGATACTCTGTTGGCCACAAAAGTCACCCAACGATGAGGTTATCCTACAATCCATGCCAGCATCACGGTGCTATCAGACCAGGCGTATAATTTTTTCTTTGGTACTTTCATAACTTGGGAAACTTCATGTATCAACTTTGCGGCCAGAAGTGCAGCACACAACTCTAAGCGAGGTATTTATATCCCTTTTTAACTGGCGCCACCTTAGTTTTATATGTAACCAGATTAACAGCAACTTTACCATCCTTGTCTTAAGTTTTCAGGTAAACAGCTGCAGCATATCCAGCTTGAGAAGCATCTGCAAAGGTGTGTAGCTCAACGTGATCCTCTCTTTTTGTTTGCAGCCATCTTGGAACAATAAGCCTGGGAACATTTACCAGATCATCGCTAACCATTCGCGAAGGAGTTCCGACGACAAGCTTTCATCCCATTCAAGACCAGACTTCCAGTGTTTTTGGATAAAGACTTTACCCACAAATATGACAGGTGCGATCCACCAAAGTCTTGCAATGTCGGATAAAACATATCTCTTAATCACCGTCTCATTCTTCACAGGAAGTTGTAAATTGTATTTGAAGTTGTCAGTGCTCTTGTTCTAAGATATACCAAATACTTTGACCATGTCATTAAATTTGAAAACGATGGTTCCGTCTGTACGCAAATTCTCAGTCTTAATGTGCTCAAGTTCTCTCTCATCAGGTTCATCATCTGCTCATAAATCTCCATGGATTCCTCATACGTCTGGCATCCCGATAGCAAATCGTCCATGTAATAGTCTTCAAGTGTGATCTAAGATGCCACAGGATACTTTGCAAACTCATCCATTGCCAGCGTTTGCAGAGACATAATCACTAAATACAGCGCTGACGCCGCGCCGTGCCGAAAGCCAGTCACTTCATTCGAAAATGCTGTATTGGCTTTTTGGGATCTGATCTCCATAAAATGCGCTGTAAGTCAGTATCTGGCTCCTGGGCTATTACCTGGCGATACATCTGCTTAAGATCCGCCAATCCGCGCAAAAGTTTCTTCTCTAAGGAGGTAAACCTCTTCAGCGCTATCTCTATCGTATTGCGATGTAAACACTCTGGGTTTGCACTTTTGAAGGGTAGTCTTACCATGTAACGTCCGTCCGTGTCTCTCATTGTGGTCCTTTTACAAATTTCTTCGCACCTTATTTCTTCTTCTGTCATCTTTTTCTCAATGTTGTCTGGTTCTCTCTCTATCTCCCAGAAATGTATTAGAAGCTCATCTTTATTAACTCGGATATGAAGACTGATGGAAAAAGAACATGCTCCAGGGAATTCGTTGTTGACTCTACCGGACAAAATCCAACCAAGTTCAGTATTTTGAGCAAATGGATCGATCAAATGGATCTGCGGAAGGATGTTTAATAAGACCCTCTTTGATTATCCAGCTATGAACATCGACTCCTAAAATGACATATATTTAACCAGGAGATCTATATTGTGGATCAGCTAGTGAAAGATTGTCAAGCTTTGGCCAATCTAGATTTGCAGGTTTGCGCGAAGGCAGAATTGAAGTCACTCTTCAACACATAGGCATCGCTAACTGGAAAATAAAACTCAGGATTAAGCAAACACTCCATATTAAAAGATACCGTGCTCCTGGTTCTGGTTTCACCTTCACCTACACCTAGCATTAATAGGAGTTCGATCAAGACCTAATGACTGAACAGTTGCCTTAGTGATAAAGACACTTCAGAACCCTGATCAATTAACGCTCGGGCTAATTGGGAGTAGCCATTTGATGAAACAATTTTTACCCGGGCGGTTGCTAACAATTTACTCTGATTGCACTGATAACTCTCTTTAGCAAAATGAACTATTACTCTCGACTCGATATGATTATTAGGTTGTTGACTCAAATTTTGTGGATTCTTCTTCTTAGACGGTTGCTGAATCTCTGACAGAACCGTAGAAGGTCCACACCGACGACAACTCATAGACTGATGACATCCTCTCACAGAATGATTCGATGATAAGCAGTTGAAGCACACGCGGTTTGCTTGCACGTACTCAGTCCTCTTCTCTGGGGACAGCCTCTCATATTGCTTACATTGGTATAGTGAGTGTCTTCCTGAACACATCACGCAAGTATTGAATGACACTTTCTTCTCGTTATTGTTAACAGTGGAGTGAAATGACGTGTTTAATTATTTGTTTCGAAGTATTGTTCTGTGTAGCCCTTGTGTATATTTTTGGCCATCCAGCATTTCTATTGTTCGGAATCTAAGCTCCAAAAAACTCGCAAGTTGATTCCAGCATGGTAATTGTGTTAGGCTGAACATATTGCTTGCGTGATTCGGTATCAAGCTTAGATAATACCAGATAGTTGATGATAGGGTCCCAAGTGTCAGTGCAAGATTCTGTAGTAACTTGATAAATGCATCTGTATTATCCAGAAGTTGCTTCGCAGAGGTCACTGACTCAGCAGCAATAGCCTTTTGGGAAAACAGACGCTTCATTATCTCGTTGCAATTGTATCTCTTGTTTGTGTAGCGTTTGGTCAGTTTTGTCCAAGCATCTTGATAATTTGCATCAGTCACTGCTAGGTTTCTCAGAAGCAGCTCAGGTTCTCCAGACAGGCTACTTTTCAGATAGTGGAGCTTTGAACCTCTTTTAAACTGGAATTGTCATGGACGATCGAAGTGAACATATCGTAGAAGCTCTGCCATTCCTCGTAATTCCCGGCAAACTTTGGCAACTCTATTCTCGGTAGCTTCACGTCAGGTTGCGGCTTTCCAGTGTTTCCCGAACTTAGAGTATAAGCTCCAGTGTATGGAGTATATACTATATCTATGGTTTAGACCGTCTCGCGTCCACCATAATAGTTCATCGATTTTGGACCGATAAAATACTGCCGTTCATACCTTATAGTGATCCTTCACTGCTGGCCGTATGAGGACACTCAAGGTCGCTCAGCGAGCTATGGAGAGGGCTATGCTCGGAGTTTCTCTGCGTGATAGACTCAGAAATGAGGATATCCGCAGTAAAACCAGAATGACCGACATAGCCCAACGGATTAGTAAGCTGAAGTGGCAATGGGCCGGCCATATAGCTCGAAGAACCGATAACCGATGGGGAAGAAAGGTTCTCGAGTGGCAGCCTCGTACCGGTAGGCGTAGTGTAGGGCGACCCCGCACTAGATGGAGTGACGACCTGGTAAGACATGCAGGAAGTCGATGGATGCAGGTGGCTCAGGACCGTGCTTTGTGGCATTACTTGGGGGAGGCCTATGTTCAGGAGTGGACTTGTGAAGGGCTGTAATGATGATGATAATGATGCTGATACCTTATAGTAAGGTAATGGTGGTCCTGGACTCGATAATTCCCAGAATATTACCGTCATCTACATCCGACCACAAATATCTTTCAGTACTTAATTTTTAGGCACTGATAAAGAACAAAAATTGCCGTTCATACCTCATAGTAAGGTAATAGTGGGCGTAGACCCTATAATATCTTAATCTGCATCGGGACTAAATAATCGCTCAGCACTTAATTAGAACTTAATTTTTTTTTATTTTTTTTTTATAGAAGAGGGGGCAAACGAGCATGCGGCTCACCTGATGTTAAGTGACTACCGCCGCCCATGATCATAATTAATTCTTTGTTTGTTTGTTTGTTTGTTTCCCCCAGTCCCCCCCCCCCCGTGATCATGGTTGCTGTAAAGCACCCGAAACGTCGGGAATCAAAAATAAGTAAAATCAGTTAAATAAACGCGATAGAATCCGTAAATTTAGATTTATTCAATGTGTAGTGTTCGCCCAAATTTAAGAAATCATTAATTCTTTGTTATTAATATTTATCGTATGAATGGTCTATAAGTAATAAGTTATAAGTATATCTATTATCGTTACTGTGTTGATAGCGATAAGTTTTGCCAGCAACGCATATAACAGTCGGTTGCGGTGAAAAATTGAAATTGAGAGCACGTAATTTGTAAACATGGCACCTAATTAGCACCGAAAACGCCCCTAATTTTGGCTTTTTCTAAATGCCTATTCCTGACTTTGCTTTAATTTTCAGGATACCTGATTTTTGCTAATGCTTTGTTCGGAATAACGACTTTATTTTCATTAGGGGCAACTTGTTATTGCCTATACTTGCAGCACCTAATTATCACTTAATTACTTGATATTGTTACGAGCTTGCGGTTTGTGACAATAAATAAAAACTGCCAATTGAATTACCAAAATTGACACTTTAATTACCGAACACCAATTACAACTTAACACACTAATAATTAATCACAATTCGCAGTTATATCGCTTCTAAGTATTCGCTTGAATTGCCAATTCCATACTGACTCGGTCGCAGCCCCAAATGGCTTTATATAGGGCCTCTTCCACTGAAACATCTAGAATGTTCGAGCACATACCGGTCCAGATCGACTAGGTGTTGAAAATTCTAGTGTGGAATTTTCTAGAAAGATTAGTTCTGCTACTCGATACTAGATGACACTAGCGTCATGTACCAGACATTAATTATGACGCGCAACACTGTCCCCTCCTAAGACGTGATCATCCCGAGCATTATCGGCCCCATAATAACGCGCCAGACGATCTACATGGACGATCCTAGGAGTACCTCTTATACCTTTCTGTATCCGGTAGGTTACGTTATTGATCCTTGTCACAATCCGGTACGGTCCGTCCTATTAGCTTAAAGCTTAGGGGATATCCCTTTGCTGCGAACTGGATTGTGTAACCACACTAGTGACCCTTCGTCGAACCCTTTTTTGTTCATTTTGCGGTTATACCGGGTTTTCATCTTTTCAGACGATAACTGGCCCGATTGTCTGACGTGCTCATATATGTCATTCATTTTATTCCGAAAGTCATTTGCACAATCGGTTATAGTGCCTGGGGCTGGAGCTTTAGGTGGTATTCCGGGGATCAGGTCTGCAGGCAGCCGTAATTCTCTTCCAAAGTTAGTGAAAGCTGGTGTCACTGATTTACTTTAGTGATCAGCGCTTCGATATGACAACAAAAACGGTTGTATGTGCTTGTCCCAGTCTCGTTGCTGATTTTTCACAGCTTTTGCTAGATTTTTGCTCCATTATCTGATTAAATCGTTTTACCTTTCCATCAGATTGCGGGTTCTAAGAAGTTGTTCTTGTTTTATGAGCACCCATAACTCGGCAAGTTTCCTGAAATGAGACTCAAAATTCCTTCCTTGTTCGCAGTGACTCTCCAAAGGTACTCTAAATCGACAGAAGACTTCATGAACCAGTTTATCTGCAACTGTTGAAGCTTCTTGATTTGGAATGGCGAAGACTTCTGGCCACTTAGTGAAGTAATCCATCACAACCATGAAATACTTGTTACCACTTTCACTTTCCGGAAACAGCTCCGCCACGTCAATAACTATTCTCTTCCATAGTGCACCAACATTGTACAACTTCAATGCACCTATACTATGAGTCTGAGGTCCCTTTACAGCCGCACAACTTGTACATTTGCGACACCCACCAGTCGTCGACATCGTCTCGACGACAGTGGACCCAGTAAAACCGTTCTCGGATCTTCAGTAGAGTTCGTTTAACTCCCAGATGGCCTCCTGAACAACCACTATGGTACAGCTGTAGAAAATCCGGTACTTTAGCTTTAGGGACAACCATTTGCAAATGACAGCTGTCTCCCCGACCATTTTCCCATTTACGGCACAGAACTCCATGTTGAATCATCAAGCTGTCTCATTGGGCCCAATAGCTTTTGGTGGTCGAACTCATCGCTGAGACGTCACTCCACTTGAGCTTGATGTCCCGATCTTCCTGTTGTGCATGCTGTAAGCTGCCCTTCCACTCGTTGCTGAGTTGGTCTATCCTGAGCATCCTCATAGATACCACTTCCTTACCCTCTTTTCTAGTACAATGCTTGCAATCTTCAGGACAAGGTTTCTTTGACAATGCATCTGCGTTGCCATGAGATTTCCCGCTGCAATGTTCGATCACAAAGTCGTATTCCTGCAGTAATTCAATCCACCTCGCAACTTGTCCTTCTGGATTTTTGAACTGAAATAGTCACTTTAGTGCAGCATGGTCAGTTCATTAGTGAAATTTCCGTCCCAGAAGATATTTGCGAAAATGCTGAAACGACTTTACCACAGTTAGCAGCAATTCCCGTCTTGTGAAACAATAGTTCCTTTCCGGTTTTGCAACGACTTGCTGAAGTACACTATCACAACCTCTTGATCACCATTGCGTTGAGACAACTCACCGCCAAGTCCTCATCGGGGTACCCCAAAATAGGTGTTTTGCACAGACAGTCCTTGAGCTCCTGGAATGCGATATCGCAACTTTCATCCCAGCAGAAATGTCGCTTCTCCTCGGTAAGCTTGTGCAGAGGTTTAGCTATAGCTGCAAAGTTCTTCACAAATCACCTATAATCGGAGCACAAACCCCAAAAAGGGACGCGACCCTAACAGCTTTATAGCGGTCTCTTCCACTGAAACGTGTGTAGAAAGTTCTATTGTGGAATTTCATAGAAAGATTAGTTCTGCTACTCGATACTAGATGGCGCCAGTGCCATGTACCAGACATTATAATTATGGCGCACAACAATATTAATATTTATCATATATCTATTATCGTCACTGCGTTGCTAGCGATACGTTTTGCCAGCAACGCAAATTTCAACAGTTGGTTGCGGTGAAAATTTTAGAGCACTTTTTTTTAAACATGACACCTAATTACCACCTAAAAGCCCCTAATTTTGGCTTTTTCTAACTACAAATTCCTGACTGCGTTGATTTTCAGAAAACTTGATTTTTTTATCTGCTTTTTTCTGAATGACCACTTACTTTTTTTAGGGACGCCTTGTCATTGCCTATACTTGCAGCACCTAATTAGCACTTAATTCCATGCTGTCAATATTTATCGTATATCTAATATCGTCACTTCGTTGCTAGCGAAACGTTTTGCCAGCAACGCAAACGGTTCGGAACGGAAAATATTAGAGCACCTAATTTTTAAACTTTGCATCTAATTAGCGTCTGAAAAGTTCCTAATTTTGCCTTTTTCTAAATGCAAATTCCTGAGTGCGTTGGTATAATGGTGGTTAATATAGCGCATAGCGCCATATTATAGCGCGCTATCTGTTCATAACACATAGCGCGTGCCATGTAAGTAGTCGCCATGACACTATTGCGCTATGGTGCTTTGGAGCTATTAAGTATTAATATCTAGCGGCAATTAGTTCTAGGTGTATGTAAATAATTGATTTTTATAAATACTATAAATAAACTTTTAAATACACCTTTATTTGGTTTATAATTTATATTAAGGTTATAATAATGTTTACATCAATTATAATAAAAAATAATTTTATTTCGATTCCAAAAATCAGATTAATCCTATTTTAAAAATGACATGACTTAAAAATATTTTTAGGATTATAGAAAGAAGTAAGCCTGAAAAGTATGAAAAAGTGTGCATTGATTTTTCTTTACCGCTTTATTTTATTTTAGTCTAAAATGCGACTTATTACGAAATAATGTTCTTATATAGCACGCGATCTATCCAATGAACGACATGTAATGTAACGTGCTAAGAGATATAACGTGCTGCAAAACTTAACGCGCTTACAGGCCTCCTACACGCTTTCTTATAAATAGCGCGCTATAACATAGCGTATTTAATAGCGCGCTAGAAATGTATAGTTTGTAGCGTGTAGTCTGTAGCGTGCTATTGATTTATAGTCGTTTTGCACAACTCTAGCTTCAACCACAAACACCGTTGAACAGAACTTTGAATGACACTATCCCTCTAAGTCTAGTTACTCTATGCATCTTCTCTAGTATATACACATATACACAGTAATCTATGATGCATCTGTAATCAAAAGTTCAAGTTCAAAGGTTTAAATTCAAAGTTTCAAAGGTAGTCTTAGATTAGATTAGTTTTTTTTAATTCTTTAAATTAAATTCTGTAATATAAGTTATGGCAAAATCTATAGTGACTGATTTAATTCAAATCTTTAAAAGCAGTATTAATGCAGTACTGCCAGAAAATCTCATAAAAAATTGTCTTAAATACTGCTCAACTACACATCAGCTACAACTTTGTGGTGAAAAGTACGATTTAATAAATAAAAATATTTACATAGTTGGAACTGGAAAAGCTGCTCGGAATATGGCTATTGAAGTAGAAAAAGTATTAGGCTCTAAAATTAAAGAAGGGATAATAAGTATTCCTAAAGGAAGCTATGATCATACTTCAGTAAGTACAAATATGTTTTATTACGAAGGTGCCGAAAATAATCTGCCAGATAATTATGCAATGAATACAGCTAAAAAAGTAGAACATCTCGTTTCAAACTTAGGTAAAGATGACTTTCTTTTAGTTTTGATATCTGGAGGTGGTTCAGCATTATTACCATTACCAAGGCATCCGATAAGTCTAGATGAAAAAACAATGTTAATAAAAAAACTGGCACACTCGGGGGCAGACATCACGGAATTAAATACTGTGAGGAAAAGAATATCTGGTTTGAAAGGTGGTCAATTGGCTATAAAAGGCAAAAATGCACAAATTGTAGCATTAATTCTGTCTGATATAATTGGAGATCCTTTGGACTTAATTGCAAGCGGTCCTACAATAAAAAATGAAGATAACCCCCTAAAAGCCATAGACATAATTAAAAAGTATAACTTATATGATAATCTACCACATTCAATAGTTACTGTTTTAAATGAAACTAATAGTTTTGAAACATTTCCAAAGGACATGGTTAAAAATTTTATAATTGGTTCTAATAAACTTAGTACGGAGGCAGCATATTATAAAGCAATGGAATTGAATTATATGCCCCTTGAACTTTCAAATACCGTTAATGGTAATGTTAAATTGATGGCACACAAATATGTTCAGTTTACCAAATCGTTTTGCAACTTTTTAAATGGAAATATTAACAAAGTAACATTGAAAGATACTGTGAATAAATTAAACATACCAGGACTTAGTCCTAATTTTGTGGATTCCATGGATGATTTTACTTATTTTAAAGAAAGAGATTATTGTTTGATATTTGGAGGAGAAATTACCGTTGAAGTTAAAGGGACAGGTAAAGGTGGAAGAAATCAGCAGCTAGCTTTAGAATTTTCTAACTATATACATAATGTAAAAGATGAAATAAACAATTTTGATATCTATTTTCTAAGTGCTGGTACTGATGGCATTGATGGGCCAACTGAAGCTGCCGGTGCAATTGGATACAGTGACTTGATTTCAGATTCCAAAAATGAATGTCTAGATGTAAATTTATATCTTAACAATAATGACTCATATAACTTTTACAGGAAATTTAAGGATGGTTCTTTCCATATATGTACTGGACACACCAATACAAATGTAATGGATATACATTTAATTATAATAAAAAAATGTAAATAGTTGAGAATAATAATATATATTTATTAAATATTTTTAATGACAATAATCAAATTTTTAAAATGTTCCTATAAAGATGGTTTAAGAAATAAAGAGAGTTTATTTGGTTCTTCTTTGCCCTTTTTTAACTTTGCTGAAGCTAATACGGCTTTCTTACATAGACCTGCAAATTTATCTTTTCGCTTTTTGCTGTTCTTAATAACTTTTGGTTCGTTCCTAATAGGGTTAAATAGGTTATTGTTCTTATTACTTAGTGAAAATACTTCTTTTGTTTTACTATATATATTTAATTGCATACTGTTTATCTGGCCTGACTGAAGTGTTTTTGTTACCACTGGTTTATTTTTCAAAGGTTTATATTGTGTTGCCATAGAAGTTGTTTGCTGTTTTATTATGTTTTTCTCTTTCTTAAGTTTAAAGACTGGTTCCTCATTACAGTGTTTACAGAATGTGCAGATGTATTCCTAGAAAATAATAAGGAATTCTTTTAGAAATGTCTGAATATTTCTTACATAAAAAATTTGCAAATTTAGACCTACAAGTTTATTACTCTGCAATAAATTCACATTGTCTTTTTTCTGCTTAATCCGTCTCTTTTGTCTTCTGCTAAGTTTAAGGGGTCTAACCTAAAAAAATAAAAAATCATAAACATTTTGATTATGAATAGTAAAATGGGCTTTAAATATGTTATACTTTTGTTTGTGTATGTTTGGTCCACTCTAGGCAGCAGTAGGAACATCTGTTTTTATTAGAAAATTGTTGTTGTGGCAATCCATACCCTCTTGTAATTTCTTTGCATCGCATCCTATAAAGAAAAAAATATTAAACTAAAATAACTAAAATTCATAATAAAAATATTAAGAACCGGTAATGCTCTTACAAATAATAACTTCTTAAGATTCGTGTGTGAACATTATTTCTTGCAACTGGCGCTAAAACTGTAGAAGCCTTGAATAAGAACCCTATTTGCTTTTCGGTCATGTCGTCTTGAATTATAAATTAATAAATAGCTCTAGAAAACTCCACAACATTTAGAGTATATTAATAATCACTAGCTAATTCCATCCAGTTGATAACATAGATAAATGGATACCTATTGGAGATGTAGCAAGCTGATTGAAGCTGATAGATAAGATGATTAGCTGTAGGGATGTTCGATGATCATCGATGTTAAAAGTCAAAACATCGATGTCGCCACATATCAAACATCGATGTCAATGAACCAATAATAGATTAATAAGAACTTGTGTACAATGCGAACCCGCGAAATCAATATCAACTAAATATTTCATCTCCTATGAAAGTGCTAAAAATTTTGAATAATTCAGGATTCCTAAACGCATCGATCACCTAAAAATATAACGGTGTGTCAAACTCACTATCAAGTGTGAATTGTAATGTCACAGTTGCCACTGCTTTTGTTTTGTTATTCTGTGGTGTCATTGTCGGTTGTCGCCTAGTAATCATTGTACGTAAATTGATATTCAAATTAATTGCTATTCCCTTGCTATCTGGTTATATAATTTTGAAACAATATGTATCTATACAATTCAATTATATCAAGCTGTTTTTGAGCTAAAAATAACAAATGATCTAGATATTTTTTTAACATTTTTTATTACTGTTTGACACAAATTTTTATTAATTTCTTTTATTACATCAATATCATATAATCATAAATAACACTACTAATTTTGTATTCATCTAATTTTAGCCTATTAAATAGGTACATGTACAATAACATCGAAAATGGTCAACGTCGATGTTTTGAGGGACAAACATTGAAAATCGATGTTACGCTATCGATACCAACATCGATGTCACCATCGATGTTTCTGCAACATTGATCATCCCTAGTTAGCTGTGGTTATGTTGTTCCTCTTTTTTTATTAACTGGCTCTACAGCTCTGGGTTCTAGCCCTTCTGAGACCCCTCTTTCCTCTGTAGTAGCCGTCATAGATAAATAAATAGGTAGCAAGCTAAAGTCTTTGCGTTATAGCATGGCATGGAAATAAGAGAACAGGAGAACGATCGCTGTAGAAAATAGTGTCCCGGATATATGGAAAAATAATTGAGGCACCGCGATCGCTAATTTGTCTACAAAAGCGGGCTGTTGTGCGCTAGTTTGAAATGAATATAATATCTTTCAAAGAAAATAACGAAATGATTATTATTTATAACGAAATGATTATGATATACATACGTCTTGCATAGAAATGAGACAGAGTGGTGTGATTGTTTGCCCCTTTCTCCGTGCCGGTTTTTTTGTTTAGCAAACTACACTTTGCTAAACACCTTTGACAGTTAATAGCGATCTAAGGAGTTTACAAGTTGGTTTAAGTGAGAATAAAAGTGTTTCGTGAGCTTAAGATTGGTGAATCTTGTTCAGTTCTTAGAACAATTAAAATTTTTATTTAAATATGTTTAAAAGTCATAAAGAGCAATGTATATACTAAATCTACGTTATCGTCCTTTCTCACTTGAGGCCACGATAATCATTAATCTATAGGTTTCTCTGTCTACGGGGTGAAAGCTTACGGTTTGGCGCGTTTGGAGATGGAATAATTTTAAATCGATTGAAAAAAGGGCGAATAATGATACACAAAACAAAGCAAAAACTATCGATTAGCTATCGATATAAAAATTAAAACTGAAACATATATTTCTTTATAAACTACAATGCATGTAAAATTAAGTTAAAATTTAATACAAATTATGACACAATAGTTACGCCTGCGTAGTATTTGTTACTATTTGATTTCATGGGTTTTAATTTTTTTTCGCGGATTCCTAATTCTTTTCTAAAATAAATGTAGTCTGTGTTACTCCTTATGACATCAGCTATCTGCGAGTGTCAGCTATAAGCCGGAAGAAACCGTAGACAGAGAAACCTATACACAAATTGACGCCTCCTTTCGCATTCGCACACGAAAAAGATAGATTTATGCATGCGTCTTGCATAGAAATGAGACAGAGCGGTGTGATTATTTGTCCCTTTCTCCGTGCTGGTTTTTTTGTTTAGCAAACTACACTTTGCTAAACAACTTTGACAGTTCGTAGCGATCTAAGGAGTTTACACGTTGGTTTAAGTGAGAAAAAAAGTGTTTTGTGAGCTTAAGATTGGTGAATCTTGTTCAGTTTAGTCCTTAGAACAATTAAAAATTTTATCTCAATATGTTTACAAGTCATAAAGATTATTGTATAACCTAAAACTACGTTATCGTTCTTTCTCACTCAAGGCCACCCTAATCATTAGTCTATAGGTTTCTCTGTCTACGGAAGAAACAGACGGACAGAGAAACATTTTAAAAATTGTTTTTGTCTTTTTGTTATAAATACCGTATATACTTTCATATGCATTTCATAAAAGGCTATTATTCTGATATTACTAACAGACACTTCAATGTATAGTTTGTATTATGTTTTAATTCGTAAATTAAAGTAATCCTCTATTTCATATTGATTGCAACATTCATATTGACATGTAAACAAATAAAATGGCTGCCAGCATCTGTAATTTTTTTGCTATATGTGTATTATCCTTTCGCTATGTCTGTAATGGTGCTAGAGCCAGTGGGCTAAACATCGGAACGAAAAGTAAAAATAATCGATAATTTGGTATAAAGATGTAATAAAATAAAAAAATAGGTTTTTTGTAGCCATTTTGGCCGCCATGAGTTATGATAAATCTTTTTGGCCACAATGCGCAATTTGCTTTATAATTATTTTTTTCGCCTGAGTAGACCAACGAACAATTTATCGACCATGCATCGTAAACACTGCATATGCGTCTATGTGCGTTTTACCGTAAATCAGAATTTTTTAACGATAAAATCTAATTCCAATTCACATTTAATTGATTTTTATATATATTCGATTCATTTCAAAACCAATTTTTGATATTCTGTGGTTGATCGTTATGACATGATACAGTTTAACGTGGCACGTCACTATCGTAAGTGGGCGGTATCCATCCATGAAGTACAACAATATCTGTATGAAATTTTATTTAAAAAAAATGAAATTTCATAGGCGTGAGGTGTCCTTCGTACCATGCTACAACGCAGAGACTATAGTAGGCATGCCGATCTGAAAACAATAGATTTAAAACGATATTGATTTCAAATCGATCCTAAAACCTCTTGAATCGGACTGATTCAAGAACTAGCGATGACACTGACCTCTATTAATACAAGTACGCTGGACTAGCTATAAACCGTGACATAATGAGGCAATTTGATTTGCGCCATTTTGTTTATTTTCAGCAGTGAACGTCCACGGAACTAATAATAGGGATAAGACAGTGTGACAAAATATATCTATAAAAATTCTATACCCTAGCTATACCTAAATAAATGGAAAGGACTCTATGGATAGATAGCCTTTACCTATAACGTCCATTCTATTTATGTATCAATTGCTGAACATAAGCCTCCCCCAAGGAACACCACAAAGCACGGTCCTGAGCCACCTGCATCCATCAACTTCCTGCATGTCTTACCAGGTTGTCACTCCTTCTATTATTTCGTCTATTACCAAAGAACAAATTAGTTTTTCTCCATTCTGTTTTGCTTTACTTTTAAGTTGTGAAGCATCAAAACTTTTAACTAAGAACCCCGGATTTGCATCCACAGAGCGATACCAGGCCTATTATCCGAAGATGTGGTAATGCTATATTAAAATTTTATCTGACGAAAGCGTATGTTTTTGGTGAGAAAAATGGAGAGTTATTGCAAAGGATCTTAATTCCGAGGGATACTTAGCATGGCTTACATTTTACCAGTATTTAATATCATGCTTTTAAACAATTGTGGCTTGAAGTCGTCATACTGATTTGATAGATTTGCACAGTCATCGTTAGTTAATTTTCTTCTCTTTAATTAAATAATTACATTTCTTAAACAAGTGATGCTGACATTTAATCGTTTCACATGTTGCGATAGGACTATTACACTTTCGTGTGTTTCTCAAAGATTTCTAAACTTGTTCTAAGGGCTTTTGGACGATCCAGGGGAGTATTCATAACAATGATTATGCTTGATATTATCATATACTTCAGAAATAGTCTAAACTTTCTTTGGAGTGAGAGCCTGTTGCCGGTAGCAACTTTTGTAACGACCTATATACCTATATACCAAATATACCAAATTATTATTATACCAAAAATCAAGAAAACTACACATCATATTTGCCACAGTACGCTACTAATAAAAAAGAAAAGAAAAATCAAGATACCGACATAAAAAGAAGAATTTCTTCCCAGGCTCTCAATCTCGGGCAGCTCCGTGTATTCTGGAGGCAGCAACGTACCGCTTTCCATGATTTCGAGATCAACATCCGGACCGCCTTTGTCGATGCATATTGCACTAGGCTTTTTTTTTAAAGAATATTAACAATGCTATAAACATTACTAATATTCCCCTTAACCACTCGTGGTAAGCTTAAATTGCTTGTGTTACGAGTGGTTCACGCCAGTAGTCGAGTGGCGAATTCGAAACCACGAGCTTTTTGAGTTCGCGGTCCGCTCCCTGCCATTAGGCTACTAATTTAATTTCGGCAGTGCCACGTATTCTGGGGGGCTTGACATATGGCAATCTATGGGTTCTTGATCAAACACTCGATTGCCTTTGTCGGTGGATATTACGCAAGCGGAAGCTGCCAAATACCGTGAATGTAAACGATGGCCAGAATTTGTAAATAAGAAAGAAACTTAAGTAGGGCCGCTACGAAATTAAAGCAAAAATTAAATCTCGCGGCTCGAGAGAATTAAATCTCTAGACTCGCACTTACTAAGTATGAAACCTGTTGCATAACCTGTTCATAAAAACTATAGCCTATAAAATGTAAATTATATATTAAGAAATATGACTGTTTGTTGCCAAAATAAATGAAAAAAAAAACCGGCAACTGGTGAGCATATGTGGATCGGTTAGAAATGTATTTTGTGGTTAACAAAATAACGGACGATTTAAAGTTACCAACTTTAATCGCGCTCATCGGTGAAGAAACATACGAATTGTTGTCTACGTCGGCGAGTCCTAAGAAGCCGGCAAGCCTATCGTATGCGGTCGCGGTGGATCTACTGCGTGCACATCTGCAACCGACACCATCAATCCTGACAGAATGGCACAGATTTCAAATACAGAATAAAGAATGTCAAAGACGGCAAGTAGCAGGCGAATCGATAGCGTACTACGTGGCGGACTTGAAAAAGATGGATAGATATTGCGAGTTTAAAACTAACTTAGAGGAAAACCTACGAGATCAGTCTGTGTGCGGTCTGCGGAGTGATTTTATTCGACAGAGGTTATTTGCAGAAAATGATCTTGATTATAAAAAAGCACTACAGTTAGCTAATACCCTAGAGGCAGCCGAGCGGGATGCGGGAGCTGTGGAGGGCTCGCGGGAACAAGATCCGGACCGGGAACTTAGCGAGAAGATACATAAGTTAGGAAACAGAAATTGTTCAGCGTGCGGTGGCGACGAACATAGCTCACAGAACTGCAGGTATAAAAATTTTGAATGCAGTTACTGTGGGAAAAAAGGCCATTTGCGAAGAGTATGCATGAAGAAGGAATTCGATCGTCGTATGACTTCGGATAATTCAAATTCAAACTGTGCGCGAGGAAGGTCACGCAGAGGTCGCGCGCTCGGCCACAGCGCAGACGGCGGGAAGCAGCGCCGTGGGGCGGGGCCGGCGGTGGCACGTGGTATGCGGATGTCTGCTCGAGCGAGCGCTAGCGCGGGCACCCACGCTGCGGCCGGTGCGGCGCACTGGTTGAGCGGGCCGGCGACGGATGACGTCTCTGAGGATGATCAGAACGCGTCTCATGATGGCGAGGAACCGATGTATCAGATGTCTTTAGCAAAGTATAGACCGGTGTGTACGAACATAATTATAAATAATAAACCCTTAAAAATGGAAGTCGATACAGGGTCGGCATTATCTTGTATAAGTTATTCAACATACATTAAATTATTTAAGGAGTTATCTTTAAAAACGTGTAAATTAAAATTAAAATTTTACGATGGTTCAGCTATTTATCCGATAGGGTACTTGGAGACAAATGTTGAGTATAATAATAATGTAAAACAGTTAGATTTATATGTAATAAATAAGGGTAGCACTAGTTTATTAGGGAGACAGTGGCTGTCTGTATTGCGTATAGAAATACCTAAGCTAAGTAAGTGTACAGAAATACATAATATGGTACCATATAAAAATAACTCGCTTAATGATATTATCTCCAGGCATGAGAATCTATTTGACGGCACATTGGGCAAGTATACTGCTGAAGAGGTCAAGCTGCAAGTGCGCGAGGGAACGCAGCCGATTTATTGCCGCGCGCGGCCTGTGCCATACGCGCTACTCCCGCGGGTGGATGCAGAGTTGGACGCGATGCTGCGCGCAGGCGTCATCGAGCCGGTGGACCGCACGGACTGGGCCACGCCGTTGGTTATAGCGAAGAAGGCGGACGGCGGAATACGGCTGTGCGCGGATTATAAGGTGACACTGAACAAAGCTTTGTTGGTCGATAGGTACCCGGTTCCAAAAGTAGAAGATTTATTTAGTGGTTTGAGTGGTAATCGTTACTTCACCAAGCTAGATCTTTCACAAGCATATAATCAGTTAATTTTAAATGAAACGTCTAGAAACTACACTGTTATTAATACGCATAGAGGACTGTTCAAATACAACCGCCTAGTGTATGGTCTCGCTTCTAGTCCCGGAATTTTTCAAAAGATAATGATAAATCTCTTTAAAAATGTGCCGGACGTGGTTGTGTTTTACGACGACATACTAATAAAAAGTAAATCTTCACAAATCACTTTTTAAGTGCAAACCCCACGATTAGAACAAGTATTTAGTATCTTGGAAACTAACGGATTAAAAATAAAAAAAAAATTGTGAGTTTATGGCTCCCCAAGTAAAATATTTAGGATTCATAATAGATAACAAGGGTGTTCGAGTCAACCCGGAAAAGTTAAAGCCTATTTTATGTATGCCTCATCCAAATAATATATCAGAATTAAAATCGTTTTTAGGCACGGTTAATTTCTATGGGAAATTTATAACAAATTTAAGTACTCATATTACCCCTCTTTATGACTTATTAAAAAGGGTAAACATTGGATATCAATATTTATTTGGTAGAAAGTTCACTTTACGTACCGATCACAAACCGTTAGTCACAATCTTTGGACCGCAGGCGGGTATTCCCAACACGGCGGCTAGTCAACTACAACGCTGGGCTATTAAGTTATCCGCTTATGATTTTAATATAGAATACATTCGCACGGACAAAAATACAGCAGATGTTTTGTCTAGGTTGATTAGTGAGCATAAGGAAGTGGTTTCTAAGGAAGAATTAGACACCCCAGAACAAACATATTTACATTTTGCTTCAGAAGCGTTACTATTGTATTCACATAAATTAAAAAAAGAAACAGCGTCGGATATTATATTAAGCAGACTAGTCAGATATATTAATGACGGTAGGCCGAACGACGTCGAAATGAGAGAATTAAAACCATATATTAACAGAAAAAATGAGTTGTACATGGAACTAGGTTGTGTAATGTGGGGACATAGGGTCGTTATTCCAGACTCTTGCAGGGAATAATTTATTACGGAGCTTCATGAGGGGCATATGGGGTAGTAAAAACGAAGGCGCTGGCTCGGAGCTATGTGTGGTAGCCGGGCATAGACGAGGCTGTAGAAGCAGCGTGCCGTGCCTGCACCGTGTGCGCAGCGGTAGCTAACGCCCCTCCGGCGCACGCACCGCGCTCATGGCCATGGCCAGACCGCCCATTGACCAGGCTACACATAGATTTTTTGGGCCCGATAGCGGGACAAACTTTCCTTATTGTAGTTGATGCTCATTCAAAGTTGATAGAGGCAATTAAAATGAATAGCACTACAGCGAAAGCTGTTATAAACGAGTTGCGAGAAATGTGGGCGAGATTCGGTTTACCGAAACAAGCGGTTAGTGATAACGGTCCTCCATTTTTCAGTAACGAGTTCAGACAATTTTTAAGTTCCAATGGAATTGAACAAATTTTTTCAGCCCATATCACCCGGCTTCGAATGGAGCGGCGGAAAATGCCGTTAAAATGTGTAAACGTAATGTTAAAAAAGCAATTAAGTGTAGAACAGACATACACACGTCTTTATGTAGATTCTTATTAGCTTATAGATATACACCACACTACACAACCGGTGAAAGTCCTGCAAAAATGTGCATAGGGCGTAATTTACGCATGCGTTTAGATTGTTTGAAACCTGATCAGAAAGAATTAGTAAAAGCTCGGCAGAAGCGAGCAGAAACATTAGCTGAGGGAGCGATTAGACAATTTGCGGCAGGTGAGAAGGTCTGGTTTAGAGATTATCGCGGCGTTGATAAGTGGACGGCAGGGACAATAATAGAGAGGACAGGTAGTACGGATTACAAAGTCAGATCTATCACTGGAACCGAGGAATACAGACATATCGACCTACTAAAGCGAAGAGTGTCAAACGATGTAACCAAAATAGTAAACTTAACACGTAATAATAATAACAATCGTAACAGTCACACAATACGCGAATCACCTGTAAAACGATTCCGCCCTTCGCTAATGTTTCCAGTAAACAACGACAAACAGTCCGACGCGCCAGTTAACAGGCCAAGCGCGGCCGTACCGGAGGGCGCATTGCCAAACCCAACCGACGACACTGACACTGTATTAACGGCAACTTTGCCAACGTCTAACGTGCCCAATGTGCAGGAAATAGATAATCATGGCTCGAACAACAATGTCACTAATGAATCGCGTGGTGTTCGCCATGTATGTAAACCAGTCAGACGATATGGTATAGATGATTGTTACAAGTAATAATTAAAAAATTGAAAGACAGAAATTGTATGTAATATTTATTTGAGTAGTAGGTTCATTGATATTATTTTCTTAGGTAGAATATTTGTAACAATATAAAATAATTATGTTTAAGTATAACTTACGTTCTTAGTCATTATGTATACTACAAAATAAGGGTGGAGGTGTTGCATATTATAAAATGTAGTGGAGAGTTTTAGCCGGTAAGCGCGCATTGTATTTCCGTCGTCAGTCGAAATAAATGCCTGTACTCGACGCACGCCTTTTATTTACCAAAACCCACACGGTGTTCTACATCCGCCGCATATTGGCAGGGTCACGGAAACGATATATATAAATAAAAGAATATATTATATATATATATATATATATATATATATATATATATATGTAATCTAATGATTTCTTAAATTTACGCGAACACTACATATTGAATAAAACTATATAATTATACGGATTTTATCGCGTTTAATTAACTTATGGTCACGGGGGGGGGGGGGGAGGGGGAACTAAGATGTTTGACATCTGAATATCATGGTTAGTCCGGCTATCTTCAGTTTCTGAATATTGATTTTTGGTCCCGATCTATATAAAACGAGCTTACAGTATCTTGAAGTCTTGCAGTGGTGTGCTTGGTTTTGGATAGATTTTGTTAATTATAGGATCCCAAGCAGATGGCAGCACCCATCCACTGACTGGGGCCTGCTTCACTCGGTCGCTGTGACGTAGGCTTGGGATTCAAAGCTTGCTGTCTTGCAATACTTGCTTGACATGCTGAAGCTTGGCGGCCAGATGTATTCTGTCACAGATCCCTTGTGCTCTCTGGCTACTGAAGACGGACTATAAATATACGGAAGATCTTTTTACATCACATGTGTAAATGCGATGTAAAAAGATCTTCCGTATATACACACATACACACAAAGCGCGCGCGTGCGCAAATGGATTGTAGCGTATCATTATTGTTAAATTATGTATATAAACGCAAATGGATTATAACATATCATTATTGATAACATATGTATTCCAAGATAACATACTTTTGTATTTGTTTAACTGGGAGGGAGACCTGATGACCTTTCAGGTTCGTCGCCTAGTATAGGCATCAGTCTCTCACATTAATTTGTGCCTTTTTTTGTCAAAATTCGATATTGTTAATTTAATGTGGAGATAAAAATAAATCATTATTATTATTCTGAAACAAATATTTACCCACAGTAGTTAAGCTACTTACGGAGTATATATAGATTAGTATTTTAAGCTTACGGAGTTAAGGTGGTCTAGAAATGCAGTTGCTTTGTGAGACGGTAAAATTTTGAAAGTGTCGTCTACGTACCGCTTATAGAATCTTGGATTTATAGGAACAGTAAGAATGGTTTTTCCTCAAAGTCCTCCATGATATATGGCGGCGACTATAGGAAATACAGGTGAGCCCACTACCACACCATCAACTTGCTTGCAGAACTCTTCCTTCTACAATAGATAGCTAGATGTGAAGCAGTGTTTGAGTAGTACTGCATATTCTGCAGGCATGTTGTTATCTTGTAGCTTCCTAGTTACAATTGAGAAGCAGTTTTCAATAGGTAGGCATGTGAATAGTGACTGAACACCAAAACTGACCATAGTTTCATTCTCAGCGAGATGTAGGTCTTTTATCTCACTAACAAAATGACATCCTTTGTGTGTGTTCTTGTATGTCCTTTCGGTGGTGACAGTATTTTTGCCTAGTGTTGCATCTAAAAGTAGTATTATTGATTAAAAAACCATATGGTACGTGTTTCAAATTTAGATGTACTTAATAATAATAGTAATAGGATATTACTGAAGTTCATGTAACACTAGAACAACATTAATCACATTATATCTTTCACTTGTTTTATGGTTTATAAATCCGTTAAAAATAGTTTAATTTCGACTTGTAACATTCGCCTTTATATTAGAATATCACGTTTCAATCAACCACTTAATGCTATTACTTATTATGTAATCACCATTGGTATTGTACTTTTAAAAAAATGTAAAAGTCCATACTAAAACTAGCAAGTATAGAGATGGTATAACGGAATCCAACAGCCTTCTACGGTTTTTCATAATATGAAGGTTGTTTTCTGTGAAGTGTCTTGAGCATAGCACACTATTTTTGATGGGAAACCATTGGTCCCCTCGACATGTAGCGTCGATCGATCCACATTTTCCTTTCGGGGCATTCAAACCTATAACATATAGGTACCACAATTACACGCCACTATTTGTATAAAATAATAACTACAAAAAATAGTAAACGATGACCAAACAAATATCGACTTATAAATCACAACACTATCGATACACGTGCTGTCGTTAGACAAAGACAACTATTTTAATTTACGTAATGAGTGAAAGGGACATTTCAAAAAGACATCAACGGGTGCTCCAATGATATCACTTTGCAACATTATATATCCAGTGTAAATTGAACTCCGGTGCATTTGAAATAGGTTAACATGATAAGAATAAAATTTACTTCCCGATGAAATGTTATGCCATCTTTTTGATAACTGGATGTCTTAACTGACTTGCCACACCACTTCACAGCATAGGAAGCTATTTGTAATGTAATTTGGATACAGAATTATTTTTAAATTTTCAAAAACTCGGACGTGCCTACGGGTCACAAACTTAGTCGACACTGATATCGTGATTCTTCTGCTAGCTACAGCAAGTATGTGTTGCGCGCGTTTGTGGCCCTGTATGCGGAATCTATTAAGAGGTAATCTGTGAGGCACACAGAAACACAAGGCACATTGCCCTTCACGGCTTCTAACTCCACCTAAACTATGGACTCCCCGAGTCCTATAAGTGAATAGAGCCAGGAAAAAACGAGCACTTGAAATCATTAAGTGGTCTCACCAAAGTCGCGGAGGACAGCATGGCGCATCCCTAATCACCTTCCTCTTCCCTTACGACTCCACCTTGACTACAGTTGTATAGGGAGAGGAATCTGCTCTGGCCGCAGCCCACTAACACACATCCAACGTGGCTCGACATCAATCGAACTTTCTACACTTGGCTATGGCCCTTGAGTTTGTAGGAAAATGAAAAGAGAAGAAATAAAAAAAAACATTCGAAATAATAATCTAATACTTTAATATTGGTACTGGTACTACCAGAAAATATTGTTGGTATACTGCAAAATTTTTCAAAGTGGTGCGATTCTCATGTCTAATAAAACAGTCGTCTGTGAAATGTTTAGATCAAAGATGATCATTTTGTTTCGGACGCAAATTCACAATATTTATGCTTTTAAGCCATAATTTTAGTCTAGGTTCAATTGGAAAACTGTTAATTAATAAACATTTGATAATTAACTGTTGTTGTCGACTTTGTTTCTTAACAGATATGGGTAGGAAAGAACATCGATAAGTATTATGGACAAGGAATTCGACAACCCTATTGAATTTTAGTGTTTATCAATACTCAGAAATATACAGCTAAACATGTTGGTAATTATGATATTAAGATTAGTAACAAATTTTTCAGTATCTATATTATCAAATAGTTTTAATTTATTTAATATTAGCTGCAAATTCACTTACTTGTGGAATGTTATACCACTTCCCTTTTGGTAACGAGAACTCATTATTATTAAAAATAATTCTTATTATGTAACGAAAATTATACACAAATTAACAGCATAAAATACTTTCGTTTTTTAAATAAGACAACAGAATTTGGCATATTAGGTCAATTTTAGTTCTCAGGACAACAAATAGTGTCGCTTCAAATTGGCACAGATATTTTGTATGGCCTGTCGAGTCAGTCTAGCGTACTTGTATATATAGAGGTCAGTGAACGATGAAGTTCCTAAACTCGCTGCGTCTCAAAATCTTACCTTTTTAATTTTTTTTGCTGTCCTCGGACGCAAAGATATATATGTTTCTTATACGTCTATGGAGGTTGTGGCCGTGAAAGGAAAAGGGAGATCTCCCGCCGGGCAAGGTGTTCTGCCCGGGGAGCAGCCAACGCTCCGTGTGATAGTTTGGAGATGTTCTATGTACACTGTTGCTAATTTTTGATAGCGTGATTTAGGCTTCGGTGTGTTTCGCTTGCGGCGCGACGACAGCGCCACCACATCACCCCCCTGTTCAGATCGGAGGTCGGTAGTGCAGCCTCGTTGCCGACGAATGTGCAAGTGCCAGGAGATTGCCTTGTAGTCTGCGGTGAGTCGAGAAGAAGGCAAGTAATCTGCGAGAGTGTCGTGAAGCAGAGGCGAGCAGTAAGGCTCAGAGCCGTGCCGAACACTGTATAGCACAGAGAGTAGCTTGAAGGAACAGGAAGCATTATTATTCCAGTGCTGCGATGAACCTTGTGAAGCTAGATGGCTTGCAGGATATGAATACTGCAGATGATATCTGCTCAGAAGCGAACAGCAAATGGGTGGGGTACACTATGATGATGATGAAGCTTGAAGTTTCCGAAGGATCAGATCACGTGTTCAGATCACGTTATGCCGTATCGGGAGCGACCCTCTTTTGGGAAAAGAGGGCGCAGGAATGTGATAGTTCGGAGATGTTCTATATATACTGTTTATGTTCGGAATTTTTGATAACGTGATTTAGGCTTCGGTAAGTTTCGCTTGCGGCGCGACGGCAGCGCCGCCACAAGGCAAAAACCAAAAATAACCGTACTGGTTTATATAACAATTTCTTATATTTACGGGAACACTATTTATTATTTATTTATTTATTCTTTTTTGTACACCACAATACAGAAACATCAATATAGTTAAAACTAATTAAAGTATGTACAATAGGCGGTCTTATCACTGAAAGTGATTTCTTCCAGACAACCTTTGCGTAGAGGAATGATGCAAATAAAAGTTACAAATAGAGGGGGGCATACAAAATAATAATAAAAAATACAATAATATACAAATAAAAGTAAGTGAAAGTTATATATAAAATATCATATAATAGATTAAATGAAAAGAATAAGAGAAAGGTAAAGTAATTTATCTTATAGCGTTCTAAATAATACGATTTAACAAGAATTTCGAAAGAGTGAAGAGATTTAGCACGACGAATATGGAGAGGTAAGGAGTTCCACAATCGCACAGCGGTTACGGTGAAGGATTTCTTGAAAAAGGAAGAAGAGTGCAAAGGTGTAGAGAGAGAAAGATTGATGGAGGATCGAAGGAACCGATTACGGGTAAGAGAAAGATACTGGAAACGGTTTTTTTTAAATAAAGAGGAGTAGAAGGATTAAACAGCACACTATACAACGCGGAGAGAATGTGAGTATTCCTGCGAAGGCGGATCGGAAGCCATTTGAGCTGTTTGCGAAATTCGGAGATATGATCATATTTGCGAAGCCCAAATATAAATCTAATGCATAAATTTTGAATGCACTCAAGCTTATTAAGCTGCTCCTCGGTAATGTCAAGATAGCAAATATCAGCATAGTCAAGGATAGGCAGAAGAAGAGACTGGGCGAGCGTAACTTTAGTTGCTGTGGGAAGGAAATTACGTAATCTACGTAAAGAGCTTAACGCAGCAAACATTTTTCTACTAACCTCATTAACCTGTGAGGTCCAAGACATACAGGAGACAAGATACAACCCCAGGTTTTTAACCTTGTTACTGTAAGGGATTAGAGTGCAGTCTAGTATAATAGGGGGTAGGGAAGACCAGTCAATTTTACCAATTAATCTAGAACTACCGATGACAATGACCTGAGTTTTCTTAGGATTAATCGTTAAAACATAACATTTACTCCAATTTGAAATACAAGTCAGATCAGCGTTAATAGTGTCAACTGCTTTAAATAGATCTTCAAGAGAGGACTGAGTATAGATTTGGAGATCATCAGCATACAAGTGGTAGGAAGAGGACAAGTTATGACTTATAGAGTTAATGAAAATTGCAAAAAGGAGAGGAGACAACACGCCACCTTGTGGTACACCAGCAGCTGTAGTAATCCAGGTGGAAAAAACCTCTTGCACCTGAATTCGCTGTCGGCGACCAAACAAGTAACTTCGAAACCAGTCAACTACAGTTGGAGATATGTTGAGAGAGCGTAGGATGCTTAACAAGATATCAAAATCTACAGTATTAAATGCGTTACTAAAATCAAGCAACGTGAGAATAGTAAGCTTTTGTTTCTCCATACCATACCGAATATCATCAGTGATTTGTAAAAGTGCAGTAGTCGTACTATGGCCAGGACGGAAACCAGATTGCAAGGGATTTAAAAGATTGTGTTTTAAAAGATAGGTGCTTAATTGATTGTGCACAAGACGTTCTAGAACTTTGGAAAAAAAAGGCAAAATAGAGATAGGTCTATAATCGGAAAAACTGCGTCTTTCCAAGCTGAAGGGAAAAAAGCAGAATTCAGTGATTTATTAAGGATAGACGTGATTATAGGTAAAAGGAGATCAATGAGAGGGATGACCATTTTCCGACTAATGCAGTCACTACCAATCGAATTTGAATGAATGGACATTATGGCTCTCTTAACATCACAACTGTTAAATTTGCTAAAATTAAAAGCAGGGGTGTCCGGAGTGGGTGCTTTTGAAAGAGAATCTAAAGTATTATATTTTGCTTTATCGTTAATGCAAGACGAAGATGAGAAATGCAAATTAAGTTGATTGAGATCAAGGTTATGGTGTGTGAGATTTTGTCGTAATTTCCCAACTCCTAAGGACTTAAGAAATTTCCAGACCCTAGCAGGATCAGGATCTTGTACTGATTCATGGATATGGCGTCGTTGTGCTTTTCTACACAGATTGTTGCAACGATTCCGTACTAATCTATACTTCTCTCTATTCAAATCGCTAGGGACTGACTTGTATTTAGCTTTGGCACAATTTTTAATGTGGATGATTTTTTTTATATCATCGGTCAGCCAAGGAGAGGGAGGATGCTTTACACGCACTGGACGAACAGGAGCATGAACGTCGTAAAGCTGAACTAACAGAGAGTTGAACAAAGCAACCTGTTCATCAACAGTAGACGCATTGACGACTACACTCCAATCAATCTTTACAGCGTCATTTAAAAGCTGCTCCAAATCCAAGTCACTAAAGTTACGCTGAAGTAGTATCCTTGACTTAGCTTTAGGGGGACGGATTTTGTATGACAAGTATAAAAGGTCGTGATAGGAAAAAGTATCAGCAGCATGTTGCCCAAATTTAAGAACATGGTCAGGTAAAGACACAAACATTATGTCGAGGAGAGAAGGGGCACAGTTCGGGAAAAAGTGTGTGGCAGAAGTAGGAAGAAGTTTTAAATTTGCTGCTTCAATAATAGATTTAAGTTTTATTGATCTAGCGTTGTTTTTTAAAAGACAGGTATTAAAATCACCCATAATAATACTGTGACAATAGATAGGTGTAAGATTGTCAAGAATATTTTCTAACGTGGTGAAGTAGTCGACAGTGAGAGAGGGACTGTAAAAAACTCCAAGAAGTAATTTTGTATGACCAAGAAGAACTTCGATAAAGAGAAATTCAGCTTCGTTTCCAGTCTGCGAACCATTTGAAACTTGAATTACTGAAAAAGGTATATGTGAGCGCAGATAAATAGCAACACCACCACCGCCCCGATCGGTACGGTCGTTACGAATCAAATGAAAACCTGGAAGCGAGTAGGAAGTTGATGGAAGACATGGTTTTAACCACGACTCCGAAACAAGGATAGCGTGTATGTTTTTGCTATTAAAACTTGACAATATGTCGGGGTAATGAGCAGGAATACTTTGAGCATTTATGTGAATAGCGTTAAAGTTTTTGTTAGATTCTGAAAAAGTTGAATCTAACATAATATTTAAGGGTTCAATACTTTCAAAGCTGTCAATACCGCTTAATCCATCAGAGGCAGGCGAAGGAATTGGAACTCCGAACACTATCATCTGAAGAAATCATATTAAATTATATCTGATTACTAAATATATGTAAAACTAAGTAAATATGTATTATTATATGCTGTTGCGCTACCTTTTTTCCTATATCAATAATATCTCATTTTTCACTTAAATCTTGCCGTTTTTCTATTACGAGCCTAAAACCAAAATTTGACATGTTTTGACATCGTTGTTTATCTGGTTGTCATGGCAATTTTTATTTAATTTCGTTACCGGCCTGATGTTTTTACTTCAAAAATACTCTTTTCCTCTTGGCCATTTACAAAAATTTGCTTTTAATTTAAATAATTTCAAATTTAATTTAAATAATTTCCAGTTCTTATCCCAGATCCATCAAAAAGTATAAAAGCCGAACAATCGGCCAATAAACGGGAGTCTCACTTCAGCTTTCATACGAGAAGCACCTCCTAAAGGCCTTATCCGCACTGCCTCGGGATCTTGCAAGCCTCTGCCTTCTCCTGAAGTCGTCGCCTAGCCACGCCTACGCCTCCACCTACTATTGCCCGCGCTATCTTCGGCCGCTGTGCGTGCTTGCCTCAAGCGCTGCGTGTGCCTACTCCAGACGCTGCGTGTTCCTACTCCAGACGCTGCGTGTGCCTACTCCAGACGCTGCGTGTCTACTCCAGGCGCTGTGTGTGTCTACTCCGTGCATTGTGTGTGCTCACTCCGGGCGCTGTGTGTGCCTACTTCAAGCGCTGTGTGTACCTAGATCAGGCGCTGTGCACCTACCATAGGCATAGCCTGTGCATACATTGTTTTAGTACTCATTTATCTTTGTTATTAACTTTTTTTTAAAAAAAATATAATTCACTATCATCATTACAGCCCATCATCACCTTCATACCTTTTTTATAAAAGAAACTGTAAATATCTTTACAAATTTTAAATAAATTATTTTCTTTTTGGTTGTTTCGTTGTTAGGTTAGGTTCTTTAGTTTTTAATTGTCGCTTTACGACAATATTCCAGGGCAATAGTTTGAGCCCAACTTTGTTTTGTTTAGCCCTGAATCCTTTAAGCACTGCTATTGAGGAATCCGGATTATGGTTTCGGTTTCGAAAAGAAAACTCACCGATCTCACATCTACTTTATATGGATGATCTACTATTATTGTTGAAATTAACACATAGTTTCAACAATGATATTAGAATGGAATTTGGAATAGATAAATGTGCTGTCATCAACGTAAATAGAGGCAAAATTAAAGATTGTAATCATTTTGCAATTACAAATGACTTACATTTCAGTTCTCTTTCTGAAACAGAAACCTATAAAAGTTATCAAAAGTCATTTATCCGACGGAAACAAAATTAGAGCATATAACTCCTGGGTAATACCTAGCCTTCTATATACTTTTGGTGTTACAAGATGGTCTCAAACGGAATTGGATGACTTAGATAGACGAGTCCGTACATTACTGACTACGCACAGAATGCACCACCCACGATCATCTGTCATGAGGTTGTATCTTCCAAGAAAAGATGGTGGACGGGGCTTATTAAACATTAAAAACCTACACAACCGTGAAGTATACAACCTCAGAGACTATTTTCTTAAAAAAAAAGACACATCACACATTCATTATGACGTAGTGATTAATGACAAATCATTAACCCCGCTTAATATGTCGACAAAGGACTGGCAGTGGCCTCATACTATGACTATGGATGAACGCAAAAAGGTTTGGAATGACAAACAACTGCATGGTCGATTTTTAAAGCATTGACTAATCCTTATGTAGACATGGTTGCATCAGTACATTGGTTACCTACAATTTGGTGACCTTTTTGCAGAAACTGAAGGTTTTATCTGTGCAATACAAGATGAAGTAATTAAAACGAACAACTACCGGAAATACATTTTGAGGGACGGCACAGTTGACGTATGTCGCGCATGTCACCACCCTGGAGAGTCCCTCAGACACGTTATTTCCGGTTATTCACAACTATCAAATGGTGAGTATTTGCACAGACATAACCAAGTAGCTAGAATAATACACCAACAGCTTGCCATTAAATTTGGCTTTACTCAACAGGACGTTCCATATTATAAGTATGAACCAAAGCCAGTCCTTGAAAATAGAAGTGTCACGCTGTACTGGGATCGGTCAATTATCACAGACAGGTTTATAGTGGCAAATAAACCTGACATTGTGGTGATAGACCGAACTACACGCAAGGCAATAATAGTGGATATCAGTGTTCCTCATGACGAGAATCTCGTAAAAGCAGAGAATGATAAAAAAATAAAATATATCGACTTGGCTCATGAGATTGTCGCTATGTGGGACGTTGATTCTACTATTATTGTACCAATAGTTGTATCAGTCAATGGACTTATTGGTAAAAAGATGGACGATTATCTGTCCAAGTTAGGTTTAGGCAAATGGCTGAAAGCATTAATTCAAAAATCGGCCTTATTAAATACGGCTCGAATAGTAGGAAGGTTCCTATCTTTGGATGCCTAACTTCACCGATGGCTTAGAATTCCTCGCCGCGGTGGATAATAGCCGAAATAATAATATTATTTATATAGATTGTATTTATATTTATAAGTTTTGTGATAATGTATGTGATCATATAATAATAATATACGATCCTTTACTATCTGGGCGAGCGGATGATGGCTGCGGAGAACCACATAAGGATAAGAAGGGGTATCTTCCAGGGCGATTGTCTGAGTCCAATCTGGTTTTGCCTCTCCCTGAACCCTCTCAGTACTTTACTAGAGGGCTCCGGGAGGGGATTTCAGCTTCGGAAATGAGGTACAAAAGTGACCCACATTTTCTATATTGATGACCTCAAGTTATTCGCCTCCAGTCGCTCCCATCTTATGAATTTGCTAAACATCACTTGTGAATTTAGCAATTCAATTTTTAGTTGAAAGGGGAAGGGTTGCTAACTCTGAGGGCATAGACGTATCTATGCCCGTCAACTTGAGGACCCTTTCCGAGGCTGAAACATACCGACACCTGGGTACAGAATGTCACAGAACATCGGTATCGATGCGGCTGGTATGAAACAGTCAGTTTGCGACGTGTTTTGTGCACGCTTGACCAAAGTGCTTAACAGCCTTTTGTCCGGTGTGAATAAGACACACGCATATAACGGTTGGGTCATGCCTGTCCTCATGTAGTCCTTTGGCATACTCAGGTGGACCCAGACTGAACTTAACGCCCTGGATAGAAAAGTCCGCACTCCCATGACGTCCCATAGGATGCGGTTTTTTTGCGTATGATGGCATTAAAACCGTCTGTTTGGTATGCCGCAAACATCCCTGATGTACTACAAAAACGAGGCAATCCCAACAGCATCCTGAATATATTATTATACTAGATGCGCAGGGCTTCAAGCGATCTTTTGGTGATTGATAGAATCAGGCGTTACTTTGCGGAAATCCATTATAATAAAAAATAAAAATATCAATTTCTTTGCAACTTTCCGCTAAACTTATAAAATGATGTGTCTTACCTGGATTGAAGCGCACCTCCCGCCCTCCCTCAATTGCATACACTAACTCCGTCACCACTAGACCAAGCACCACTACTCTCAACACCACTATTCCAGGCAAGACACACCATCGACGATAATACGACACGTGTTTCGCCTCTACACGAGGCATCCTCAGGTAATATAGACTCTACGGCGGCTGACCGCTAAGTGAGCGGCGAGTCGAAACAGTTGCTATTTATACACGCTGACACAATCGCTCCCTACCAAAGTAGCGAATGACCGCGTCGTGCGATAACAAACCTGTCAACAGTTATTATTATTGTTATGATTATTTTTAAATACTATTATTATTATTGTTTTGAGTGACCGCGCCGTGCGATAACAAATCTGCTACTAATTATTATTATTGTTATAATTAATATTTTAAATACTATTATTATTATTGTTTTATTGATATTATTATAATTATTTATTATTATTAATCTTAAAATTATTATTAAAGATTGGCCTTAAAGATGTTTAACAAAGGTGAATTAGAAACATTTGTTTGTTCATTCAGCAGTGTATAATTACCATTATTACTTTTTAAAATCTCCAACTGCTCCAGCACACACAGTCGCAGCCCCTTATTACAGGTATGTAAGACTTCAAAGGAATGGTCGCTAGCTAGGTTGTGTCCAGTGTCCAAGAGATGTTTAGCAAAATGGGATTTATCAGGATTGCAATTTCTGTACGCGGCCATATGTTCTTTATAGCGCGTCCCGAAATTGCGACCAGTCTGACCCACGTAAACGGCGTGGCATTCGTCACAAACAAGTTTATAAACACCCGATTTTTGACTAATATTTAACTTATCTTTATTGTTACAAATATTCCTAAGCGAATTGTTTGTTTTGAATGCCACGTTAATGCCGTTTTTCTTAAGACTATTAGCTATTTTTTCCGATATGGGGCCTAAGTAGGTCAAACTACCCACATACCGCCGGACACTTTGAGATCGAACCGCGTACAAAGAATTGCGAACAACATGCTTTTGTTTCTTTTTAATAAGATTATCAATGAGACTTTTTGAAAAACCGTTAGAGACCGCAATTTGATAAATTATATTAAGTTCTTTTAAATAATTTTCTTTATTTAATGGAACAGTCTTCGATCATTCATTTCAATCAGTCAACGATCTTTTGGTGTATTTGACCCACATGCTACCCGTGTACATGTTCTGGCAGTATGCTTTAAAAAGCGTAATTTTAACTTGTTTTGTACAACGGGAAAACCTGCGAGCCAACATATTACCTCTAACCGCCAGAGCCCTGCGCTCCCTTTCGATGTCAGCATCATTCAGCGGCATGTTGCTGACAATGAACTTTTAAAATCAGTCTACTATGCCATGGCCCAATCCGTAATATCATATTGCATAAGAGCGTGGGGAGGTGCTAAAAAATCTCATATAATAAGAGTGGAAAGGGCCCAACGCGCGTTACTTAAGGTTATGACTTTTAAGCCATACCGATTTCCCACTGCTGAATTGTATACAATGTGCGATGTGCTGACGGTAAGACAACTGTACGTAGTTGATACTATCTTATCCCAACATAAGAAAGTCTCTTACGACCCAAAACAACCCCAAATGCGAAGGAAGGACAGAGTGTGTCCTAATATTCCCTTTAGGACTCACTTTATTAAAAAGTTTCAATGTTTTATTGGTCCTTTTCTATATACTAAAATTAACCGAATGATTAATATACATCCACTTAATAAATACAATTGCAAAAAAAAGTTGACAGTTTGGCTTAAATCACAAACTTATGACGACATTGAAGAGCTATTTACAATAAAAAAATGAGCTGAGTCCTAAAATTTAAACTTAAATTAAAATAAAACAATATCAAATAGTTATAAGCACCTACTAACACTTTATTAAAAAGTAGTAATTTGTAAAACGTTTAAGTGTATATTCTATGTTCATTTACTTAAAGGAAGAAACTAGCATTTAAGACACAGGCTTGGCCTAGTTTAAATGCTAGCAATTTTTATCTTATAGTGTACACTTTTCGTTCCAATGTTTCAAATATTAAGATTTACTCAATTGAAATTAAAATTTCAATTTTGTACTATTAAATACACAACATAAATAATTACATTCTTAATAATGTTCACAGTTTTAGTGGTGAAACTTGTTTCTTGTTCGAATGAAACTACATCTTATGCATTCAAGTTTTTATTGTTTTAAAATGTTTGTTCTACCCGAAACTTTAATCTTAAGATTAGATTATAAGTGTGTACCATATTTTGTTTATCAATAAACATTATTATTATTATATTATTATTCTTGAGGTCATCAGTAATAATATGCCCCAGATATTTAAATTTAGTGACTCGTTTCACGTTCATGCCATTAAGGGTAATATTAACTGCAATATTTTGACATTTACCAGCGGCCTCAAAGACCATGTACTCTGTTTTATTGACATTGTATGTGAGGCCATGCTCAGTAGCATATATCTCACATACCTTTAACATTTCATTTAGGCCTCCCACCGTTGGGCTGAGCAGCACCATATCGTCAGCGTAACTTATATTATTAATGTTAAGGCCATCTATACGACATCCGACGTGCATGCCGCTCAACTCCACGATAAGGTCATTTACATACATGTTGAAGAGCTTGGGAGACGTCAACCCCCCCCCCCTCTGTCTCACCCCGCACTCCAACACGTATCCTTCCGACAGAGAATCAGCCCACTTTACATAGTTAGTTTGGTTGGAATACCAAAACCTAAACACTTCCAGCAAATCGGCCGGCACGCCCCCCTCCGCCAACTTTCTCCAAAGTATCTCATAGGACACAAGTTCAAAGGCCTTGGAGAGGTCAAGGAAACAGGCGTATACCGGCGTCTTGCGATCTGTGTAGTATTGGACAGTGTGTTTTAGGCTAAGGATTACGCTTTCAGTAGAAAGTCCAGGTCGGAACCCGAACTGCGCGTCGTGTATGTTTGCATACTTATCTAATTCCGAGTCAAACACACTGTCCAATACCTTAGCAATTGCTGTTGCAAGTGATATAGGGTGGTAGTTCCCCCTGCTCGAGATGTCACCGGTCCTGTCCTTGGGACTGGGGACAATGGGGACTACGATGGTCTTTATGAGGTCACGTGGTAAATAAGAGTGATTTATGCACATTGAGAAGAACACGGCCTGCACTCTCGGCAGATGAGGCCCACACTAATACTGTCATGACCGGGGACTTGCCACCGTTCATTCTTTTTAGCGCCTCTCTAACCTGTTTTGCAGTAACGCGCATCAGTGGCACGTCCCCCTGACATCCGGCCTTAGCACTATTCACAGATACTAAGGGCCCCAGGAACGCACTTTGAAATGTTGAGCAAAAATATTCGCAATATGTACTGACTCGCTATTCCCATCCACACTCACCGGGAGGCCAGACCTAACATCACATTTCTTTGTAGCCTTCCAAAACTGTTTAAAGTTTTTGTCCACCCTATGTTGTGCTAGGATGTCCATTTTTAATTGTTCCCAGTTTCGTTGACACCATTTTAACCGACTTTTGAACATTTTGCGGGACTCGTTCATTCGATCATAGATCGTTCCGGACAACATATCCTGAAGTTAAGCCTGGCCATCCGATGCGCCTCTTGAACATGTTTGTTCCAGCCACACAGGTGTCTGTTTTTACTTCAAATTTTTAAACTTTTAATTCACATGAAGTTGTTATATTTTTTGCATAATCTAAAAAAAACATTAAAAAATGTTTGTTTATTAATTTTTTTTGGTTTTTATTGACTATAAGATATAGCGATGTGAGTTTGGGACTTAGGGCATCCCGACTCCCGACCTAAGTCCCGAGCTCGCTTCGTTCGAACTTACACTCAATAAAACACCCAAATATTAACTTTTATAATTATTTTCTAGAGCGTTCATGATAACATTTAAAGTCAGAAAACCATGTAAACACTTTAAGTGAGATAAAAAATTTATGAAAAAACATTTTTCAATGTTTCTTTTTTTATATTTTTATATAATTCCTTTTTTTTTGAGTTCTTGTAAGTTTTTGTGAGGCTTCTCTTCACAGTGCTACGGGAAAGAGTTGGGGGAGGGAAGCACCACGCCACTCAACGTAGCGCAGTCGAGGAAAGCCCGGTCAACAGAGGCAGGCTTTGCAGGGCTCCATCGACCAGGGCTTGCCTCCAAATTCCTTTTTTTGAGTAGATTATGGAAAAAAATATGACAACTTCATTTTATAATTTAAAAAAAAGTTATGAACGATTATATTCGAAGAAGTGCTTTCATGATCACATTTTAAAGTCATAAAACTATATGAAATCTTGAGGTGACATATTTTTCATATTTTTTCCATGAATCCTTCATAAAGATGATGATTTTTTTAAAACATCGAAATCACATGATTTTTCGATTTTCTAGAGCCATAAATCGAAGTGACGGCGATAGTATATAATTACCTAAAATATAACTAATATTGCGGAAACATTAATCTCTACCAATCTATATATTTTCCTATTTCTAACAAATTAACTTCCCCGCTATGGAATCTGTCAAATATTTCGCCTTATTCCTAAGTCCTTTTGAGTATATTTCAATACTCAAAAGGGCATCCACCATCCTGGTGGATGCCCTTTTGAGTATTGAAATATTAAACGGGATGCTCTCATGAGCATGTAGTTTTAATTTTAAGCATTTCCGGTATATAACAAAATTTTTATATAGCAGCCCTAAAATATTCCCGCCAAAACATCTTATGTCAAAGCAAAGTTATGGCAAAAGCAAAAGCACAACTCTAAAAGTTGAACCGCTCCAAATAATGTTTCTTGGCTTAAATTTAACGTTAAACTTTTTACTTAAGTGAGCAAAAGTTGAAAAATCTCAAAAGTACAATTAATGTGAAAACTAATATACAGTATAATAAGGCCATTACCGGTACTGGTGTTTGTAATCTTGGTACCTCATTATTAGGCCTAAAACTATGGTGTATTAGCCTAAAAACGTACATTAGTTTGGCTGTTATAACATTGCGACTGTTAAAGTTTTATGTAAGGAAGTACATGAGAATTTGTAATCATGGATGTAGCAGACACATATGCTACTCAAAGACAAGTGAAAGATGAAGTTGGCGTGCGGTGCCAAAAACTTTTCCAGGACTTTTTAGAAGAGTAAGTATTGTTATTATGTTTAATGACATGAAAACCGAATAAAATTTTTACAGTAGTTGAGAATTAATTATAAGATTATGAAAAAGTACTATTTAGCTAGGCTTACAGATCGAGTGTGAAATAGTAGCATGTTGATATTTCACATGGTGAGGTGAACTGGTGACTTTTTTTACAAAGAAATATATTTTTCCTTAGTGTTCATTAGTGATAGTTTATTCTTTTTTTTAAATAAAATAAATTGAATTATTATTTGTTGGTTTGTTAAAATTTATAACTTAATCCTTCATCCTTACAAATAAATATATACGTGTACAAGGATGCCCTGGTATTCCATAGAAAATTTCTTATAAAATTTCAAATTTTAAAATAATATCTAGAATATTGTAATTCTAAATCGAGGATTGATGTAGCTGCTTATAGGTCATAGCATCAACTTGCCCCCAGGTGGACTGTGTACTTATTTGTTATCTTTATTGTAATAAAAAAAATATATTTAACTCTACACAAATATACAATACTTTTTTGTATGTTTTTTATAGATTCAAAGAAGATAATGAAATAAAATATGAGAAACAGGCTAAAGAGTTGTTGAAACCTGAATTGAGCACTTTAGAAGTCAGCTTTGATGATGTTGAAAAATATAATCAAAACCTTGCTACCACAATCATTGAAGAATATTATAGAATATACCCTTTTCTAAACCAAGCTATTTTGAACTATGTATTGAGCCTTGCTGATAGTGGCATGAAAAAAGACCTGCAGGATAAAGAATGTTATGTTTCTTTTGTAGATGTGCCAACCAGGCATAAAGTGAGAGAATTGACCACTGCTAAGATTGGTACATTAATCAGAATTTCAGGTCAAATTGTGAGAACACATCCAGTGCACCCTGAACTAGTATTGGGAACATTTGTTTGTTTGGACTGTCAAACCGTTGTTAAAAATGTCGAACAGCAATTTAAGGTAAGGTTAAAGTTACAGCCTATATATGTCCCGCTGCTGGGTGCAGGCCTCCTCTCACTTCTGAGGGCTTTAGGACAAGGAATTGTCAACCATACTGCCCCAATGCGGGTTGTTGGACTTTACATGTCTTCAAAATTTTCATTTCTCAGACATGTAGGTTTTCTTACAATGTTTTCTTTCACTGCCGAGCATGGGGTAAATCAGCACATACAATTGCAGTTAACAATTTCATTGGTGCCGGTGGGGATCGAACGCGAGTTGCTAGTATACTGTGAAATTTACAGAGAGCGCTGACCATCTGAGCTACCACGGCTCTTACCTAATAAACAACTAAATTTGTGGTAACAATTGAGCAAATGAATATGTTATTATAATACTGTTAAGGTGGTTAAGGTGTGGTAAAAGATGGCAGAGGGAACCTGTAATAGGAGAAGGGCAGCAGCATCTTCCTTATAACAACTAATGAAAAAACTGGAAGTAAATATGCCTGTTAAACATCGCAACTATGGCAAATATCCCCCTATGAGGCAGTCTATGGGTGGTCCTTCTACAGTGGTCTTTATGATGATGAGAGGGTACTTATATAAAATAGGAATGTCAAATTTGATGTAAATATTATGTATAAATATAAAAAAAAATCTAATATGCAACATTTTTTGTCCTTGGAAAACTTTTTGTATTAAAGAAAAGCTTGAGTTCCACACTAACAACCTGAACAATGTTGTTGAAAAGGCTTTTATCTGGGATTAATTTTACATTTCTTTCTTTTTAAATAAATTATCTAAAGGTTAGAACTGTTTTGGTTTTACAATGGATTTTGTGAAATTAAAATTTAATTTTTTGAAAAAGACTTATTACAGTGAAATTTTTAAATCATCAAAATGTCTACAAACTGAAAAATTATACTGGTCAGTTATGTACAATGGACCCTATTAGTTTTTAAATATTCTCAATATTCATTAAATTTTTTTTAGAAAAATGCTATATATTACTTATTCTAATTCTGAGTGACAAAAATTTCCAAGTATTATTTAAAAAAAAAAGACAATAATACATTTTGAAATGGTACATCAAAATTCTTTTAAATTTACACTCAACACTATGATATCCCAAAAAAATCCTTTCGACTTTATTTCTGAATACTGCAAATTTGAATGAATTTGAATTTCACATTTTTATTTGGGTATTTATTTACCCAACCACCCATACCACACCTGTTACAAACTATGTATCATTTCAGTCATGTAAGCGATATAATCACAAAAAGTCTGTGAATCCCCCATTGTGGACAGTTCCATAACTGTTCCATTTTTTGAGAATGGAAACAAGAAAATGAACCCTTATTGAACATTTCCTAGTTTTAAGATATTCTTGTTATGTCTATTCATAGTAATTATAATGTATGAAGTCATAAAAATTAATATCTGTCTACTTAATATGATCAATTTTGTATAAATTTTTTTTTTGAAAATTTATTTGCGTGTATACATTTTATAGGTGTTGTGTTCCACTTCAGTTTTCAGTGTGATTTTGAAATCTCTAGAGTCCAAGTGTGTAATTTTATGTGTATGTATTTATGTATGTATGTTAGTAAACTTAAATTGATTTACATATTTTGAAAACAAATGATGTCAAGTTCAAATCAATTTATATCGACATAGTATATTATATGTGTCACAAACCCCTAATGCCATCATCATTAACTTTCTTTAGCAGTTTGGTTTTTGAAAAGGTAATTTTAATAAAAGGTAAAATAAAAAAAATTGTACAACCAACTTCAATATAAATAAAATGAGAACATCATCAATCTATTTAAAGTCAATGCATTGTTAAGGATAACTCAAAAACTACTGGTCAGATCTTGATCAAATTTATATGGGAACACATGGAGAACCACCAGCTTTCCAATAAAAGAATAATCACAATTAGTTAACGAGGCATTCCATTTTAGTCCTCACGGGTGACAACGCATCTGCATTTTGGTTCGTAATCGAGGATAGATGTAGATGTCTATGGGCTGCAGCAACCACTTACCATCAGGTGAGCCGTATGCTCGTTTGCCCCCTCTCCTATAAAAAAAAAACCTAGAAAAGTTCTGAGGGTGTACCTCATATATAAAACTCGAAATGACATTAAAAAGGAAAGAGCTTGTAAATATCATTATTTCAAAAGCTTATTATCACTAAATGGCAAAATCGTAAGAGCATTGCAAATTGCGTCACACACCCATCTCATTTATTTAATGTATAATATAATATAATGTAAAATTGTGTCTTTTCCTTTTGTAGTACACAATACCAACAATCTGTAGAAATCCAGTATGCGCCAACCGCCGCCGATTTATGCTTGATGCGGACAAATCAGTATTTGTTGACTTTCAGAAGATTAGAATACAAGAGACTCAAGCGGAGTTACCTCGTGGTTGCATACCAAGGTCACTCGAGGTTATATTAAGAGCAGAAGCAGTAGAATCTGTGCAGGTAGAGTGATTTATTTATAATCTAAAGTTGGTTATAAATAATCTTTTGATCCATGCGGGGGTAAAATTTCCAACTTCGTTTGCGGCATGCAAACAAAGGTCAGGGTAAGAAAATTATCATCTCATTTTCTTCCATGAAAGTTGTTAGAAGCAACTGGTTAAAGCCATAAACTCTGATAGATAACAGTATAACCATCGCGTGATGTTTGATGTAAACTTGCAAGACCCCTGCAATCGTCAAATCACCCTTAAAACGAAGTGATCGTGCTAAAATCTATAAACTGTATATCTATTTACAAAAATAATATTTTTCTATATTTTATAGGCAGGAGACCGTTATGACTTCACAGGGACTCTTATAGTAGTGCCTGATGTTGGTTCACTATCTTTTCCTGGTGCAAAAGCTGAAATCACTTCAAGAACGCGGCATGCAAACGAAGGTCAGATGGAAGGAATCAAGGGACTTAAAGCTTTAGGTGTACGTGAACTACATTATAAGTAAGAAACAAAATGTCTTTTCTTTCCATCAGTTATAATATAAATTAAATGCAGTCTAAATATGATCTTTTTTACGCCAGAGTAAAATATCCAGAACCGCCATGGGTAGCAGCGTCATGCCCATTTGCTTCACATACATAGAAATACATAAAATAATAATGTCCTCAGGACCAAATTTTGGTCACAATGACCGGTTTCAACAGTTTACTTGCACTTATTAAGGAAAATACCAAATTTTCAATTGCCTCATTATTCATTAAGCTATTGTTGATTAAATAAGTTAGTCAGAATTTTTTTGGAAAAAAGAGTTTCGTGCTGTCATGAATTTCCTTACTAAAACAGGCAAAACATCGAAATGGCAAAGAAGGGATGCCCCCAATTTACAAACTCTTACTTTGGGAAAATTTTGATGAAGATATGTTAAGGCGACCTTCATTTTTTATAGTAGTGCAAGCAAACATGGCTCACCTGATGGAAAGTGTTGACCGACATCCACAAACATTGTCAGCCTTTTTAAAAAGAGTAAGCTCGTTTTTGAAAGTGGCTAAGTCATATCAGTCTGGAAAAATCGCCTGTGGTCAACAATTCCACATAAAAGTCGTTTGAGGAAGAGAACTAGTAAATCGCACAGGGGTGAATGTTTACAGCAGTGAATGCTATCAGGAATTTTGTCGCGATGTGCGTTGGTGGAATTTGGTGACATCTCATGTAACATCTCTTCGCAGCGCCAGTGAATCTGAAAGCCGATCAGAAAGAACTGAATGTGGTCAAGAGATAAGAAAAGTATTCTATGTGAGGTCGAACCTACGCCTTGTAAAGTTGCAAACGACATGCTGGTATGAAATACTGTGCAGCTCTACAAGGCACGTCAAACTCTTTAAGAGTTCAATTTGACCTTACCTTCCAAGTGACTTTGGAACTGGACTTCATTCAATAAATTGACAATGCAAAGAGGGGAGTGCCCTGAAAGGAGATATGACAAAGGTCTTTTAAGCTGTAAATGCGTAAACCTGTGCCTTCAGGTTAAACTGAACTAAATTTAGTCATCTCCAATCTGAGACTTTCTGGAAAATGTTGAAATGTGTATTAGCAGATGTCCTGTGAACTTATTTACGTAAAAATGGTATTTCCTACTACTAGATTAGGCGCTATTTGGTTTTTGTTAATTTTAGTACTGGAAATTTCAATATGCTAATTAAGCAATGACCTTAGTAGAGGGAAACCAGCCGCTCAATCGATAACTATTAATAATGAGTGATAGCAGAATAATTTGTTGTTGCTTCCCTTATTTATTTATATATTAAAGATTAAATTTACAGGACCGCATTCCTAGCATGTAGTGTGCAAGCAATATCGCGTAGATTTGGCACTGCAGAGCTTGCTACTGACGATCTCACCACCGAAGACATGAGAAAACAGATGACTGATAAAGAATGGGACAAGGTGAGGAAAGTTTTTAAAAATATATAGTTTTTATTTCTTTAACATACAGTGTTTATAACAAGGGTGACTCTTTTGTGTTAAGTACACATCAATTTTTTATCTATTTAATTATAAATTTGAGGAATTTTTTTATAGGAGATGGGGCAAACGAGCATACGGCTCATCTGATGGTAAGTGATTACCGCCGCCCATGAAAAACCGCAACACCAGGGGAATTGTAGATGCGTTACCGGCCTTTTAAAAAGGAGTAGGCTCTTTTCTTGAAGATCCCTAAGTCATATCGGTCTGGAAAAATCTCTGGTGGTCGATTCCACAAGGAAGTTGTGCGAGAAAGAAAACTTCTTTTAAATCGCATGGAGGTGGACTGCCAGTCATCCAGATGGTATGAATGGTATCGCGAGTTTTGTCGCGATGTGCAATGGTTAAATTGTGCGGCTGGAATTAGTCCGAAGCACAGTTAGCATAGTTAACATATTTAATTCCTCAGAGCACTCCCCGTGGTAGAGATGAGATGTTTCATCTCTTTGCAGTTCCAGTGAATCATGCCGATTGGAGAGCTCGGTCGCCGACGATTCGAACAGCTCTGCGTTGCGTGCGGTTAAATGGAAGGAGCTGGTACTAGGGAGCTCTGGCCCAAAGATGGGAACAGTATTCCATGTGCGGCCGAACCTGCGCCTTGTAAAGTTGCAGGCGGTGTGCCGACATTAAAATACTGTCCCGCTCTGCTGAGCACGCCAAGCTTTTTAGAGGCCAATCTGGCCTTCTCTTCCAAATGACCACGAAACTGCACGTCACTCGATATGTCGCCGCCGAGGATTCCGATACTAGCTGAGGCAACAAGGGGAGTGCCTTGAAACTGAGGAGATACGACGAAGAGGTTTTTTTTAAGTGGTAAACGCGTAAACCTTTGTCTTCTGGGGATTAAACTGTACTTGATTTAGTCGCCCCCAGACCAAGACTTTATTCAACAAAGTCAGTCTCGACTTTGATACAAACACACATGACAGACACAAGTTTGTCCCGGTACCCAGCGACGTTTTCTTGAGAAATAATTAATTATCGGTTAGCAACATGTCATTGATATGCAGAAGGAACAGCGTTGGTGATAGCACGCAGCCTTGTGGAACACCACCGTAAAAAATGTTTAGAACTTACAGGATACAAGGAAGATAGTTGCCATAAAAATAGTTTAATTACATTTTTATTTAAAGGTGTATGAAATGTCAAGAGATCGTAATCTTTACAACAATCTGATCACAAGTCTTTTCCCAAGCATACATGGTAACAATGAAGTGAAAAGAGGAATTCTTCTCATGTTGTTTGGTGGTGTTGCTAAAGTTACAGTTGAAGGTATGTTATATATTTATTTTTATCATATATGGTTATCAATTTTAAATTGATATATTCCTAAATGTTCCATTAAAAACTAATTATCCTTGTCTTTAGTCCATATCCTATAAACGTAAAAGTTTTAGTCGTCGGCATGTCACTGTGTATGATGCTAATTATACTTTGATATCTTGATTTGGTTGACGCCTGTATGGTTGGAGCCGTGGTAGCTCAGATGGTTAGCGCTTGCTGTAAATTTCACAGTACGCGAGCAAACCGGGTTCGATCCCCGCCGGCACTAATGAAACTGTTAATTGCAATTTTAAGTGCTGATTTACCACGTGCTCGGCGGTGAAGGAAAACATCGTAAGGAAAAATGCCCTGAATGTCTGAGAAATAAGAAAAAAATTCGAAGACATGTGAAGTTCGCCAACACGCATTGGGGCAGCGCGGCGGACACTTCCTTGCCCTAAAACCTTCTCAGAAATGAGGGGAGGCCTGTGCCCAGCAGTGGGACGTATATAGGCTGTAACTTTAACTTTAACTGTATGGTTAAATAGTCAGAACATGTCTATAAAGACATGGGTCTCGGCTTAAGAAAACATTGTAAAAAAGAGAAAAAAAGTGAAATATAAAAGAAAGTCTGCAGTCAAAACAGGGTAAATGACATAGCCCAATGAAACAGCAAGCTGAAAAACTACAACAGATGGGAAACATTCATACAAATTAAATAAAATATCATTACAAATTATACAGCTTTACTTATTTATAGCAAAATAAATAGCAGAAATGATTAAAAAATTTATAACTACATTCTAATGATATACTTTTTAATAATTTTCTTAAAGAATCCGAAAGAACCGGGTTTAAATATTCGGAAGATTCGGCTTTTTTCGTGACCCTTGAAAACCGGGAACTCTCGGTTCTTTTAGAACCGGGAAAACGCGGCTCCGATGCCCTACTTATAAAGAACTGTGATGATAGTGATGAAAAAATGTAAAGCAACAGCCTAGATATGCGTCTCTGCTTGTCTTAGGCACCGCCTTATTTCTTAGAGGGTATAAGAGCAAGGAAGTTCGGAAGGGATAAAATTTAATATTATATGAACACTTAATATATATAACCAGACCAGACCAGTGAGTGGACAGGAATGTGTTATGGCAAACACTGAACTCATATGGGTTGAGCGCTGGTTTGATACAGGCATTGAGGTCTCTTTATAGGGACTCTAGTGCTTGTGTCAGGATCAATGGGGTCTACTCGGACTGGTTTGGCATCCAAAAAGGTGTCAGACAGGGCTGTGTAGCTTCCCCTTGGCTGTTCAACCTATTTATGGACCGGTGTTTGCAAACTTTGAAAGATGAAGAATGTGGTTTAAGAATGGGCGAGTTAACCGTCAAATGCCTTTTGTATGCCGATGATCAAGTCATATTTGCGTCATCGGCGTCTGAATTGCAAATGATGGTTACATTAATGAACTGGGAATTAAAAGAAAGGGGAATGAAAGTGAACACATGTAAGACGAAAGTGATGGTTTTTGAAAGAGAAGAAAGCAAAACGGTATGTGAAATAAGAATAGAAGGAGAGTTAATTGAGCAAGTGGATGAGTTTGTGTATTTGGGATGTGTATTTAGCAGGGATGGTAGATATGATAGGGATATAGAACGACGAGTAAATGCAGGGAATAGAGTGAATGGGGCACTACACTCTATTATGGAGAACCAGAATGTGTCAAAACAGGCACGTATGGTGATTCATAATTCTGTGTTAGTACCTACTTTAATGTATGGTAGTGAAAGCTGGGTGTGGCAGAAGAAGCACGAAAGTAGAATAAATGCTGTAGAAATGCGGCCTTTAAGGAATATGCTAGGTTTGAATCTGAATGACAGGGTGAGAAATTGCGTGATAAGGGATAAATGTGGTATGCAAGATGATGTTGTGACCAGGATTAAGAAAGGAATGCTTCGGTGGTTTGGTCATGTGGAAAGAATGAATGAGGAAAGAGTGACAAAGCAAATTTATATGGCAGATGTGAACGGCCGAGTCGGGAAGGGACGCCCTAGGAAAAAGTTTATCGACCAAATTGGCGATATTTTGAAAATGGGCCACGTTAGAAGTACCCTTAACCGACGAGCATGTATGCGTAGATATATGGATGTGAAGGAGGCGAAAGAGGTGTGTCAGGATCGTGCCAAATGGAAGTCCGTAGTCTCTGCCTACCCCTCTGGGTGACAGGCGTGAGTGTTTATGTATGTATGTATAATATATATAAAATCTTAATCATAATTTTTTTAAGGAACAACACTCAGAGGCGACATAAATGTTTGTATTGTGGGTGATCCAAGTACAGCCAAATCTCAGTTGTTAAAGCAAGTGAGCGAAATAACTCCCCGAGCAGTTTACACCAGTGGCAAGGCATCATCAGCAGCTGGTCTTACAGCAGCTGTGGTCAAGGTAAATTATATTGGCTACTAATACAACTAAAACTTAACATAATTTTTATCTGAATTATCAGAACTTAAAGAAACTTTGAATGAAACTAATTTTATTCCATTTCATTTTGTTTTATTTACCTATTTCAATTCCCCATGTTTCGGTGAAATGTCGACCATAGTCATGGGGGACTAAAGTTATTTTATGTACTGATGTCATAGTTTAACAGGTTAAGAGCGTATATTCAAATTTGCGCAAGTCAAAATCTCTCTGGAACGGCGTAATATTGAAGCACACTACAATGTTCTCTGTGTGCGTAACTGCTCGAGGTGGGGCGAGCGCAAGGTTGCTATAATAGTTGTATCCAAAGATTTTTGTATCTAGCACGAATTATCTTGATATTTTCGGAACTAAGAGAATAAAATAATTTCCACATAATAGCTTATGCTGTCGTAGCTAATACATAGTGTATATGAGAATTAATATCCGATCTACTCCTGACATCGGAAGCTAATGTGTATAAATTATTTTATTCTTGTAGTAAATTGAAGTCAGCTTTTCTTTTTTACTCTATTGAGTAAGTAAACTAAGGAATCTCACAACGCCAAGTTAGTTAAGAACTAGAAAGGGGTAAGTAATATATGTTCAAATTGAAAAATATGTATTTATACATTTCGTTCGAATTACATTTATTCTGTATCATAATGTAAAGATAATTTATCTAAATAACAATTTCATTGGTGTCGGCGGAGATCGAACCCTGGTTGCTCACGTTTACGGCGAGCACTTTGCCCTTGAGCTACCATGGCTCATATCTGTTTTGTTTCTATTTTATAATAACGTTACCTCCACACTAAGAATGTTTCCTAAGTATATAGTGGAGGCAGTTAACATAAGAACATAAAATTTCACAAGGAAAAACATCCAGCCATCAATTATATGTAGGTTTACAAATTTTTGTTCCGTGCGGGAATCGAACCCGCGGCCCTTAGAGTTAAATTTATTGCTAAGCCACTCCGCCACGGAGCCGTCAAATATATCTTTTGTAGGGATAAATATTTTGGTTATAAATTGCTTACTATTAAATAAACTTGAAAAATTATTGATAATTAATTTAAATAATATTATTTCACAAAGTATCATTACTTACGTTGTGTTGCGCGAACTATTGTTTATCCTGTAGCTATGCGTCTTATCATCGTTTGCGATAGTGTGTCCATATAAAATCGGGAATTTGGTTTTAAAATCGGGACAGTTACAATAGCTACAAAAAACATATTTTTGTAGCCATTGTGGTCGCTATTAGTTATACAGGTTTTTTGACACAATTCGTAATGTGTTTTTAATTATTATATAGAACTGATCGAATTAACGAATCATTTTTGGTCCAAACATTGTTGAAGACTGAGAGAAGAGAACTTTCTATCTAAATAAAATAACTGTGAAAATAGTAATAAATCTTATGAACTCCCATTTCATGCACTTCAAAGAGCACTTTAAAAAAATAACGGCATAGTTCCAACGGTTTTAATACCTCATACCTTGATAGCCTAGATAAAATCCTTGCATCGGACACATAATGTTACTTTATTTATTGAAAACAACAGTACCTACAAACGATTGAAGAAATTGACTAGTGGAAGAACTTTTCCACAAGCCTTTTGCATTTTACTAAATGTACTTATCTAAGCAGCAGCATGTAAGTTAGATATTGTACTGATTATTATTACGATGCATAGCGCAAACCGGCGACATGCATCAGGCAGTGAGAAAAAAAACAAATAAACATGATTGATATCTGCATCTTGCCATGCCATCACATTACGCGCAAAGCAAACTTTGATGTTGCCTATTTAGTCCAAGTTTGGTGGGAAAATATGCAAAGCCCGATATAAGATATATTCAATTTTGCTGTCAAAATGATCGATCGAAATAAAGACTAGTTAGTAAAAATTCGGGACATTTGGCGTCCCGACTCATCATTGATTGGAACAAATCGGGACACTTGGCAACACTAGCTTATGCTATCGGTGTGAATTAACACGTACGCGGGCTGTGGCGGGAAAAAGTGATACTTCCTCTCGTTGGGAAGACCCGTAGTGTACTGAATCGGACAGCGTTTGCGCGTGATGATTTATAGTATTTTTAAAACAATGATATAAAATAATTGACTAAATAAAACGAGCTAATTTTTTTTGGGATATTTAACATTACCTGTATTTTGATAAAATAATTAAAATAGATAAGTTTATATCCCACCCAATACACGGAAAAAATGACATTGAAATGGACAGTTTTGGTGATTTTATAGTATTGTTTTTTAATATTAAATCGAAATATTTTCGTAATTTAAGCTTTGCTATACACTAAAAGACTATATATTCTATTATAATAATGTTTAAAATAAAGTATGTTAGCTTATAATCATGGTTGTATTCCACCTGAAAGATAACTCTGACGCATATTTTAGTAAAACATTACGTAGTGATTGTCTTCGGTTTAAAAAACCGTCATTAAAAACTATGATTTTCCGTTGCAATGTACTAAATAAAGACTTTATCTTTCTAAATCCGTAATTTTCTGTAAATAGTTCGCCCACATCGTTACGATATCACCCTTGAAAAAACCCTAAAACATGAAGTTTACGACGCAAATAGCATATGCCCTCTTAACTTCATTACCTTTATCTTACTTACCTGGAGCTTACAGTCTTTAAAAGTCTTGCAAATGATAGGCTTAGGTTTGGATTTAATTTTATAAATTATACATCATAAGATCACGATCACAAGAGGCACCACTCGGCCCTTTTCTTTATTTGAATTTAAATATTTGTGATTTAAATAGCCTTTCCAACCATAATTGTGTTATAAATTATACATCATTCATTTAATGCTGTAGTTGATCACTATTAAAAAGTCACTTTAAACACAAAATGTGTTTGTATGGTGTTAAAGGATGAGGAGTCATTCGACTTTGTAATTGAAGCTGGTGCGTTGATGTTGGCTGACAATGGCGTGTGCTGTATAGACGAGTTCGACAAGATGGACCTTCACGATCAAGTCGCTATTCACGAGGCCATGGAGCAACAGACTATATCAATTGCTAAGGTAAAATAATAATGAATTTGCAAAATAGTGAAATGATAATCATATACAAAGCAATGTTAGGCTAATGTGATACTTTGAGTCACTTGACAGAACAGAACAGATCTCCGATATGTGAGGGTGATTTTAGTTATAGTGATATGATTCTTTGTTGCTTGGACACTAAGCAATAGCGGACTTCCACCAAAGCTGAGAAGGGAGAGAAGTTTCCATATGAATAACAAAATTGTAACAGTCTACTGTGGACTGCCCACAATCTTTCTCATACAACTTTCATGGCAATAAATAATGCGCCGGTCGGGTAACAATATTGCAACATGCACACATTGAAAGGTATTGTGACTGACGACGGTGTTGCCAGATTTTAAAAAATTTCTGAATTTTTGGCAAAATATTTTTATGTTCTTTCATATGTTTAAATTGTTTATTTGATATATATATATATATATATATATATATATATATATATATATATATATATATATATATATATATAATATATATATATATATATATATATATATATATATATATATATATATATATATATATATATATATATACCTCTTTCGGATCAGGCAAGATTTTTTTTACATATTGTTTAAATATTATGACATAAAGGATTGTTTTCTATTGTGGAAGACAGCAATTTGATAGTCCACTTTTTCTTATTGGAATATTTACTATTATAATAAATTAAGATTAAAGTTGGATTATATTAAAATTGCTATTATTCCTGGGTATATATTATGATATTATAATATTTCACTAATATAATATTTATTAAATTTGCAACTTAAAAATTCATTCAAGTAATAATTAAAAAATTATTTCAGGCGGGAGTTAGGGCAACACTTAACGCTCGGACATCGATACTCGCTGCTGCTAACCCTATAGGTGGGCGTTACGATCGTGCTAAATCTTTACAACAAAATGTGTCTTTAAGTGCACCGATTATGTCGCGTTTTGATCTATTCTTCATACTCATTGATGAAAGCAGTGAAATGGTTGATTACGCTATAGCCAGGAAGATAGTTGATTTGCATTGTAACAAAGAAGAGACATACGATTGTGTTTATACGAGGGATGATCTGCTGAGGTACATTGCTTTCGCAAGATCTTTCAAGCCTATTATCACTGAGGTATTTTATGTTATTCAGTTTATTTTATATTATTAGGTATTTACATTTTACCAGTCTTTGATTGTTTAATATTTTTAAATTAATAGACTATAGAATAATACTTCTAATCTTTTTAATTTTTACTAGCAATCATTCTTTAACTCACCAAAATAGTGCAGAAAAAGTAACATGAGTATTTATTTGCAGGAAGCAGGCAAGCTACTAGTGGACTATTACACGACTCTTCGAACTCGTGATGGAGGAGGTGCCAATGGGGGAGGAACATGGCGTATCACCGTTCGCCAGTTAGAGTCCATGATACGACTGGCCGAGGCCATGGCCAAGATGCACTGTAGTGGTCATGTCGCTCCTCAACATGTACACGAAGCTTACAGGTTGGTTTTTGTTATCATCTCAACTGTCCCCGCTCAAATAATCGCTTTGGCGCATACTGTCCAACCCTAAACGAGTGATTTAATGCCTACGCGGCGCGTGTCATTAAAATGGCAATATCTTAATAATTATGAATGGAAACTATAAAATAATATGTTGTTAGAATTATTGTTAAGTAAGTTAATGAATATGTGTAAATGTGTACATTCACCTTTTTTATGTTTTCTAAATTCCATGGTAAAAATGCTAAAAGCGATATTTTTCCAGTTTGGTGAATAAAAAATGTAAAAAAAAAAAACAAATAATCTCAATAAATATTTATTTTATTTACAATAAGATAAATACACTTTACAATAATTAATAAAAAAAACACAACTCTGCATACATTTTTTACACCAAAAGCTCGACAATAATGTGGGCCACTTAACCCTACGATGGTAACATAATTTAAATGAACACGTATGGTAACAGGGGTGTCACGTCACCCCATGATAATAAAATGAATAAAAAACTTTTATTTAATGAAAAATTAAACTTTTTATTTTTGAAACAAACTTAAAGAACACTTTTCTTTAGATCAATCCGTAACTAAAAGAAATTAGATTTATAAAAAATGTTTTATGGCAACTTAAACACAACTGAGACAAATTTCCACACGATGTTCAGAGCACGCAGGTCTTCTGCATTTTGAACAAAAAAATCTTCACTTTTTTGTCATTTTTTCGAGGACACAATGCACATCGAGCTTGTTTTTGCAATTTGGCGGGGGGTTCACATGCTGGAACTTCTTCGGGGACATTTAGAATGGCTCTTATATTTTCCGATAGTTGTCGAGGTAAATTTGACTCCAGGCGTCGTCTCATGTGCGGCTCGGCTAGCTGCATTGCTAGTTTTTTTAAGAAATTACTTCTAAACTTATAAGCTGGTGTGTTTGGATGCTTAGCTTCTAGATAGAGAATCATAGAGTTGATCCCTGCTTGATCTAACATACCGAAAAAAAACCTAAGCGGCCAGCGTCGAGTACCCCTCGCAGTCGTGTAATTGTGCATCATTTTGTCAAAGGTATCGACGCCTCCCTTTGTCGCATTGTAGTCATCAATTATAACTGGCTTATACGTTGTAGGATTGATCTCTTCCTTATTGTGCATAGTAGATAGCAATATCACCGATTTGTTTACCTTTGGAGTAAAGGAGACTAACGTTTTCTCGCGATCAAATGCAAATTGAGAGGACAAAGCAGACTTTGATTTATTCGGTAGGAAAGCAGGTGGTATCTCACGTTTATTTTTACTTAAAGTTCCAATACAAGTAAGTCGATATTCCTTCAGTAACTGGTCTGCAAGAGGCACCGAGGTGAACCAATTATCAAAGGTTATGTTTCGTCCAAAACCTTTGATGCTCTCAGCTAACTTTGTGACGTAGTCTGCTGCCGTCTTCGCCTCGGTTTCTTTTCCTATGTAAGGAATTGCGTCAAACATATAATATGTTTTAGCGTCACATATGGCCACAATTTTCATACCATATTTGTCCGGTTTCGAAGATATTTAAACACGAAAGGGACATTTTCCTCGAAAACCAAACAGTTGCTCATCAATCGTAACGTAACAGCGTGGTTGGTACGCTTTTGTGCAACTGTTTATAAAAATCTTCCATGCTTCTCGAATAGGTGCAAATTTATCCTCTTTATCACGGCTGTCCTTATCATCAAATCTTAGGCAAAGTAGCGGAAAATGAAACCGACTCTCGGACATTATTGACTTGTATACAGGGGTACTCGTGGGCGCCCACATTTCAGTTGCACTTTTTTTACTATCTTTGTTTACCGCGGCATAAAATATTAGCCCTATGAGTGCCTCGATCTCTTTTTTGTCTGTTTTATGAATAAAACGTTGGTCTTTATATTTGGGAGCACGTCTACTAATTTCTTGGTTTGTGTATGTAAGTACTATGTCGAGAGGTTTAGAGAACAAAATCATAAAAGCTTCTTTTTCTATTTCAATATTAGAACGGACTTGCGAAGACCTTTGGATGGTTACTATGTTATGCTGAGGTGTTCTGCTTGATGATGGGGCAGAAGTAGACCAAACATGTCCATTCTTACCTTTCAAAACACTCCCTCGAAGCTGTGACAAAGGCACATCATCTTCATCTGAGCCGGAAATAATGTCGTCTTGTTCGGAATGCACGGACACGTTATCTTCATTTTCAGAAGCCTCCTCCGCCTCTAATGGCTCTGTTTCACTATCATCATCCTCGACCATATTATTTAGGTACCGCTCAAGCTCTTCATCATTACGAAACGCCATAATGAACTGAAAATAGCATATAAAAAAATACAGTAACAAAAGAAAATAACTACGTAAATAGTAACAGGGGTGACGCAACTCCCCACACATACCTGCAGAACGAAATCGACGTGTTGCCGCTCCCACTGCGCAACGGCTACTAATGACTCACGGTAAGATAAGACAAAAAAATACACAAAATACTAGAGCGAGAGAGCAAATAATTTTCAATAAATTGGCGCGTGATTGCTGGCGTGGGGTGTTGGGGCACCCCTGTTACCATCCTAGGGTTAAGATGACCCGAAACAGGCACAAATAAAGGCACATTTTGTACTTCAATAGCGATAAACCCTTACTGAGATAAGTAGGCTAATGATATTAAAACAATGTTGTACGAGTTAGAGGGAGATACAAATACATTTACTGCGGCTGTTTCTTGCCTGAAGTTTATAAGTAAATTGCAACCTTCTGAAGGTTGTGGACAGACGCGTACTTTTTTAATAGTGACCTTTAGAAGGTTTTGGACAGACGAGAGGTTATGTCGGTTTAGTCCTTAAAGTAAATGGAGACGGGTCACTAGCAGAACGAACATCAGACTTACAATTTTGATTTACAATTGAGAATTGTGAAATACATGATTAAACCCAGTATGTAGTTACTAAATCTATACACTTCCCTGGACGGAGATATTTTCCAAACCAGTAAAAGTATTGAATGACTTCATAATAATTATTTTTGTAATTTATGTTGAAAATTATTTTATTAATTATTTTAATATTCTTTACTGCACACTATACAAAAATTAATGTCCTCCGGACCGAATTTCGGCAACGGAGGCTAGCCATCGGCGCAGGACAGGATTATAGTGCCCAAGTGTATGCGCAAGCACAGGTGCACTCCCTCTTCCCTCTATTCCCTCACTCTCATAATCCGATGGGACGGTAAACCGACACGACCAGAGAGAGATCAGGCCCAGGACCAACGGCTTTCTAAGGCACGGGAGTAAGACACCGCCAACTTTTCCTGACTCTGGGCAATTACTGAGAATTTCTTGAAGGAAAAACACACAACTTCTTCTGTTTCCTAGGACCATACTTGTATAATAAACTGAACAATATCCTAAACTTCTATCCCTTATCTAAATCGAGCTGCAAATCCGTTCTTACAAAATATCTAAAAACTTTAGACTATGAAGCGACCGAAAACCTACTAAAGTCGTCCATATAATTTATATTAATACGTCGAAGTCTTCACACTTTATTCTTCTTATTTGGGTTTAAATGCAATTATATGTTAGTCCTAACTCACACACACATTCCCACACACAAACACACACACACACACACACACACACACACACACACACACACACACACCCACACACACACATCATCATCATCATCATCATCATTACAGCCCTTCACAAGTCCACTGCTGAACATAGGCCTCCCCCAAGTAATGCCACAAAGCACGGTCCTGAGCCACCTGCATCCATCGACTTCCTGCATATCTTACCAGGTCGTCACTCCATCTAGTGGGGGGTCGCCCTACACTACGCCTACCTGAATAATTACACAAATAGACACACACAAAAAGCACGCGCCTGCACTAGCTCACACGCACAACTACACACACTTATTGATGTGAAATTTGTAATTACTGCAGTTCATTTTGGTTACTTAATTATAATCTCCTTTCTGATCTGTATTCCTCAGACTGTTGCTTTATACGCGGGGGAGCCCTGGTGACCTGTAATACAGGTTTTTTAATACCAACATCAGGCACCAGTCTCTCACAAGTTAGGTACCTGTCTGGCACTTTTGTAAACACTTATCATTAAGAATACCTATTGTGAAGAGAGAATAAATGCATTCATTCATTCAATAATAAATTTATTGGCCCGACCCGGGATTTGAACCCAAGACCTCATGATCGGCAGTCGCACTACTATAACCACTAGACCAACAAGGCAGTCACACAAAAATTACAGAAATTATATATACAAAAGAAGTTTGCAATGGGTGGTCTTACTTCTGACAGCAATTTCTTCCAGACAACCAATGAAATGATTCTATTCTGTTCTATTCTCTTTTGTTATTTGTGTGAAAACTGGACTTTCTGATGCTGGTTATACAATTAATAAACAAGAAAAAAAAAACAATGAAGTAACATTATTTATTATAACTCGTCAGGTTACTAAATAAATCAATAATTCGTGTGGAGCAGCCAGATATTCATTTGGATGAAGATGAACCGCAATATGAACCTATGATGGATGTTGATCAAGAAGCGCCCGATGGCAGCACAGGTGAGTTTCTTTCTCTTTACACTACACTACACTGTTATTGTCTGTTATCTAATGTCAGATTCGATCTCAGCAGCAATTTTATCTATGTTTATTGTAGCAATTATGTGATAAGAAAAGAGATAGACTTGAGTAATGAGCATCAGAGACATGGACAGTAAATATGTACTCCCATATCGTTTAAGGGAGTATTTAATATGGCATTTCCAAAAAAAATTGTTGATGTTTTGAAGGAAGAATCTTAGAAATATATCCATAATTAAGCAAACTAACACAATTTCGCTTTAAATTTTTACCATCGAAGTTCTTTCACATTAATAGTCACAAAATTGTAATTTTAATCCAATGAACATCATTAATAAACATCCATCAAAAATTTTAGCAGAAAAGACAGTGAATGGAGACACGGCGGCAAAGAAGAAGCTAACGTTGTCGTTTGAAGAATACAAAGCACTCAGTGACATGTTGGTTGTCTTCATGAGGAAAGAGGAGGCAGAGGCTGAAACTCGAGGCAAGTATAATATTTTGAATGAGGTTTATTTTCAAAATAGCTTACCAATATGAACAACTGCAACGTTAGAGGAATTGTAATAACTGCCGACCATTGAGGATGAAGGTAGGTTTCTTTTCTTGAAGGTTCCTAAGTTATATCTGCCTGGAAAATGCTGGTGATAGCAGATCTGATTAAGTAATCATGTGAAGAAGAAAAATTGTAGAAAATTGTCCGGTGGTTGTTTACCAAGCATCCAAATGGTTAAGGATGGTATTGAGAATTTTATTGCAAAGTGCGATGGTCAAAGTTGACAGCTGGAATTAATATGAACAGTTCTTGGGAGTACTTCGTAATTACTAATAAAAGCAAAAAGATGCAACAACTTTTCGAAAGACCAGCCAATCAGAAAGTACTCGCTCATTGAGGATTCGGGCTGCCCTTAGCTAGTTGCAGTCAAGTGAAAGAAATTGATAATTGCTACTCGGATGCCCCGGCTTAAGGATGAGAACAGTATTTCATGTGAAACCGAAATTGCGCCTAAAAAAAGTTGCATGCGGTGTGCCGACATGAAGTACTGTTTCCCTCTACTCACTTAGGCAACCTTTTTGTCATTCAATATGTCGACGCCGAGGATTTCAATCTCAAGAGTAGTTACTAACATAGTCTTAAAATACGAACAAAATTGTTATAGTTGAAATCTTTATACACTTGACGTCTAACATGGTACAAAATAAGATAGCCATATTATTATTCTCACCTTCTTTCGTTTACAAGGTTGTTGTCGTTTTCCCATTCCATAGACACTATTGATGTGCCATTAGCGAAACAATAAACATTGTCGATATATTCACTTAGTAAAATTATGGATTTTTGTTTAATTTACCGGTTTCATAATACTTATTTATATCAGTGAAAGTTAATGAAGGCTTCATCTGACATTTTACAACAAAAACGTAGTTTAGTTTAATTTACGACGGGCTGTTTTCCGCAAATCCACGTCTAAGCGCGTATTTTGCGTGTGGGCAGGAATAATGTGATTATTCGAGCCATGAAATCTCCCTGAAGAAGTTCAACAGTCCTTTGATGTTGCAAGCAACTTCGGGGAGCGATCCCGGCGTGCCGAGATGTTTAGCCCTGTATGAAGCGACTTCTGGACATGTCAGCAACACGTGAGCCGCCGTTTCTTCCTCCCCCATGTATGCCCTGCACAGGACGCTATCGGTAACACCTATGGTAAACAAATGTTTATTAAAAGAGCCATGTCCTGTGATAGCACTTGTTAGCATCCTGATCTGTGGCTTGTTCAGTCTCATTAGCTCAATAAGTAGGTATATGGGTGCTGACAGAATAACAGCGTTGTAGATTCTCTGCAACACATGCTGAGTCAGAACCCTTTCATTGTCCTTCTAAAAATATTATTTTTGTATTAGTTTAACTTTTAAATATTTTATTACTTTTGGTCAATGAATAAATATTTTATTATAATTATATTATTATTATTAGAACCTTGTTTAGGCGACTGTTTATTTCAGGCAGGGCCTCCCTCACAGTCCACTAAATTTTTCCGAAGTTGAGTTGTAAATTATGAAGTTTCTACATACCAGTGAACGATCATAGCCAAAGGGGATTGGTATTATTGGTTCCGGCCCTATAGTGGCCAGAGCCGATCCCCTTCTGGCCGGTTCATCTGCTGCATTGTTGCCTCCTCCAATGTGTCCCTTAATCCATTGCAGAGTCACATTGTTGTGCTTACATACCTCATTTAATCCTTGATGGCATTCATATATTAGTCCCAAGTTCGCCACATTACAACTTAGAGCTTGTAATACCGCCATACTGTCGGTTATTATATATTATATAGTATTCTGATGGAAAAGCCTTTTACCTTCCTAGCATCTATTGCTATGACCGCTTGGATGATACCCATACATTCAGCCTGGAAGACTGTGTTATGGGTACCCAGTGGTATGCATATGTGGATATTAAGGTCTTCAGAGAAAGTTCCAGATCCTACACCTTCATTTGTCTTAGAACCATCCATGAAAACTCTAAGCTCTTTTGGGTTTAATCCCTCCGGCCGATCAGTTTCATTTAATTGTATCCTATAAGTAATAAGAAGTTTATTGAATACAAATTGTTTTGGGATCATATCGTACTTGGCTTGAAAGGTAGGAATTTTTGAGGTAATTCTATTAATTATACCTGTATGGGAGACTCTACTCTTACTTGAAAGATTTAGGGTTTTGAATCTAATGGCAGCTAAAGCCGCTTCTTGTTGTATATGTAGATGAAGCGGGGTTAGCCAGTATAGCCTCTAAAGCTGCTGTCGGTGTAGTGCAGCCCGTGGCAGCCATACATGCCAATCTCTGGTAAAGCCGGAGCTTTAGAACAAAAACGTATTCGAATACGTTTTGTGGAATTGTTAATGCGAAATCTCGTACTATCGACGGTCTCTATGAAATCTACTTAAATTCAGCCGCTATATTTCCGCCAAATTATCTTTAGACTTATTTTCACAGGGATTAATAACTGCGGTTTCTTATTCGACGCTGGGTTTGCTTCACGGAACGTACACAGAGGGCACTGCTACAATAGTACAATAACAGCGGCACGACCGCGGTCTGACTTCCCTTTTGTCGCTAGATCGCAGCTACCAATAAATCGATTACGAACGAATTCCACTCTATTGCAACACTTGTCCTCCATTAAGAAGATTCCCATTATTAGGAAGAAATTCGTATTTCGGTATATTCGGTATGCCAGATTCTGTAAAATTATTAATTGAATACATTGATCGGGTCGACGACATTCACTTTGACACACCCAGAATATTCTCTAAGTCTTTCCGTAGCTAAAATCGTAAAGGAAAATATATTTACGTTATTTTTTAAATTTTTGTAGCATTATTGTAACTAATAGATATTTTTTTAGATGTTAGTTGAGCATCAATTTTTTTCACTTTATGTATTTTATAGTTATATACGTAAGTATATATTAAATCTATGGTTATATGCTTGTGGAGTTTACCTTTATGTAATTGTAGCACTTTGGTAATAGTTTTGAATAATAATTGTACTAATTTGAAGTGGTAGTGTTTGCAATTTTTGGCAAAACTAATGAAGAGAAAAAAATTCGCCATAGTTCCCTCTCTTAGCAAGTGGTTTGGCAACCGCGATTTTGTATTATTTTGAGTTGTTATTGGGAAGATACTGTTGCCTATCTCCTGTTTCATTTCGTTATGTCGTCTTTTACCATACTCACGGAATGTGTGTGTGTGTGTGTGTGTGTGTGTGTGTGCGTGTGCGCGTGTGCGCGTGTGCGCGTGTGTGCGTGTGTGCGTTTGCGCGTGTGCGCGTGCGCGCGTGCGTGTGTGTGTGTGTCCTCTTAATATAATTAAATTAATATAATATAAATTAGTTAGTTAATAAGTACTGTTCTGTCTCTTCATAACTCTTGTTTAGTAGGAAGGAGTACACGGCTTTCTTACATTTGTAATTAGATAGTTCATAAATAGGAATATTAAAATTGATTTAATTATAAAGAAAGGGACCGACATATGAGAAAAACCTTTTAGCAAAATGAGAGTAGACTGTCGGAATACTGCAGATTTTGTCCTTACGCCTCTTAGTAATTTCGATATATGGAACCTTACGATGTTGTAACATCACTGTATGTAGTATAAACAATTGTCTTGCATTTGAATTTCATACATTGGAATGGTATGGAGTCCTAGAGCTTCTATGTAATAATATATATTATTTGGTAGGAGGTAGTACTTTTACGTTGCCGCTACACAGCATTAACAAAATTATGCCTTAACTTCATGATTTCGAAATATTTTCATCCAAGTAGATAAAGCTTTGTTGAATATAGTCGATAGTTATATTTTCCGCTAAGCAAGTGGTAAATCTATGTAAATAAAAATCAATTGTCACATGTATGGAAGATCATAACTTCAACGGCTGGACCGATTTTGATGTTATCGAGATCTAGAAAACAGTCCTGTGAAGCTGGGGCGGATTTAGTCAGCATATAAAATTGGGGTAACAAATGGGATCCAATTCGCTTATATAGCATGTGTCTGTCAAGACTTAGTATTCATACCTTCTCAACTATTAGTTTTTAAGGTTTGCGAAATGAATATTTTCAGTGTAATATAATAATCACCATCACTTGATTTAGGAAATAATTTACTTGATCATTCGAATAAAAATAAGTCTAGTCCTATTTTATTTACGTTTTTAGACATATAATAAAGTAATAAAAATAAATAACTAAACAAAAAAAGAGTATATCGATGTCGACTGTTGCTAACATAATATTACGAACGAAATCTCTATCGATTGAAGATGTCATATCTTCTGAAGTAACGTCATATGTAATACTACTACTACAATAGGGATGTCACTTTTCTAGTAAATCAGACGATTTGAGTGTACTTACTCTTATATTTGGCATATTATAAAGAGACCAAAGATGACCACTTGACATTTCTGTCTCTTTTTGCCTTATTTGAAAATTAAATTAGAAAAAGCGAAACAAATATACTGACTCAGTTTATGTAGAATTGTAGGTTCTCTCTATGCATACATTGTATGTTGAGAATTACTCTAAGATTCCTATGCTGGCTGTGGTAATAAATGGTGTCCTAAAATTGAGGAAATACAACAAAGGGTCCTCTTTTTAACAATAAAAACGTTATTATTTATTAAATACGCACTTACGTTTAATATTTATTTATTAGTACCTAAATTACGTTAAATAGGATAATATGTTTTAGATAACCATACTGCTTTCAGGTGAAGAAAGTGCGGGTATGAAGAAAAGTGCGGTAGTGAACTGGTATTTGGAGCAGTTAGTGACGCAAGGGCAAATAGAAAATGAGGACGAATTACTCGAAAGGAAAACATTGGTAGAAAAGGTCATTGATAGGCTCATGTATCATGTAAGTTACATTTATTATGACGCTTTTACTAAAAATTTGTACTCTCTCTCTCTCTCTCTTTTTGATCTCATCTGATCATATCAGAAATAAACGACTAGGTAGAGGAAGTTCAACGACCTTAATTGGTTAACTGAAATCTGTACAAATAAATAAAATTGAAGTAAAAGTAAAGTAAAGTTACAGCCTATACACGTCCCACTGCTGGGCATAGACCTCCCCTCATTTCTGAGAGGGTTTTAGGGCAAGGAAGTGTCCGCCGCGCTGTCCCAATGCGTGTTGGCGAACTTCACATGTCTTCGAAATATTTTTTCTTATTCCTCAGACATGCCGACTTCCTCACTCGATGGAAAAGAAATCCGGAGCGATGAGTGTTAAGTGTCATTCCAAGATCTGCTAAATTCAGAAAAAGCCTCAAAATGAATTTATTCAAATCGAGACTCTATAAGGGCTTATTGAACTTAAAGTATATGACATTGAAGAATTTATTGACATTAGGCTTTAATAATTATTGTTTTGTTGACATTGATTTTAATGAATATATCTGACCCTTTTGATATAAATGTTACCTGAACATAAACTTAAATTTGCATGCTAATTATAAGCAAAACATGTGAACTTATTTTACTGTACCACCTACAAACACCATGTTTTAAGCAAATAAAGAAATTATTATTATTATGATATACCGTTATTGTAGTCTTTAAAGATATGAGTAAATAAGGCTTTATTTTAAATTGTCCCAAATTGAATGGGCAACCGATCGACTCTTACGAATGTGGTGCGTGCGCAGTAAAATTGGTTAAAATAATGCCACGCCATACCACGCATTTTAGTTTTAAAAGATAAAAAGGACATGTTTAAGATTTTTTTTTAATTACTTTTTCTTCACCATTTGGCTATATTACTTATTCTGAACCTTTTCTGCAAATTTGGCCGGTTATTGCAATATAACCCTGTATATATTTTAATGTAATTGTTATTTTTGTGTAGGATCAAGTTATAATTCCACTGTCAACCACCGGTTTAAAGGCGACCCAGAAATCATCAGAACAAGAAATAGAAGATGATCCCTTATTAGTTGTACATCCCAATTATGTTGTGGATACGTAACATGTCCCTAATTATAAGCTGGTCTTTATTAAATCATTGATTTTTAATTTTCTCTTTTATTGAATTACTCCATTTCACCTAGTGATTTAATTTGTGTTGCATCCAACCTGGTGCAAACTGGCGATAGGGGAAACATTGCTACTGCGATTGCTATTGTTTAAATCTTAGAAGCCTACTTGGTAGAGATTGTTGATGTAAACAACACTAGATTTTACGGTGATGGATATATTGCAGGTATATTGTCAAAGCCGTGATATTACAATTTCACTAGTGATATTATAATTGAACGGTAGATTATCAATCGACTTCATTTCTTAGGACATCCCGACTTTGACAATACACCTGCGACAGATATAAGTCAAAAGAAGACGAAAGAGTTGCTTAGTCACTTCACATATCCTTGAGATTTTTTCCGTCACATCGTTACTCACATGTTTTGTCGTAATCACTACGCCCTACCATAAATCTCTTATTTGCAATGTAATATTTGAACTATAACAACTATGATACTGAAAACTGTATTATAGGAATTTTGTTTAAGAAATAGAAACTTTTTTATAATATAGATTACCCATTAAAAGTAGAGATGCAAAAGTAACGAAAAAAAGCGTACCCCGTATATGTATTCGTTACTATAACAATTAGTACTCGGATACGTTACGTCTGATAACATGCTAGTGAGAACATATAATATAATCAAGTCGTATTGCGTACGCGTACAGTATGACGTCCCTTATTTCTAATTTGTAAAAAATACTTTACCTTGTTTCTGTTCCAATCTAAAACTTTGTCTACACACAAATCTTTAATAAACAGTAAAAAAAACCTTAGAATACGAATTTCCAAATTATACTTTACTTAATAAACAAACATCATTCTTTGTAAAGTACGTTTTATAATTTACATATAAAACCCAGTGTACAGATAAAACCCAGTGGTTTGTTTAGATATCACTAATTTCTATACCCTATCAATACATTATAATGGTCCATGATACGAAAAATAAACAAGTAATCTAGTGGTTCTCAAACTTTTTTTGTTTGAACTGACTGTGCAATGAACACAAGATTTAACCAGTTTTGTTTCGGCAAAGATAAAGCTATTCCTCGGCTCGGTTCATTAATTTCGTGAAAATAAACACAACACGAGTATGTAACAAAGAGAGCTAAATTAGCAAAAACTTTACAGAAATAATATCGGAACAACATCGAAATTACGAATAATAACAACGAGAAAGTACTCTAAATGTCAACGAGTTAAACAAAAGCAAATAAAACAAACAAACGGATATAAGCCAACCTATTATAATAGAAACACTCCTTCCAATGTAAAATAGTCACTTAAGACCAATTTACACTTCGACAAGTACAGTAGCGAGTTTAGTTACAGGGCAGTTGACAGTTAACGGTTAAGTGGGCAATAGCATTCAAACAATGTCTTCTTGGCGAGTTTAGTGGACATTAGTTCATAGAGTTCGTTGGGGTATGACGTTTCAAGACTACAGAATTTTTCCGGTTTTCGTTTAAGATGGTTCTAGGATTACGTCAAGAATTAAATGCTCCAGTCAGAGAAGTATTAATGGTTGTTGTTAAAGAAGTTTTTAAGAATCGGTTGTCAGATCGTAAACAGTACGCACGTACACTCGTTCAATATTGTCTCGCGCTGTTGCAGGTTGCAACTGTCTACGATACTCAAACGTTTCTTTTTAATAAAATGTTTACTTGCCACCGTTGTAAGATGGAAGCTAGAGATGGTGTTCAGTGTACTCTGTGTTTGAAGCAATACGACTTTCCGTGTGCTGGAATAACCGAGATTGGTTTTCGAAAACTTGGCGATAGGAAAGCAACGTGGAAATGTAGTACTTGTAAAAATACTAGCTCTAGAAGTCCAGCTCCTGGTCGTTCCAATTTTTGCACTCCAAGTGATCTCGACGGTATTCGTGGTGAGTTACGTGGACTCTGAACAAATGTCATCAATGCCTAAGTTACTAGATTCGGTAAAAAATATTCAGGCTGATTTGGCCGATCTTAAAACTATTAAATGTGAGTTGTCGGTTGTGAAAGATTCGCTGGACTACGTTCACGCTTCGGTTGACACGCTTATAGTTAGGATAGCCGAGGTAGATCATGAAATTCAAACACTTCAGAAGACCAAGGAAGATGTAACCCGCCTAGAACAGCGGTTGCAAAAATTGGAAGCAGTCTTCAATGATGGGGAGCAGCGGTCACATATATATATATATATATATATATATATATATATATATATATATATATATATATATATATATATATATACACACACATATTGCTCATTATGTTGTTGTGCTTAAAGTAACGTTTTGCATATCGAATCTCACAGGCTCAGATTTTATAATACCCTTTTTTAATTTTTCTTTTGCTTATCATAGATGTTTTATTATATTTGTGCTATGTTATGTATTTTATAGATTACAAGTAATTATTTACTATTATTTGTACGAATGTTGGAATTACTTATGTTTACTTGGCATATTATTCACAAAATTAATAACACTTATACTAACCTACTGTAACTCTCGCACTGTGTTAACTGTATTCCGTAATCATTTGATCTGTCGCTCAGGATACACCGGATACATTTACTGTAAGTTAAATACATGTCATATTTTCGCGTTATTTTTGGAATGTAAGAGAATAATTGTTATTACTCCACAAAAATACCTACTTCACTGCTTGCGCGCCATTGCTTACACTTTTGTGTCTCACTTGTACGCGTATATCATGAAATATTTATGCATTTTACTAATTAGTAGGAAATTATTTTCTAATATGCCTCAACGTAAATTATTTGTAATTGCTACTATTACATATCAAGTAAGATTAGTGTTTATCCTGTTGCGAAAACATTTACTTCAAGAAATATAATAGCTGTAAGTTTTCCAAATAATTAATAAATAAAATTTTCATGAGTACAGCATCTCGAGGAGGTTTAGTTTTACAATTTTAACTTCTACTATTATATAAACATTCGTGTTCTAAATACTCCTGTACGAATTTATACGTGATATCTTCTGTCCATTTTATTATTAAAACTCAATATAAAACTTATAATTATTCAATAAACAGTATCGTACAAACTTTGTGGCGAGTTTCATTATAAAAGTACAATTGTACGTTTTGGCGCGCAAACGTTGCGTCCTGTCAACTTATGCACTGAACTAAACTCGCTCGTTTACACGAACGGCGAGTTTAGTTGCAGGTGGTGGGAGACGCGCAGGAGGGCAGCACTTCGCACTTAACTCGTCGAAAAATAGCTTGGCCGGCTATCCCGTTCAACTTAATCATTAACTTGCTACTTAACTCGCTTATTGCCGTTCAAACGAGGTTCAAACTTAACTCGTCAGGTTCGCAAGTTAACTCGCTACTGTACTTGTTGAAGTGTAAATCGGTCTTTAAGTAGTACACTTAATGCATAGTAGTTTGGTACTTTACGCGTTTTAGGTTCTTTATCGTCATCACCATCATCATTACAGCCCTTTACAAGTCCACTGCTCAACATAATCTTCTCTCAAGGAACAGCACAAAGCACAGTTATGAGCTACCTGCATTCATCTATTTTGACTACGCTTTGCTTGCGTTTTGTTTGTTTTGCGTTTTAATGATTGGGAAGGACACCGTTAGAACCCGTTATAGTTTACCTTTTATTTTTTCGTATCATAGATAGGGTATGTTATCAAAAACTAATATTTTAAGTTCTTTCGTATGAAAGATTTTTTATTTATGTACCTATATTATACTTTATGAGGTTAAGATTGAGACTTGGAGAAAAATAGTCTTCTCATGAGATTTTTCGCCTTTTTTTGCTATAGCTGACAGACTAACCAGTTTACTATCAGTAATTTAATACCTAAAGATATATAAAAAGGGGGATAAAGAAATAAAAATGCATTTAACAAAACAAATATTCTTAACAACACCAACATAATTCAATCAACATCGTTCAAACACTTTGTACAAATCACTTAAGTTAGCTATTTGTAATATTACTCCGTTGCTTACAAAACTAGTCGGTGGTAAGAAATTTCTTCTAATTGCCGGAAATATCACATGCTCTTGCTTCCATTCCTCAGATTTCTGCATTTCTGGAGTAGAGTCTGGGTTCGGTTGGGAATAAAAAATGGCGGTCTGACGGCTAAATGTATCGAAGCATTCCTTCTCAGAATCCCAATTCACTTCTGTTACTAATCGAACTAGGTAAGTAGGTAGCGCACCCATAAATGGAGTGTGACCATCTAAAATCAAATAATAAAGGTCAGTAACACATGTTACGTAGTTGCCGTAAATTCCATAGTTTACGAGCAACCAGACTTCGATCCGAAATTGTAAATATTGCAAAATTTTATTTCTTGCTTTACCATATGCTCGACAGTGAAGGAAAACGTAGTTTCCTCACGACCTACATGTCTCAGACAAAAAATATTTCGGTCTTTGCTAAGCAATGGTATATATGTTTATTTATAACTTCTTATAGTGATGAATTAGTTTTATATTAGATAAGAATTTTGTGTATATGTGTTAAACATTTTTATATGTGGGATTTTATAAAACGTGAAATAATGCCATCACAAAATAACATCTCAATTAACTATTTATGGAAGAATATAACATAAGTTTACCATTAGATAAGAAAAGCTATATTTTATAATAAAAATATTAATTAATTTGCAACCTTCCACTAACTAATTACAATGATGTGTCTTACCTGGATTGAAGAGCACCTCCCGCCCTCCCTCAATTGCATGCACTAACTCCGTCACCACTAGTCCCAGCGCCACTACTCCCGGCACCACTACTTCCAAACACAATACGACACGTGTTTCGCCTTTACACGAGGCATCTTCAGGTGATGTGGACTCTACGGCGGCTAACCGCTAAGTGACTCGTGAGTCACTTAGTGGTTAGCCGCCGTAGAGTGAGGCGAAACTCGTGTCGTATTGTCGTCGATGGTGTGTCTTACCTGGAATAGTGGTGTTTGGAAGTAGTGGTGCCGGGAGTAGTGGTGCTGGGGCTAGTGGTGACGGGGTTAGTGCATGCAATTGAGGGAGGGCGGGAGGTGCTCTTTAATCCAGATAAGACACATCATTGTATTTAGTTAGTGGAAGGTTGCAAATTAATTAATATTTTTATTATAATGTATTTCCGCAAAGTAATGCCTGATTCTATCAATTATCTATATTTTTATATTATTCTAAGCCAGCGCTTAGCTACAATCCCACCTGCTGGTAAGTGGTCATGTAGCCTGAGATGGTGAAGCGCACTGAATTAACAAAAACCTATTCACTCTTACCTTGAAGACATCCATAGTGTTATAGAATGAAAAGACAGATGCTGGCAACTTATTCCACTCCATTGCTGTACGTATCATGAACGACGTAGCAAACCGTTTGGTTCGAGCGCGTGGTAAGCCAACAACGAAAAGGTGGAGCCTGGCCGAACGTCTGGTTGTCCGATGGTGGAAGGTAGAGGGAGGAATTAAATTGTGCAATTCCTGCGTACACTTTCCGAAATGCATTCTGTAGAAAACCGAAAGGCTGGCTACTTTGCGCCTGTGTTCAAGGCTGGTAAAATTGGTTTTCACCAAATTCGGGTCACCAATAAGCCTCTTGGCACGCCATTCCATTGAGTCCAAGGTTGCTAGGTGGCATTTTGGAGCACTAGCCCCATAATACTCGACGTTTCGAGCGCTTTACAGCACCCATGGTCACGTGAAGGACTGAGATGTTCAACGTCCAGATGTCATAGTTAACCGCGGTTAACATAGATTAAAATTTAACTTTGGTTCCGATCTACACAGTATAAACTTATAGTTAAAACCTAAATACTTTTTGCTAGAAACAAATTCTAGGGACTTTTTCTAGTATCCAGTATATTTACACTTTTCTTCTCTATTTGTATAAAAGACAGCGAATGAGCGCAGGAATTATGTGATCCCCTTTCCATTCCGCCATTGGACAACCAGACGCTCGGCTAGTCCCCACCCCGTTGTTGATATACAAGCAAACAACGTATTCCAACAGTTTGCTTTGTCCTTCATCATGCAAACAGCAAAGTAGGGATTAATTAGCAAGCAGCTGTCTTTCCATCCGATTACAATGTGTTTTCAAGACGAGAGTAAATAGACTTTTTTACGTGGTAGAGCCACGCTCTCACAGAATACCAGCGTAAAATTTTGCACAACCATAAACCATACGATCCACAGCAGCGTATTGCTGCTGTGGATCGTATGGTGAGTGTGGAGTCCACCTTAGTCCTCAGGGGTGATAATGCATTTTTTCATTCGCATTTTGATTCGTAATTGAGGATAAATGAATATTGCGGGTCCACGGCGGGTGGTCCGAGACTTTCTACCATTTTCGGTTATATCGCCACTAACCATCATGTGGGACAAAATAGAGTATCTTTTAAAAAAATACAGTATCTTTGAATATTAAAAAATCAGTTACCCAATAACAGCGGCAACGCCAATAATTCGCCGGCGTTGTTTATTTCGAAAGAGAAATATTCGAATAGCATTTCTTTCTTGCTTACCAATAGCTTTGTCATTTGTTGAGCCATTTCTCCCATATCACCTGCAAGAGATAATTAATAAAAATTAAAAAAAAAGAATATGATTTTTTTATAGCAAATGGGACAATCGATCATTTAGTATTTGTGACAGCGCTATCGTCGCGCCACAAGCGTAAATGTTTATTGAAGTTTCCGTAGTACTCCGGTATACATGGCTCTGTACTACCACACGGATAGACATGGCGTTAATAGTTAAATTTATTTATTTGTTAATTTTTTTAACAGATAAAAATATTACTTCTTTTGTAGTGAATTTTTATTTTTGATCGGTTGTGTTAATTTTATTGCTTAAACTTTACGCATGAAATTTTAATTCAATAAACATTCGTTATATTTTAATAGGTAAAGGAAGTTTCTTTATTATGAAGTCTAATTAAGCAAGACGTATTTAAAGTTTTAAAAGTTTATTAATTAAATACTTATATTATGATAATACATTGTTTATTATTTGCAATGATTATTAGATATTTAGTATTCCATAAATGTTAAAAAAAATTACAAATTTTTCAAGATGGTGGTCCTCCCACAGTCTCGGCATAATAAAAAGGTGAAAATTAAACTCTAACCCATATCCTATATTTTTGTACACTACATTAAATAATACTAAATACAGTAAAAACCAATTTCACTAAACCTTAATTAACTTCCCTAGTATTTATTTTTACAACTTTTTATATACCCTTGTAATATTTTGACGAAAAAGTAAACCTCAGAACACTATTACTCCTACCGAAAAAGTAAGCTCTAAATGAAATAATAATACACTAACGCGCTTCGTTTAAACAGTTTAAATTAAAGCCAAACCAGCCAATAGCGTAACAACAAAATACATACAATTAACATCAACCACTCACGTATTCAGCCAATAGCGTTACCCTTATGCGTTAAAAATATCAGTTTGTATGGTTTAACTAAAATGTCACTTCAAATGACTAAACAGCAAATAATTTGTTATTTAATAATATGATAATTTTCAACCACAATGAGATATAAGTTTAATTTTATAGCAAATAATTGTTACAATTATTTTTTTAAATGTGAAGCCTAAATTTTAATGTAATGAATCAAACTAATACATGTATTAATGTTTTTAAAGAATATTTCCTTTATTTCTTCAGTATACAAAATTTTAATATCTAGTTCATTCCATAGACGAAGTCATTTTATCGAACGAAAATTGAGTGACTCTCAAAGTGGCACGCAAAGAATACGCTAGATGGCACAAACACCGCTATGACTGGATAACTTTATTCAATAAGTTTAATATATAATTATATATATAATTTAATAAATTTGTCAATTTTTTTAACTGTTTATTTTAAAAAGGATATATTAACCATCTTTACACACGGAGCGGAGGTCGCTACACGGGCTGAACACCACGCCCGGCGGGTAGAGACACGGTATCGATACTGTACTCATAAGTAGTATCGGATAAAAACTATTGTAGGGTAAAGGCGGGATAGATGCCCCTGTGGGATAGTTGCCCCATTTTCAAAAAAACCTAACTTCCCAAACTCGCGACTAAGAAATAATAGTATAACTAAGAGCCGCAGGCACCCCGCCCCTCTGCTAGCCACGGGCCATCGTATGGCGAGGATGTGTTTCGCTTGTGTGTGCATTCATTTCCGCGGCGAACTTTACAAACACGTCAAAGTTTTAAAGGTTAGTATTTGCTGTTGTATAACTTTATAAGTAGTCATTGGGTGCGTTTGGCAGAAAAAAGCGCTAGTAAGCGCTTGTAAGCAAAATGGCGATCGTAAGCGGTAAGCGCTGTCAAATCGTAAGTAGCTATTTTCCTCCAGGACACGATGTTAGTTTTAACCGGGGAATCTAACCTCATTTAAATATATGTTTGTAAAGTATTCATATTAAAAACTTACCAATCATGATTTTTTTAATAGCATGTATATGTTTATTCATTTCATTATATTACTTAAAACTATTATTGCACAAAACAACTGATAAACTCTACTTCAAAACAAACAAATTAAACAAGCAAAATGGCGGATTGTGTCAGCGCTACTGAAGTAGCAATCGTGTCCTGGCCGAAAACTATTTTAGCGCTTATAAGCGCTTGCTAGCGCTTTTTTCTGCCAAACGCACCCATTAATTCCGTTATATTATTTATTACGTCAATAAACTGATTCATCAAGTATGCATCTAGATGTAAACAGTTGCTCTTTTGTTTTTTATTTATTTAAAATTACTTTTTCATCAATCCAGATCAAAAAGCATAGTTGCCCTGATTTTTCGAGGTATAGGTGCCCCTAGGGGCATCTATCCCTCCATACACCATGTATACCCATATGTGGTTTTAGGGTATATTTTGAACATATTTTTGTGTTCTGTTATATGACGTGTTTACATATATTATTATGTATTTGCATTTTTTAGTGATTGTAGTAGAACCATGCCACGAAAATACGAAAGAAAGGAAGGAGTTCAAGCTCGAGTATGTTCTTGGACTACAGAACAATTGCAGTCAGCTTTCGACGAACTTAATAGAAATACCATGGGGATAAAAAAAATATCCCGACAGTTTGGGATTCCGAAGCAGACACTGGAACAACAACGAAGCACACACCGCTTCATTGAGACTTCGCCTGCGGGGCACAGGGGAGCAGTCTACCTATAATAATTAATATTTAATAAGAAGAATTTATAATTTTTATTTTTGTTGAACAAATGTTTTTATTAGGTATGGTTATTTTATTAGATCTCAAATTATGTAGAACTATATGCTAACGATGACTGTTGAAAAAAATTTATTAAAAACTGCAAAATGCTTTTCATTATTAGGCCCACGTTTCTTGGAAACAATTTCTGTTTAAAAAGTAGCTTTCTACTGCTAAAACACTATTTGTCCTCAAAACCTCATAAAAATTGGTTGAGTGTTTCGTTTATACAGTATGAAGGGCATCTATCCCGCGCCGCAGGTATCTATCCCTCTTAGTATTTTCATGGTGGGGCAACTATCCATACGAGTAGGCATCTATCCCCAAAAAAGGAGTTCCACAAAAACCAAAAATTTGCAAAATCTGTAATTTGTAGGGCCAAAAATACATATCACAGTTAAACATAAAGGATTAAAGTAGCTAAATTCATAGACATTATTTATATAAAATTGTTTCTTTTTAAATTAGGAGGATATTTCAAAAAGTGGGGCATCTATCCCGCCTTTACCCTAATCATCAAGAATCGAAACAAAGTAAAGATAACTCGAGGTATTGATATTTTTCTCGTACATAAATTTTTCCCATACTTAGAGAGAATAAAACACTTGAAATAATCTATGAATCTAATGATTTTTTTTTTATATTGGGAACAGTACCTACAAATTATATGTAAAATAAAATTGGAGTACAAATTATGTCAATGGTTATGATTTTCTTATTGTGTGACTTCATAGAGAAAATTCTATTTATCCTTAAATCATATTTTTCCCATTCTCTATATGTAAAATCACTCAAAAACAATAATTTGTCTAAACGAAACAAACGTTTCGAAGAGACAGATATTGTAGGAATTATCAGATACTCCCAAGCTAATTTGTATAGCTAATTAACGCAACTTTTATGTCTTCCCATTGCTCTAATTTAAAAACACAAATAATTAATGGACAGTGGAGCAATTGAAGTTGCCAAATAAAGGCCATTAATACTTTATTCCAACTAAAGGAGGGGTCTTATTGTGTATAGGTAAATCGCTGTTATCGTTGTTTTTTTTTGTGTTTATGATATCAAAAGAACCGCTAGGTAGCTGTTGTAACTCCAATAATCGTACATTAGCTGCTTGTGGTGCCAAGTACGTCAGTTGTTGATAAACGTCTCTTGCAGATATTGCTCTAGCTCTGGGTTCTTGAAAGTGAATATTTTCAAGTCCAGGATCAAACAAGCAGGAAATTGTAATATAATTACGTATGTATCTAACTTTCTAAGACACACTGTCGGTATTCACTGATGTCAGACTGCCTTGTTGGTCTAGTGGTTGTAGAAGTGCGACGGCTGATCATGAGGTCCTAGGTTCGAATCCCGGGTCGGGCCAAAAAATCAGTTATTGAGTTTTTCTGTCAAGAAATTCTCAGTAGCTGCCCGGAGTCAGGAAGTTGGCGGTGTGTCACCCTCGAGTGCACCTGTGCTTGCGCATTCACTTGTGCACTATAATCCTATCCTGCGCCGATGGCTAGCCTGCGTTGAGGCAGCCGCCGTGACCGGAATTCGTTCTGGAGGACGTTATTCACTACTGGCAGTACTGATATCAGCAGTCTTACTTAAGCTACCTGTATGCGTGTGCTTACATAAGCTACCTGTATGCGTGTGCTTACATAAGCTACCTGTATGCATGTGCTTACATAAGCTACTTGTATGCGTGTGCTTACATAAGCTACCTGTATGCGTGTGCTTACATAAGCTACCTGTATGATTGTGCTTACATAAGCTACCTGTATGCGTGTGCTTACATAAGCTACCTGGATGCATGTGCTTACATAAGCTACTTGTATGCGTGTGCTTACATAAGCTACCTGTATGCGTGTGCTTACACAAGCTACCTGTATGATTGTGCTTACATAAGCTACCTGTATGCGTGTGCTTACATAAGCTACCTGTATGCGTGTGCTTACATAAGCTACATGTATGATTGTGCTTACATAAGCTACCTGTATGCGTGTGCTTACATAAGCTACCTGTATGCGTGTGCTTACATAAGCTACCTGTATGCGTATGCTTATATAAGCTACTTGTATGCGTGTGCTTTTAAGCAGTTGACCATGGGTATAATTTTTCATTCGAAAAAAAAGCTAGGTAGCGCTAGCATGACATGAAAGATTATTCTAAACAATACACTATAATATTTACTAACAAGTACTATTACTAGAAAAGTACCGAATACAAAACTATTGGTATCGGTAGAAAAAGTACTTGATACCAAAAAGTATCAATTACTTTTTCCGTGTCGCTATCGGCGAGGTGGTGGTAGATCTGCCTTTTCCTTCGCACGGTCAAATATTATTATGTGATATCAGCTCATCTACTTTAATTATTAGAAGCAAATTGTAGCTCCTTTGGGAGTTGGCTGCTTTGTTCACAGAGTTAAGTTTTAAGAACAGCTGACGGCCATCACTTGCCACTTATCAATTACACAAAATAAACAAAATATATTTGTTTCAATTTTGCCGCTAAAACTTGTGAGGCTACTTTCTAACATAAAAATGTCAGATAACAATGTCTTCTAGACCGAATTTCGATCACGGCGGCCAATCTCAACAAAGACTAGCCATCGGTGCAGGACAGGAGAAGGTGCAGATAATACCTAAGACTTAGCGATCAGCCGCCGTAGAGTCTACATCACCCGAGGATGCCTCGTGTAGAGGCGAAACACGTGTCGTATTATCGTCGATGGCGTGTCTTTCCTAGAATAGTGGTGTTGAGAGTAGTGGTGCTGGGATTAGTGGTGACGGGTTTAGTGCACGCTATTGAGCGACGGCGGGAGGTGCTCCTCAAACTAGGTAAGACACATCATTTGATTTTATTCAGCGGATGGTTGCAAAGTAACTATTTATATCTTTATTATAATGGATTTCCGCAAAGTAACGCCTGATTCTATCAATTAAGCTACTGATAGACTGATTCGACGTCCGCAACGTATGCAACGCATGCTGACACCTGGACTTGTCATTTTGTACGAAAAACTATACATTAGAAACAAACTAATCGTATGCAAGATTACAGTAGATGGCGCCATTATTGTGATCCAGAAATCACCCGTGTGAAGCCGAGGCGGGTAGCTAGTAATATAAAATTTGTTGCATTATTACATTTCATAACCTAATGAGTGTCTAATCACCCATTGCTACCATTTTTGTTATCGACGTGAAAGCGTAATTTTATTGTATTTCTATCCCAGTTACGATTAGACATGATTTTATAAACTATGAAAATAACACATTGTACAGAAATGATCTACAATAGGACCACTAGTAGTAGAAATTTACTTTCAATACTTACCAAACTCAGGATTCCACTCGGATTTCTGCGACCTGAGACCGAGTACGAACAGTTCTTCTAGAGGCAACGGATTCGACAATTTAATTAATCCAAAGTTCTGAAAATCGTACAGCATTGTCTCGTAAAAAAGCTCCTCTCTGCAAAATAAGTGTTTGGTATTGCATTATTCAATGTGTCTACCTGTTTTTTATACGGGCTAAAACTCCACGATGTTCATCACTTCACTTTTTGCCGGGGCTACGTGAACTCTTTCCCTCACTACCGTAGCCCCAACCTTGTTTACCGATGGTAAAACTATTAAGCAAAACTTACGCCCAGGCTTAAAGAATGACAGATAACGACACTCAGCAATTTCAACATTAAAATTAAAGTATTATCTTTTTTCTTCCGCCGTGTTATCATACTAGCTTTCCTGTCTTTCAAATTTTGCAATGGTGCTGATATTGTTTAATAATAATAATAATAATTTATTTGCATGAAATATGGTAGTTACAGGTTTAATAATTTGGTATGGTAGAATCATATTTCGCCAGTGGCATGCAAAATAATATAATTTTTTAATTGTTAGTCTAGTGCTATATAAATGTTCTATGAATGTCTGAATGAAATCTTTGGTTAATTACAATTTCGTAATAAACCTAAAAATAAAATGTCACAAGAAAAATAACACACATATACATAGACGTTAATAATAAACAAGAAATAATTCCAAAATAAAATAAAAATAAAAAATATCGTCAAGTTAAGGTGTACAGAACATTTATATAATGTTCTATGAATGTCTGAATGAAATCTTTGGTTAATTACAATTTCGTAATAAACCTAAGAATAAAATGTCACAAGAAAAATAACACACATATACATAGACGTTAATAATAAACAAGAAATAATTCCAAAATAAAATAAAAATAAAAAATATCGTCAAGTTAAGGTGTACAGTACATTTATATAATGTTCTATGAATGTCTGAATGAAATCTTTGGTTAATTACAATTTCGTAATAAACCTAAGAATAAAATGTCACAAGAAAAATAACACACATATACATAGACGTTAATAATAAACAAGAAATTGTTGCAAAATAAAATAAAAATAAAAAATATCGTCAAGTTAAGGTGTACACGTCAACAGTTATCAAGTCAAGTCAAAATTATATGAAATATCACTTTGGTCTATAACATAGAGAATATAACCACTAGAGATTGTATAGGCAGATTTCTTCTAAGTGCTCACTACTGCGGGCCCGGGGGCGGGGAAGAACGCGTGGCTGCAAATGGTCAAGTTACGTTATTACGGCTATCGTTAGGGTTGCTCTTCTTAATAAAGGAAAATATTCGATATCGATAAAATAGATTTTATCATTATGAAAAATACTCAATTAAAATCATACAAATAACATTTAATCAAAATCAATCAGTTACAACGAAAACATGTATTTATTATATTATTATTGATTTTTAAAATGAATTAATTTGTTATATTTATTTCGAATTAAAGTTCAAGGGTCCTGATTGTAAAAAAAATATAAACAAGCGTCTACAAATTTTTAAATTACGCATCTTGCTAATTCAATTAAATGATTTGTTGATTCTATTTCAAATTGATGAAAATGAATATCCGGGAATCAATAACACCTAATCAGTTAGTCAATAATTTAAAACCGACCTTATAAATTAATTGGTACTATATTTCGAAGACAGCACTTTTGAACCACTCTCGTTGATCGCCCTCTAATTAAAAATTTTACAACGACGACAAATATCTATTACTGTAGTGGATCCGTAAAATAACTTGTCTTTAGTGTCCTTTTGAAATTGTAAGCCGTTCTGATTTGGTACACCAATCTAACTAATTTAACTAGGTAACTATAAACTTTAACTAGGAAAAAATACCCACGAACTGAGAACCTCCTCTTTTTTCTGAAGACGGTTAAAAGTAGATAGGTATTTATTCACATTGTGTGAATTGAATAATCTTTTTATTAATTTCAATTTTATTATTTTCGATATCGACTTTCAGCTATTAAAGGTAACAGTAAGTACTAATGTTTACGATAAACATACAAAGGGAAAGAAAGGGATAGAAGCATTAGAATTGTCTAATAATAGAACGAGACTTTTCCAAAAGACATCAACGCGGAACTCAACCATGTCGTCATTTACCCAGTCACCGTTTAAGATAGACCCCTACGGTGGCTCATAATCTGAATTAATCAACAATAATTTTCGTATTATTTACTTAGCAATGAATAGTTACTCCATTGTTTTTGGACATCTGTCCTGGAATGTTTCCCACACCACTTTACCGCGCGTAAAGGCGTTTTGATGCATTATAATTGCATAAAAGTTATAAAATTTGCATTAATTTAGCGTGCACACAGGTCTAGCACTTGGACAATACTAAAATGGTTAATAGTACCACAGCCTATGCATAGGCGACAAAATACTAATTCTATAATAATAAAATTCATCTAGGAAATAAAAACAATTTTAAATAAGCCATTGCTTCAATGTTTTTTAGGTATCTCACAGACTAAAAAGGAGCTTAAACATTTGGAATCATAAAATGATAAAGTTAAAAAGACTTACGCCAGTTTCGTTGTATTGCACAAATACAGCTTCGTAGAATGTTGGATCAGTGACCGGTGACAATCGATACATGCGATGAAAATTAAATTCGCTAATATCTCCCTGAGATTCATATTGCACTTGTTCTCAACGTCCATACGTAACTGTTTCACACTTGTCAGTTTAGTTTCTACCCTCTCGTATTTAAATGTTCGTGTTTTAAATGATTCTTTTGGATCGATGTAAGTTATATTGGCATGGTCGGCACCAGTATGCAAGTTCCATTTTTCGGTGGATTTAATATTCTCTTTTGGTTCGTTTACAATCGAGCTTTCCAGAATGTCTGGATCATTTTCCGGTTCTTCGATAATTATGTTCGGTATTTTATTTGCTTCATTCAAGTTTTCTTCGTGTTCGTTATTCGTTAACTTGTTTTCATTATCTTCTATAAACTCTTTTTCAATGCAATCTTCTTTTTTATCGTCTATTTGTTTAGAAGCGACTTGGAAAAATTTGTCAATTTTTTGTGTGTCTGAACTAACTCTAACTAAATCTTTTGCATACACCTTGGCCCCATCGGTGGTTTTTTTAATTATTTCATCGACATTTGTTGCGCCTGGTAAACGAGCCTGTAAAATTCATATTAAGTTCATAAATAAAATAGTTGTAAAGTATTTTACTTAACTCATTTTCATCAACAGCCTTTTTAAGCCAAACATTGTTGTACGCAGATGTTTCTTGCACACATGCGAAACGAATAGGACGATGGACACATGCCATGTGTCATACTTGTGAACAGGTGCTACTTGTACTAGTCTCATCAATTTTTAATACATTTACTAACTTTAAATGTATAGGTATTTAATTGTTATCTAAGTTCACTACGGAACATGCTATACCTATATGTCCTTTTAATTTTTGGTTAAGAAAATTGCATCATTAGAATTAATAAGTAACAAAAAGGTAGACGTTCTATTGCGGGTAGAAGTACTTTATTTTGAAAAGGTAGTAGAATAAAAAGCATACTGATAAACAACATTTTAGTTTCCTACGTAAAAAATAAACGGCTTTACATTTTTTCGTTCCTTTTATTTTTGGTTCAAGGCATAGACAAGGAATTATAGAAACTAGACCAAATCAACCAATCAATCGATTGTTCATTCTTTTTCTTTTTTATAGGATAGGGTGACAAACGAACACACAGTCCACCTGATGGTAAGTGGTTGCTGTGGCTCATAGACACCTACATCTATCTTCGATTACGAATCAAAATGCAGACGCGTTGTCACCCGTGAGGACTAAGATGGAATGCCTCATTTCCAGTGGTATTCCTATGATAGGTTGCGAAGGTTCATATCTTTTTTAAGGTATTCTGTTTCAAACTCTGGCTGCAGGGCCTCCGCTTCGCGCGGAAGTGTTTGTATAACCTATAAATAATTGTCTCGGGTTTGCAATTTATGTATGTTTCGTGCCTGGTAACAATACAATAATATATACAATATAATAATATAACAATGTAGACAGGAAAACATAGTTTAGGCCTAATATTTTTTAAACAAATTTCCCAAAAAAAAATGTTGCTTAATCCCTTACCTGCGTGTACATGACTCGAGAGGAATTACAACTGAGTAGTTTGCTTTCAATGCACGATTTTATTTTTTCAATTATCTGCTCTTCATATAGAAACTGAACTTCATGTTTCGTTGGATGTACATTCACATCAACATTTCTTGGATCTAAAAGTTAACTGTTTTTTCAGTAATATGTAATAGTAATTGTTATTAATTTATGCAAATTAAGCCACTATACAAGAGTTTTGACACGTGGCTGAGTCGTAAGAAAATCCATCCCACCATTTCGTGCCGTAAAAGTCAAATGCGAGAAATGCGGGGTGTTCGATTGATGACGGTATAATCATCTATGTAGCGTTCCCCCCTGGTCGATATTCGATCTCAACGGCTTCTAAATAGATGAAAGCTATCAAATGCGTATGAGATATTGTAATGCAAACAAAGGAGCATTAATGCTAATCTGTCACAGCCAAGTACTGTGAAGAAGTGGCTGCACGATCACGCATTAAGACCAGGTTGGGAAAATATCGTACTTTACACACGACTTTGACGCGCAAGACCTGATATTACATTATTTAAAGCAATACATTCATAAAATACATTAAAAATTTTAAGCTAATGAATTTTTAAAAGACTTTATTTTAAGCCGGGAAAAATCTTTAAGGTTCTAGTGTTTTTAAGCGATTACCATATAATATTTATCAACATTTGAAGTGAAGAAGAGTGCGTTAAAATAATTTTAACGTCGGAAAGCACTGCCTTAAGTGTGAATTTAGGTGAATTCACTTGTCGATGCGTACACATGCAAGATTTTATACCAACGAGCAACACTATGTAAGATTTTAAGTGCCACATAAACCATATTAAACTTCTTGACTCACACACACATCTTGCTTCTTTCTTTACCAGTCTATAAAAGTACTTTGCTGAACGCAGGTAGTCCGAATCAAAACTGAAACTACGCTCAATTTATTACAATAACAAATTGAGCACTGTTTCTGCATCACTTGAAATGTAGTGATTCAAAACGTTCTATCTTTCTTTGTTGGTGTGAGTGCCCGATATAACGCTATAATCGTTACGATAGAAGGTGTTAGGAATAAAAATTTGACGTTACTGAGTAATGCTGCAGCTTTACCACTGGTATAGTTGTAGCACGAATGGGTCGGCTTGACCGGGGAAGGACTACGCTCTCACAGAATACCAGCGTGAAATAGCAGCTTAATGCTGCTGTGTTTCGTATGGTGAGTGTAGAGAACCGAATACCCTTTTTACTGGAATCGAGACATTCCATCTTATTCCTCAGGGATGACAACGCATCTGCGTTTTGATTGTTATTTAAAGATAATTGTAGAAGTCTATCACAGCATCCACTTACCATCAGGTGGACTGTGTGTTCGTTTGTCACCACTATTCTATTAAAAAAAAAAACAGAGCAAGTCAATTCAATGTCTGCTTTTCATCCTGCTTCGTCAGCCTGTTAATGGTTGCAGCTCCGTGACCAGCTGCCTTTCCCGTTGTCCCGCTTGGTAAACGGACTAGATTTAGTGACCTTGTATGTTATTTCAAGCGCCATTACAAATACTTCTATCTATACTATTATGCCAGCAATTCAGAACAAGAACTATGTCACAACTCTAGATCGCGCGGTAGCTAGCATAGTAAATATACCACGTAATTTTATTTTTATTTGCGACGACTTTCTTTTTTTTTTATATCATTTGATGACAAACGAGAACACAGTCCACCTGATGGTAAGTGAATGCTGTGGCCCATAGACATCTACATTTACCTCCAACTAAGGATCAAAATGCAAATGCGTTGTCACCCGTAAGATGGAATGCCTCGGTTCCATTAAAAAGGGTCACCGGTTCTCTACCCTCACTACACGAAACACAGCAGCATTACGCTGCTATTTTACGCTGGTATGAGAGCGTGGTCCTTCCCCAGTTGAGCCGACCCATTCATACTACAACTATATTATACTTATCTGAAATTAATTTCAAATTACGTTGAAAATATTTTATTCTGGCAGGGCTTGAATTCGGGTTGCTCCTTGCTTACAGCCTGTCAAAAATCCACTGCTTAACCTAAGCCTCGTTCATAGATTGCCTGCGGGGGAACATTTGCCATAGTTGCCCCTCTTGGCATATGAGTTAGTAAACGCAGTTTATTGTTGTTATAGTTTTTCGACCCGTTACCATCATTCCGATAGTGATCCAAGCCGAGGTTCGTACTTCCTTCTGAGGAGTCCCTGAATCACATTGCCCCCCCCCCCTCTACCTCCCTAGCTCGAGGAACCTCACTCCAAAAGCAAGGACCGGGGCGGCTCGGGATCCACAGAATCGTTGTACTCAATAGCTCGTATGTCTCCTATTACGAGAGTCAGATAATTAAAGGATTCAGTATGAGTTTTTTTTTATAGAAGAGGGTGCAAACGAGCATGCGGCTCACCTGATGTTAAGTGACTACCGCCGCCCATGATCAACCGCAACACCAGGGGAATTGCAGGTGCCTTACCGGCCCTTTAGAAAGGAGTAAGCTCTTTTCTTGAAGATCCCCAGGTCGTATCGGTCCGGAAAAATCGCCGGTGGTAAACTATTCCACAGAGAGGTCGTACGCGGAAGAAAACTCCTTTTGAAACGTACAGTGGTGGACCGCCAAGCATCCAGATGGTGTGGATGGTATCGGGACGTTTGCCGCGTAGTGTGTTCACGAAATTTAGCGGCTGGGATTAATCCGAACAATTCCTCAGAGCACTCCCACTATATAGCATATGCGAAAGCTAAGCTATATGCGAAAGAAAATGCAAAGACATGCAACATCTCTTCGCAGCGCCAGTGAACCGAGCCGATCGGAAAGCACTCGGTCGTCGACGAGTTGTTTCTGGAAAGATACTGCTGCTTATTTCCTGTTTAATTTCCCCCTGCCGCCTACGACACCCAGGGGATGATATGAGGTAGTAAGTTTTCTTACGCCGGAACTACACGGGCACAATTTGGGTTGTTCGCAAACTATAAATATTTAAGGCAAGATTATCGTCTGCGTTAACACGCCTACCATAATATATAAATACAATTCCACACAACTTACCTAGTTCAATACTGAGATAGACAAATGCGTGAGCGTTTTTCGGTAAGTACGTACAATAAACAGAGTCCACAGCTTTGCGTATACCTGAAATAAAAGGAACGTTATTTAATTTTCATAATAATGATAAACTTGTAACGGCGGTGTAAAAACATCCATACCCCATATCGTCCCGAGGGTGTCGTAATGGGGTATGCAAAGGGAACTATGCCCATACAGCCAAGTCTTCAGTAGAATTTTTTTATTGATATGAAAAGAAAATGAAATTTAATGAGATGAAATTAAATGAAACCTAACCTAACTCATTGAATCAAATCCTTAAATCTGATATTGAAACAAATTAGTAGCTTCTTTTTTGAAATATTTGCATGAATCATAAAAACTTCTATGAATTTTTTTTAGTAAAAACTTCGTGGTTTATTTTTTCTTTTTATAGACATTATTTTGACAGTTGGGTAAGAGAACGCACGAGCTCGGAAAAGGTAAAGAAAAAGCTCGAGTATGTAATAGAGACAAGGACGAGAGACAAAGACAGAGGGAAACTGGAGCTGGAGATGGGTAGCAACTATAATGAACAACTGAAGTTGCCAACCCGCTTGCCAAGCATGGCAACTGTCAAAAATCCCGTTATAAGGTAATCTATTAACGAGGCTTCTGTTCAGCCGTAAAAATGTTTAGTCTGTATGGATGATGGATAGATGATACAACGATGTTAAAAACTAATAAGCTAAAATCGTTATAATAATATTGATAAACACTCACGCCTGTCACCCAGAGGGGTAGACAGAGACTACTGACTTCCATTTAGCACGTTCCTGGCATACCTCTCACGCCTCCTCCACATCCTATGCATACATGCTCGTTGGTGAAGGGTACTCTTAATTTGGCCCATTTTCAATATATTATCGCCAATTTGTTCCATAAACTTTCGCTAAGGGCGTCCCTTTCCGACTCTTTCGTTCACTTCTGCAGCATAAATTTGCTGTGTCACTCTTTCCTCATTCATTCTTTCTACATGACCAAACCACCAAAAATCGTTATAATAAATAATATAAATGGATATTGGCACCTATATCTATTTGAGACTAAAAGACTTCGACACCTCTTGACCGCTCACGAAATTCAGCACATACAAACACAGCACATAGTATTTTTTCACGGAGCTCTAAGTTTATGTTATCCACTTTGTTATAACTCACTACATGGCATAGCTGTACATCGACTTCCATCACCGTTCAACTAATTGCCATAAAAATTGATATACACGAACAGGACAACGTCTGTTGGGTTTTGTTTGTTTAATATAATGAATTTCAGCATTCAGCAACACCTGTTTCAGCTTAGAGAACCTGCCTTTTCAACCATATTCTCCAGACCTTCCCCAAAAGACTTTCACATTTATTGAAGTTTAGGCAATTTTTTTATTCGAAAGCAGTTAGTTAAACCTCGGTGGTTTGCTCATATAAAAACAATGAACGAGGAAAGAGTGACAAAGCAATTTTATGTTGCAAAAGTGAACAACAGAGTCAAGAAGGGACGCCCTAGATGAAAGTTTATCGAAAATTCATTTTTTATAGAATAAGGGTTACAAACGAGCACACACTCCACCTGATGGTAAGTGGATGCTGAGGCCCATCCATATAGACATCTACATTTATCCCTGATTTAGATTCATAATGCAGATGCTCCTAAGGATTAAGATGGAATGCCTCGTTTCCAGTAAAAAGGGTCTCCGGTTCTCTACACTCACCATACGAAACACAGTAGCATTAAACTGCTATATTACGCTGGTATTCTGTGACAGCGTGGTCCTGCCCCGGTCGAGACGATCCATTCGTGTGACAACCATAATTAAGCTGCGTGTGAACCGCACACATTTTATTATGATTTCTTAAATTTACGCGAACGCTACACATTGTTCAAAACTACTTTTACGGATTTTATCGCGTTTAATTTTAATTTTAATTATTTAAATTTTTAATTGCCGACGTTTCGGGTGCTTTGCAGCACCCGACCACGGGGGACTGAGGTGACTGACGTCCCGACGTCATTGTTAAAACCGGAGTACCTTCAACTTTTTTACTATACGAATTTTTTACGAAGCTTTATGACCAAAAACAATAATTACATTTTATTTTAATTTTAAGCCTTTATAGAATTCATCGATTTGTACAGTAGACATAAATAGATTTTTATTTAAATTTTCTCATACAAACCGCAATCAAGCCGCCGGTCAAATAAACCTACACCATCGTTACTTTCGTCTTTATTAGTGAGTCAATTAGTCAATATTTAAAATTTTGGGTAGACACTTCACAAGCCTTAAATGATCCTTTTATATGTGGTAGAGCCATGTTGCAGTTATATTAGTAATATAGTTGTAGCACAAAATGGTCAGCTCGACCGGGGAAGGACCACGCTCTCACAGAATACCAGCATAAAATAGTAGCTTAATGCTGCTTTGTTTCGTATGGTGAGTGGAGAGAACCGGAGACCCTTTTTATTGGAAATGAGGCATTCCATCTTAGTCCTCACGGGTGACAAGGCATCTGCATTTTGATTTGTAATCGAGGATAGATGTAGATATCTATGGGCCACAGCAACCACTTACCAGGTGGACTGTGTACTCGTTTGTCACCATATCCTATAAAAAATCCTCTTTACGTCCAGACATAATTTTGAAACATAAAAATATTGACTAAGAATGGAACCAAAGATCCGTGACTCGATAGTCAGCTGTTCGGAGCACTCGATCACGCATCGTACAATAAATAACAAAATAACTTACTCTGTGAGTCCACTAGTCTGTGATTAATGAACAAGAGCACGGTGCCTTTCTTGTGCGAGTAGTTGACGTTCGTAACGTATCCGTGGAGGGACATCTGCAAAGTGTCGTCTTTCAACTTTATCTCGAGTAATTCCCGTGCTATGGAATTTCCGTGAATCTGTAAAAAATATTTTTTTTTTAAATACAAAAATATTTCTCATAGACCATAAGAAATTATTACCAAAAATTCAATCCTTATTACGATGGTGATAGCGACGTAATCTCCATTTGGGTGTCATAAATAAAGTAACACAGTTGGAAAAACCCATCGCTGTCGTTTTGATTCATGATGGGCAATAGTGACCACTTCATATCTTCAGATAGGATGTATGCTCGTTTCGCCTTAATTAGTTTTAATAAAAAAATATTTTTTAGTTGTTTTGAAGACGACAGAGAGAATAAATCCAGTAATGGGCAGCAACATATTCCTAAAAAAACTTCAAAATAATTTAAAAAAAACTGTACCCCATCTGTCAAGCGTGTCAACTATGACAAGTGTTCCCATTATGAAAGTTCAGTCAGCAAGTCAGCTGCTTCATAGCAGGTCTTGCTGACTGTGAACTTTGACAAACTATAACGGTAATGGACACGCACACACATAAACGTACATACACACACACGCACGTACACACCCACCGACCCATATTATGTCAAATTACATTTTATTAAAGGCAATAGTGCCGTGGTAGCTCAAATAGTTAACGTTCGCTGTAAATATAACAGAACGCGAGTAACCCGGGTTCGATCCCCGCCGGCACGAATGAAATTGTTAATTGCAATTTTACCACGTGCTCGGCGGTGAAGGAAAACATCGTGAGGAAACCTGCATGTCTGAGGAATAAGAAAAAAATATTTCGAAGACATATGATGTTCGCCAACACGCATTGGGGCAGCGTGGCGGACACTTACTTGCCCTAAAACCCTCTCAGAAATGAGGAGAGGCCTGTGCCCAGCAGTGGGACGTATATAGGCTGTAACTTTACTTTTTTAAAGGCAATAGATATAGGCTCTTTAACAAAAAAAATTATACCATTTCAACTTTTAGTTATAAATAATTATAATTAATGTAAAATATTTCGATCAACAAAGCTTACAATCCTAATATTTTCCACAACGGAGGATTTCATAGCGGTCTTTATATCTGTATTTTCACCGAACTTCTTCAAAGTGAAGCCCACGTGACTATTATGTATAGCATAACCACCAACAACTTCCATAATATGTGTGTACTCTTCCGCGGGGCTACGCAGGGACTTTTTTCGCGCTATAACATTGTAAAATAGATCTTCGACAGTGATTTGTGTGCCATTGTTCCCCGCGCATGCTTTGATCGGCCCTTTTAGTTTGCCATTTTCATAGGATCCCCTGAAATATTAAATTGAGATATTTTTTATGGTGAAAATTAAAGTTAGATTATACTAATCTTGACGATTATTTTGGCAGGTTGGGACATGCCTAAGATATACAGGGTGTTAGTGTAAACACCGTTATCCTTGAAACCAGTGGTTTGGTTTCACTTATAGAACGAAATAAATTAAAAAAATAACGCTATTTTCTTTCATAAAATTTAAAAAGTTTCTGTCCGACACCGTCCGTAAATTCATGGATACCCTATGCGCCCGAGTGACGTTATCACTGTAAACATCACCGCTCTCGCTAGCTACACTGCACTACCTACACTACATTCCATTAAAATCACAACAAGTACACATAACCTGTGATGTAACTTTTTCTTCATACTTTCATCCTGGCTTAGGACAGGCAAAAATTGAGGAATTAAGGAAAAATTGAGATTTGGCAAAAAAAATGTTATTTTTCATTAAATTTACGTTCTATAAGTGAAACCAAACCACTGGTTTCAAGGATAACGGTGTTTACACTAACACCCTGTAGTGATGAAAGTGTACATGCATACTAACATTAAAGCACACAACACATGAAAAATAGGTTAAATACAACCAAGTGCTTGCACATTTTATGCAGACAGTAATGCTTAACACTGGTTTATACACACTGATGAAAAGATGGGTCAATATGTAATTCCCATGAGCATCCTATTGCCAATTTTTGAGCAAATGGTAGATACCTGTCTAACAGATCTCTGACGACGGCCAAAGTTGGCCAGTAAGGATTTGAAAACGGCGAAATTATCAATCAGTTATCATCGCGGATAAGTCCCTGGTTTGGTGATGACTGATGAGAAATATAAACATTTTTACTATTTATGTATTTTAATGCTGGTATTAGTATATTTCTTTTTCCCGGTCTAGACGATCCACGCGTGGTGCAACCATAACTGAACGGCGGCATAGCTAACCATGTAAAAATATATTTTATAGTTGTGGTGACCCATAAATTTTTTTTTCATAGAATGTGGTGAAAAACGAGCATAAAGTCCACCCGATGGTAAGTGGATGCTGTGACCCTTAGACATCTATATTTATTTTCAACCAAGAATCAAAATACAGATGCATTGTTACCCCTGAAGACTACGATGGAATGCCTCGTTTCAAGTAAAAAGGGTCTCCGGTTCTCTACACTCATCATACAGCAGCATTAAGTTGCTATTTTACGCTGGTATTCTGTGAGAGCGTGGTCCTTCCCCGGTCATGCCGATCCATTAGTGCTACAACTATAATATAGCCGCAGCGTGGATCTACCATGTATAAATCATCAACATCATCATTACAGCCCTTCACAAGTCCACGGCTGAACATAGGCCTCCCCCAAGGAATGCCACAAAGCACGGTCCTGAGCCACCTGCATCCATCGACTTCCTGCATGTCTTACCAGGTCATCACTCCATCTAGTGAGGGGCCGCCCTACACTTTGCCTACCGGTCCGAGGCTGCTAATTAATATTATATTAATAAAAATAAAATTATAAACGAGTTCATACTTGTAAGCACATTTATCTGCGGCAGTCTTTGTAAGGATTGTGAGATGTGAGATATAACTAATACTGGCCAAAGCTTCGCCTCTGAACCCGTATGTACTGATTTCCTGAAGATCCTCATATTGCTGTAGCTTGGATGTCGTGAATCTCTCACACACTATGTCCAAATTGTCGCTCCGAATTCCAGTTCCATTGTCTTGAATCTGTATTATAAAAAAAAACCTCATGAATTATTATGATTTTAAGCAATTGCATAGCTTTTATCGCGGGCTTTGAGCGCGGCGACCGAATCAAGAAATTCCGTAAGGAAAAATACCTAACACTCCAAAACCTAACGTCGGCTAACGTCGTTTCAGTTCGGCAGACTTCGGCACGGTGTTTGTGTGCGTGCTACTAAACGTATGCGTGTAGACTAGTTGCATGTATTGTAAGATAATAAAAATATTTTAAACAATAATATAGTTTATTGCAATAAGCATATTCTTTGGATTTATATTAGTCGTTGTCATGCTAACAACTTTCGTGAATTTAGAGTATTTAATAAACACAGACTTTATAGAAAATTTTCGTTTGTTGGAAGAACTCGTTAATTACCATAAACCTAATAGTTTCAATAATAAAGATTCCCAAATAACCTACATGTATTGTAAGATAATAAAAATATTTTAAACAATATTAACATCTTATTTATTCAATAAAAGAAAAAAAATTGTTTTCTTATCGGTCACCACGCTCAAAAAGTGTAACTTGAATTAATACCAAAGAAAAAAAAAACAAAGAAAAAAAATACTGCATAAATAAAATAAATAAATAATTATAATTGCATAAGTTGATAAAAATGCTATGCAATAGCTTTACCGCGGCAGTCCCCGAGTGCCACACGTATTTTTTTATTAAATTATATGGCACCTCATCTCTTCCTAAAGGTGTAGTAAGGAGCTTTTAACAAAGGAATGTTCCCTTTGTCAGCAAATTCTAGTAGTTTAGTCTTTAAACATATATCTTGTATAATATACAAAATGCTAAATACCTAGTCTAACGAGGAAAATAGTGGAAAAAGTGTGTTAAATAACTCAAACAACATTAAAATCTCATTTCATATGAGCCAAAATAGCCATATAAGCCATATAAGACAAATAATAACTTACTAATAAGATATACAGAATATTTACAGATGGTAAGAGATGGAGTCCCTTCCCCATAATATGGCAGCGGAATCAAATAAGAGACAACCCCAGGAGGCTACCAGCACCCCTGCTAATGAAGAATCTTTCATTGAGCATCCAAGTTCTGAGCGTGAATGCTCAGGCTGCTACGCATATTCTACTCTGGAGTTGGCATCAGTTCTAATTCACCTTTTCCGGTACTCCCTAGGCGTAATCCCTAACTCATGAAGAAAGCTTTAATGCACCCGATCCCTAGAAAATTCCTATCGCCTCCTTGTTCTCCAAAATAATGGAATCCATTATAAACTGCTAGCTCTTGAGGCACTTTAAATACCACCAACTGATTTGTAACCGCGAATACTGTTTCCGTCGGGTCGCACAGCTGATGATCTTCTAGTTCATCTAACTCATAGATGGGCGAAGGCAGTATAGTCCAAGGGGTAGGAGACTTTGGCCGTTAGATTGGACATCGCGAAGGCCTTCCATCGAGTTTGGTACAAAATGCTTCTGGGTCATGTCAAATCAACACACTGATTTAGACTTGATTCACAGCTTATCATGATTTTTATACGAGTAACAGGGTATTTCCCTCTATTTGTAGATCAATCAGCTTCAGTTTTCTTTTAAATAGAGGTTTCCAAACATGGTACTATAAAGTAATCGTTGCGTTTTATTAATGTAATAGTGTCCTGCACACTGCATAGCAAAATTTGTAATTAAAAAATAAAGTTTTACTAATTTGGTATATTATTTATAAAACATGTGTATTTCTGAAGCCATAACATTATGAACTATATTTGATAATTTTTAATATTGCCACTTAAAAAAAATTAATTTTAAAATTTAATTCTAAAATTCTCTTTTTTTATAAATTATAACCCTATCTTGTGGCATATCATATTAAAGCCTCATTCAACAGCTTTTAAATGAGACCACTCGCAGGTATAGGCATCCAAAGGTGCCAAAACATAAAAAAAATTCATAAAAATTTAAATCTTTAAAAATTATTAAAATCACCCAAAATTCTGTTGAATTGACATGGAATGACCATTCTTTCGAATGTTCCTTCCTATGTGCTTTCCGAGAAATTGAGCAATTGAATGACCAGTTTTCTTACAGATTGAAGCATCAAGGCATCGTAGTAGACAGTGCACGCATCGACTACAAGAATATTATTGCAGGTGTTCCACAAGGCTACGTGCCATCACCTACGCTGTTTTTTTGGAATATTAATGATACATTGCAAACCTGTAAAATTCATTGCTATGCAGACGACAGCACGGGTGATGCTTTTTACGCCGGCTGTGTCGATATTATTCGGGAACATGTCGTCAAGTACCGGAACAAACTAGTGTTTGAAGGCGAATCTTTGTGAAACAAAGTCTCGGTTTGAGGACGATTAAATCTAGTCCAGTTTAACCCTCAGAACCAACCGTTTAAGACTGAAAATAACTGCTTTGCCGTATCTTTACAAGGCGCAGGTTCGGCCGCACATGTAATACTGTTCCCATCTTTGGGGTGGGGCTCGGCTCGGCTCATATCGTTGACGACCGAGTTCTTTCTGATCAGCTTGAGTCACTAACGCCGCGAAGAGAAGTTGCACTCCTTAGCATGTTTTATCGCATTTACCGCAGAGAGTGCTCGAAGGAATTGTTTGGATTAATTCTAGTTGCCAATTTCCAGTAACGCACATCGCGACTAAATAACTTACGATACCATCCACACCGTCTGGATCATTGGCACGGTAAGGAATGGAAGCAGCTGTTAAAAGCTGTGTCACGCCTTAATTTTTTTTTTAATCAGAAGTCTTATAAACTTATACCTTTTATAAAATATTTTAAATGATAAATGGATATCCACAATAAACAATATTAATTCACAATACAAGAATATCATACCTGTAAGTACTTTAAGCCTCCAGCTTTCACAGTAATTATAATATTTGTAGCATGAGCATCTAAGCTGAAATAAAGTAGACATCAATACACATTATATAGGTCTTAAAAATCACAAGAAATTGGTAGGTAATAAATGAGTTTACTAAAATAACATTTTTACTTTAATTTCTATTGAAAAAAAAAACTAGTCACATACTTACTCGTATTAGCGTTATACAAAAGGTTGTGCAGCCAAGCAAAAGATGAAAACTTGTTCGGTTGATATTTAAAATTTGTGTATAAAATGTAAATTAGAAGAAGTATGTTTATTTTGCAACTAGCTTTTTACCCGCGACTTCGCTCGCGTGGGTTTGAATTTAGAAGCATCGATAATACTATTTCAACAGTCAACAGTTTAACAGTATTAAAATTAGCAAAACTGGATCACTTGTAGAGACACGTTGTTATCTGTGTCTACATCTATATTGGCAATATAATATGCTACAGCAGTGGCGGCGCAAGACCTTTTTATGTGGGCAAGATACATTTTGCGAGGCCCTCTGCCCGCGCAAGGAGAGGGATTATATAAAATGAAAAACAAAACTTTCAAAATGTTTGTTTTTATTTTTTGTAAAATATCAGTGTCATAGGCTTTTATTCCGTTCACATGTTACACCCTAATTTTTTTTTCAAAAAAAGGTTATTGGTATAAAATAGTGATGCAACGAATACTACTTTTACGAATATGAATATCAAATCTACTATTCGGCGAATACAAATACGAATACGTACTAAATACGAATATCTCGCCATGTTTATGAAAAACTAATTTATTTGATGTATTTATATTGTTCTAATAATTAAAATTTACAACAGGCAAATTATTATTCAAAAAACATAAAATTTGTAGATTTCTTTAGTTTTAGGCGATTTCTTTTTTCAGTCTGGATGTTCCCAGCCGAAAAAAGCCTTATCGAGGCGACTGTATATGGTTTCAGTGAAATATATTTTGGGCGAGTTTTTTCAACCTTGGAAAATGGACAACTTCTCGCCAAATAAAAGGCCAATGGATCAGAGGCAAGATTTCAGACTTCGTATTATTGGGATTGCTTGAGATAATGTCGTTGATTCTTTGCTTAGCTCTTTAGTAGCTTCTTCAAAATTGGCCAGAATATCAATAATTTGGCTCATAAGAGCCCATTGCTTTGCTGTGATTTCATGACGACAATTTGGTAGAGATCTGGTAAACAACTTGAATCGCTATGCATTGTTCATATAATCTCTTCAACATCTGATATGTTCAACTATGTTCAACATCTTGAAAAGAAACATGTTTCGGTATATTGTTAGCTTGTTGAAAATCTTTCAGTTATTGGAGTGTTAAAATGAGTTATAACTCCCCTACCCTTATGAAGCCATCCTTGTGGCTTAGGGCCTATTCACACGTCGTATTTTTTACGCGCCGACGATGCGCGTCTTAAAAGTCTTCCAGTAATTAGAGTTGCGTACAAAATATTGGTTTTTAAATATTCGTGATTAGTATTCGCCGAATACGAATATTCGGTAAATGTCTACAATTCGGCGAATACGAATATTCGTATTCGTTGCATCACTAGTGAAAAAGGTCATCCAACAACACACATATACTTTAATTTCAAACATGTTGCATGCTACATATTATATTCAATGTGCCTTATATTGTTATTTACATTTTAATAACCGTACAATATTCGATCTTGACATGCAACACTCCATGTTTAGGTATATTATCATCGAATTACAATAAAGCCAAGAGGGGGAGCCAGGAGGCCCATAGCACAGGGTAACCTAGTTTGGGTTCCTGTCACCCACAACAACAGTAATATGCTTAAACTATTTGTGAAAGTAATGTAACTGTGTATAATGTGGGAGAAATAAAAGTTTATTATTATTGTTTTTTGTTACAAATAAATTCAATATAAATATGAACACAAACAAGACAAACACTTATTAAATGTGGAATTTAAACCCATGGTTCTGTAGCACCACAACCCAAGTCTTAGCCACTGAGCTAACGGTATGTTAATAATGAAACAGCAATATCGAGTAGTTTTGGATAAATGTGGAAGTCCTAGGGCTACACTACTGCATAAAGGGGGTGCATCATGCTGTGTTTTCCTAACAGTTTCAAAAACTCTCAACTGCCACCTTACTGCAGTACAGTCAAGTCTCTAAACTACTAAGATGAACATCAAAACATCTAAGATAACTAGGAATTTGTTATGACAATACAACCTCCACATCCTTCCTCGCTAGGATGTTTAGTCTACAACTTGATATTTCTTTCTTGCCTGATTAATGTATCACAGTGTATATGATTTTGAATATTACGTTCCGGCATAGCCAATACTGCACTACAGTTCTTCATAAGTCTATTGCTAAACATAGGCCTCTTTCCCAGATAACCACAAAGTACACTCCAGAGCCATCTGTATCCATCAACTTCTGGCATGTTTCATGAAATCGCCACTCTTCTAGTGGAGGGTGGTACAACACTTCAACGACCAATCAACACACACTGCTGCAAATTTACCGTAATGTCTGACTTCTACTGACTAAAAACCTGCAGTAGTCACCCTCACCATATATGAAGTGTCATGGATTCCAAGACGTTAGTTAGTTAGTTTACGACGGGCTGTTTTCCGCAAATCCACGTCTAAGCGCGTATTTTGCGTGTGGGCAGGAATATATGGTTATTCGAGCCATGATATTTCCCCGAAGAAGTTCAACAGTCCTCCATGTTGCAAGCAACTTCGTGGAGCGATCTCGGCGTGCCGAGATATTTAGCCCAGTATGAAGCGACTTCTGGACATGTCAGCAACACGTGAGCCGCCGTTTCTTCCTCTCCCATGCATGCTCTGCACAGGGGGCTATCAATAACACCTATGGTGAACAAATGTTTGTTAAAAGAGCCATGTCCTGTGATAGCACTTGTTTCTATCCTGATCCGTGGCCTGTTCAGTCTCATTGGAATCTTGGTTAGACGACTGTTTATTTCAGGCAGGACCTCCCTAGCTTGTCTACAGTCTACATAATTTTTCCAAAGCTGAGTGTGTAAATTATTGAAGTCTCTACGTACCAAAGGGGATCGGTATTATTGGTTCCAGCCCTGTAGTTGCCAGAGCTGATCCCCTTCTGGTCAGTTCATCTGCTGCATCGTTGCCTCTAGATCCACTGTATCTATTGATCCATTGCAGAGTCACATTGTTGTGCTTACATACCTCATTCAATCATTGATGGCATTCGTATATCAGTCCCGAGTACGTCACATTGCAACTCAGAGCTTGTAGTGCCGCCATACTGTCGGTCAGTATTCTGATGGAGAAGTCTTTCACCTTTCTAGCATCTATTGCTATAGCCGCTTGGATGATACCCATGCATTCAGCCTGGAAGACTGTGTTGTGGGTACCCAGCGGTGTGCAAATGTTGATATTAAGGTCTTCAGAGAAAGTCCCAGACCCCACACCTTCATTTGTCTTAGAACCATCCGTGAAAACTTTGAGCTCACTGCTGCAAATTTACCGTACCCACAGTGCACAGCTCAAAAAGTTACAACCATTTTTTTTAAGGCAGAGAAGTTGTCATGGATATCTTCTGCTGCAGGGCAACAGAAATGTCAGACTTCTACCGACTAAAAACCTGCAGTAGTCACCCTCACCATATATGAAGTATCATGGATTCCAAGGCAATATTTCACTTTGCTTTATGAGAAGCACTTCCTGGGAGCAAAACTTGCTGCACACATCACTCTTGCAACTTGCAGTGTTATCCCAACGTCTCGAGACCACTGCTGAGTAATTGTTGCCTTGTTGGGGGTTATATTACTAGGCATTCAGGACATACACCCCTGAATGCCCACTTCCCCAGAGATTCATTTTTGTTAGGAGAACACCATTACCAAGGATTAGGCTGTGATGAACATGTTGGTGGGATCACTCTGGATCTGTCCTCTCCAGATCCTTCTCAGTAGAATCCTTCTGGACCATAACTGATTCACAGAAGGCAGCTACAGTTCTAGTGATGGATATCTAGCCAAAATTACAATAACCTAGCTAGCCTAGCATAGCTAGGTTATTTGTGGTGAAATAACCAGCTACTCAGTCAGCTATTTGGATAAATGACTCACTAACCAACTGATAGTGGATACTGTTAGCATAGCAACTGTAGCTAGGACTTCAATAATGCTCAACTGCCCCGTGACTACTTCCGAATCTCGCCGTAGAACATTTATATTTATGTAAATAAAAAAATATTATTTATCAAATATATGTTCCTTAACCCCTAAGGTACCGAGGACATGTTGACAGGTCCAAGTTTTGTGACCGCTAAGTACCGAGGACATGTATACATGTCCGCATTACGTGCTGCTAATTTCGTCATTAATTGATATAAAAATACAGTATATTTTCGATTGAACACTATTTCATTCGATTCTGAACGAACTAAAGAATATTCTGTAGCATTATATTCACTCGGTTATATAGACATCATCAAATATAACAGCCATTCGCTTTTGCATGCCGGTACGGTGGGTTGCGTAATCGTTGAAGTTTTGTGATTGTGATTTTAGTTGGATTTTCTTTCAAAAAAACTGTAAGTAATGTTATTTATCATTACTACGTAGTGTTTTTGAATGATCTAAGTTACAACAACAGTAACTTTTTATGTTTCAATTGATAAAAAAAGTAGAAACAAAAAACCTCTACGCGAACAATTCATAACGATTAAGATTTCTAATAAGATAATAATAGTATATTTCTTATTTGAATACCATAGTAAATACTTTTACTAGGAATTGCTAAATGTTATATCTATATGATTGTATAAGAAAAATAAAGGAAGACACTATAATATATACACAAAAAGGTTTTGAAAATGAGGTTACAAAACGCGCGCAAACTGTCTATTGTCGAATTTTTTTGCAAATGTTTGCAAGTGAAAAAGTAGAATTATTATAATTATTACATGCATAATTTTGATTCATTTAGGAAGAATATGTTTTATTGATTGTAAGGACATAATAGTAAAATAAAAACTTACGATATTTCATTCATAAAACAAAATTTATTGTCAGTAAGTACACTTTATAAAGATCCGTTAGAAACAAAGAGCTGTACATAATAAAATAAACATTTAAATGTTATGGTTATTGTTTCTACTAATCGAAAATCTTATCGGCTTTAAATAACTGTAACTAAAACCTCTTTAAACATAAATGAAAGGTCGTGAGAAACATAAATATTTAAAACAAGTGCCGCGAGCTGAGGTGATGACAGAGGCCGCCGCCGCAGTAAGGGAAAGGTTAAATTGTTAATGTTAAAAAGATAAGGGTGATGCGAATGAATATTGCGGAGATTGCGCGCACCATTGCCAGTAGGCTATACAGCTAGTTAGCTACATGCGGCTGCATAAAGTGATTATAATATGTCCTCTGTGGCAAATGCCCCCTACGCAATAAGCTTGTCAGATAATCAAAGCGGCTTTAACCAAAGTAGCCAATAGCTAGTTATCATGTTGATAAATGTCTCTACCAAGTATTAAAGTAGTAGTATAAAAAAATGTATGTCCAAACATGGTGAAAACACAGACTACTTCAATACTCATCCTAACAAAACCATGTCTAATAAACATTTGTGCATATGAACAACAAATATTGACTACACTTCAGATTTGAACTTGAATATTTAGACCCCTAGCATATAAGCAAAACAACAAACATGCTGACCACTACACTATACAGCAGTACATAAATAACTTTAAAAAATGTTAATTTAGTGCTACCTTGCTATCGTCTATTTAATCTAAAATGGTAAAAATATTATTGTTAAAATATAGTCTTACCTATTTTCTATCAATTCCTTAAGAGCATTGGCCGGTCTTTGGATTATTTCACCAGCTGCTATGCGATTTACAACTTCTTCATCCAATTTTCTAATAACTCCTGGTTCCCCCATGATTTGTAAAGAATATGAAATAATAATTTATGGCATATAGTCACTTTAAAGTTCTTCTACTTCTTAAGACTGTGAATTCATGTTGTTTATGAACTTAGATCAAACGAGAGAATAGCAGGTCATATGTACATGAGCTAAAGCGTAGCTACCTTAAGGATTTAGATTTATTTTGGCAATTTAGAGTTGATTTAGAATCACAGAACACTAAAGCTAGGAAAGGAAATCATATATGCACACAGAACTCCTGTTATACGAATGAAATCTTCGTAGATTTTTTTTTAGATTGTTAGTAATATAATTTACGAGTAGTAATGAGAATCTCAGACATTCCCCATTACCATTTCACAATGGGGAAGATTTTGTAAGCAGAGGGCGCCACGCGTATGATCTATTTACATTCTGTGGTTCGAAACTGTTCATGAGAAATGTTTTCGTATGGGCGTTTTTAATCCATTGTACAATTTATATTTTAAAACCAGTATTAACTTTTTACCTGTACGATGTATTCTACGTTGAAATTAAACCAGCTCAAAGAAGAATTAAAGAAAAGAGGTGCTTCCTGTAGTGGAAGGAACAAAATTACAATACAAAGGTACTCTGTGATTACAGTGTTTGTTTTTGTTTCGCATTAACGTTCCCGCCACAGATCACTATATCACTACCACAGACTACTAAGAGGATATCACTATGGGTATGTGTATATATATATATATATATATTTATTTATTTTTTTGAATATGGCAACCTAACAATTACTGCCAACCTCCAGTCAATAAAAATACTTGTAGCTTGTTATGAAACGTAGACAGAGAAACCTATAGACTAATGATTAGCGTGGCCTCGAATGAGAAAGGACGACTACATAGTTTTAGGTTGAGGCCGTGGAAGGAAAAGGGGAGATCTCCCACCGGGCAAGGTGTTCTGCCGGGGGAGCGGCCAACACTCCGTGTGATAGTTCGGAGATGTTCTATATATGCTGTTTATGATTCGGAATGTTGAAAGCGTGATTTAGGCTTCGGTATGTTTCGCTTGCGGCGCGACGACAGCGCCGCCACAAGGTTATACAATAATCTTTATAACTTTTAAACATATTTAGATAACATTTTAAATTGTTCTAAGAACTAAACTGAATAAGATTCACCAATCTTAAGCTCACAAAACACTTTTTTCTCACTTAAACCAACTTGTAAACTTCTTAGATCGCTACGAACTGTCAAAGTTGTTTAGCAAAGTGTAGTTTGCCAAATAAGAAAACCGGCACGGAGAAAGGGACAAACAATCACATTGCTCTATCTCACTTCTATGTAAGACGTATGTATAAATCTATCTTTTTCGTGTGCGAATGCGAAAGAAGGCGTCAATTTGTCTATAGGTTTCTCTGTCTACGTTATGAAACGACGGACAATCTAAAGAAAAACTATGATTCTGATTAAAAACCGATATCATAATGTTACGAGCTAATGAATCATGAAGTGACTTCTACTGAAGTTTATTAAATAAATGATGGATGTTATATTGAATTAAAATAATACTAAACTCTATACCACGTTTAAAATAATAAATAATACTAAATAAAGACGATTGATTGCTAAATAACGAATAAAATTTTATAAATTAATATTATTTAAATGTAAAAATTCCATAAGACAATTGAAAACACTTTTACTTTTTTTTAGAAAAAATTAAAAGAGAACAAATTTCTGTAGGTGGAGGAATTTTAAGATTTACTAAAGTGTTAAATAATGAAGTATGATCATATAAAGGACACAAGAAGAAAATATGGTTGAGTTCACCAATATCCAAACCACATTCATATATTGAAGAATTTTTAATATGAAGCCTAGCAAGGTGAACCGAATTACAGCAGTGACTAAGCATGAGACCGATATATCAAAACGTAACTAATAACGTTATGCCATCAAATATCATATCATATCGATAAACCTAAGTACAAAACCGTTATCACATATCCAACAAAAACCATATACCTAACCAACGTACGAAAACGAAACCGAAACGCATAACGCAAACTGTGGAACGATATCCCAAAACTGAAAACTGCCCACTAACCAATGACCTTCGTTGATATTCATCGCTTCTCGTTCTTGCAACGATAGTTTAAATAAGTATAGAAAGAGATGAAGCGAATACGGATACCGTTGCGATGTTTTGGTAGTTATCACACAACGGTGCACATTGCGAAATATAATATATAGCTAAAGCAATAAGGTCGAATTTTAAATAGTTAAAATTGCCTAAATTTTAAGTTTGCGTAGTTGTGAGAGTTATCAAATTTCAAATGATCTTTAGCTCATTTGGCACAAGACTTAGATTTGTAAAATGTAAAACGCAAACACCGGAACGATATGCCAACACGACCCACGAACTAAACCGATGCGATATCCTTCATTGATGTTCGTTGTATCCTGTTCTTGCGACGGTATCATAAATTCGTATAGAAAGAGAGGATTACTGTTTTGGTAATTTTAGTTTCACACGGTACGTAATGCACATGGATATAATTACCTAAAGCAAAAGGTTTAATTTCAAATGGTTAAAATTGGCCTAATTTATAAGTTTGAGTAGTTGTGAGAGTTGTCAAATTGAAATGATTTTTAGGACAATAGACACAAGACTTGCATTTGTATGATCATATTATATTTGGTTTAGGCAACTTTATGTTTATGTCTTTTATATTTTGGATGGAAAGTTTAGAATTTGCTTTTTTCTAGAACGCAACAATTACGCACTTGCTTGGTCCTTGGTGACTCGTGAACTTACTCTTTTCTCTTACGCTAAGATACTTAATAACATCCATGAAGTTATTAATTTTGACGTTGCGTTTGTGCATTTTTTTGCAATATTTGTGTGTATTTTGTGCATCAGATAGTTGTAATTCAGACAATTATGTGTAAAGTGTAAATATATATATAGCATTGTATAGTTTAAGTTGATTTAGACTTATAATCATTTTTGAATATAGACTTTCAAAATGTCGCGTAAGGCTAGTGAAATATGGTCTCACTTCGATAAAAAAGACAATTCCGACTACTTCTTCCACCGGAGCCGAATCAGCGGCTGGTGCAAATCAGGTAAACCTGCGGTTAATAGAGTTGAATTTTGAAATTAAATTGAGAATTCAAATTTAAAACTTTTCTGCTAGTTCTAAGCCTAGTTAAGCATGAATGAAAATCACCTACTTAAATAATTGTTAATAAATAAACTAACTAAAATAATTTTCTATATTTGTATATAAATTATGTTTACTTCTTAAGAATACACTTTAATTATAGACTTTGAAATCGGACTCTGATCCTACGTCTCAATTTGAAAAAAAAAAATGGGTAACAAAATTATTGAAATAAATAAGGATAGAATGAACGTAATTTTATTCATTACCCGATTATCATCCCGTGGGTGTCGTAAAAGGCCACATAAGGAAACAAATCAGGAGATGGGCAGTAAGTTCTTTTAGATTTATGCCATCTAGCATCTACTCTACATACCACCTTCAGAGTCAATCAATGTTTGTTCGACAAAATATCTTTACCAATACAACATAGTAGATGGTGCTATTACTGAAGTGCGCTCAGCTCAATCTCACTAAAATAAATATGTGTACCTAGTGTAGTGTAGTGTTTGAAAAAAAGACCGTTGTAATCTTCTAATTGTAGTACTATATACTTTATGGTATGTAGTGCCCTGCGTTTGCGACTTGAATGATCGACCGAATGCCCGGTAGGTACGTAGTGTTTACACCTACCACTTTTCGTCATACAAAAAGGTTGCGGATCAGCATTTCAATCAAAGCCCTCCCGTAAAAAGGCGTGTTCAGCAGTGTACATTAATAAGCTGTAACAGTGACGGTATAATTTATTACTGCATAACATTGAATATACAAAAATTATATATTAACACACATACATGTTTAAATATTAAATCTAAGATAACAATAACATTAGAACCTCTGAATTCTAATCTAGAATAATCTATGTAATTCATAAAATACATGTCGCACTGGTAGTACAGTTTGCGGTTATGGTTCGGTTGTCGTTTGCACATTCAGTAGCAAACCATTACTATTGATGTCGATTTCTGAAAACGGTTTTCAATAACGATATGAAAACTAGATATCGGTTATGTAACCGTTGCAGATAAAAACTGAAAACGCCCATGCTTAGCAGTGACCCAAGCACATTCTACATAATGTTGAGCGCCTAAGTTGACGTCAGGTACCTGGCACTAGAGCCATCTAGTGTCGGGGAACAGAGCGAAGAGGGCTTCCTAGAAAATGTCAATCTTGATATTTCGACCAACAGCGCCATCTAGTATCAAACAGAAGAATTAAACTTTCTAGAAGCTCTCGAACTTTCTGCGTCTGGTCGTTCGGCGCCCGTATTTACTGGAATATTCTGGATGTTTCGGTGTAAAACCCGCAGTATTGAATTTGGCGAGACAAGCGAAGCTTCGGAGCGAAATAAAGTGAATCAGTGTGATTAATTATTAGTGTCTTTTAAGTTTTAATTAGTTTAAAGTGAATTAAAGTGTAAATTTTGGTAATTCAATCGGCAGTTTTTATTGTCACGAACCCTAAGCTCGTAACAATTAGTGGCAGAAGAGGGATCAAATGATGCCGATTTTACCTAAATAGGAAACGGAGGGTGTCCGTAACCGAAGTCAACGCCAGCAGGAGACGGACCAGAGAAGATTTGGTGGTTCGACACCGCAGACGTCGGGGGGCCAACTACCAGCCACGGAGGCTGGCCCGTCAACAGCTCCTACACCTGCAACACCTGACTTAGATGCTCTCATGATGATGCTGCAGGAACAGGCTCGCCAGCAGGCAGAACGGAATCGCCAGCAGGCGGAACAGGCACGCCGATTGGAAGAACAGCTGCGGGGTGGATAAGAGGAACAGGCCCGTTGGTTGAAAGAGCAGCGGCAGGAACAGGCTCGCCGACAAGAGGAACAGGCTCGCCGATAGGAGGATCGCCTGTCGGAAGCTGAAAGCCATATCGCGAAAGCTGAAACCCGAATCGAGAAAGCTGAAACCCGAATCAACCAAGTGAACAATCGGGTTGACAACGTGATGGCTGACGTGAAGAAAACGACTGAACGACCTCAAACTTGTGGATGGAACTACAGCTCCCGTAGTAACTATAACACCTTCGGTACGTGAATTCAAAGTGCCGCCGTTCGAACGGTTCAAGGCCGTCATGGAGGCGAACGGCTGGAATAAAAGCCAGGCCATGACTGCACTCACTCTAGGCTTGAGCGACCAAGCCTTAACTGTGTTGGATGTTCTCGGTAAGAAAGTGACCTACGAGCAGCTCCTTGAGTCATTAAAGGCGAGATATGGCGACGCTCACCTGGAACACGTCTTTCGCGCGCAGCTTAAAGATCGCGTGCAATGCAGCAACGAAACCCTGCAGCGGTGGGCCCTTGAGGTAGAGAAGATGGTTCGAAAAGCATACCTGTTTGTACGTGCGCTCATTGAAGGGAACCTGGTGCAGACATTCATCAACGGCATCCGTGACCTTGAGGTCAGTGCTGCTGTGAGACTCGGGCACCACGAGACGCTTAAGGACGCCTTGGCCCATGTACTGGAGGCGGAAGCCGTGCGGCAGGATTTTCGCTCCCATCGCGTCAGGGAGGTTGCAGCAGCTACGGTTCGCGACCGCAATAAAGGATACAGCCCTAGGTGCTATGGCTGTGGGGAAAGGGGCCATTTTCGATCCAGCTGCCCTAAGCGAACCGTAGAAAGGGAAGTTGATCGATCTCGAGAGGGTAGTGCAGCTATCGGCACCGCCTGGCGGCGGCAGCATCATCGTTCCCCTCACGTTAGGGAGGTTGCAGCAGTTACGGTTCGCGACCACGATAAAGGATACAGCCCTAGGTGCTATGGCTGTGTGGAAAGGGGCCATCTTCGATCCAGCTGCCCTAAGCGATCTATAAAAAGGGAAGGTGATCGATCTCGAGAGGGCAGTGCGGCTAACAACACTACCCAGCAGCAGGAATACGAGTTTGTGATTGAACACCACAACGGGAAATCGTCTGGCAACGCAGATGCATTGTCAAGGAGACCTTGTCCTGAAGATTGCAAGTACTGTACTAGGCAAGAGAGTAAGGAAGTTGTATCGACGATCTTAGGAGTTCCTCTTGCGCCTTTCTGAAATGGCTCCACAACATCAAGGGCTGTCCTATCCCATGTTGCACCAACATTGTACAATATCGATGTTCCTCTACTACGTGTCTGAGGTCCCTTCACAGCCGCACAACTTTTACATGTGAGACACCATTCCTCGGCAAACTGTAGAGTTTAGTTTAAAAAAACTGGCACGGTGAAAGGGACAAACAATCACACCGCTCTATCTCATTTCTATGCAAGACGTATGCATAAATCTATCTTTTTCGTGTGCGAATGCGAAAGAAGGCGTCAATTTGTCTATAGGTTTCTCTGTCTACGGTGGTGAAGATAGAAAGACTGTCATATTTGCTTTTACCTTTTCTGAATCCATATTGAGTATTTGATAACAATCCACGACTTTCTACATGCCATTCAAGACGGTTCTTGTTCATGTGTTCAAAGGTTTTAATTAGAGTTGAGGATAGAGTGATCGGTCGTTAGGAAGAGCTGTCGTAAGGATTTTTGTCAGGTTTCAATATAGGAATAATTACTTGAGTCCACTTGGTGGAGTCAGGAACAAAGCCTATGTCAAACAAAACGTTAATGATATATAAATATTAGGATAAAATTTGATCATTACATTGGGCAAGTAGTGAATATGGAATGAATCTCAATGAATAATGAATGAATGAAACTAACTAGGTAGCTCCTCTCTCAAAGGAGCAGAAGAGGGGGCAAGTTGATGTAGAAAATTATTAAAAATAGAGTTATATTATATATTACAAGGATTGTGACATTTATTTACTATAAAATTAAATATTCTTATATTTTATGCCGAACTTGTAGTTAAAATTATAATATTAAACAGATCATTTAGAGCAGGTGTGCCCATACTTTTTCTTGGGGAGATCGACCTAGCAAAAATATTTGACTAGGAGATCGACGTTTAAACCATACATCCCACCAACTAAAACCAAAATATAATGACACCATCATTTCAGCCTTTTGAACGTCCACTGCTAGACATAAAGGCCTCCGACAATGATTTACGCGACGAACGGTCTGCGTTTTTTGCATTCATCGAAGGCGCGCGATCCTGCAGATTGTCGGTTCATCGTGAAGAAGAAATAGTTATCAAAAAAGAATTAGAAGTAAAACTGCATTAGTGATGTTTATTAAATTTTTAATCATCCAACACTACAAAAATAATAAAAAATATTACTGATAGTAATAAAAAAGAAAAATTATTTTAACGCTGATGTCGAAGCATGACATTGGTGGTCCTCCGCGAAATTTTCATAATTAGGAATGTTTTCTGTTAATGCTAAACGCAAACAGGCTGTCAGGTGGTCATTTGTTAGACGAGTGCGATATTTTGATTTTATTATTTTCATATGCAAAAATGCAGACTCGCACAGATATGTTGATGCAAAGAAAGCAGTCATTTGCAGGGAAATTTGTTTCATCAATGGATATTTTGTTTCGGATATTGATGACCAGTAAGAATAAGAATCACTGTTGCCGGCTCCAGCTTTTAAATTTATATCCGAAATGAGCTTCAACATTTCATCCTCAAGAGCAGTACATTCCATATTAAAATAGTCGCTACAGCTAGAAGAGATTTCATGAACATTTGTGCAGGTAAATGGGTAAGACAGAAATGAGCATTTATGGAGGACATCATGTCCACAATATTTTTATCTTTTCCTTGCAACTCCAGGTTTATATCGTTGAGGTGCTTTGTAATGTCGACTAAGAAAGCCAAATCGCTCTGCCATTTTCCATTTTTCAGCATTTCAACATCGTCTCCTCTGGCTTCTCTATATATTTATATTATTATTCAGGCAGTAACTCATGAAATCTTGCAAGGAATCTTCCACGACTTAGCCACCCGTGTGAAGAAGTAAGTCAGTGTGCTCGAATCCGCTGCATTCCGGTTGTGCTTTGAATAATCGCCGCTGCAAACTTCTCGCTCGGATGGAGTTTGCTACTTTGAAGGCTATCGTCATGACATCTTTCATGTTTAAATATTTTTCCACAAAGTGCTTGTTGATGAATCACACAATGAAAGGCGAAAAAGATATGGTTCCGAACTCGTCGGAACTCTGCGGTGAAAATCTTACTCCTTTCCCTAACGGTCCAGCATTAGGAGGGTGGCCCAACTTTCTGTTGAGCTCCTTAAAACGCTTCATCCAGTCCGGAAGGCGTTCTGCAACAATGGGCGGACACTTTGCCATATATTTGTCTTGTTTTGTGGGCTCTTCCGCCACCTTGAGTCGTGGCACTGCTGGAGCCGCTGCCATATGGGCGTAGCTGGTTGAGGGCTGTTGACCGTCGTTTTGTGGTAGCCCGGACGGGTTGGTGATCTGTGCCGGCAGATGCAGCTAGGGTCGCGTAGGTGGTGGACCCCCAACTGTACGATTCCTGATCTCCCTGCTCGAACTGGGCCGAGTCATGACTGCGTTGGTCCGGTGAGATGGGTGGTTGGTTGGGTGGTTGGGGTTGGTGGGGTGGTTGCGGTGGCGATGGTGATTTCGGACCCTCTTCCTTAGTTGGGGCTCTTCATCCTCCGATGATGATGACGATGATGGTGATACAGATGCTGATAAGTCCTTAGGGCCGACGCGCTGCCTCTTCTCATGGAGGGAGGCCTCGGTCTCCGGTGGGGTATGACGTCTCGCCGTTTTCATAGCCCGCTGCGGTTGGGGCTTCGATTCCTGTCTGGCCGTGTGCTTAAATGCGGCAGGCGTGAGCGGAGCGCTCGGTGCGGGTTCCTTATTAGGCGATACGGGTTTACGCATTTTAATCTGCGAGAACGAAGTGGCTATCCTTGATCGCTCCGGGTTTGATATAGTCTTACACCATTGACAGCTGTACGTACAAACTGTATTGTCAATTTTTTTTGCCCATTGCCACTTCAACTTACTAATACGTTGGGCTATGTCAGTCACTCTGATACTACTGCGGAGAACCTCATTTTTAAGTTTATCACGCAGAGAAACCCCAAACATAGTCTTCTCCATAGCTCGCTAAGCGACTTTGAGCGTCCTCAATCGGCCAGCAGTGAAGGACCACGTCTCCGATCCGTAAGTTATCACTGGCAACACGCACTGGTTGTACGGTCTCGTTTTCAGGTTTTGAGGTATACTTGACGAGAAGATGTATCGTAATTTCGCGGTCGAGTTGAATCCGTCGAGTGACCTCTCGGTCGAAGTTGGACTTACCTAGTCGAACTATTTGTCCCAGGTAAAAACGTATTCGCCAACAACTTCGAGCTTAGTGCTCCCAACAACTGACGGCACAGGTGTGACATGGACGTTAAACATGATCTTTGTTTTGTCCATATTTATCTTAAGACCTGTCCGTGGGGAGACACTATTGAAGTGATTGAGCATAGTGCTTAGGTCCTCCAGCGATTCTGCCAATAAGATCAATATCGTCAACAAATCGAAGGTGAGTGACGTACTCGCCATCGATATTAATACCGTATCCTTTCCAGTCCAGTAGCTTGAAAACGTCTTCCAGAGGTGAAGTGTTTCGAAGATATAACGTCACCCTGTCTTACACCTCTCTGCAGTTGGATAGGTTTCGTGCTCTGGTTCTGTACTCGGATAGCCATCGTAGCCCTACCGTATAAACACTTCAGCACTTCGATATACCGACAGTCAACTTGGCACCGCTGAAGGGACTGTAGCACCGTCCAAATTTTGACGGAATCAAAGACTTTCTCATAGTCCACATACAACAGGCAAAATAGTGCTGAAGCCCTTTCGGAAAAAGCTTGTTCGGGCAGCTGGAAGTCGTCTAGTCTGCATGCGAGACGATTCGTAATGACTCTCGAAAACGACACGAAGACGCGGCTCAGAAGGATATCGGTCTGTAGTTCTTCAAGAGAGCGTTATCATCTTTCTTGAAGAACATGACCACCGCGCTTCTGGTCCACGCCTCCGGAGTAGTGCCACCATGGAGGACGGAATTGAAGAGCTTCTGAAGAACTTTAAGTACCGGTGTTCCACCCACTTTCAGAAGTTCCGCTGTAATTTCATCCTCGCCTGGGGCCTTGCCATTTTTAAGGTGCTGGAGAGTCATTCTAATTTCGCTCAGATTGACGTCCGGGATATCACCGGAATAGTGTCGGATATGACTTGCTCTTGGATCGTAACTCACACTTGCGTGTGCCTCCAACGATGATGTGTACGCTGCCTATGGTACGGAGCCGTGGTTCCGCTCGATCGCTTCTTCTTCCATCTAATAGCCCTGAGATTAAGATTGTGACCGGAGAGTTTTTGTGTTCTTCTGCGGTGGGTCATGCAGAACTTAGCTTCGACCGCATGGACTATTTTTACGAGCTTGTCATTCATATCGTCCATTGCATTGCAATCTTCTAGGCACTGAACACGGTTTTGCAACTTGAGCCGAAATGTTTCGGGATTTTGGATCAGAGCACGAGGGGGACGGAGCGTTGACTACATCAGACGAGACCTCTCTAACTTAAAGTTTAGGTACAGTATGCCCTGTCTACCCATTCGGTGATCGCTGCCAGTTTTCACCCTTGAGACATCACTGAACAATTGCCGTCTAGTCATCATAATGAAATCAATCTCATTTTTGTTGAACCGTCGTGGCTCGACCAGATCCACTTTCTGTGGGGCCGCTTCTGGAAGAAAGAGTTCATCATAAAGAGTCTCTCTTTCACCATGAAGTCGGCCAGCTGCTGGCCCCTTGGGTTCCGTTGCCCTATCCCAAATTTCCCTGCCTTCAGCTCACCATTCCTTTTTGTGCCTAGCTTTGTGTTGAAGTCTCTCATTAACTCCTCAGCCCCCGAGCGGTCACATGTGACCGCACCCACCCACAGCACCTTAAACCTTAAAACTTATATTTATAGAATACTTTTCTTTACCGCCCGCTTGGGCCTCGGTGGCTGAAGGGCACCGTATAGTGGGTTTTGGAGGAATACATAGCTCTAGAAATATCCTCATACATTTCTTCAACCTTCTCATTAGGATGTGCCGATGTTGGTGCGTAAACCATGACCTTTAGCGAATACCGTTTGGTAATTCTGAGTATAAGGTACGCAACTCTTCGACTTCAACTTCAACTTGTGGACGATAAATCGAACACCTCCTTGGGACAGATGGTCGCCCTCCCTGTGATAGTACAAGTTGAGTTATCAGCAGCTGATGTACCGTTACAAACAACTGACGTACAGACAGAGACGGAAAAGATATCTATCGCACAAGTAGCTAGTCGTGCTCGTGATAGTGTCGATGCACTTGCACCTGGGTCAGATATGCATAAGGCTGACCTCTTTACATCTGGAGGCGTGACCGCTTATAACGGTGCGGATGGGCAGCAATCATTCAGCGCAGGAGGCACTAAAGTAACTCCTATTACAATGCACAACTCACCGAGTAAAAGCAGGATGAATGATGACAAAACAATTGTAGTGAATAAGTCTACTAACAATAATAACGCAATAAAAGATACATCTTGTGATGTTAATTTTGAGACTTCGCTAACTATGGCCGAAATATTGAAAAAAGGTGTAGCTTGGAAAAATGAAAAATCGCCAGAGGCCTGGATAAAAGTTCAAAAGCGCCGATTGCGTAACCGTTTTATAGGTAAGACAGGAAAAGCAGAAATAAAACTTTCGATCCCGATTGAAAAATTCCGATATTTATATCAAACGTACATAGAGAGACGCTAGAAAAAGATATCGTCGATTATATTAGGAATAAAACTAACGAGTTAGTGACACTAGAAAAAGTGACTATGAAAAAAGACAAAGGATAGTCCAAACAAAACTTGCTGTATTTTTAAATGACAGCCTTTGGCCGGACGGCATCTCATTCAGATGATTTGTGCATTTAAAGTACAGACATCAGGAGACCTCAGATAATGTGTTAAAAAATCGTTCATGTATAGTACAGCAAAATTTACTACTTTCAACTGTAAATCAGTTAAACGCTCTTTGGAATGCGTAAGACACCTGTGTGAAAAGTCTGACATGCTAGCGCTACAGGAAACATGGCTTCTACCTGATGACATAACGTTTCTGGGCGAGATACATCAAGACTTCAGCTATACTGGTAAGTCAGCAGTTGATATGTCGTCCGGTGTACTCAGAGGCAGACCCTATGGTGTCTTGTGGAGGAAAAATGCGTTTGATTGTGTCAATGTGGTCGAATGCAGTAGTGTGCGTCTCACAGCAATTAAAGTGTTCCATAGTAATCGAACTTACATAATTTTATCGGTCTATATGCCAACGGATTCAGTAAACAATACGTTTAAATTAAAGGCAAAAAACATAAAGATGTGTTCGTTTTAATATGCTTTTATAGTGAAATTTTTTGGAGCAGTAAATGGAATTTAAGCTATTTAGATGTAAATTGAAGTTTGATACGTGTGTTTTGTAACTAGGTTACGCGGACTAGAATTTATTGGATTTTCGGCATGGAGGCCTCGGCAAAGCATCGTCTAATGCAAGCGATCAAATGATCTGTATAAAAAATTTAGAAGTAATTGATTTAATTATTGAATAAAGATAGTAGACCTTAGATTTATCAAACGCTATTTACACAAAACTTGAATACTTTAGTGGAAACTGCTATATCTATCCTTAAATCGCCTGTCGTCGGGATGTAACAACGGACGGAAATATGCACAAGCTCTTGCTTCAACACTGGCGTTATAATAGCAGCTTTGATTATGATGGGATTGTCTATATAATCAAAGAATAGTAGTCATCTATAATTATTACTTATTTATGCCTTAGCGGCTGCAAACATCCTCCAAGCGAAAAGAAACGTCGTGCCATAATTAAGTATACATCGTTCACATAAAACGAAATAAAATTAACTCTTCAACAATTATTCCCACTCTTCCATCTCACTGTAAAAATCCAAGTGAAAACATTTTCGACAGCGACGCCGTAAAGTTTACATAAGTAACGATCAAAATTGTCTCTCGCACTCGCAATATACTTCAAACAACCAATCACGAGCGTTAAGGTTCTCACTGTCGAATGTTAGTCAATGTTCGATGATCGATATCGACCACGTAGTAAACTCGCACTCAGGAATTGTGTTTCAAATTATTATCACGAGTTGGCGCTTTTTTATTCCATACAAATCGTAGTTAACTTTATCGCTATCGAACGCTTAAAAAAACTCACACTAGGCACACTGATAAATTTTTGAGATTAAAAAATGTGGTAAGCTATTTCTCTAATAATAAAATAATTTGGGGTGTCAGAAATAATAACCAAATAGAAACTTTTATAAAATTGTGTCACTCTAAATTAAAAGACGTAAATTTTCCACAAGAGTTTATGAATTGTTGTAATAATATATGTATCAATGATAATCACAAATTAATTTTAGATAATATATATTGTTACTATTCTTAGAGAATCAGCTCAGGCCAGTTGTAATAACAAAAGGAATAAGAAATATGTTGTGGGGTGGAATAAATACGTTAGAAACGCCCACGGGGAGGCTCGACTTGCCTTTCAAATGTGGGTCTCATACGGTAAGCCATCTTCGGGTTATTATTAGAATAAAATGTGTGAAACAAGAGGGAATTTCAAGTCAAAGTTAAAATGGTGTCAAAATCACGCAGAGCAATTAAGAATGGATAAGATCGCATCAAGTCATTCGCAAAAGAAATTTAAGGAATTCTGGAAACTTACGAATAAACTGAATCCCAAGTCGAGCCTTCCCGCTAATATTCAGGGTCACAACCAGCCTGGAGATATAGCCAATCCATTTAAAGAGCATTTTAAAGTAGAGTCACCGCGGGGTCCGTCATCGCGAATAATCGATGGTGGACGTTTTGCAGGTGGATCGTGTGTAAGGATCTCTGCCAAAGAAGTTTTTGAAGTAATAAATTCTATGACTAGAGGTAAATCACCAGGGCATGATGGGCTTAGCATTGAACATCTGGTACATGCTGGTGCCCATCTGCCAAGAGTGTTGGCTATGTTTCTAAGTATATGTATAGCTCATCAGTATCTTCCGACTGATCTCATGAAGACAATTGTGGTGCCTATCATTAAGAACAGAACAGGAGATATATCAGATTGAAATAATTACAGGACAATCTCACTAGCCAACATAGTGGACAGTCTGCTTGACAGGAAATTGAGAAAGCTCATTCATCTGCATGATGTTCAATTTGGGTTCAGACCTGGACAATTCACAGAGAGTGCAATTTTATGTCTTAAGCAGACTGTTAGGTACTCCACAGATAGAAAAACGCCGGTGTATGCCTGTTTTTTAGATCTATCAAAAGCTTTTGATCTTATCTCTTACTACATTTTATGGCGAAAGTTACAGGAGGAGACTGACTTGCCTCAGGAAATTGTGTCCATATTTAAATATTGGTATAGTAACCAAATAAACTATGTTCGATAGGGTAGCAGCTTTTCTGAGGGGTATGGGCTCGAATGCGGGGTGAGACAAGGAGGGTTGAGTTCGCCTACGCTTTTCAACTTATACATAAACCAGTTGATTGTGGAGCTCAGCAGCACTAAGGTTGGTTGTTCTGTAGACGGAGTTTGCATAAATAACATAAGCTATGCAGATGACATGGTGCTGCTGAGCCCCACGATAGGTGCACTCAGAAAGCTGCTAGGGATCTGTGAAAAATGAAAGACCCATGGGCTCAAGTACAATATAACGAAGAGCGAGCTCATGGTTTTTAATTCAGGCACTAAAAGGCAGCTCACCATGCCTACTGTTGAGCTCTGTGATAGTCCTTTGAACAGAGTCGTCAAATTTAAGTACTTAGGCCACTGGGTAACAGAGGACTTAGAGGATGACTTGAATATAGAAAGGGAACGCAGGGCGTTAGCTGTTCGCTGTAATATGCTGGCTCGCGAAACACAAAATTTAAGGCACACTCTTTGTTCAACAATATTTTCCATTGTAAAAATCGCCGAGAACTCAAAACTATGACCAACAAAAAGTGTAGTTTAAAACAAATTAAATGACAGATCCCGCTCAAACTTTGCGCGCTAAATCAGTACAGTGCTACCAACATGCAGTAAAAAAATTTAGAACGACCTCTTTTACGCGGGTCTTTTTATTGACATATTCCCGATACTTTTTACACAGAGTAGTATAAAACGCTTTCGTGTTATTCTATTTTTAGACTTTTCTTGCGTAGCTATTGCTCCTATTACACTTCCCTGAATCAGGGCCCTAAATGAAGGGTGGGCGTGGCCCCTAGTTAGAGACGTCAGTTATTACACCACCCTAATTTAACGCCCTTGCTCAGTCATAGGCAGTAATCTATGGTCATAGGGATGTACAAGTGAAAAAAGTATATATGTATATTTATTGAATCGAAATTTTTAAAGTAGTTGTAACAAATCATTTTCGTCCTGATAACTCTAGTTGCGTAACTCGAGTTTAGTTCGAGTTGTGTGAATTTGAACTTGAGTTAACTCGAGACGTAATTTTCTCAAGTAAGCACATCTATAGGATGCAACATCGCTCATTAATAACATCAAAGCTTATGTACGATATATCGATATATTTGATGTTTTTATCATCATTTAATTAAATACAGACATACATAAGGAAAAAATAATCATTTTGAACAGAAATTAAACAAAGAAGTTTAATAATCAAACGTTATATTTATGTTATTTTAGGAAGTTTTCCACTATTTATTTTTACACATTTAATTTCATCAAATAATTATCGGAAAACAAGAATTTATTAAATTTTTTTACGTTTATTTCTTTCGAATTGATATTTAAAACAACAATTTTGACAACCTGGTGCCTAGTAAGTGGTTTCTCTCCTGGGTGATTGTAGATCCAGCCTCCGAAAAAAACCACTCACGTAATACAGAAGTTGCCACAATAGGCAAATAGATCTTATCTAGACTATGAAGCCCGGGAAATAACCCTTTCATGATATCCCACACGTAATATACGAAACTTGTCTTCTGCTTTAAATTTATTTCTCATGATGTAGTGCGTTAATTTTTATAGTAGTTCCATATGTTACCTTCAGCATTATCGCATTTTCTGAATACAACTACGAAACTATACCGAAATACAAACAGGTGAATAAACGTTCATCTATAAAAATCAATATTACAGAAAATTGATAGTAACGAAATACGAAGTACCGTAAGCCGATAAAATAATTTCCGTTACAAAATAACTATTAACTTATAAGCCTGTACTTAAGCTATTCATTAAGTTAAAGCTCAAACAATATAATTATTAATAAGAAAATGAATAAAACAATTTTAATCTATTTTCAATATTTGTAAACTTATCTTAATTAATTATCACAATAAAAATAACTACAAGTTACATTGAAAATTGAATTACCGATAGAAAATATTGTTGATCCACCTATTTGACGTGTTTGCTCTGCTCCTCGTCGCACAAACTGATATACGTTGATCTATCAACGGTCGAAAAACTCATACTGAATATGATTTTTTAGATCCAGAGTATATTTAATTTATATGCGACATTTACTTAGACTAAGTGGATCCGGAGCCATAATTGACGAATAGGTACTGGAACACGAAGCGGCAACGTCGCGTTCTGTGTGTGACAGAGAATCCAGTAGGCTACTTCGTTATAGTAATAAGGTAAGAAAGTGCGTTATTTGCTGATTTTGTGGATCAAACTTTGGCAGGTTTTATTGTGGAAAGACGTTTGTTCGAGTTTTTGTATCGTGTGAGTGAATTTGTGTTATTTTGTTCATTTGTCATAGATCAATTAGAAGATGATGGATAGTACTTTATTACAAATTAATTTATCACTCGAGTATGTGTGTATGTGTAAGGGTGGGGGGGTTACCATTTAGTGCAAGCACGTGTGGTTACGTGTGTGTGTGTTTTTATGCGAGTTGGTATGTGCGCGTGCGTGTGGGTGTATGTGCGTTCATGTGTGTTCGTGTGAACGCATGTGCGTGCGCGTGTATGTGAGTGTATGTGTGCGTGTATGCACTGTTGCGTTTTTTGTGTCACGTGTGTAGGCAGCAGTGTACGTGTGTTTGTGCGGTTGTCTGCTTGTGTTTGTGTGTGTGTGTGTGTGTGTGTGTGTGTGTGTGTGTGTGTGTGTCTGTGTGTGAGAGAGTGTATGTGAGTGTGTGTGTGAGTGTGTGCGTGTGTGTGTGCGTGTGTGCGTGCGTGTGCGTTCGTGGTGGTGTATGTCGTTTGTGCGTGTGCACATGTGTGCATGTTTGCGCGCGCGCTTGCGTGTTTGTGTGTGTGTTTGCGTTTACCATAAACCAGTTAACATGTTTTCTACATCTTCATAATCAAGACAATTTTAAGGACGCGTTTACAAAATTGATAGGTATAGAATCGAACTATTACATGAGATATTATCATGAGACGTTACCTTACGGTCTTGATGGAGTGACCTCAAAATGTAATTCGGGATTACTAGTGGAACTCTTGGACTAGTAGAACTGGGTGTGCTGAGTTTGGGCTCGTTTTTTTAGTTATGATGAGTCCTTACCTCCGGACCTGCTGAAGTGACCTGAAGGTGTACTTCGGTAACTAACACTGTAACACCTGGACTAGTAGAACTAGGTATGCCGAGTTTGGGTTTGTTTTGTTAGTTATGATGAAACCGTCACAAAACAAAAGTTCTTTTCACTTTGTCTCTAGTACCAATAGGTATCCAAGCTGATATTCGGAAAAATGAATCACCTCGTAGTAACATCTTTAGGGGCAGTATCGATATCCACTTACCAGCCACACTGTTTTTCGCTGTAACCAACTGTCCTTTATATGAGCCTCACTTGCCTTCACGTGGTACCCACTTTACTGCACTCCAGTGCACCCACCACCACCTCTGCCACCTACGCCTCCACATCTACCACCACATCCCTCTCTAAGCCTTCGTTCTCCACCTCCACTACCTCCGCCTCCACCATAAACTCTGCTCCATCCGCCTCAACAATAAACTCCGCTCACTCCGCCGTCACTATTCTTTCCACCTCCAACAGAATTCTCCGTTTCTACTATCTCCGACTTCACCACAAATTCCTCTCCTCCGCCTTCACCACATACTACACTGCATTCACCTCCGCCTCCACGTCTCCAATCTCCGCCTCCGTTTTCTGGGTGCACACACACACACACACAAACACACACACACACACACACACACACGCACACACGCACGCACACACACACTCGACGACAAATTAATTTGTAATAAAGTACTACCCATCATCTTCTAATTGATCTATGACAAATGAACAAAATAACACAAATTCACTCACACGATAACAAACACTCGAACAAACGTCTTTCCACAATAAAACCTGCCAAAGTTTGATCCGCAAAATCAGCAAATAACGCATTTTCTTATCTTATTACTATAACGAAGTAGCCTACTGGATTCTCTGTCACACACCGAACGCGACGTTGCCGCTTCGTGTTCCAGTACCTATTCGTCAATTAGGGCTCCGGATCCACTTAGTCTAAGTAAATGTCGCATATAAATTAAATATACTCTGGATCTAAAAAATCGTATTCAGTATGATTTTTCGACCGTTGATAGATCAACAAATGTTGGTCAAGTCGCGCACATCCACCGACGTCACACGCGCATCAAGAATGGATCAAAGTATATTAGTTTGTGCGACGAGGAGCTGAGCAAACACGTCAAATAGGTGGATCAACAATTGATATAACTTCTCACTGGATCAATATTTACCGAGAAAGGATGATTATATATGTACAGTCAGCGCCAAAATGGCGCAAATAAAATTGCCTCATCATGTCACGGTGTGTACTTGTATATAATTATAGAGTTCAGTATATGAGATACAAGTTCATGTATAGAGGTAAGGAGGACAATCTCCCATAAAAGAATAGTTGAAAATGTGTCCATCTGTAACGTAGACAGAGAAATCTATAGACAAATTGACGCCTTCTTTCGCATTCGCACACGAAAAAGATAGATTTATGCATACGTCTTGCATAGAAATGAGACGGAACGGTGTGATTGTTTGTCCCTTTCTATGTGCCGGTTTTTTTGTTTAGCAAACTACGCTTTGCTAAACAACTTTGACAGTTCGTAGTGATATAAGGAGTTTACAAGTTGATTTAAGTGAGAAAAATGTGTTTTGTGAGCTTAAGATTGGTGTATCTTGTTCAGTTCAGTTCTTAAAACAATTAAAAATTGTATCTAAATATGTTTAAAAGTCATAAAGATTATTGTATAACCTAAAATTACGTTATCATCCTTTCTCATTCGAGGCCACGCTAATCATTAGTCTACAGGTTTCTCTGTCTACGATCTGTAAGCAGTAAATAACAGTTCAAAAACTCTCTACAACAGCGCTCAACTAGCTAGAGGGAATGAAAATGAACTTAGCAGTTGTCGACGGAGTGAAGCATGGAGGTTAGAGAGAAGGAGAACGATCGCCACGTGCTAAAGCATAGCCCGTCTGTCCCTGAACTGCCATCGGTAAGTAGTATCAGCGAAGTTAGCTCTTTATGAGTACAAGTAGATGAAGTTAGTTAAAGAATCTACAAATTTGCTTCGTGGCGTTGGTGAGAAAATAATCGTGCTCCATAATTTTTTTAATTTTTGAGAAAATGAAACATTAAAAAAGTGGTGAAATATTGTATTGTGCGTGGATGTGCAAGTAGCTTAGCATCTGATCGGGAAAATAGACTGAAAATGACTTTTATTGAGACAAATTAGCGATCGCAGCGCCTCACTTATTTTGTCCATATTTCTGGGACACTACTTTCTACAGCAATCGTTCTTCTTCTTTCTAACCTCCGTGGAGTGAAGTGTGCTGAGTTGAGAAATTTAATATTTGTGGTGAGTAGAGTAGTTGATGAAACCACAGACCACCACAAAGTAACTAGTGGATTCTATCGAATCAGACGGACATCTCTTGAACTAAATTTAATCGACTTAGCTTCTGCATCCTGATTGGTTGTAGCAAAATGATACATGCGTAGACATAGCATTCTCTGTCTACGGATACATGACATTTTTTATTTATTTAATGCTATACGAGGCAAAGGACGACCCAAATAATAGTCACTTGCAAAAATATTATATTGAAAATAAAACGAGGTCAATACAAACAAAACAATGTTGAAATCTATTTATTAATTACTTTATAATATTTAATTACTTATTTCGCAACTTTTTCTTATATTTTAAGAGCGCTTTACCATGCATTTCTGGCAGCTGCCTTCTTTCTAAGCGAACAATATCTACACCTTTTAAAATTTTATTAAAAATAGTGCACCAGTTATTTATACTTACATTTTATGGATAAAACTGCAGTATTTAAAACCTCAACTACTTACTTTGTCTTAAATAATTTAGTAAATATAACCTAGAAATATTTATTTATTTATTTTATTCTTTATTGCATTCTTAAACAAAAGAATACAAAGGGTGGACTTAATGCCTTGAGGCATTCTCTACCAGTCAACCCATGGAGTGGTGAGAATTTGATGTAGGTGTGCCAATATAGACTAAGAGAACACAATACAAATGATAATAAACTACATAATATACACAAACAACTAATAAATAAACTATACATATATGATCTATCCTTACATATATACAAAAATATAAATAAATGGATATACATACAAGTATACATATTTAAATACGTACATAATGAGTATATACAAATGACTATGAATATATACGTCTGTTTGGCAATACATATTAAATAGATGAGTCATGTAAAATGCATTGTCTTTAAGAAATGATCACGGACCAACTTTTTAAAAGCATACTTATTGGGAGCTTTTCTAATGTCATCGGGCAAGGAGTTCCAAAGGCGTGTAGCCTGAACTGTGAAGGAGTTACCATAGAACTCGGTGAAGTAAACTGGAGTACAGATTTTGTGGTTAGAAGCAGAGCGTAGGACCCTATCATGAGATGAAGAAAAATAATGAAATTTACTCTTAAGATAAGAAGGCGAAGATGGATCATTTAATATGGAAAAAAGTACAAGTAATATTCTGGAGTTGCGCCTCTGCCGGATTGTAAGCCAATTTAGCTTAGACCTGTATTTAGAAATATGATCATACTTACTAAGCTAAATCTTATACAGTTATTGAGGAGGCGTTCCAGCTTGTTCAGAAGATCTTGGGACAGGTCTGGGTAACACACATCTGCATAATCAATTATGGGTAATATAAGTGAATGGACAAGCATGATCTTAGATTTTGTGGGAAGAAAATGTTTTAAACGATAGAGAGCATAACGTAGCAGTAACTTTACGACTCACATCTGAAACCTGAGTTCTTCAATTCAGCGTACTGTCGATGTGAAGGCCAAGATTTCTAACAGAATTACTGAATGGAATTGTAGTATCATCATAGTAAATAGGAGGTAAGCCTGTCAGATTAATCTTAGCCAGCTTCCTTGAGCTACCCACCAGTATAGCTTGGCATTTCAAAGGATTGACCAAAACTCCATAACGAGTAGACCAATCCTTGATAGCTGCTAAGTTGCCGTTAAGGTTTTTGATCCCATTATGGATATCCCTAATCTCAGTTTGCACATTTTGCAATAGTCGCCGTAAAACACGTTGAGAGTGATTTCGAAACTAAAAATTTTGAAAACAATAAAATAATTATCGTAAAAAGAATTATGGTGAAACTCTGTGCATTAAAAAATTATAAAAAGTTCTTAAAAATTTACACTATAGCTACAGTGGCGCCACCCTTATTTAGCACTTTTCTACGGACACTTTTTTATACAGAGTTTGTTGTCCTTATCTCTACACTCCATATACTAGGTGTATGACGTAGACAGAGAATTGATTTCTCTGTCTACGGTGTATCATAGATTCATAGATAAATAAATGTGTATTAGCTACAGTCACAGAATAAATAATATTCCTACCATAGTAAAGACTACGTACAGAAGTTGTACTCCTTTGATGTTGACTGCTTGTCGACGTTTAATAGGCTACATAATTATTATTAATTATATAAATAGCGCATGCAAACTAAATAAAACTTTATCGCTGTGCGCGAGTGTCCGTATTACTTTACATATTTTTCCCTTCCTACGTCAATGCTATTTTTCCGTGGTTACTTAGGGTTGTCAATAAAGAGTAAAAAAATACAATATGTATAGCTTTAACAATTTATTTAATTTACAATTATTTTGCTTTAATATAAGTTTTACTAAATACTTTTGACCGTCTATAAAATACCGGTTTTCATTAGAAAAAAGTCGTTAGTAAGGAGATTATTTCTCACACATTTGAGCATGTGCGGTACCTCAAAAAAGTAATAAATTTTATTGTTATTAAAATTAAAATATGGCTTTTCTATGGTTACTTGTTTAATTTATTTTGCATATCTGTTGAAATTTGACTCCTGATCAGATACAATAGCCATCACTTTTATACGTATCCGAAATAATTTAGACATAATTTCATTATGTCAATTTACTGTTATTTCAATTAACTACTATTCCCCTGAGCATAATAACATAAGCATTTGAAGCTACTTCATTGGTTAAATTTCCATTAACATTTTTAAATCTAATTATTTCATCATTTTTTATATCTTAATACAAATGTCGCTTTAAAATTATCTAATTTACACACACTGTGCAGTATTTAGCTGTATCAGGAAATGACTCAAATTTTGAAGCAAGGTTATTAAAAATCTAATTTTTAATACCATTCGCGGTAGGCTCCGTCCTAAGATCGTAAGGAAGTGTTAGGATATTGTGTTAGGGAGGTAGGATTTCGGGCACGCTAAAGGTTTCTTCGTGCGCAATGAAGAAGGCACAGGAACAAGGTGATAGGGTCGAGGGCAACAGGACTAGAGTAGGGTTGTCAAGAAAGGCCAAAGAAGCAGAATCATCATGAACGACCACAGCCACAACGTTGAATGGGGCTACCATGGGAACATCTGCTAATACGTGGGATACAGGAACGTCTGCAACATCTACGAGCAGCAGAAAGGAAATGAGTGGTACGTGGTCTAACGTCACGCAGAAGTGCATCGTGACAGGAGATGATGTGATAGCCGAAAGCAACGGTCAAGACGGGACCAAGGAAGCGGCATCAAAGAAAATAGCTGCAGCCGACCAGCCAGGGAATGGATCGAAGAACGGCAGTAGGCCAATTCGATCAGCCCGGCTGAGAGCCGAATTATAAGCACGAATTAAGTTCAAACGCTCAGAGCTCGAATGAACGGAAGCTACAGCAGCGGTAGCTAAGTCACAGTTAGAGCTAGCACGCCTCAATCGGAAAGAGGAGTTCGACTCGAGCGAGGATTATGAGGAGCATAGTGCTCAAGTGGAACCATTCGTAAGGAGTTGGGTTCATCATTCAATTATGATAGCGTCGGTTGGCGAAGTACAGAAAGACGTGGCTGACAAGAAAACTTTTAAGGAATTACGCCGCTTAGAAGCGGGGATCGAGCGCGATTTAACGCCAAAACCACACGCAAGTGTCAGTGTTGACGGACACGATGATGAGTGCAATTAAAATGGCGGGAAAAGACAAGATTTCCACACCTCATTTACTCCATGAACTTTCGGTCTTCGATGGTATATATATAGTACACAAAGCATTTGTTCTGCAAAAAAGGGCAATCACAACCATGTTCTGGATAAAACAGCAAGAATCATGTTGCATACATTTCAAAAGACTTGGAATCTTGACTATTCCTTGCCTGTATATACTATACTGGTCTTACACAATTTGCAAAAGTTATTGGGGAATATGAGACTACAGACCAAAAAACCATAAGGGAAAACACCAGGAGAAAAGATTTTTATAATAAAATCATCCCTCATCCTGATAATGAGAAGAGTGTCTAGTCATTACCATTATGACTAGACACTCTTCTCATCATCAATCAGTTCTTCTGTTTAATAGATAACCTAAAAAATAATGATAATACACAGAACAGGAAAATAATTAAAAAATATGTTATACAAGAGTAGCTTCAAAAATACTTTAAAAAAGTTCCTACTGGAAAAATGTTATTATAGTGTTGGCGAGTTTCTACATGCTAATGCTATTACATAAAATTTCATGTTTTTAAACTTTTGATGACATTTTATGAAATAATTGTATTTTTTCTAACAAATATAATTATTATTCTTTTGTAATTTTTTTTCTCTTTATTAGGTTCACCAACAATTGATAACACTAACACATTATATTACACAGTGATATTTAATACTTTAAATTTTATTGATAGTGGTGAGATTTGACTTGTAATTTTTATTGTAATTTTTATATGTTTGCAATTCTATAGTTCTTGCCATTTTATATAATTTAATTGTGTACTAGTTATTGTAATCTTATTTTTATTGTAATTTTATATAGTTGTATATTTGGTTGTTAAGCTTTTCAATTGTATTTTTGTATGAATTATTTAATACAATTTGTATTGTTCAGAATAAATAAATAATTTTTTTTTATCCACATGCCTTTATCTCATCACAAGTGTACTGCTGAACATAGGCCTCCCCCAAGGAATGCCACAAAGCACGGTCCTGAGCCCCTTGTATCCATTGACTTCCTGTATTATACCAGGCTTTCACTCCATCTAGTGGTGGGACTTCCAACACTTCCAACACCTGCCGACACGAAGCTGCCACTCGAGAACCCTTTTTCCCCATCGGTTATCGGTTTATATGGCCGGTCAATTGCCACTTCAGCTTACTAATCCATTGGACTATGTCAGTCACTCTGGTTCTACTGCCGATATCCTCAATCCTAAGTTTATATACTCCTGAGCTTTCCAGCTTCGGCAGTGCCACGTATTCTAGGGGGGTTGACATATCGCAATCCATGAGTTCTTGATCGAACACTTAATTGCCTTTGTCGGTGAAAGCTGCTCAAAAGGAAGCTGCCAAAAACCGTGAATGTAAACGATGGCCAGACTTTGCAAAATAAACTTAAGTAGGGTCACTACGAAGTTAAAGTACAAATTAAATCTTGAGACTCGAGAGAGAATTAAATCTCTATACTCGTACTTAATGAAACCCCATGGTGTTCTACCTCCACCGCAAATTGACAGGGCCATGGAAACGCTTTCACGCACACCCGTAGCCCCTCCGCCACTAGCTGCTCAATGGCAGCACCTCCTTAGTTGCTGACTTCACCCCCCGTTTTTCTTCTCAGATAGGGCGCACCAGATACACAAGGCACACTGCCCTTCGTGGCCTCAGACTTCACTTGCACTATGGACTCCCCAAGCCCGATATGTGAATGGAGCCAGGAAAAAACGAGCACTTGCAAGCATCAAGTGGTGCAGCCTCACCAAATTCGCGAAGGATAATCGAGTAGCATCGCATCGCCAATCGCCATACCAACACTCATCTTCCCAGACGACTCCACCTAGACTATAGTGGTACAGGGAGAGGAATCTCCTCTAGCTGCAGCCCACTAGCTCACATTCAACGTGGCTCGACATCATCAGGCAACCTTTCAACACTTGGCTATGGCCCTTGAGTTTGTGGGAAAATGAGGAAAGAAGAAATAAAAAAATATTCGAAATAATAATCTAATACTTTTATACTTACTGTTACTAGTACTACCAGAAAATATTGTCGGAATACTTCACTTTTTCAAAGTGGTGCAGTTTTCATGTCTAATAAAACAGTCGTCTGTGAAATGTTCAGAACAAATATGATCATTTTGTTTCGGAAGCCAATTCACAATATTTATGCTTTTAAGGCATAATTTTAGTGTAGGTTCAGTTGGAAACCTGTTAATTAATAAACATTTGATAATCATCTGTTGTTGGCGACTTTGTTTGTTAACAGATATGGGTAGGAAATAACATCGATAAGCATTATAGACAAGGAACTCAACAACCCTATTGAATTTTATTGTTTATCAAAACTCAGTAAGACACAGCCACACACAGCATATTGGTATATATGATATTAAGATTAGTAACAAATTTTTCAGTATCTATATTATCAAATAGTTTAAATTTGTTTAATATTAGCTGCAAATTCACTTACTTGTGAAGTGTTATACCACTTCCCTTTTGGTAACGAGTTTTACAGATTACGCACACTCTGATTAGCTAATATTATAATTAACTAATACGATACATAATCAAACAAATAAAATACTTTTGTTTTTTAGTATAAAAGTTCAAAATACAGATTTTTTAAATAAGTCAATTTAAATAAGACATCAGACTTTGGCATATTATATCAATTTTAGTTTCCAAGACGACCATTAGGGGTGCTTTAAATTGGCACAGACATTTTTTATGGTATAGCCAGTCCAACGTACTTGTATATATAGAGGTCGGTGATCTCATATTTGTTTATCGAAGTTTTGGCGGGAACTTGGCCGTCGACAGATTGTTGCTCCTGTTTTATCGCTTAAATAATAGTTGGAAGTGGATTTTGATTCGTATAAGTGATGCGATTTTGTGAATTAAGTGTCTGCGCGTATAAACTATTAGAGAAAACGCTGAAACAAGCGCTTTAATGCTGATATAAACCTCAAGTTATTTTGATCGCTTAGGCGTTTTATGAATTTGAGTGACTATCGTCATCAACTATCCGCTGGGTTGATCTGTCTTTAAAATCTCGCAAAAATTCCACAATGTGGCGCATCAGTATATTGTAAAGAAAAAATCTATAAAAATCAAGATTCCGAAAGAAATGATAGGCTCAAAAGGGCTAGACCCAGAGCCGTAAAGCCAGTTAAAGAAATAATAAAATAAATATCTGTTTATCTCGGTTTATCTCAATATCTAATCCGTAGACCATAGATTACTGACTAGTTCTGATTGATTGTCAACTGAACGTCAATAACGGTTTTAAGCGTTTTGGTGTCATTTTAATTATTTTAAGTTTTCTTGTAATATTCTGATTACATTCCTTATATATTTTAGTATATATTAATAATATTTATTTGCATTTTCATATTGTATCTCGTTTAGCGACAATTTCATACTATCAGAAAGCAGTTTGACGTAGCCTTAGTCTCTCGGTCGCCATGTCTAATCCAATTCCGCCTAAGCCACCGGATCCGAATTATTCTGACACTAACATTATTTCCTCACCAGCTGCTTATGTTGAAATTGAAAATGATTTAGAAGGTTCATTTAAAAAACCACGGCAGTCATTATCGCAAAATTTTTTTGATGACAACTTCAAAATTATTTCAAACAAAAAGAAAAGAAAACATAAAACGAAGGAAAGGAAGAAGGAAGAGCATGCTAATCGGGTTGACATAAATAGAAAAATTTCAGCTTTTTCCACCAATTCCTCACTCTCAGAATCGGACTACGATACTGGTAATACTTCATCATCTAAAATTAAAATTGTAGGCACAACGTGCTTATGAATCTCCCATGTCTTTATCATCCAATATTGCTTGTACACAATCATCTGAAATCCCTCTTTCACAATCATCCGGCATTCCTCTATCACAAACATTAAATTCTGCCAATAGTTATATCTCTTCTAAATCTCTTAACACGCATATTGATAGCGATAATAAAAAAATAGAGTCACAAAGATTTCAATCTCTTCGTTCTTATAATTCTACAGATTCAGGTCCTTTTATCGTTCATGTTCAATAAAAGAAGATTCTCCTAATTCTGGTAAAACTTTAAATGCCATTTCATTTGGTCACTTTTTGAAAAAATTAAATGTACAAAATATAGTTAATGGAGGCCTAAAACGTATCGGGAGAAATAGAATAACGGTTGAATTCTCTAAATTTATTGATGCAAATCTATTTTTAGAAAATCCATCCGTAAACGATAAATATAAAACCTTTATTCCATCATTTCACGTATCTCGTATGGGAGTTATAAAAGGTGTACCAAAAGATTGGACACCAGAAGAGATTATTTCCGAATTATCTTCGTATCCAAACACCATTCCTGTATTAAAAGTAAGAAGATTAAATTACCGAGTTCGCAACGAGGACAAAGTCAGATATGAAAGCTCTGAAAGTGTCGTAATCACATTTGACGGTCAAATTCTTCCCTCGAGGGTTTATTTATGCCATTCTTCGATTCCTGTTGAAATTTATAAGCTTCCAACAATCCAATGCTTTCAGTGCTGCAGATTTGGACATACTAAAGATTTATGTTGTTCCAAACCACGATGCTCAAAATGTGGAGGTGATCACTCCTCTTCTTGCGACAAAGATAATGGATCTTTTTGTTGCTTATTTTGCTCAGGTAACCACAAAGCCACAGATTCTAGATGTCCTGAACACACAAGACAAAATAATATTAAAATTGAAATGGCACAAAAGTCGATCTCATACATAGAAGCATCTCAAAAATATCCTCAAGTTTCTTCAAAATCATATGCTGATGTTTTGATTTCTAAATTCCCTGAAAATTCTTCGTTTTCTACTAATCCTACAGTGGATAATTTTTCTTCCAACCCCGCTACATCTAATAAAACTTCTTATAAGAAGTCATTATATATTCCTAAACCATTACGTCACCATTCACAAACAGGATACGACAAAAAAAGTCATCAAAAAATTATTGAAGATTTTTAAATTCCGCAACCTGAGGATGGTTGTGCTTTTCGGGTTTCACCAGTTACTTCACAGGGTAATTTTGATTCTGTAGAAAGCATTATAAGTTTCCTTATTAACATAAACATATCTTCGTATTCGTCGAAGCTACCGTCCCACGTTGCTCGCTTACTAAATTCTATAACTAAAATTCTCCAAGACATTCAGTCTCACAAAGATCCTTCAATGGAATTGTAGAAGCATTTTAGATAAACGTACTGAAATAATCTATTTATTAAAAAAATACAATTTGTGTATCGCTGCTATTTCAGAGACATGGCTAAAACCGGATCCGAACATCAGAGTACCTGGTTTTTGTCTTGTTCGAAGTGACAGATCTGATAGTTATGCCGGATGTGCTTTGCTTATAAAAAATAATATAACTTATTCCATTATAGATGTTTATGATGAAATATTTGACTTTAATATTGTAGCAGTAAGAATTCAAAATATAACTTTCGTTTCTATGTATGTTCCCTCCCCTTCTGTCCATACGTTTCGCAGAATAAAATCTTTAATAGCCTCCTTACCCAAACCATTTATAATTCTTGGTGACTTTAATTGTCATCATTATTTATGGGGTGATAATACTGATAAATACGGTAGTTTATTAGTAGAAAAAATTGACGAACTTAATATTGGTGTCCTTAATACTGGTAAAATTACCAAACGCTCTCGTCCTAATGAGTCTAGAAGTGCTGTAGATTTATCAATTTGTACTCCTGATTTAACCACTCTTCTGAATTGGTCAGTTCTAGATAGCTCTCACGGCAGTGACCATTTTCCCATTCTGATTTCCTTTCCAAACAAAGAATTGGCAGAAATTAACAAAAAACCATGTATTAAATACAAATTAGACAGAGCAGACTGGAACCTGTACAATATTTTTCTTTACAATGAAATTCTAAAAATCGCTCCTATTTCTGAAAATAATATAACTTCTATTGTTGAAGCATTTACAAACGCAGTTATAAATGTAGCAGATCAAACAATTCCTATTAAAACTCTAAATAATTAATGTAGGCCTTCCCCTCCATGGTGGGATTCTGAATGTACTGAGGCCATTCGTAATAAGAAAAAAGCCGAAAAACAATATAAATTAGACATGAGTTCGGAAAACTATTCATACCTTCAACGTGTACAAGAAGTGACTAAAAATACTCTTCGCACAAAAAACAAACACGTTGGCATGCCTTTTGTTACTCAATTTCTCCTTCAATACCTTCATCAGTTGTTTGGCGTAATATTAGAAAATTTCGCTGTTGTTTTTCATCTTGTTCTTACAGTGGTGCCATTCCCTCTCAATCTATAAACACTTTTCTAGATAAACTTGCCCCCTCTTCTGCTCCTTTGAGAGAGGAGCTACCTCAAAGTATTCCATGTGATTCTTTTTTTGATCCGTTAGAACGTCCATTTTCTTTATATGAATTAAAGCTCGTCCTTTCTCACGTTCAAGATTCAGCTCCTGGTTTAGACGGTATTCCATATTCACTACTTGCCAAATGTAATGATCAAATTTTATCCTACTATTTAAATATCATTAACATTTTGTTTGACATTTTATTTGAAATTTGTTCCTGACTGTTGGCGGACTCAAGTAATTATTCCTATCTTGAAACCTGACAAAAATCCTAACGACGGCTCTTCTTATAGACCGATCGCTCTATCCTCAGCTCTAATTTAAAACCTTTGAACATATGATCAAGAACCGTCTTGAATGGTATGTAGAAAGTCATGGATTGTTATCAAATACCCAATATGGATTCAGAAAAGGTAAAAGCACATACGACAGTCTATCTTCACCACAGATATTAGACTAGCATTTTCGAGACATGAATCGGTCCATTGCTGCTTTCCTTGACATTTCTTCTGCTTACGATAATGTCAGACTCAACATCCTTAGAGAAATGATGTTTATGCTTAATATATCCAAAAAACTTACAAATTTGATTATCAATTTATTTCTAGATCGATATATACATATTAAAATTGACGATGATCTAAAATATACTCGAAAAGTTTTCAAAGGCCTTCCACAAGGCTCTGTTTTAAGTCTTTTATTATACAATATTTATACGTCAGATTTGGACCAGTCTATTTCAAAGTGTTGAATTTTGCAATATGCTGATGATATCTTAGTTTATGTTAATGATAAATGTATAGAATTTTGTGCTAATGCGATAGAACAAGATCTCTCTATGGCCTCTTGGTTAGATGATCATGGACTAGAACTTTCCCCAAATAAAAGTAATACAGTAATTTTTTCGCGCAAAAGAGTTTTACCTGAAATCCAAGTTCGCCTTTTTGATTATCCGCTCGTAAATATTCAACAAGTAAAATTCCTTGGTGCAATTCTTGATAATAAATTATCCGGCATGCCTCATATAGTTTATACCCAAAAAAATGCGAAAAAAATATAAACATTCTTAGAGCTTTGTGCGGGGTATGGTGGGGCACTCATCCATATCCGTACAAGTCATTTCATGATTCATTATTATAGTATTCTATGGTTCTTAACATTATGATTTTGGTTTTTAATCAGAATCGTAGTTTCTCTTTAGATTGTCCGTCGTTTCGTTTCAAGTTACAAGTATTTTTATTGACTGGAGGTTGGCAGTAATTGTTAGGTTGCCATATAAAAAAAAAATTACTGACTATGCGTAGACAGAGAATCCTAATTCAAATACTTGAGCTTGAGTCAGGGGGGTACACTTCCATACTTTAGGTTGGGGTTCAATAATTTGCAAAGACACTAGTGCCATCTTGTACTATATCCCCATAAACTATTCAGGAAATGGCAAGTAGCAACTTTATATGACATAATGGCTACCAGCGCTGAGCAAGTTGTTGTTTTATTATAGTTTATAAGTGATTTTCGGTTGTTGCTACAATAAGTTTGGTTGAGTTGGGATTAACCCTCGGTTTCTTTGTTGTCTGTTTAGATTTTCATGCTGGAATTACATTGTATGTTTGTGTAGTGTTGTGCGAAATAGACGCTTTCATTTATCATTCCGCTAACCCGGTGGACATATTTAATTTGGTTTGGTGTTGTATTTTGCGGAGTAGACGCTTTTACATCGTGTATGTTAAATATATATAACAAAAATAAATGTTAATATTACTGAAATCTATAATACGTCTTTAATTGAACCCTAATCCCTTAAAATATAAATATAACCGCCTATAGTATAGATAGCTGTATATACATAACTACATACAGCTATCTATCTATAGTCTTCTTCTTCTTCTTTTAAATTATGGCTTCTCTTGGTAGAATTCTGCCAGTGTCAAGTCAGTCATGGAAGTGACAAGATAATAATAGTTAAAATAAGAGTTCTCAATTTAATGAGTGGGTTCACAATCTACAACAAAAGACGTCACTTTTGATCTCAATTTAATGAGTGGGTTCACAATCTACAACAAAAGACGTCAATATTTAAACTACCATCACCAAAGTTGTTAAGTAATTTTACAGTTTAATATTATTAGTACGAATAAAAGCACATAAAATATTTACGAAGGGAGTATACACTAGGGTTAGCAAAAATTGGAAATTTACTGGACGAGGGATGTAATTGGGCAGGATATCGTAGAGAGAGAAAGAAAGTTTAGGGCACTCAAAGAACAGATGATTGACAGATACTTCATCTAGGCCACATTCGCAGATTGAGCTATCCCTAATCCTTTTGTTCCAGTTTGGCCATGTGTACAGGAGTACAAGCATGACCAAAGCGTAGGCGGCAAACAGTAGAGGTGGTAGTTTTACTAAAGTGGCGATATTGAAAGAACCAGGGTTTTGATGGGATATTAATTTGGACTTTGGAATATTGATTACATTTTAAAAATTTAGACTGATGCCAATAACTTTGCCAAGAAGACAGAAGGCAGGAGTTGGCCTTTGGCAGGAGGTCATGTGCATAGAGGCATTGTCTAGGGATAAAGCCAGATTTTGTGGCATCTTTAGCTAAATTATCAGCAATTTCATTGCCCTGAATCCCGCAGTGACTAGGGATCCAAGCCAATACAATGTTCAGCCCTTTTTTATGACAATAGTACAGTGACTTTCTAATATTTAAAATTAGCGGGTATCTAATTTTAGAGTGAAAAAGACTGGATAAAATACTTTGAAGGCAACTAAGGGAGTCCGAGAAAATGAGGGTCCTTTTCAGACCATGTGATTCTGCATATGAAACTGCCTCTAAAATAGCCAAAGCCTCACCTGTGAATACAGATGAGTCAGGGGGAGAGATAAAATTTAAAATAATCCTGTATTTAGGGATCCACACTGCAGACCCTACTAATCCATCGTTACTTAACTTTGTAGCATCAGTGTACATAGTTAACCAATCATGCCAATTTTGGAGGAGGAGCATATTTAATTTGTTATTTGTTTCAATAGTATTTTTATCTATTCCGATATCTAGAATAATGTATGGATTGAAAATTAGAGCCTCGTAAGGGATAGTGTAAAGTGGGTTACTAAGGGATTGATAAATTGGAGAGGGAATGTTGAGCAATTTAATATAGCTTTTTATAATGCATGGCAAATCCTTGTGGGACCAATATGGGGAGTCCCTGACCAACCGATACAAGGAATGAAGTTTGGAAAGGAGAGGATGGAGTGAATAACCTGCTACTTTAAACAAGAACCTATCTGAGAGATATTGCCTGCGTAGAGATAGAGGGGGCTCAACACATTCAACTTGAAGAGCGAGAATGGGGGTGGACTTCATGCTACCAGTTATTATACGTAGACATTTTGACTGGATTTTGTCCAAGGTATTAAGGGCCATTTTGCTACAAGGCTCTAGTAAGAAGCACCCATAATCAAAGTGACTTCTAATTAGAGCACTGTATAAAAGCTTTTGTGAGTAGGGGTGAGAACCCCACCAAGCACCTGATAGAGATCGAATAACATTGATATTTTTTCACATTTGGAGGCAATATATGATAAGTGAGGAATTCCTGTCATTTTGTTATCCAGGATTACTCCTAAAAATTTCACTTGATTTTCAGTGGGGATTAGAGTATTATCAATGTAGATGGACACTTCTGGTATATACCTTCGCCTAGAGAAAACCACAGTACTGCATTTTAAAGGAGAAATTGATAAACCATGCTCCAATAGACAATTATTAAGAAAGTTGACAGCTTGGGATAAACGAGAGGTAGCCTCAGTAATAGAGGCATCAGATACATATAAGGCTAGATCATATGCATATTGCAAAATATTACCTAGATAATTTACAGATCTATCTATATCATGGGTGTAAAGGCTGTACAGCAGGGGGCTCAAGACAGAATCTTGTGGTAGTCCTTTCCAGGTAAATCTAGCTGGTAGAAATCTTCCTTCAGAGCGAATTAATATGCGTCTATGTGAAAGTAGGTTTGCTATGAAATTTGTTATTCTCTCGGGAATGTTCAGCTGATGCATTTTTTGCCTGAGCAGAGGGAGAACAACATTATCATATGCTGCACAAACATCGATGAAAATACCTACGAGAAAGTTGTTATTGGAGAATGCTAGTCTTATATCAGATACTAAAATGCTAAGGCTATCCATTGTGCTAAAACCTTTTCTAAAACCAAATTGGGTCTTTGATATAATGCCTCTATTTTCGAGAATCCACTCAAGGCGATTTTTTACAAGATGTTCCATGACTTTCGACAGGGTTGATGAAATAGCAATAGGGCGATAGCTTAATGCGGAAGAGGGTCTTTACTAGGTTATAGAATAGGAATAATAATATGTGTTTTCCAGTCATCTGGAATAGAACCGGTTGTAAATACCATGTTAATTATGCTTAAAAAGAACTGCTTACATGTAGTACCCATATTAACAAGGAATGAGTAGGGGATACCATCAGCGCCAGGGGAGGAATCCTTAAGGTGCCTAAGAACCAACTGCAATTCAGCTAGTGAAAATGGTTCATTAAGATTATTAAAAGAGCTAAATGAGTGAGGGGGGAATGGTTTTGAGGAAGGAGATATCTCTTCCTTCAATGGAACCCAGGGGGGAGCCAGACGGTTACTGAAATCTTCTAGCCAATGAAAGGGGTCTGCACAAGGGGAATTGCTATCATCTAAAGCGCCACGGAATTGCCTAATACGTTTCCAAACCAGAGAAGAAAGAGATCGAGGAGCTAAGCTCTCACAAAACGAAAGCCATCCTTTTTTTTCTTTTCAGAAAGAAGTTGTTTGGACTGAGCAGTTATTTTCTGATAATTAAGAAAATTTTCCATTGTCATATTAGAGGAATATAGCCGTTCTGCTGCCTTTCGTTTTTTAATAATTGAGGAACAGTCTGCATCCCACCATGGAGGTGAAGAAATTTTACTTGTGGAGGAATTCTTCAAAGGGAAAAATTTGTATGCTATATTATTCAGAAGGGTTATAAATTGGGAATAGGCACTCTGGAGGTTATCTGGAGATACAGGGGGAAGATTATTGATATTAATTTCTGTTTCCGAGGAGAATACATCCCAATCAGCTACAGACAGATTGAATTTAAGAAGGGGTGATAAATTTCGAGTAGGTACACATCTGTTACTTAGGTTTAAAAGGATGGGAAAGTGATCACTTCCAAAAGAAGAAGGGAGAGTTTTCCATGATATGCTAGCAGCCAGAGTTAGAGAGCACAATGACAAGTCTACTGCAGATCTAGAATTCTGCGAAGGGTAGGCCATTCTGGTGGTAGAACCGTCATTTAGGAGACAAAGATTAAATTCATTAAAAACATCAAGTAAAAAACTTAGGGCTTGGAATTTTTATTGACTTAAAAAAGGCGTTTGATTCAATAAGTCACTCACTACTATTAAAGAAACTTTCTCATATAGGTATTAACGGCCATGCCTTAAAAATTTTTGAAAGTTATCTAAATAAAAGATATCAAATTGTAAAGATTGGTCACTATCAAAGTTCCCCACAACGCATTACGTACGGTATTCCCAAGGCTCTATATTGGGCCCACTTCTTTTCCTGATTTATATGAATAACATAACTGATCTTAAATTAAATGGCGAAATTTCTTTATATGCAGATGATACCTGTATTTTCTACTTTGGACGTTCCATAGAAGAAGTTATCGCACGAGCCCAAGTAGATCTAAATATAGTACATGAATGGTTCCAATCCAATTTGCTTACAATAAATACATCAAAAACCTCGTACATGATATTTAAACCCAAAAACAAAAATATTTGCAGTTATTCCCCTCTCACCATTGACAACTCTACAATACACGAGTCAGCCGAAGAGAAGTATTTAGGCTTAGTACTAGATAAAACCTTGTCATGGAAGGGTCATATAGACAAAATAAGATCGAAACTATCTTCTCTACTGGGTTCACTTTATGGTTGTATTCGATGCCTTCCTTACCGTGTTCGCCGAACAATTTATAATGCTTTAGTCAAACCACATCTGGATTATCTAGTTGAAATTTGGGGGTGCACCTACAAAACAACATTAAAAGACCTACAAATAAACCAAAATAAAATATTAAAACTATTATTCAATTCTAACTTCTTTACACCAATAGACAAACTGTACAGTGAAACCAAAATTATGAATATTTATCAAACATATTGCTATAATACTTGTATTCTAATAAAGAAAATTTTAGATAATAAAATACACACACAATTAAAATTTATAACAAATAAAGGCAAAGGAAAGAAAGTACTTCGCAACACTAATAATATTTACATACCTATGGTACGAACAAACTATGGTAAGTAGAGCATACTTTTTGATGGAGTTAAAATATATAATAAACTACCACAAGAAATAAAAATATTAAATAGTTTTAACATCTTTAAAAGCAAACTAAAACAACTTATAATGAATAAGTTCTAAATCCGACCCTGTCCATATGCCGACCGCTAATCAGCGTTATCGGTAACGATAAGAAATACCTTACTTACTACCCACTTTATCCATTACTATCTACTAAAAGATTGCTAACTTGTACATCAATACACAAAACGATAATATTAATAAGTTGTATGCCTAAACTAGTAAGAAGTTGTATGTCACGAAACTCTTTCCTCCCTTTTTAATGTTAATATATATGTATATTTTTTTTTGTTATCTGTATGCTCATAACCCATTTATAACTTGACTATTGTAAGCTCTCATTAAGTGAAATGTATATTTCTTTTGAGAATAAAATATCTTTAACCATAAAAACATCAAGTAGCAGATAAGAAAAAGAGTCAGATTTATGAGAACCCCACATAACATGATGGCTATTAAAGTCTCCGAGGATAAGGTAAGGTGGAGAGATGGTTGATAGAATTAAATTGAGTTCTGGTATACAAGAAGGAATGGGAGCCGGAATGTAAATGGATAGGATTGTGATGTCCATAGCCTTAACAGCTACTGCATTTATATTGCCTTGTACAGGAGGAAGAGGAATGGGTGATAAGGGAATGGTCCTGTTAAGTAAAACCAGAGCGCCACCATAGCCGTCGCTCCTATCACTACGATAACAGGAGAAGCCTGGGATTCTAAATGTAGAGCTTGGCTTAAGCCAGGTTTCCGATATTGCAAGTATAGAAGGGTTATGAGTATTAATTAAGTGAATTATATCAGGTTTTTTATTCCTGATACTCCGACAATTCCACTGGAGGAGGGTTAGGGATTCGAACTTTATATATTCTTGAGAAGAGGACATCTAGTTTGCTTTTCACGTTTAACGGTTAATGGGAATCATCGAATTTGCCAACAATATCTGTAAGAGAGGCCACAAGATTTTCTAGAAGGTTATCATTAGGGGATATTATATTGCTTTGTAAAGCATGCCCATTGGGAAGAGAGGACGAAGGAGTACTTGTAATGTTATAGTGTGAAACTTTATCATATCCTTGTGTAGATTGCACTGGCACAGATTTGGCTTTATAAATAGTTTTCCTATAGGACTGAGAAGGAAACAGAGTAGGAGGGTTTACCGATGCCTGAGGAGATGGGAGATGGCTTACAGGAATTTGTGAAGATGCAACATTCAGAATAAGGTCTTCTGACAGCCGGCAAGCGGGCGGAAGCCTCAAGGTATGATACATTCTCTTGTGACATTACTATTTTGATAGCTTTTTACCTTGAGTGCTCTGGGCAACTTCTTTCAATAGCCACATGATTTGCCGAACAGAAAAGACAGGTTGGGGAATCTGTGGGACAATTATCTCCAGTGTGCTCTTTGCTGCATTTAAAGCATCGTGGTTTCGATAGACATTGGGCTTTGACATGTCCGAAACGGCAACATTTTAGACATTGGATAGTAGGAAGAAGGTAAGTTTCGACTGGTATGGAAGCATAAAAGCAATATAAATGGGAGGGGAGCACTTGTCCTGAGAAGGTGAGGACAACAGTTTGAGTTGGAATCCACTCCACTTCATCACCCTTTTTGACCTTTCTGTTAAGTCTTCTGGCATTAATGATTTCTCCTCTGCCAGGTGGGAGCTCAGACTCGCTCACTAATTCCTCCATAGAGATGTCAGTCGGGATACCCCTGATCACACCCATACGGGTGACATTAAAAGTTGGAATAACAGCAGAAAGTTTATAATGCGAGAGAAACTCAGATTCAATAAAATTATTAGCATCATTAGCAGTTTTAAAAGCAATTGAAACCCTGTTGCGCCCTAAAATTTTGATACCGTGTTTTTCAATATTGGCCACTTTATTTTGGTTAAGGATATGACCAATTCTCACAGGTCTAATTGTATAACCTAGAGCGGCTTAAATATATTACAAATGGGCCTTTATCGCTATCTACATACTTTTTTATCTTGGAAGTCAGGGTGGACGTATGTATTTTGGTAGGAGGCAGAAGGGTGATCTTCGTGCCCTATTTTTTTCTTTGGGAAGTTGGGTAATTGTAAGGAATCCGTGGGTTTACGTTTAGCAAGGCCAGAATCACCAGGTAAATCCGGTGGTTCAGCATCTCCTCCGTCAACCTCCATCGTCATCACACAGATCTACATTAACTAAACAAAAAATACTACTCACCTACTAACAAACAGAACATACAGAGACAACACACAAAAAATTGAGAGATTTTACACCGTAGACAGAAACTCTCCCTTGCCGATGCCTTCAGCAACGGGTCTAGGTACTTCTAAATGACCTAATTTCTTCACTTCCGATATCCATTTACAAAATAACACGTGTAATTCGTGTGAAACTTCTTCATCCCAAGAGATGCCTGTCCTCCATACTTGCTGGATCAACGACTTCCCTTGAATCGTTATGGGTGATGCGAGTCCCAAAGGATCGAAAACTGACATCACAGCGCTAGTTATCTCCCTCTTCGTAGGCGGTCGCAAACCCTCCATCACCTCTTCCGGTGTGCTACGAAGACTTGTGGAGAAACTTATTATATCCCGTTTGATATTCCAAATCAAACCTAACGTGCGCTCTGTATGCTCTTTATCTCCCAGCGAAGCACTGTCGCTCTTATATTTATTTTCCATTTTACTTAAAACTTCGGGTCGGTTGCTAGCCCATCCCCTCAGTTGGAAAGAAGCATGCTTATGTAATTCATACATATCGTTTACTATCCTTTCGGCCGTCGTCACGTCGGGAAATGCCTGTAGATAGTCATCCATATAGAAATTGCTTTCCGTAGCGGAAGCTGCTTCTGGATAGATATGCGCGTTGTCCTGCGCATTCCTATTCTTTACATATATAGCAATGCAAGGTGATGATGCCGCTCCAAATATGAGTGACGTCATTCTATACTCTTCCGGTGGCGCGTCACGATTGTGCCGCCATAAGAATCGAAGGCTATCCCTGTCTTCATCCCGGATTTTCACTTGCAGGAACATTTCTTTAATGTCTGCCATTACTGCCACGCTTCCTTCTCTGAATCGTAGCAGAACTCCGAACAACGACTTCAATAAGTCCGGTCCGGTTAACAATGCATCATTGAGACAACGTCCGCCCGTCTTTGCGGCGGCGTCGAAAACTATCCTTATTTTCTTCTTTTGTGGGTGAGTCACTGCGAAGTGAGGAAGGTACCACGTACGTGGGGAAATGGAAATATGGTTCGCTTTCTCTGCGTAACCATTAACGATGAGATTTTCAATTTGCTTCTCATATTCCTTTTTCAACTCGCTATTTTTGTCGAGCTTTTTCTCAATATTAAACAGGCGACTTTCAACCTGCGCTCTATTCGACGGCAAGCACTCATTGTCTGTGCGCCATAACAAAGCAGTCTCGTACCTATTATTAGGTATACGACGTACCGTTTTGTTCAAAATACTTAATGCTCGTTCTTCTGGGTCGTTCACGGGTTTTCTAGCCGATACTCCCAGAGATTCCAAGCTAAAGTAATCCTTGATTAATTTATCCATATCTTCCTCCTTCTTGGTGGAAATGTGGTTAACGATCTTGATCGGTTTAATACCACCCGATATGTGACCATGTAAAACCCATCCAAGTTTGGTGAGCGATGCTACAGGTAGGTTCTTACCTCCTGAAATTAATTCACGAGTAACTATGAGATGCCAATTGTCCTGACCAATTAATATGGTAGGTTTGGACCTCTCATACATCAACTCATCCTTAATCGGTGTCAAATGAGAACACCGTTGTAATAATTCTCGGCTTACCGACTGCGGAGAAAGGTTAAGTGACTTAATTGTTTGTACACTTATCTCTTCTAAGTCGCTCGAGTAAATGCCTTTTATCTTAATGTTTAAGCGATACGAACTGTCATCGTTAATTCGCTTTCCTCCCACGGCTTCGATACGTAATCCCTCTTTACGTCCGCGAGGCGCTAATTTTTGAGCCATCCACTCCTCTATGAGTGTCATGGTCGATCCCTCATCCAGAAGAGCTGTTGTCTTGACCTTTCCTCTAGGTCCATACAACTCGACCGGTATAATCTTTAAGTATGCACATGCCAGTGCATTCACTGTACTAACAGTTGTAATCTGAGCATCTTTACCCCCCTCGTCCCCTTGTGGCGAGGTTTTTTCAATGGGGTATCGGTGTAGCATTCGATGATGTGACATTCTACATCCCTCTACACCACATTTTTTCGCTCTGCACTCTAACCTCCTATGGTTAGGTGACAAACATTGGAAACATACTTTCGCCCTTTTGACAGCTTCCCATTTCTCGCGAATATTCATGTCCTTAAACTTGTAACAACTCACTATAGAGTGCTCCTTGTTGCATATAACACACTTATGTGTTACCCGACTTACAGGCTTATCCTGGGTTGTCATAACCACCTGTCGGTTGTGCCCTTTACTATTTCGGCGTTCTAAACGCTCGCTCGATTTACTTCGGCGCATATAGCGCTCGCTCACGGCACATCTGCGTACACCTCCCTTTGCAGTGTGTACAGTTTGCTTCCTGAATTCAGGACGCTTCCTTTTTTCAGGCGCATTTTCATTGTTTAAGGACGCTCCAAATTGTTCACTCAATAAATTTAAAAACTTGGCCATCTTCTGTAACTCTGGCTCCAAAGGATACTGAGCTCGATATTCAAACCATTTAAATTTAATCATAGTTCCGAGCTTCTCCACTATGCGGCTCACTAACTCCGGTGAGTACAAATACTGTGGTTGATTCAACGCTTGTATCGTGGCAACCACGTTCGTAATACGACTTGCAAAAGATCCTATATTCCGGCAATCTTCTGCCAATCTTGGCATACGCTTTACATTCTCGATTTCGGCTACCTATACAAACGGCAACCCTACCGAATCTTCTTTCGAGAGCGTTCATTATTTCTTCCGGTTCACACAAAGTAAACAACAACGACTTAACCGCTTCCTTAGCGGTGCCCTTTAATGCCCTCCTAAGGCGTGCGACATTCTGCACTCCTGAAAATTGGCTTCTCGTGTCATCAAACACCGTTTTGAAAATAATCCATTCACCCGGGTCTCCATCGAACACCGGTAATTCCTGGAGGAAATGAAGCTGGGAAGCCTTATCTTTACCAGCTATTTTTATTGCACTCACAATCGCTTCGGTCAATTCTGACACCTCACTCGCGTGTGTTTTCTGTGCATTTCCTTGGTTGCGCTCGATCTCCGCGCCTTTGCGGCGCGATCCTTTACACGCTTCCTTATCAGTAACATCGGGTTGTGCTACACTAACCGGCGCGCTCATTATGGTCTGCTGAACCCAACTCCTTACGAAAGGTTCCACCTGAGTATTCCGCTCTTCGTCATCCTCACTCGAGTCGATCTCCTCTTCTCGATTGAGTCGTGCCAACTCCAATTGAGACTTGGCTAAGGCAGCAGCTGCCTGTGCTCGTTCGAGCTCTGAGCGTTCGAATTTAATCCGCGCCTCTAATTCGGCTTTCAGCCTCGCCGATCGCGATGACCTACTACCTCTTTGTGACCCTTTATCACTAGTGTGCCCGATTACTGTCCTTGACGATGCCGCTTCTTCGGTCCTTTGACCTACTTTTTCGACCACCGTTTCACTCCTGGATATAACGGATTGTTGTGCGGTGCTGGCTTGCGTACCACTGGTGTCCGTCCTGTTGCTTGTCGTTGCCATGGACGTCCCTGAGTCCCACGTGCATGTGGACGTGTCGGTGGTGGCTCCACTTGAAGGAGTTGCTCCATTCGACGCAGCAGCTGTGGTCGCTCCAGATGATTCCGCTTCTTTAGCCTTTCTTGAGAGCCCTGTCCTTGTCCTGCTCCCTTCGCTTCTCCCTGTCTGGTCTTGTGCTTTCTTCATCTTGCAGGAAGGTGATTGTTGGCCTACGGTCCCTAACTGTCCCTACGGTCCCTACAACCCCTTACCTACAACCCTTCTACACCCCAACCTAACACCACTACCCCTCCCCCCCCTTTATCTCCCAACCTACAACCCTACTACCACCCTAACAGCCCTAACAGCCCTATCAATCCTGAACGGGGCCTACCGAGGTGAGCCGTCCAGGGATGGAGTCGTGCAGGAATGGAATGGAGGAAAGGTTCAGAAACTGTCCCGCCAAGGAATATGACGAAACAGTCGAGCGGTAGTGCAAGCGCAGTCTCGCTCGAGAGAACTGCTCCACCCGAAGGTGTTATGCCAGAGCCCAACCGTTTGGCACCGTTAGGTGGTCGGGATGTATACTGTGCTCGCCGCCCAGTTGCCGGTGACGCCTCGTCCAGGCGCCCTCCTCCGGCCGCGATGCAGTCAGGTGCCCACGCGCACCCTCGCCCGGCAGCAGCAGCGGTGGATGCTTCTTGCACCCTGATGACCCGACGGGAAATGCCGGACACAGTTGTCCGACAGGAAATGCCAGACACGATCGTCTGACAGGAAATGCCGAGCACGTTTGCCCGACAGGAAAATGCCAAGCCCTGCTTGGCCACGATGAGTGCCTTCACAAGACACCTGCGCCCGGCTGCGATACGTGCCCCATGCGAGCACACGCTCCCGGCCGCAATCCCGGTTTTCTTTCTTCCGGTAGTTCCAGGTCCCGTCCTTCAGCGCTGACGTCCTGGTCTTCTGGCCTTTGGTCCTATTGCTTCAGCTCAAACCTCCGGCTTCCTTCGGTTGCTGATCTTCACTCGGCTTCCGAAGGTCTTCTTTTTCCACAACCAGCAGTCCACAGCTGGTTCCTTGATCCAGCTGGCGGGGTTCGGGTGGTCCTTAATCCGGCTCCGAAGGTCCAATTGAAAAGGAATTCGGCTCGCGAGGACCAATTGAAAAGGACCTAACGGAATTCGGAAAATAATACTAAGAAACAGAAGGGAGGAATCGAGGCTTCTCTCGATCCAGCCTCCTATCGCGCCTACGTTGGGTTCGGGAACAACGTATGTGATCTCCGCAACGGAGTAACACACTAGGGCGATAACCTCTTTCCTTTTCAGCAAGTAGGTTCAGACGGGGATTACGGGTCTTCCGAAGTCGTCCCGGTCCCGACGCCTTAATTCTTCGATGTGGACTGTATAACTTAAGGGATCTTGGGAATGAAACAGCAATTATCTTCAAACCGTTCCGTGAGAGAGTAATCACTTTTCCCTATACTTTTCTTCTTGACTGCTGGTTTTCACTTTTCCCGAAGGATTTTCTTGTTTTTCCGAACTATTTTCCCGAATTATCTTCTTCCCCGAACTATTTTCTTTTCCGAACTATTTTCTTCCCCGAACGAATTGCAATAAAACCCGTTTACTAAGCTACCCCCAGAGCTAAACGCGAAAGTGAGCCGCGCCATTCGCGTGCCTGCGCAACTTAATTACATGAATTTGTACTATTACTCTCTCACGTTTCACTTAATTTCTTTATTTACTCAAGTCATATTCAAATACAATTTGTCAATATAGGTAGTACAAAACAATATCTACACTATGATATGCATTATATCTTCATATTACAAAAAACCTTTTATTTATTAAACGAAAACCACCTATTTTACTCACAAATCCAAAATGCAAACTTCTTAAATATTTAACACAGAAAGTTAAAACAATGTTTCCTACTTGAATTTATACATAAGTTAACTAATACAATAGTTTAATTTACATTTTCTCTATTCATTTCACTATTTAAAACACTTTTAAATTTCTTATACAAAACTATCATTATTTCACTTATGCACATGAATTTTCACATAAAAATAACACAGAATTCACCTTTTTAGCACGTACAATCAACCTGAAATAGTTTACAAGTCATTTTTACATAAATTGCTGAAATTTCAAACATTTTAAATTTTTACATATTCGGCCTCCTAAGGGCGTGGTCAGCGTGCTTCCGTGAACTCACACTATTTGAACAACTAACTTTGCACGACTCTCGACTATCAGAAAAAATGAAAGTCTGAAATACACTTAATTTTAACAATATTAAATAGACAAGTGTTTCTACATAATTTTCAAACAGTAGGAAACTATTTCTGATAAGATTCTTACTTGTTATCATGCTTCTTATCAGATAACAATACAAGTGAATGTTTTCATTAATCAATCATAACAAATAGGCATTTGTTTTCGTACAAACGTATCAAACTTATACAAGACAATACTTATGCAATTAATTTCCTTTAATTCTGTCTATGCACAGAGTGATTATCTCGACCGGGGAACAAATCCGATCTTTAACTTTACTTTAATATTCTTATGAATTTACATCATTAGAAAGATGATTTCAACCGGGGAACAAATCCGGTAACATAATTTATATCTTAAATTCCTTACGAATTTATTAGGCGATATTACCTAGGAAAACAAACAAACTAGTCCGGCCTGGGAGTCGAACCCAAGACCTTCTTATCATTAATTCGACATTTCTTTAAGATTTAACTAAGCATTTTCTTATCAGAGCGTCGTGGCTCGATAATTTGCTTTTCATGACTATGCGTCATCGGTTGATTTAATAAACTGAAACATTCTTATAGGCGCGTCGCCAACAGAAACCTATAGACAAATTGACGCCTTCTTTCGCATTCGCACACGAAAAAGATAGATTTATGCATACGTCTTGCATAGAAATGAGATAGAGCGGTGTGATTGTTTGTCCCTTTCTCCATGCCGGTTTTTTTGTTTAGCAAACTCTACAGTTTGCTAAACAACTTTAACAGCGTAGCGATTTAAGGAGTTTACATGTTGGTTTAAGTGAGAAAAAGGTGTTTTGTGAGCTTAAGATTGGTGAATCTTGTTCAGTTCAGTTTTTGGAATAATTAAAATTTTTATCTAAATGTGTTTAAAAGTCACAAAGATTATTCTTTAACCTAAAAATTCGTTATCGTCCTTTCTCACTCGAGGCCACGCCGATCATTAGTCTATAGGTTTCTCTGTCTACGTTTTACACCAATTTGAATTGAAAAAGGGTTAAAAACTTATTCCAATACAAAAACACGTGTAACCACCAATCACTCTGACGGCAGCCTATCTATAGTCAACATGATATTGAGATTAGTTCAAGGGATATGATACCAGGTGGCGAAACTATTCATATTGGGTTACAAAAAATCTTAGGAAATGGCTCTCTATTTCTGTATACATTACTCTACTCTATGGCTTGAGTCGAGCCTATTTTCTATATTTCTATACTCAAAGATTTGAAGCAATTTGAAGTTATGAAATAAATAAACTATCTTTTTGTATTTTTAATCGCTTTAATTATTAATAACTGATATAAATGTAAATAATAGTTTATTTAAATATTTGTGTAAAAAGATAATGACATAAAATAGAAGTTTTATTCTCTGTTGCCGTTGTTCAAATTGAGTATGATGGAATCTGATTTTGAAGAAAGTGATTGTGATAGTGAAACTGAGTTGCAAGATTTAGAACAGCTTACTGCAGTTCTTGTTTCTGATGAACCTTCAACTAGTGCATACAATTCACAAGTTCCTTCCCCTTCGGCGAGTACGCACAGTTCTTCCTCGAAAGTGGTACAAGAACTTACAAAAATTGAAACGGCTTTAGCTCTAAACAAGCTAACAAATGAAAAGTTACGAAGGTTAGAAAAAATCTTAGTGGGACGATTACACGAATGTAAACAAAAACTAAAAGATATTGTAGAATCTAATAATAGAAATAAATATTATGACAAACGGGAATCATTTAGATATGTTAATTGTGGTAAACCATACTTTAAAGATAGGGCCAACTTTGTGCCCCCCAACAATACAGATACAATAACCATGCAAAAATCTGGAATGTATGACTTTTCCTCTATATCATCAGCTCCTGGTTGGACAGTAAAAGATAAAAGTAATTTTATTAGTTTGTTACTTAAAATGTCACAGGACATATGCAAAAAAGAAATTGAGTCAAAAATTTCTGAACTGGAACGGGAAGCTAAACGAAATCCCAGTATCAAAGTTGATAAAAAAATTGCAGCTTTGAATAAAGAAAGGGATAATGTTAGTAAAAAATTATTGAAAGATCTTGCATTACCTCTAAATCAAGAATATGATTGGGATTACATAGCTACCAAATTGAATCGACGGCATTCTGCACAAGAATATCAGACTCTATGGAAGTTATTTTTACATCCTCATGTTAACAAAAATAGTTGGAGCAAACATGAGCACACATCTTTACAAAAAATTGCTCACAAAAATCAATTTCAAGATTGGGATCAAATAGCTGAAACATTAGGAACAAAACGCACGGGCTATCAGTGTTTTGTTTATTTTCGTACTAATATAAGCAATACATTTACTGGCCAAAAATGGACTAAGGAGGAAGAAGAATATCTTAAAAGATTAATTGACTACTACAAGGAGGATAATTACATTCCATGGGGTAAAGTGGCAACATCGATGGAAAACCGAACAAAGATTCAAATATATAACAAATATAATAGACTTATTGAACAAAGGAAAGGAAGGTTTCTGGCTGAAGAAGATGCTGTCATACTTACCTGTGTGGATCACTTTGGACCAAACTTTAGGCGGATGACAAGCTTTCTGCCTGGTCGTTCTATGACTCAACTACGTATAAGATATCAAATATTGGCCAAAAAAAGGATATCAACAGTATGGACAGTAGAGGAAGATAACAAGTTAATAAAGTTAATGGCAAACCAAGACTCGCCTAGTGCTTATTCCAGTATTACAAAATATTTCCCTGGAAAAGACCGAATGCACATAAGAAGTAGGCATTTAACACTAATAAAATGGATGAAAACCCATCCCAATATGGACATTTCAATGGCACCACGTCGTGCAGCACGCCGATTGGGCCATGGTCAGGCTCTAGACAATTTGAATAAAGCAATTGAAAATCTAAAATGCAGGATACAGTCAGAGGTTGAAAATCGTAGGTGTAAGAAGGTGACAAAGGACTCACCGGAAGATGTTATTGAAGATGCTATTATGGCAACATTGCTTAATCAAACCATAAAAGAGGAAGAAGAAAAAAAATCAGAACTATGGGAAGATGAACATCTAGTATTAAGAGATGATATGGTTATTTCATCACAATCTTTAAATGCTACTAATTTAAGAAAATTACTCATTTTGTTTAAATCTCGATTAAATAAAAACCAATTAATAAGCAGTAAATACTGTCAAGATTATCCTGATTTAATTAAAGGTGAGAAAGAAGTTTGCTTAGTGAAGATGAAATCATATTCCAAAAAAGATAAATTCAAAACAATAGTAAAACAATTACCTGATCTATTTGGTACGTTAAGATTAGGAGATTTACAATATGTTTTACCACCACACTATGCAACAATAACTGGTTGTAGGAAATTAATGGCATGGATATCAGATAAAAAAGTAAATACGGTTTGTGATTTCAATATAAATGTATTGATAAGAAAAAATAATCTCTTAAAGGAACACTTTTTCCTTTTAATGGAAAGGTTTAATTCCCTGTTTCTGTGGCCAATGTTGCTCTCCAATGAGCCACCACAGTTTAAAAGAAATGACATAGAAAAGTCTATAGTTAGTAGGCCATTGCCAAAATCTAATCTTCCTGTGGTAGGCATTGGAATCGCTATTCCTGAGATAACATCAAATATTATTAATGACACGATAGATTTAGAAGAGTCTGCAAATAATAGAGATGAAATAAATCTCATAGAAATAAGCATTGATGGTACTATTATTAATCGTAGTTATGAAAATTGATACTACTTCTCAACAAAACAATTCTTCCAATAAGTGATTCTTATTTGAACTTACTAAACTACTAGAGGTATGTTAGTACTGTCAATATGATTAACGAAATAAGTCGTATTTCTAGTATTTAATGCAGTAAGTTTTAGTGGAATTATTTGAATTGATAGTCATACAAATTTATCTCTTATTTTCAAAACAATTTCAAGCCTCTAAAAAAAATTGTTTAAATATTAACTAAGTTTTTTTTTTAATTTTTATTGTAAAAGCAACAATAAAAGCTTCCACTGTTGGTTAAATTGGAAATGATCTACTTTAAGCTCATGATCTTTACACAGCCTAGTATCAGTCTGAGTATGTGGCCAGTAATTTTTGGTTTATGGTTTGTAATACAGCTGGAACCGACACAGGTGAAAAAACACTTCACAATGTGGTTTTCTGACTTCTGAGGTTGAGTTGTGATTGTTTCAATATTGCCGACATTAAATTTTATGTGAGAACTTTAGTAGAAATAATTCTATGTGGCAATGCTTCTAGCAAACAACTTGAGCATCTTGTGATTGTCAGTTACGGTAAAAAAAAAGTGTCTTAACAGTATGTCATTATATGTGTAACAAGATAACTGGGGAGAATGTGAACTCATTTGATTGTCTTTTTGCTTGCAATTCAAAACCTTGCGCAGTCTAGATGTGAACAAAGCTAGTGGACCAGATGGTGTACAACCTATAGTTCTAAAGGCTTGTACGCCTGAGTTGTTCTTTATTGGAAGATGGCGGTATCTCACCTTGTGTCGCGAAGTACGTAAAGTTGATGTGAATATAGTCCTGACGTGAGCTTTAGCAAAGCTCACGTCAGGACTATTTCTTCTTCTTCAGGATTGTGTTAAGACTGGCTAACCTGGATGTAACTTGGCATGGATGATATTATTTATTTTTACTAGGTATTTTAATAACAAGCCTTAAAATAAATAATAATAATAAATTACATACTGACCACCGCGCTTTTATTCTGACATTCCAATGCCAGAAAAAGTTACGGTTTCTGATATCTGGTAGTATAATGGATGAGATGGAAAATGCCACGATCAGTCAGGAGAAAAAGCAGCATCATAGGTACAAAACATCTGGTAATGCTATTAATCCACCTGCCAAATGTGGACTTAAACAGGCTGATAAAGAGGTATATATAATAATATCCATAGTGTATATCCACTGTGATATCCACTACCACATCATTCCGTGGTCGTCATACATCAAAATTAGGAGATGGGCAGCAGGGTCTTCCTAATACCATCTAAAAATAAAAAAAACTACAATTATCAACCCACTTGCCAAGCGTGGCAGCTAAGGCAAAAACTATAGGGGAGGTCTATGTTCAGCAGTGGACTTTAATAGGCTGTAATGGTAAAGAAGTATAAGACATTTATACTGTTCCCCTTACTAAATGCGGCTAATATTCTACACTGCCCGTGTAAGAATAATCACTACCCATAATATCATCTCGTGGGTGCCGTAAGCAACGATAGAAGTAAACAAACCAGGTGATGGGCAGCAGCGTCTTCCTAATAACGAGAAAAAATTGCGGTTGCCAACCCGCTTGCCAAGAAGCGTGGCAACTATGGCAAATATGCCCCCATAATGAGAGCCTGTCTGGCTCTTAAATATGTTCCTAGGGGATGGAGGGAAGTGAAAGTCACATTTATACCCAAACCAGGTAAGAGCGATTACACTGACCCTAAATCCTACAGGCCCATTAGCCTCACATCCTTTCTCCTAAAGACGATGGAGAGGATGCGTGAAAGGGAATTAAGGGGGTCGGCGCTAATGAACTTACCACTACACGACAAGCAACACGCCTACAGTCTAGGCAAATCAACAGAATCGGCACTTCATCAGGTAATTACAAAGATTGAAGAGGCCATCCAAAACAAAGAAATATGTCTAGGTTCCTTCATAGATATAGAAGGTGCTTTAGACAGAACGAACTTCTCCAGCATAAAAGGTGCACTCAGTAGACATAAAGTTTAACCGGCACTGATCGACTGGATAGTTTGCATGCTCAGTACACGAATAATAAAGATTGCTGGTGAATCTCAACCAATCCAAATTAAGAAAGGCTGCCCGCAGGGTGGGGTTCTCTCACCTCTCCTGTGGAATATGGTCATTAATGAACTCATCAGCAAATTAAATACTAATCACTTCTATACAGTAGGTTATGCTGATGACCTGACAATACTGGTCTCGGGAAAGACAGCAAGAATAGTGTGCGACCTGACCCAAGCGGCTCTCCGTATAGTGGAGAGATGGTGCGACTTAACCGTCAATCCAAATAAAACGGTTTTAGTAATGTTCACACAAAAACGAATGCTGAATAACTATCATCTTCCAAGTCTTTTCAGCACAAAACTCCAGCTATCCTCTGAGGTAAAATATTTAAGTCTTACCTTAGACAGCAAACTTAACTGGAATAAACACATAGAAAACAAAATCAACAAAGCTAGTATAACTTTCTGGCAATGCAGAAACATGATGCAAAAGATGGGGACTGACTGACTAACTGACCAAAAATCATACTGTGGCTTTACAAAACTGTAATTCGGCCCACGATCACATACGGCGCTCTGGTATGGTGGACCAAGACAAATGAAGCCACCACAATTAAGAAGCTTCAGCGCTACCAGAGACTGGCATGTATGGCTGCCACAGGCTGCATAAGAACTACGCCAACAGCAGCCTTGGAAGCGATGCTGGAGCTAACTCCGCTTCATCTACATATACAAAAAGAAGCGACTTTAGCTGCCATCAGACTCAAGACCCTAAATCTTTGGAGTAAGAGTAGTGTCCCTCATACAGGAATAATTGATAGAATTCACTCAGAAATTCCTATCCTTAAGCCAAATACGATAGGATTCCTAAACAATTTGTTTTCGATAAGAAATACAAGATACAATTAAATGAAAACAGCCAGCCGGAAGGATTAAGCCCAAAAGAGCTTAGAGTTTTCACCGATGGTTCTAAAACAAATGAAGGTGTAGGTTCTGGAGCTTTCTCTGAAGACCTCAATATTCACATATGCACACCGCTGGGTACCTATAACACGGTCTTTCAGGCGGAATGTATGGGTATCATTCAAGCGGCCATAGCAATAGATGCTAGGAAGGTTAATGGCTTCCCCATCAGAATACTGACCAACAGTAGGGCGGTACTACAAGCTCTGAGTTGCAATGGGGTGAACTCGGGACTAATATATGAATGCCATCAACGATTAAATAAGGTATGTAAAAACAACAATGTGACTGCAATGGATAAAGGGACACAGTGGATCCAGAGGCAACGATGCAGCGGACGAACTGGCCAGAAGAGGATCGGCTCTGGCCACTATAGAGCCGGAACCAATCATATCAATCCCCTTTGGTAACGTTCGTTCACTGGTACGTAGACACTTCACTAATCAACACGCTCAGCTTTGGAAAAATCTAGTAGACTGTAGACAAGCTAGGGAGGCCCTATCTGAAATAAACAGTCGCTTAACCAAAGTTTTAATGAGACTGAACAAGCCGCAGATCAGGATAGTAACAAGTGCTATCACAGGACACGGCACCTTTAACAAACATTTATTTACCATAGGTGTTACAGATAGTCCCCTGTGCAGGGCATGTATGGGGGAGGAAGAAACGGCGGCCCACGTGCTACTGAAATGTCCGGAGGTCGCTACGTACAGAGCTAAACATCTCGGCACGCCGGGATCACTCCCCGAAGTTGCATGCAACATCAAGGGACTGTTGAGCTTCTTCGGGGAGATCTCATAGCTCGAATAATCACATTATTCCTGCCCACACGCAAAATACGCGCATAGACGTGGAGTTGCGGAAAACAGCCCGTCGCAAACTAAACTAAACTATGCCCCCCTGTGAGGCAACTTATAGAACAGGTATGTTCAGCAGTGAATTTTAGCAGCTAGTTCAGCAGTAGTCGGGTATTGAGTTAAGACTAAATTCAGTAAGTATCTAGAATAGTCAATTGACAGTACGGATTGAAAAAATATTTAAAAACTGGCACATATTTTTTTACCCGACACTTTGATGTTGAAATTCTGAAAAAGCTTGTTTTGAGAAAAAGAATTTTTGAAATTTAAGTGAAAAAAAAAAACCACTTCTACTTGTTTGTTAGTTGTTACATAGATTTTTATTTGTTATCATAGATTGAGATATTCTTCATAAAATTAACCTTTAATTATGCTTGTAATGTCAAAAAATAAACAATTACGATCGAAATAAAAGATTGATACACAGTTTAGTAAAAAGGTCCAGTTGTCGGTGTTTAGTAAAAACTGAGTAAATACGACAGCAATTAGCAATAAAAAGTTAAAATTAGGTATTCCTCCTCTATTTAGGAACTAACAAAATAACAAGACAGGTTTTTTAAAATTATTATTGGAACAAAATACTCTCTAAATAAAAGATCAAAACATAGTTTAGTAAAAAGGTCCAGTTGGCGATGCCGGTGTTTAGTAAAAACTGAGTAAATACAACATCAATTAGCAATAAAAAGTTAAAATTAGATATCCCTCCTCTATTTAGGAACTAACAAAATAACAAGACAGGTTTTTTTAAAATTATTATTGGAACAAATACTCTAAATAAAAGATCAAACAAAGTTTAGTAAAAAGGTCCAGTTGTCGGTGTTTAGTAAAAAACGAGTAAATACGACACTAATTAGGAATAACATACTAAAATTCAATATTCCCCCTCTATACTTAAGTACTTAGGAACTAACAACATAAGAAGACAGTATTTTTATTATTAGAACAGGATAATGATTATTTTATATTTATATTGGTTACAGAATCAGGTTGAAAAAAATTTGCCCAGTCGTAAGTTTTCACAAAAGTTTCTCCATTCTCATCACCAGTAAGAACAGCTATTATAGATTTTGTTTTCTGACAAGCTTGAACAGCAGCGGCAATAACATCCTTTAAGTTATTACAGTCCCATTTTCTGGAACTTTTTGAATAGACCGAAATACATGTCGGAAGCGAACTTCGTGACCCACGGGAAGAAAAGACATACGGAAACTTCGATGTCTGCCTGTTGAAACCCGCCATGTTGCATATTGTATGACAAAGTTATTTTCATTTTGTCCAGAACAATTATCTGCGTGACAAATGCCACTATTTCGCCTATACCAAAATTTTCGAAAAAATTATGTAGCATTGAAATTATTACATTAGCTCCCTTCCCAATAGCACAGGGTTCAGAAATTATACGTACGAAACGAACTTTTTCAATGGCTCTGCAGCAACACCAACCTACCTAAACTGACTTGAAATCCTGTCAAGAAATACAGTGGCCCGATTTGTTGGGAGCTGTGCGGTAAATGTACCTGTTGGACAAAATCGAAAGAGTAATGCATGACGCCATCATAAGAACATGGTTCATGAGTTCCAAGAGAAAGAGTAGAATCCGTCAATGAATCAGTTGCACCTTTGATTACATTGTTATAATATTTTCGTTCAATAATATATTCGTTCAATCTATACATATATAATAAAACAGTAACAAAAGAAAAACTTTACATTGAGTATTTTCGAGGAAAAATAAGTGGCTTTTGTTAGAAACTGATGACAAAAAGTGACTTTTTAGACTTTTTGTCTGTCTGTACGGCTTCACGCCAAAACTACTGGATAGATTGAATTGAAATTCAGCAAAAATGTTCTTTGTAAACCGAGGAAGGCTTTAGGCTACATAATATCACGCCGTATATTATAGGAGGTAAGCAGTATTGATTTTAAAAGGTTTTTCTTCGTAATTGAATGCACAAAATAATTGATTGATCGAAGCTGGGAACATAATAATCACGCTATTTTTATAAAGGAGCGGGGCAGTAATATTATAAATTGCAAGGGAACAGCTGTTTAACAATATGTCAACGGGGAATTCAGCGGTAAGGTCAGGCGACCGTTTGCCGCATTAAATGGTACGAGTTTAAATCCTAAAATATTGTGTTGAAAAATCGTAATTTTTGTTTAATTTTTGCACTTTTTATGTGCATTAGGAAATCTGAGAACTTTTCATGGCCCATATAATTGTATGGAGAGTTTCACACCAATATTACTAAACATATTGATTGGTGGTACAACAAGTTACACTATCATGAAGTGAAGTCAATCTTTTGGTTCTAAGTTATATCTTACCAAGCACATTTGTTGCGGGTAATTGATTTAAGTATGTAATTCTTAGTTTTGTTACTTGCTGCTGTTACCATATTTTTTAATGCAAAAATAATGTACTTGTCTATTAAATTGACGACAATTTATTGGTAAATAATATTTAATTTCCGTTTACTAACTAGATGGCGCTGGAGTCGAGTTATATCGCACTATGGTTTCGTTCCCAAAAAGTGATGTTATAGGTGCCGATGGGCCGCTCTCAGTCTCATCCTATAGAAACGGGGGTTAACTTTGTTGTGTGTGTTGGTTGATGTGTTTAATTTTCCTGCGAATAATAATTATTTTTCTACTTACTAGCAATTCTTACGTACTTATTCGATTACTTTTCATTGTTTTGAATATTGTTAGTATCGGAGTAAGAAGGAATTTTAGCTATGCCTTTTAGAAAAAGATCAAATCTGTCTCGAAACTCAAGGGTTTCTAAGATGCGCAGGTTAGTTAGTAGTAGCAGTAGTTTCTCTCGAACCCACGCAGAGCGTGAACAACGGCTAGGTACTAACCGTGAGCGTAATGCACTAAGTTTGTCCGCAGAAACTAGCACGCAGCGCTAATTACGACTAGAATTTAAACGAGTCTGCACTGCTGCTTCTCAATCTCAGCATCGGCATCAGCATCCCGATCCGGTGCGGAATGCACCGGATCGGGATGCTGATGAGCAGTGAAATATACGGGTTGAAAAGTTTTTTTGTTGTATAGGTGTTAAGTCTAGGTAACATATAGGCTACAATTTATTTTGGAAAATGGAACACCTGATGCAGAACCGCAACAGACCAGCTAAAGTATAAGAGATATAAAAATGGTGTCATAGCAAAAAATATTCCACTTGAAGAGTTTTTTCTGCTGTGAGAATAAATTTGAAGACCTGGAACACCTGTTGTTGAACTCCAAAGCCCAGCGACATTATAACATATATAGGAATGACGTCTTAGCAAACGTTGTTTAATCTGATGGGCATTTCGTGTTGACTTACAAAAATGAAAGATCTGGAACGTCTCGACTCGTCTCGCATATCACGTTGTTTTCCCGTCCCCGGGCTCTTAGAATTCGACATCAGACGTTTCAGATCTTCGATTTTGACGACCCCGTTGTCGCTGGCATAAGCAACATCATCCGCGTACAAAGTCGCGGGCAGCAGCTAGTTTGTACTAAATCAAGGTGCTGTTTCGACTTTTCGGCCCAACGTTGTCACGTTTTTCTGACAAGTTGCGCAAAGATCTGTTTTCGGCTTCTGTATAACGAAAACATACGAAAAAAATCTTCCCAGAGATCGTACCAACTACGTATAACAATAAAAGTTTTATCGAGTGAAGCTACAGTTTTCAAATAAGATGGGTGTACCATGGAAGGCCACTCTAACAAATAAATAGTTATTATTCGTTTATTTACTGGATAAATGAATCTAACAAATATTTAAGTAATACTTTGTTTCATTACGTAACATATAAACCACTTTTATAAATTGCTGACTCAGATGAAATAAAAATAGGTATATCTACAGCGCGGCCTTTGTTATTGGTGAAGCCGAAAAACTCCGCTCCTTTATGTAAGCACACGCGTTCACGCACACACATGCATCAAACTACGCTCATTTTTGCTCAGTGCTTCCCGGTTCGTTGTGCAGTAAATTTGTATAGTTTAATGGTTAAAAAACAATACTAAAGTGAACAAAAAGTCTGAAGTAATATTGTTTCACTCGTAAACACTAATTTAAATATATTTTATTTTGTTAGTAGCAGCCAGGCTAACCAACCCTAAACGGGAATAAATAATATATACTCTGCTGCTACCATAACGCGGAAGGCGAAGATAAAAAACATTTATTTCCTAACTATCCCCGGCTACTGAGATACTGCGGACTGCATATAGATGATTTGACGTTCTTATAAAGAAACAAGAAGCAGCCGCAAATATCATTCAGCGCCACATTGTCTTCACACACCGTTATCGTCACGTATCCATCGACCAATTGTGAGCCGTTTCTTCAACGCCGCAGCTCGCTTCTTCTTGCTGTTCCGGAGCTGTGTTCCACGCCGCCGCCGCTCACCAACTACGCGCGCGCACCGATCTGCATGACTTTTATAGCCCGATCCAGCGACGTAGCTTCGTGAACATAACACGAGTCTCAGGCCGGGAAACGAAACGTACATAATAGTTGTATATTTTGATTAATTTTCATTGGTCATAATGTAAGAATTATAATTGGCTAGGGAAAATAAAAATTGTTACCATTGGTAAACCAACACCGCAGCTAGCCATATAAATATAGGCAAGGTTAACGAAAATATATTCCATTCCGTTCCATTCCATATTCATACTCCAATCGGCTTTACATAAACAGTAGTTTCATTTCTCCACCTTAAAACCACTCGGAGTCTGTTAATAGTGGACCGTTCTTCTCCACTATTACATGTTATTCCAACTACTTGGGCGGTGGGCCTAAGGGTTACCGAGTTTGATACTCAGGTCGAGCCTTGACCCTATTGTGCGAGATGTTATACTAGGTGGACTGTATACGCGGTTGGCTTCTTATGCCTCAACAAGATGGCGGACGTGGCACGAGGCAACCTTGGATAATGCACTCGCTCTTCCAAATCTATTGCTTGCCAAGGTTTGGATGGAATTCTACTGGAGCACATTAGGAGAAACAAAATGGGGCGGGTTAACTAACAAATAAAATGCTCAAGTAGGAGCGAAATTACAGGAAACACAGTTACCGGGGTGTGATTCTGATGCGGCGGACGACGCTTCCGTTGCGGTGATGCGACGTGAGGTGGGTTCTTCTGGCGCATCCCAGAGATGCGATTCAGGCCAGTGGTACGAAGGAAGAGGCTGCTCGAGGGCCGCGCGCGAGCCTTTATTGCCTCGGCTTTCCCACCAATGCACCTCGGTCGAGCGCGTGTCTCATTGGTCGAAAGAATCGCGTCACCTTCTAGACTCCCCCCTTTCCCCTTTCAGCGTGTACGGAAGAGACATGAGGTCAAAGGAAGGATAAACACTTGGCAAATATATCTTCGAAGAAAATTAAAATACACGAATCGTTTCCGCGTAACCCCCCCCCCCCCGCCGGCTTGAAGGGTCCCCTTCAAAATAACTAACGCTAAGATTAAACCTAATTTTCGACTACAATTTCTAATCTAGAAAGCTAATTCAAACTATTGAATGAGCAAAGGGCACAAACGGACAACAGGGCGCATGTAAGACCCAGTCGTGGTTCTAACGCGAGCTACCCTAGTTACCCCGTCGGAACCGGGAAAAACTTCTTCGACGATCCCTAATGGCCAATGGAGAGGTGGCGTATTATCCTTGGTGAGCACAACCACAGTTCCGACAGTTACAGGTTCAGTTGTTGTGTTCCATTTTTGCCGAGACCGCAACGTATGCAAGTATTTCATCTTCCATCGTTTCCAAAACGACTGCACCAACCGGTCCAATAATCTATCTATGGCGTGCTAAAATACTAAGTTTGCTCTCTTCCATGTCTATGGCGGGCAGATATTTCAAAGGCGTTAAATTCAAAAAATGTGCTGGAGTTAGAGCCAGCGGCTCCGAGGGGTCACTTGAAAACGTACGACAAAGGGGGCGACTATTCATGACGCACTCAATTTGAGCGACCACACTACTTAACTCTTCGAAGGACAAAATTTGATCTCCTATTACTCGGTATAAATGGCTCTTTAGATTCTTAATATTAGTCTCCCAATTTCCCTCAAAATGGCTCGCGGCCGGGACGTTCAGAGACAACTCGATGCGGTTCTCGGCTAGGATGTGAGCGAACTCCAAATTATAATATTTACTGGTTAAAGGCTCATGTGTTCTGATAAAATACGTTTCGCGCCGACGTAGTTTGTACCGTTATCCGAATACAATTTACTTACAAGCCACGGCGGGAAAGAAATCTTTTAAATGCACCCATGAAGCCCGCTGTGCTTAGATCACCAACGAGTTCTATATGCACAGCCCGAGTACTCAGACATACGAAAATGCAGACGTAAGCTTTTGTGGATCTTATACCACGCCCGCGATTGAGCGTGACCTTAAACGGACCAGAAAAGTCAGACCCGGTGTGCATAAAGGGCTTTACGGATTGTGTTACTCGACAAGACCTCAGGTCAGCCATTTCCGGAAATGACGGCTTAGGATGTACTCGAAAGCAAGCCATACATCTGTGCACCCGATTGCGGATTAAATTACGTGCAGAAAGAATCCAATAATTCTGACGCAAGATTGACATCAACAATCGGGGCCAGCGTGAGAATTCCATTTATGATGGTAATCAACTAATAAATTAATGATATGGTCCTTACGCGGTAAAACTATAGGGTGCCGTTGGTCGAAACTCAACTGCGAGTTAGATAAGCGCCCACCTACCCTGACGATTCCATCTTGTAAAAATGGCTTAAGACGTTGAAAAGCGCGACTACAAGTTCTATTTGATTGTAATCTTGTAATTTCATCGGAAAAATGCGCACGTTGAAGTTCACGCAATACTAGCAATTCGGCATAGCTGTAATCAGACGCTACGATATACAAACGTCGCGGTAGTAGCTTCGCGAATCAATAAACGTAAATCACGCTATGCAATTATTTCGACCAAGAGGATAAACGGTTTGCCAAAGCAATGATTGGAGAAACCTCGCTCGAAATGTTTGCAACCAGAGTATGCCTCTTTTCTTCCGGTGGTTGGGACACTGACGAAGGGTCGAAATCGGTTATTGGCCACTGCGAGGGTTCCAAGTGAACCCATAAGGTCCGTGGAACCAAAGCGGGTGGTCCAGTATTTGCATCGGGCTGAGTCCATGGGATAGACAATCGGCAGGGTTTTCCGTACCGGATACGTGATAAAAGTTCCGTGATCCTAACTCGTCTTGGATCTTGGCCACTCGGTTCGCGACAAACGTATCCCAACGGTGGGGTGAAGAATGAACCCAACATAAAGCGACGGTTGAGTCAGAAAAGGCAAATATTCCTTCTATGTGAACTCCATCACTACATGCACTGGTAACTGCGGAGATAAGCTTGGCAAGGACTAATATCGCGCAAAGCTCTAAGCGCGCGAGAGAAACAACCTTACGGGGGGAGACCCTTGACTTAGAGCTAATGAGGCTGGTCGAATTTTTACCATTATTCAGGACGTGAAAATATACAACGCTCCCGTAAGCCTTCTCGCTAGCGTCTGCAAACCCAACGACAGTGATGACACTATTTCTATCGACGTTTATATGACGTGGTATTTTAATTTCGCTTAGTAAAGGAAGTTCCTCTCTAAAACGTAGCCACGAACGAGCAATGCTATCACCCCAATCGCATTCACATAACCAAAGTTGTTTAATCAAAAGCTTAGCGTATAGCACCACCGGGGCTACGAAACCCATCTTTTTTTTTTTTTTTATAGAAGAGGGGGCAAACGAGCATGCGGCTCACCTGATGTTAAGTGACTACCGCCGCCCATGATCAACCGCAACACCAGGAGAATTGCGGGTGCGTTGCCGGCCCTTTAGAAAGGAGTAAGCTCTTTTCTTGAAGGTCCCCAGGTCGTATCGGTCCGGAAAAATCGCCGGTGGTAAACTATTCCACAGAGAGGTTGTACGTGGAATAAAACTCCTTGTGAAACGTACAGTGGTGGACCGCCAAGCATCCAGATGGTGTGGATGGTATCGGGACGTTCGCCGTGTAGTGCGTTCACGAAATTTGGCGGCTGGGATTAATCCGAACAATTCCTCAGAGCACTCCCCGTGATAGATGCGATAAAATACGCAAAGAGATGCAACATCTCTTCGCAGCGCCAGTGAATCGAGCCGATCGGAAAGCACTCGGTCGTCGACGATTCGAGCCGCTCTGCGCTGGATGCGGTCAAGTGGAAGGAGCTGGTACTGGGGAGCCCCAGCCCAGAGATGGGAACAGTATTCCATGTGCGGCCGAACCTGCGCCTTGTAAAGTTGCAGGCGGTGTGCCGGCATGAAATACTGTCCCGCTCTGCTGAGCACGCCAAGCTTTTTAGAGGCCAATTTGGCCTTCCCTTCCAAGTGACCACGAAACTGCACGTCACTCGATATGTCGACGCCGAGGATTCCGATACCGGCTGAGGCAACAAGGGGAGTGCCTTGAAACTGAGGGGATACGACAAAGGGGTTCTTTTTAGCGATTAACGCGCAAACTTGTGTCTTCTGGGGGTTAAACTGGACTAGATTTAGTCGTCCCCAATCCGAGACTCTGTTCAGCAAAGACTCGACTTCAGACACAAGTTTGTCCCGGCACTCGGAGACGTTTTCCCGAGAAATATTGGCTCGGCCGGTGTAAAGAGCATCACCAGTGCTGTCATCTGCATAGCAATGAATGTTACGGGTATGCAACATATCATTGATATGCAGAAGAAACAGCGTTGGCGATAGCACGCAGCCCTGTGGAACACCAGCATTAATAGGCTTGCAATCGGAGCTTGCACCGTCTACAACGACCTTGATGCTCCGATCTGCAAGAAAGCTGGTGATCCAATCGCACAATTTCTCGGGAAGCCCATAGGAAGGGAGCTTCGAAAGAAGCGCTTTGTGCCAAACCCGATCGAAGGCCTTCGCAATGTCCAAACTAACGGCCAATGCCTCCCCCTTGAACTCTACTGCCTCCGCCCATCTGTGAGTGAGGTAGACCAGAAGATCACCAGCTGACCGACCACGGCGAAAACCGTATTGGCGGTCACTAATCAGCTGGTGATGCTCAAGGTACCTCATGAGCTGGCAGTTTACAATGGACTCCATTGTTTTGGAGAACAAGGAGGTGATGGCGATTGGCCGGTAGTTAGACGGGTCTGAGCGGTCGCCTTTTTTAGGGATCGGGTGGACGAAAGCCGTCTTCCATGATTTTGGGACTACGCCTAGGGAGTAGGAGTACCGGAAAAGACGCGATCTCCCATCCCATAATCTAGCAACGCATGACAGCATTGCGCTTTGTGCACGTTTCTGCGGGCGGGTTTACCTTAAGGCTAAACACGTCGGACTCCGGTGACCAACACAAACCGAGCACCTTGTGCGTATCAGAATCGTCGAATTCCTTTATCTCTGAAAGGCGGTGTGATAGTGGGATTGTATCCAAAATCGTACGCGAATTACTAGTCCATTTGACGAGATCGAATTGACCCGATTTCATGAGCTTCATAACCTCGGCGGTGGTTAGGATGACCTCCTCCACGCTATCGACCAAGTACACAAAATCATCCATATATAACCCACTCTCAATTGCCCTCTTAGCTTTAGGATAAAAGAGACCCTCATCAGAGGCGAGCTGTCTCACCGTGCGTAGCGCATGAAATGGGCTCGACTTTAAACCAAAGCAAACGCGATTAAATTCAAACACCATTAGAGGTTCCTTTGGGTCAAAGCGACATAAAATGCGTTGAAATCGACGGTCGCATTCACGGACCCCTATGCAAAGAAACATTTTGCGAATATCGGCGGATAGTGCTGTATTGAACAAACGAAAATTTGCTATTATATTAAATAAATTGCCCTGCAAATTTTGCCCACTATAGAGAATATCGTTAAGAGAAAGGTGAGTGCTAGTTCTAGCACTAGCATCGAGCACTACACGTAACTTGGACGTAAGTTTGTCTTCCCTAATGACACCGTGATGCGGTATGAAATATGACGGCGCATCGTAGTTATCTAATTTTGGAGCCACAAGTGATATGTAACCCTCCCTTATATATTAATTAATGATGCCGTCATAAGCTTCTTTCAATCTGGGCGAAGCGAGTATCCTGCGCTCCAAACAATAGAAACGTTTTTCCGCCATTTGACGTGAGTCGCCGAGAGACAAAACATCCCCTTTAAAGGGTAGCGCTACACTATATCGACCGTCACGATCACGAACGGTCGTGCGGACGTAAATTTCCTCGCATAATCTATCATCTGGGCTAACTATAGGTGGAACGTTCACCTCCTACATCTCCCAAAATTACGAAGTAACGACTCGAGCGGTTCGACAGCCATACAACAATAAGAGGTTGCCGAAATATTATCCATGATAGGGGCGGAACCAACGATGACGTAGCCCAAGGTGGTCTCCAGTGCGCAAGGCGTGGTATACGAGGGGTTGCTCCTGACCTTATTGTGTAACAAAAGATGAGGGAAAACCGATGCTCCAATGAGCATGTCTGTATCTCCGGGGACGGCGTAAGTATCGTCTGACAGAGTCAAATCCTCAAAATCAATCATTGCCGAAGTGTCGACCAAAACGGTTGGCAGACGCTCGGTGACTTCATCTACTACTAATGCATTTATATTATAGTTAATACTACGATCTAGCCGAGAATAAAATTTTAAATTTATAGAGCCCTGGGTAATTTTATTAGTACCTCCGATGCCTTTGACTACGGGACATGAAGGTATCTTATTTATTAGCAATCCTAAACGCTGGCAACATCGTCGCTTTGTGAAGCTACTCTGTGATCCGCTGTCTATAGTTCATAAAAGATAGCTTGATCTCTGCGACTTCTTAGTAGTACAGACAGTACCTGTCAATGTCATACCTTATGGGCATGCCGACCTAATTAGTGCCGTGCCATCTTGTTTGATATGAACCTCCATTCTCTTCAGTACGAGTGCCGACGCCTTGTATACGCTACGTGTTTTCCGTTCTCATTACCTTGTTTTTGTTACTATTGCTGTTATTGTTTGTTAATTTGTTGAGTTTTTTTATCTTTTGTTATTATTGTTAGTTTCTTGTTGGCATAATACGCTAATACTCATGGAGAACGTATGTGTAATTCGCATCAGCAAAGAAAAGTATGGCGAATCTTCAACCGCAGCATTGACTGAAGACGAGGACAAAAAACTTGCAACACCAAATAAAAAAAGGAAAAAGGCTGCTCCTGTTACAAACATTGACAACTTTGACACCGCTGCGATTCGCAGCCATGTATATGGTTACTATACACGGGGCGAATTGCCTACGTTGAAAAAACTTGCCGCGTCCCTCAAAGACGCAGACTTGTTCAAAGGAAGCTTGCCATCTCTAACGAAGATATTGAAAAATATTGGTTTTTCCTATAAAAAAAAGTGACAAAAGAAAAATTATTATGGAAAGAACCGACATTGCTCTTGCTCGAGTGAATTTTCTCCGAAAAGCAAAGAAATCACAAATTGGGACAAAGTAGTGTTTCTAGACGAGACATGGCTAAACGCCAATCATACCTTATCCAAAGCTTAGACCGATGATACTGCACAACCAAACACCAAAATACCCGAAGGCAAAGGTCAAAGATTAATTATCACTCATGCTGGGATGTCATCTGGTTTTGTGCCTAATTGCCTATTGGCATTCAAATCAACTAAAACTACTGAAGGTGGTTACCAAATGCAGAAAATTAATGAAAGAATATTGGGAGCGGGACGTCCGATTTGATAATATTTGCGAACAAGATTTTATAATAAATTTACAAGATTGTTCTAGCGATTCAGAAACTGATTCAGATATGGATTTGGGGTGTACTCCTTTAAGAGAATAAATGCGTTTTATATTAAAAATATTGGTTTAATTTAGTAACGTTTGTAATTAAATTAAAACCAATTATTATATGTTAAATTAGCATCGATAATAGTAAGAAACCTCGATAATTTCTATCGACAATCTTTTACATCCTGACAACCCTAGGAATGTCAGTTTCAAATATGTCGCAGAGATCAAGCTATCTTCGATAGCAACGCACGAACACTTTGTTCGTTTCTACGCGAATCCCTAACCACGATACGGGCTGTACCCAGCAACACGTTGGAAGGAGACTGCGTTCCCGTATTCGACAGTGAGCACTGGGCGACGTCACCCGGTTGACCGTTAGAAGCGTCGACTTTAGTATGTGTAGTTTCCTTGTCGGATTTACTCGACGCGAATATGTTGCCACTTTCGAAATGTAATAACGTGTGATGTCTGCTGGCGCACTTGTTACACATGGAACTGGAATTGCATTTAGCAACTAAATGTCTATCGCTTAGGCAATTTAAACATAAGTTGTTCGTCTTTACTATTCTAAAACGTTCGCTGGGTGAATGTTTACGGAAGTTCGCACAATTATACAAATTACCGTGTTGTTTATTCTTACATAGGACACAGGCGCTATGAGGCGATGTACGCGCAGCGGTTACGTACGTCAGATACCCAGCGGTCCTAGTTGATGAGATCTGTCTGCGATCGACACATTTCTTAACTTCTTGTTTGACATTTGAAGTTTAAAGAACGCTGTATCACTTTAATTTGATCTCATACAAAGGAAGCTAAGGAGTCGAATGACGGTAACTCAGAGCAACGATGCTCCATTTCAAACGCACGCACGGTGTCCTAGTCCAGTTTCTTAAAGGCGATATGGAGAAACACCACGTCCATAAGGTCATTAAATTTCAGGTTATTGAGTGTAGCCACAGATGCTACAAATTTATCTAAAAACTGCTCTAAGCCAGTGATGTTCGCGGATGATATAGCTTTAAAATCGAATATCTGATCTAAATATGAAGAGGCTGACATTCGCTTATCTTCATATTTGTTTTTAAGCGTTTCGAATATTAACGTTATCTACGTTAATATTTTTATATGATCACTTATATATTGATAACGTGAAAAGAGTACGTCCCTCTTGGCGTAAAGAGTTTTTAATTTCATTTCCACTAACTGCCATCTTGAACCACTATAATTAATATTAGATTAATCACAAACAATATCGTAAAACGTTGAGATGAACACAATGCGCCACAATTATATCTCACAACACGCTATTGTGTTATCGTGCCGTATTACGACACAATTTTGAAGGTTATTCGAAGCACGAATGTCAATGTTTGTTGTCGAGAATTCGTAACGGGAGAATGTTGTCAGTATTTCTTATTTCTAATGGTCCAAGATTTGGGTAATTAATTTTAGGCTAAGTATAAAATATATATGTAGTCAGCATAACTTTTTAATTAGTTGTTATTGTTACGCGCCTAAGTCGACGGCACTAGCGCCATCTAGTCTCGAACCGAAGAACTAAAGTTCTTAAAGTTGAAACTCGAACTCTCGGTACCTTGCGCGTGTTTACTTGAATATTCTGGATATTTCGGTGCTAATTTATATTTATAGGCGCTGCAAGATGCGATCGGGGAAGTATTGAATTCGGCGAGACAAGCGAAGCTTTGGAGCGAAATAAAGTGAATTAGTGTGATAAATTATTAGTGTTTTAAGTTTTAATTTGTGTAAAGAAAATTAAAATGTTAATTTAGGTAATTTTATCGGCAATTTTTATTGTCACGAACCTCAAGCTCGTAACAATTGGTGTCAGAAGTGGCATAAAATCATGCCGATTTTACGTAAGGAGGAAACGGAGGGTGTCCGTACCCGAAGTCAACGCCAGCAGGAGACAGACCAAAGAAGATTTGGTGGTGCAGACGTCGGAGGGCCAGCCGCCGGCTGCAGGCCCGTCAGTAGCTCCTACATCTGCAGCACCTGACTTAGGTGCTCTGATGGTGATGCTGCAGGAGCAGGCTCGCCGACAGGAGGAACAGACCCGCCGACAGGAGGAACAGGTCCGTCGTTTGGAAGAGCAGCTGTGGGGCGGACAGGAGGAACAGGCCCGCCGGCAGGAGGAACAGGCCCGTCGTTTAGAAGAGCAACTCCAACGCGATAAAGAAGAGCAGATGCTCCTCATGAAGGACCTTCACGCTACCTTCGGAAAAGAGATACGGGAGATGAAGGATAAGGTTGCTCAACATGACAACCAGCGCTGTTCACGAAAGTACATCAGTGACACCAGCTTTCGCAAACTTTGGAAGAGAATTACGGCTGCCTGCAGACCTGATCACCGGGATACCACCTGATGCCCCACGAAGTATAACCGATTATGCAAATGACTTGCGGAACAAAATGAATGACATTTAGTAGCACGTCAGACAATCGGGCCAGCAAATGTCTGAAAAGATGAAAACCCGGTACGACCGCAAAATGAACAACAAAGGGTTCGACGAAGGTTCATTTGTGTTGTTGCACAATCCAGTCCGCAGCAAAGGGAAATCTCCTAAGCTTCAAGCTAAATGGGACGGCCGTACCGGATTGTAACCAGGATCAACGATGTAACCTACCGGATACAAAAAGGCTCAAGAGGGACTCCTAAGATCGTCCATGTGGATCGCCTGGCGCGATATTATGGGGCCGATAATGCTCGGGACGAGCATGTCTTAGGAGGGGGCAGTGTTACGCGCCTAAGTCGACGGCACTAGCGCCATCTAGTCTCGAACCGAAGAACTAAACTTCTTGAAGTTGAAACTCGAACTCTCGGTACCTTGCGCGTGTTTACTTGAATATTCTGGATATTTCGGTGCTAATTTATATTTATGGGCGCTGCAAGATGCGATCGGGGAAGTATTGAATTCGGCGAGACAAGCGAAGCTTTGGAGTGAAATAAAGTGAATTAGTGTGATTAATTATTAGTGTTTTAAGTTTTAATTTGTGTAAAGAAAATTAAAGTGTTAATTTAGGTAATTTTATCGGCAATTTTTACTGTCACGAACTTCAAGCTCGTAACATTATTATGTTACAACAAATTGAAGTCAAGGTATGATGTCGTATGGATGGGCCAGCTTCAACCGGGGTGGTACCACGACCTCACAGAATACCTGCGTGAAGTAGAGGTTTAGCTCTGCGTTTCGCTTGGGTTGGAGACCCAATTCCCCCTCGCCCTTAACATCGTAGCGAAATCAAATAAAAACTACCCCAAGGGGGTACCCTCACTCCTGATGACTGAGAATCCCTCGCTGAGCATACACGACCAAGCTACTTTACTCTTCCTTTCGTGGGTGCTTAAGTGTGCTGGGAGCAATAAGACCAAGGCAACCCCTTTCACGCTATCCTTGAATTTTTGCAACATCAGGACACTTCATTTCAATCTTAATGCTGTCCACTACCACCCGGAGACGGCGAAGTCGGTCTTGCTCTTTTTGACCGAGGCTCAGGTGTCCTCTCCGATTGTGCCCCCGGCTGGAGTTTGTTCTATTTTACATTTACTAAAATATACTTTTTTTTTCATTTAGAAAAGTATATTTTTAATTCCATGGAAATTTATTTTTTATTCCAACTATATACAATAACTTAATACTAAAAAAAAACTTTTGTTTTAAGTTATTTTTTATAATAAACATGTTTTACATTACTTAAGTTGTATATTTTATCGATGCCTACATACTCACTGGACAGTCTATCAAGAAGACTTTTAAATGATCTACAGACGCGTCCTACGTGCTTCATCTTTTTTTGAATTGTCAAATTGTTGAAATTTATTAAAACCGACAGATATACTTTCGCATTCGCATCGCATATTACTCTAATAATTGTAGTATTGTATCTCGATTTTCAGGGACTTTAAAAAAAAGTAGCAACACTTCTCTGACTCACACAAAGGAGGATGGCCAAATCGTACCAGACAACGAAATGATAGCGTCCCAATATGAAATATTTATGTAAAATACCCTTATTGTTTAAGTTCTTAAAACACACTAGAAATACCTCTCTAAGTCGCCACAAAAAAAGTTATCCATTTATTTCTATTTTTGTAACTGTCCAAAATTATTTCGAATTATAGTTTCAGAACGCATCTAATGACGATTCATTTCGTGTGTGAAAGGACTTGGTATTCAAAGACTATAATTATTCGCGTTTTTATCAATAGTTGTTAATTTTAATTCAATTCAATTAGTATGTAGACATCAAATCAACTACTATGCTGATTTATTATGTATTGGATTCTTGTCATAAAAATAATTATGTAGGCCATAAGCTTAACGTTTTGTTCAATTACATATGTATTATGTCGGAAGGAACACCCACCAGTTTTAACTTATCCCACAGGATGCTATAGTTTACCCTATCGAAGGCGCGACTCAAGTCCAAAAAACAAGCGTATACTTTTGTTCTTCGTGACACGTAATACGTTACTATTTGTTTTAAGGAAAAAATTGCCAACTCAGTAGAGCTACCTTTTTTAAAACCAAACTGAGCGTCACTTATAAAAATAAATTTCGATAAAATATCCAGAATAATAGACTCAAATAGTTTCGCACAGGTTGTAGCGATTGAGATAGTTAATTTCTATTTGTGAGAGATACGCAGCAAGCCACGAGTTAGTTTATAATGCAGACAAGTCTGTGGCAATGGTCTTTGGAGCGCATAGTAAAGATGTTTGTTTACCATTATACCTGAACGGCAAAAATTTGAAGTTTGTGACGAGCTTTCGATATTTAGGACATATCGTATCGAGTGACCTGAAGGATGATCAGGACATGGACAGAGAAAGGCGGTCCCTTGCTGTACGTGCAAATATGATTGGCAGGAAATTTAATAAATGCGAGCGAGATGCTAAAATATTACTATTTAAAACCTATTGCCAATCGCTTTACACACCGCATCTCTGGACTAAATTTAAAAAGGAAAACTATCGAATTTTTAAGGTTCAATATAACGATTCGTTCCGAATATTGTTTCGTTTTCCGAGGTACTGTAGTGCATCTACAATGTTCGCTGAGGCACGCGTACCGACGCTCGATGCTTTGATAAGACATCGTGTGGCCAGATTTAGAAGTAATCTTCTCAAATCTGGAAACACGATTATACTAATTTTAACACAAAATTGTAGTGAAATATTTAAATATTGGTCTAGTATGTTAAGATGTAAGTTTTAATTTGTTTGATGGCATATATTTAATTTATTTCAGTTTATTTCAAGTTTATGTTTGTTGATTATAAGTAATTATGTTTCTTTTTTACGGGCCTTTGTTGTCTGTCAATAAATGATTATTATTATTATTATTATTATTATTATATGTACGACGGAACGTCATTTGTCATCGCTTACTCTGTGATCATCGATTCGCGCCAGTATTATTGGTTATTTTTATTTCTTATTTCCTTCTGTTGTTTTGACCTCGGTATTTTTCTACGGACTGATTTTTTCTCATCTTGGGTAAGTGTGAGAAACATCATGCAAACACAACAAAGACAACTAGGTGTGCGATTGCTTTGTGTTAATTGTAACATATGCATTGATAAACTTCGCCACCATCTCGTTTTTGAGCTTGATACAAGAGTAATTTCTAAGATCTGCGAGTGGAATTCTTCAATAATAGTACGTATTTACATACTTACTTATTTTATTACTAACATAATATATCATCATACTACAACTCTAATTATTATTTTAGATCACCGAAGAAGATTACGTATGTGATGCCTGTCAGCAATTGGCAATACAGCATGTCAACTCCGGGTTACCTAATGAACCTGGTGCCTCATCTCTTCCGTGGCCACAAGCATGTTTGCATACTTTGTGGAAGTTCTCTGAGGACTCGTAAACGTGATGTTGTTGTGAGAGAGAATCCATCTCAGTTGCAACAAGCAATACATGTTGAGCTTGAAAATAGAATTGCCCCACGGCAGGTAATAATTACCTTTTTATTTTGTACTTTTTTTTTGTTTTGTCTTGGTATCAATGTTATAGTGAATTTATCACTGCAATTATATATTGTTTGTAAAAGTGTTTCTGTTTGCTCGGGTTTAATAATAATTAGCCAAAACATTTATATTAAGACAAAGCTGTATGGTTGTTTCAGGCAACTTCAACAGACCATGTTTGTCATCCCTGTTGGCTGAGACTCAAGAGAGTTGCAACACGCAATATGCAGCAGACAGAGCCAGAGCTGGAGCAGGAGCCAGAGCCTCAACCCCAAGAACCTCAAAGCCCACCAAATACCGACCAGCAAGATGACGAAATACCTCGGGTGATTAGTTTGCCGCAGTATAGACGAGCGGCAAACACTGCAGCACATTGTGTTTTTTCTGGTTGCCAGAACACAGATTTGCATGGAATTTCTGACCCTCTAAGAGCAACAACTCTTAGCAAACACAAATATTACTTGCCTATAAATGCTAGTATTTGTGTAGAACATATATTTGTATGATTGTACGCTTATATATGTATGAGTTTATATATGTGTATATATGTATATGTATATATGTATTGTACATACTTCTTATTACACCTACCTCTTTTATCTCTGCACTACTCTAAGGTAGACTGGTAGATAATGCCTCAGGCATTAAGTCTGCCTATATACATCTAATGTGTATATGAAGTTAAATAAATAAATAAATAAATATATTTTTTAAATATATTTTTTTGCAATTCTCAAAATTGTTTGAGAACATTTACGGCTGAACAAGTGGAACATGCTCTTTCTTTTATAAATGCTTTCGACACATTTCTTGATTTCTCGAATATGGGAAGTGTTGAAGGAATTGATGAGCATTTGTTTCATTATTGGCTCGGAATGAATAAACAACAATTTGAACTTTTACTAGGTATATGAAACACCCCGTCTTATAGAAACAAATAGAGGCATTTTAGGTTTAGGTGCTCATCTAATGAAGATGAGAACTGGTGAATCAGATGATCGGTTATCACAGTTTTTAATGGTTCCAAGGCGAATATTAGAAAGATTAATGGATAAGGTTAGGGAAATATTGGTACAAGATTTTGTGCCTAGAAATCTGGGAATTGAACACATATCACGTGAGCAATTATTGCAACACAATTTAATGATTCTGAATGCAATTTATAATCAAAATAATGAAAATGCGATGGTTATATGTGATGGGACATATATTTTTATAAACAAAAGTTCCAATTATATGTTCCAAAAGGACACACATTCCTTATATAAATACAAAAACTTGTTAAAACCATTTTTGCTGGTGACACCTGATGGCTACATTTTAGACTGCTTTGGCCCATACAAAGCTACCACAACTGATGCAGATATAATGAAGTCTCTTTTCAGAGATGAAAACTCTCCTCTCAGACAATACTTTCAAAATAATGATGTTTTTATTCTAGACAGGGGATTTAGAGATTCAATTAGTTTGTTAGAGACTTGCAGCTACAGAACATATATGCCAGAATCCCTGCTTGAGGGTGAACATCAGCTCACCACTGAGCAAGCTAACAGGAGTCGTTGTGTGACCATATCGCCTTTATACAGCGAAAACCAGTTATCTCGAAATTTTGTGAAAAATGACTTAACAGTAGTATCCTACTCTATTTTTGGTGCTCTTTCATCTGCGAAAACCCGTTAAATGCTAAGTCGCATAATCTTTGAGATAGTCAATTGGAAGATCAATTATTACGAACACTTCTGAGAATATTTCTCATGCACAAAAAAGTAACCAGACATAATTATGACTACTAAAGATTTTGCTCCAATAACATTCATTTACCACAATTTAGGCGGCTTTACCTCAAGAGCAGTTTCACAATTTAGTTTTTTTATTTCTCAGAAACAACCAACAATACCAAAACATCGATGTGCAAAAATATCGTTGATGTGGGCGATATATCGATGTTTTTGCCGATGTTTTACTTTTTTAATAGGATGCTTCATTAACACTAGCATTAACACATTTTATTACATTAAAACACATTTTACTACACAAACGTTATTTATTTTGAATAATATAACAATCCTGAGACAGAGTTAAAGAAAACAAACTTAGACTTGATGTTATGACAGCTGCTTCAGCAGCAGAATCATCTTTGTCGTTTATCATGTAATAAAATGTAGATAATATTTTATAACATTACATTGTTTATTTAGAATTTAATAGTCTTGACACAGAGTTAAGGAAAAGAAGCTTAGATAATCTAGATCCTAACAGTCTATTTCTTTGTTGAGTAATGGTTGCTCCAGCTTCCGAGAACAATCGCTCACTTGGGACAGACGTGGCAACAATTGGAAGGTATATCATTGCGACTTTTGTAAGTTTTGGAAAAAGAGATTTCATATCTTCCCAAATTTCAATGGCATCTCTCTTTATTGGTGTTACAGGAGATGAAAGGTACATCTGGACCTCGGTTTCGCTGATGGTGATGGAGCCTGATAGTGGCATAGCTGTAGCAGATGATTTATTTTTCATGTTTTTATGTGTCAGCTGCTTATGGTATTTCCAAATGTCAAATTCAGAATCATCTTTATCAGATTCATCAGAGGTGTCACTTCCTGTTGCAGTTGCAGCTCCAGGCGAGCTGTTATATTCCCGTACAAATTTATTTAAGTAATTAAATACTTTACTTTTGGCCACTGGATCTTTAAAATGCATGAACTTGAATCTGGGGTCAAGAGTAGTTGAGATAGCTAGGATTGAGGAATGCTCTAGGGTATCAAATCTTCTAGCTAGTTGTTTCTTTAATTCCTCTTTAAATTGAAGTATTATTTCATTTTTTGGTTTTATGTTCTCTAGTACTTCACGGACACAGCTAACTAGCGGAATCACTTTGCTTACCGTTACGTAACTATCTCCAGAAAACTCTTTTGTCAATTTCTCAAACGGGCATAGTAATTCTATCATTTCTTTAATGCAATCCAGTTCACTGCTTGAGACCATTGGTGGAGCTTCAGGTCGAGTCAAAAGTATTGATCCTACAATGGACACCAATTCCATGAACCGTTTAAGCATATAAAAACAAGAGTTCCATCTTGTGCGAACATCGAGTATCATTTTTTTTAATTGACCTTCTTTTAGTCCCATCTCTAACTGTCTCTTCCGTAATTCGTCACTTGCATTGACGCTCCTTTTTATAAACTTAACTATATTCCTAACTTTGGTTATTAACTCAGTACAATTGTTTGAATCGTCAATGGATTTTTTTACGACTAAATTAATTGTATGAGCAAAACAGGGAATGATTTTTTTTTCTCCAAACATTTCCCGATTGGCCTTCATAACAGTGCTATCATTGTCTGTAATAACAGCTGAAACTTTTTCAATGGAAACATTCCACTCGGTGAAAATATCAGTAAGTTTCTGAATAATGTAAAGCGACGTATGGCTTTCGGTCAACTCAAAAACGCCTAAAGTTCCACTGAGAAGTCGAGACTTACACTTATCCAAAAAGTGAATAGTGACACCTATAAATGATTTGTTTTGCATGGTTTCGGTCCAAATGTCGTATGTGATGCAATAGCTTTCAGCATTTTTTATGTACATCTTAAAAAGATGACTCAATGCCTCATATTTTTCATCTATTCTCGTTTTAATTGTCTCTCGACTCGGCACGTTGTACAGTGGGCACACTTCTTTCATCAGTTGTCGAAAACCTTTACCTTCAATAGTCGAAAATGGTTTATTATCCATGATTATGAAATTCGTAATGGCCTCAGTTATTTTCTTTGATTTTGCACCATCTTTTGCAGTTATACTCTTAATGTTGTTTATAAAATCATCTACGTTTGGCTGAGCAGTTTTTTTAGAATCAATAACAATGTCTGACGATGTACTATCAACAATAGCAACTGACTTTTGAGATGAAGGTAATACTAAATCTTTAACACTGCTTGAACTGGTCGATGGTTGGTTAACGTCGACGTCGATGTTTGATTGTAATGAAAGGTCAACATTATGACTACTGGTACTAGCAGTTGCTTCATCTATGCACATGTAACTAGTAATGTTACCGACCTTTTTTTTCTTGCTGGGTACATCAATATCTACCAATTGCTGGGAATGTACATTTTCTAAATGACCTCGAAGATTTGTCGTATTCCCAGAAGTTTTAAGACTCTTGTTGCATATATTGCAAATAGCCTCCTTGTCACCAATTTCTTAAAGTAGTTCCAAATTTTACTTTTTATTTTGTTGGAAGGCATAGTTAATTGGTTATCTGTAAAGAAACAAAACATTGTTTATTTTTACAAGTAATTAAAAAATAGATTTTATTTTTATGTCATACATACATACATACGTGCACTCGAAAAACATAACACTCCAACTTGCGCAGTCGGGTAAAAAAATTTATACTGTCGCTCTATTCGGTATAAGTCTGTTTGATACTCGCTTAAGCGTTAATAAAAATAAGAATTACATGAACATGATGGTAAATTAAATTAATTATTGTCATCATTAACACTCTATTAGTCGCGCGTTCTACTAATCTACTATTGTAGAACGGGCATGCATTTTGTGGGATTTTAACATTAATTGTGGGTTTCTAACGCACTCATTCATAGTATTCCTCTATTACTATTTGGTGATCACAATTAGTACCCTTTCGCGATCGGACTTGTTAGAAATTTCGCACTAAAACTAAAATTCTACAATAGTAGAGCGCGCGACCACTCGCGTGTCATTTTTGTCAGAAGTTTACCTATAGTTTTTACTTTATGCAAGTGTTTATATTATGTATAAATATTGTTATTATGAATTTTTTGTTTGATAATATTATTTTTAACCGAAGTAACTATATTTCGCACAGTGATGGCACATATTTTGAGATGGTTGGAAGAAGTTATTACTGATGAAGCAACCAGCAAAGTATGGGATAAACATATTTTTCCTAACGGATACAAAGGTACCTTATGCCTACCATATGGAAATATACGCAGGTGCTCAGACTGATGGTCCTTATGCACAATCAAATAAAGTTGTGTACATTATGCAGTTATGCTACGAATGCTTACCCCATTGAATGGTTTAGGTTATAACGTCATAATGCACAATTGATTCACGAATATACCTCAATGCTTAGAACTCTTAGGTAGCAAATTTGCTGTCGTAGACACTGTGAAGAAAGATAAGCCACTAATTTTCAAAGAATTTAAAATCACAAGAAACAGAAGCAAAACGAGTTCAATTTTTGGCTTTCAAAAACAAGGTACTTTAGTATCTTACATGCCCAAAAAAAAAGAAAGTGGTGCTTATATACTCAACTATGCACTATGATGATCATATCGATTTACAAACAGCAAACGTAAGCCGGAAATAATAACTTTTTACAACAATACCAAATATGGCGTGGACATTGTAGACAAAATTTGTAGTATTTATGACGTCTCCAAAAACTCTCGGCGATAGCCACTTACCATTTTTTTAATTTAATGAATGTAAGTGATATAAACGGTTATATTGTACATACAATAAACAAGGACTACAGAAATAAGGCCAGGAAGGATTTTTTATATGAACTTGGTTTTCACCTAGTCGCGCCATGCATACAACGCAGAATAAATATTGAAAGTATTCCAAAATCATTGAAAATGAAAGGGAAAATGCTTTTGGGCATGAAAGAACCATCGGAATTACAACCATGCCCAGCACAACTCCCCAACACTGGTCGAGTCGGGAAATGTTCCTTTTGTGGCAGAGCGCACAATAAGTCCACTAGAAAACAATGTGACACCTGTAAAAAGTGGATTGTCCTCAACATCAAGTTCTTCAATGCCTTTACTGTTGTAAAAATGATAAAGACTGTGTGGAAGATATGAGCGAGTAAAAAAAGGAGACTGAGAAGGTTTGATGCCAAAAAATCATTGATTTTTCTCAAAATTCACAAGAAGTTTGATATAAAGTGCCTAATAAATGGTAACAGTTATGTTTCGTCTATTTTAGTTTCTTATTAAAGTTTGTTTTCATATGATATTGAAGTATTTTTATATTTGATTATTGTTCCTGTAAAATCTTTACACAAAATAGTTCTACATATGTAGAGCGCGCGAGCACTCGCGTCCCAAACAGGGGCGCGCGTAATGGAGTGTTAAATTAGGGAAATAAAAAAATATCAACTGTAATTTCACAAGCTGCTTTACATATCAAGCTATGCGTTTTTGTTAAATTCTTTTAACCTGAAATGACACGCTCACTTTGCACGTGCCTACACAAACCTAATGAAAAAACTAACATAACCTAACTAAATTATAAATTAATATAACGAGTACATTACTCACCCAATCAAGAAATCCAAAATGTGTATAGGTGTCGTTGGGTAGTCAAATAATCGAATCGTATTATATTGAATCAAATTCATCCAAACCAACCATACACTTAACGTGTCAACACAAAGCAATGCGATGCGAGCGAACGTCACAGTGATTCCGAGAACCCGAACAGACTGAAGAACGATGTCGATGTTTGTGAATATAGCAAACGATGTATCGACGATATATCGCTCTTCAAAACATCGATGATAACATCGATGTTTATGACCGATACCTCGATGTTTTACAAACCTCGATGTATCGTTTGCATCCCTACTTGTTTGTCATTCGTGCACTTCATTGAGTTACAATACCTATAGAGTCACAATCTCTAACTGACAATACTCAAAAAATGTCCGAGCGCCGTTCCATATACCTATATATTTTGATATTATATAGTTCAAAATGACATTTGCTCGAATTTAGACGTTAACCTGCTTGTACAATGTTCAAAGTCGCTCGTATGCAATGTCATCATCATTCACTCAAGGGCACGTTATCGCGGCGCCGCGCGGTCGGCGGTGAGTGATTTAGTTTGCTAATAAAATGAAAATTATTGAAATTTAAATGAAAACATGCACTGTGGATACATAAATACGTAAATTTGGTATGATACTTACCTAAAATATGAAACACCATCCTTTTTTCGCACGTGTCTGCTGTTATTTGGGCAGGAAATCACCGAACACTTTGGCATCGCGGACGTTGTAGGAGGATTGTGGTCGCCTTACAACTAAACAAAAACTCTGCGCACTTCGCAGCGTGCGCCGAGTTTTGGCGCGGACATTTTATTTGTCTGTTTGTGACTCTATAGGTATTGTAACTCAATGGTGCACTTGCATTTCGGCGGCAGACAATTAATTGAAGGGAAGCGCGGGAAGTTCTGAAGTAGGCGGGCGTCCTTTTTTGGCTAAACTTTTGAAAATTAAATTAAATTGATATTACAGGATCAGTTAAGTTGTAAAGTATATATATTAGTAGTTATTGTTGATAATTTATAGTTTTAGCTTGATTTCTTCATCTGGTAAGTCATTTCATTGTATAATATGTAAATAGGATTTTTCTCTTGGCGTCCATGTTGGAGCCCGAAGACCCTGGAGGGACATCCCTCCAAGTGTCTCATGTAGTCACAATCGATGCGTCGGGAATGGAAACGGAAGGTTCAATTATAGATACAGACTGTTCGGAAAACACGAAATCGTTGAAAAGAAAGAGAATTTCAGCTAGAAACCAAAAGAAGAGAAGGAATCACAGACAAACGGGTCTATCAGATGGCCAACTTTCCCCTAACGATTTGAAGGATAATGTTATTACTAAATTGCTTGATTCTGATGATAAAAACACTGAAATTCACCATAATGATGACACTCACTCTAACAATATTACAAGTAACCCCCGCGCTGCTAGGTTGCTTTACCAGGCGTCAGATCCTGCGCCTTATGTTGTCCATGTCCAAAAAATCTTACAACCAAATCAAACTGGATCTATTCACCCAGTACAATTTGGATTATTCCTTAAAAAAAATTTAATAAAAAGCATTGTAGAGGGAAGCATCAAAAAAATTGGAAGAAACAGATTGTATTTACAATTTGAAACATTTCAGGATGCTAACACATTTCTAAATCACAAATCTCTTGATGTTAATAAATACAAAGCATTTATTCCAGCCTTCACTATCACCCGCATGGGAATAGTGAGAGGTGGTCCATGTGATTGGGATGAGAAAGATATAATGGAAAATATAGACCTTCCGCAGAACTGTGGAAGTATTTTGAAAGTTCGGAGATTAAACAGAAAGGTATATGACGGCGAAACGCCCAAGTTCATTCCAACTGAGACTGTAGTTTTAACCTTTGATGGGAAGGTGCTACCTCCCAGGGTCTTTATATGTTTCAACTCCCTATCTGTAGAGCTTTATATTTACCCCACGCTGCAATGCTTTAATTGCTGTCGTTTTGGTCACACCAAAATGCAATGCAGAGGCTCTCCAAGGTGTTACAAATGTGGAGACAACCATTCAGGTATAAGCTGCGAGACTGAAAGAGATGATGCTGTGTGTATCTTATGTTCTGGTTCCCATTTCGCCACAGACAAAAAGTGTCCGGAGTACGCTAGGCAAAAAGCTATAAAAGAAACAATGGCTAGAAACTCTATATCTTATTCAGAAGCCAGTAAAATCCACCCACCAGTTTCGAAATCTTATGCTGACGTTACTGCTTCTGCTTCATTGGCCCCTTCTGGTCGAACTATTACTTATTCCAGCCCCTATAATTCAAAAAGCCCTTCTAAGAGTCACACACAGTCATATAGGAAAACAGTATTCTCGAAACCCAAAGCTCGTCCCAGAAATACTAGTAAGGGATATGATCAAAAAGCGCATGCAGAGCTTATCCAAGATTACAGCAACATTCCTTCCTCTTCTACAGGTTGTCTCAAAAATTACAAAGATCTATCAGAAATAATAACAAAGGATCTCATCATTTCTATAATTCAGTACCTTTCACAATATAACCTAATTAAAATACCGTCCAACGATGCTGCTTCTTCAAAAAGTTTTTTAACTCATGGACAGTCAGGACCATCCACGAAACCAGTCTCTGGTGATTCAATGGAATTGCCGGAGTATTAATAGCAAAAAAAGTGACCTAATTTTCTTATTGAATAGTTACAAACCATTTGCAGTCTCTCTTCAAGAGACTTGGCTTCGTCCCGGATTCAACTTTAGAATTCCAGGACATATCTGTCTTAGAGAAGACAGAACAGATGGGTATGGAGGAGTTGCACTAATTCTGAAGGGCGGTGTGCCCTTTGTCCACATACCCATACCTAATCACAGTAATAAATTTTCAATTATTGCTGTTAGTGTAAATAATATTTGTTTTGTAAATATGTATATACCTCACCCTTCCACTGAAGTCTTTGACGATATTCGTAGCATTCTATCTTCCCTCCCACGCCCTATATTGGTCATGGGAGACTTCAATGCACAACATTCTATGTGGGGAAGTTCTAAGTCTGACCATTATGGGGCTAGAATGTTAGACATCTTAGATGATAATAATTTATGCCTTCTAAACTATGGTTGTCCTACTAGAAGGACTCGGCCCCATGAGGGTATTAGTGCACCAGACCTTACCCTGTGTAGTCCCTCCCTAGCTCCTACATTAAACTGGTGGCCTCTATCGTCGTCATATGGAAGCGATCACTTTCCGTTAATTATATCATTTCCTCAAAAAATTGGCGAAAAGATGTATAAGGCTCCTCCCCGGCTAAAATATAAACTTAACGATGCCAACTGGTCATTATATAGAGATAAAGTTCAACAAAATTTATCAACTATACCTTCACTAAATGACAACAATAATCATCTTTGTGCTGAAGCTTTTACACGGGCCCTACTACAGGCTGCTGAGGAAGTTTTTCCTATTAAAAATAATAGAGGCAATGGGTGTATTCCATCACCTCCATGGTGGGACAGTGAGTGTTCTGCTGCGATAGCCGAGAGAAAGATAGCTGAAAAAAATTACAGGAAAAATTCTACAACACAAAATTTTAATATTCTTTGTAACCTTATAACTAAAACACGTAAATTATTAAAACAAAAAAGATTTAATGGCTGGAAATCTTTTTGTGCCTCAATTTCACCACACATTTCTCCATCTGAAGTTTGGCAAAATATTCGTAGATTCAGATCCGCTTTTAAGCCTCCAAGGTTTCCTTTTATGGATAGCAGTACAGTTGATTTGTTTCTTGACAAATTAGCCCCACCATTTGTCCCATCTATAGATAATATTTCTTCTGACCTACAGTCTTCTCTCCTCTCCCAGCATGATAGTAGCGATTCATTCATTTTCTTTAGTCTTTCAGAACTCAAAGGGGTTCTTTCAAAACTTAGGGACTCAGCCCCAGGTTGTGATGGAATCCCATATTCTTTTCTTCAAAACCTGAACGACTCCTGCCTTTCTTATTTTCTTAGTTTAATTAATTCAATTTTAACAACAGGTAATATTCCTCCATCATGGAAAATTCATGAAATTATCCCAATACATAAGCCAGACAAACCGATTAATGATCCATCATCTTACAGACCAATTGCATTAGCTTCAGTTATTTCCAAAATTTCTGAACATTTAGTTAAAAATAGGTTAGAATGGTTTATTGAGAGTAAGGGGTTACTATCTCCAAACCAGTTTGGATTTAGGAAAGGTAGGAGTACAATGGATAGTCTCAGCATTTTTATGACAGACTTAAGATTGGCATTTTCGCACAATAACTCTGTGTTAGCAGCATTTTTAGATGTATCTGCAGCCTATGATAATGTCAACCTTTCAATTCTGAAACAAAAAATGATTAATTTGGATATCCCACAAATTTTTATAAGATTTACAATTAACCTTCTCTCTGGTAGAATGCTTAAAGTAATATCAGAAGACTCTTACCAATCCCGTATTGCCTGGAAAGGTATACCCCAGGGCTCAGTTTTAAGTCCTTTAATTTACAATATATATTCTCATGATCTGGAAGCCTCCCTTAAGGGTAAAGTTAGCACTCTCCAATATGCAGATGATTTACTCCTCTATGTCTCTGGTGATTCTGTTCACAACATGTCTGATACTATGACATATTCCCTTAAGTTACTAAAAGTTTGGCTTGATAATAACTAATAACTGTCTCAGCTTTTCAGTTTCTAAAAGTAGTATAGTCTTATTTTCTCGTATGAGGATTCCACCTCCAGTGTCTGTACTTTATAATAACATTAGAGTTCCCGTTAAAAGCGAAGCAACATTTCTTGGAGTAATTTTAGACTCGAGACTTACAGGCATCCCTCATTGCTACTATATAAGTGCCAAATGTGAGAAGATTCTAAATATACTGCGCTGCCTCTCTGGAGTTTGGTGGGGAGCCCACCCTTTCTCTCTAAAGCTTCTATATAATGCCCTTATAAGGAGTATTTTAGACTATGGAACATTTATTCTTGAACCCTGTAATGCAGTAGCCCTCCATAAATTAGACATTATCCAGTCTAAAGCTCTGAGAATAATTACTGGGACTATGCGTTCGAGCCCTATTAACGCTTTGCAGGTTGAATGTTCTGAAGCGCCCCTGAATCTCAGACGACAATTTCTTTGTGACAGGTTCCTGTTTAGAGCATTCCAAGTCTATAATCATCCTCTTTACTCTAAGTTACGGTCTCTGTTGGAATGTATGGATTATCCGTACTGGGCTCATAAATCGTCGCCATACCTTATTGTTAGTCTCCAAAAATTCTTAGCTCTTCAAGCTCCAACACATAGATCACAATTTCTTCCTATATTTTGTGTTAACTATGATGCCTTAATTTTAAAACCATCTATTTTGTTTGATTTCGGTGTATGTAAACAAGATACTTCTGCCAACGTCAAATTTATTAATATAGTGCATTGCCATTTAATTTTTAGTGATTCTTCCAAACCCGGTTCCGAGAAGTGTGTGGGAGTTGGTGTTTTCCATCAACAGTTTGGCATTGTACAAAAAATAAAATTGCCTCCAGAGACTTCAGTATTTACTGGAGAATGTTTTGGTCTGTTGAAGTCTCTGGAGTACATTTTAATTATGAAGTTAAAAAACTCAATAATTTTTACCGATGCTAAAAGTGCCCTCCAAGCCTTGGAAAGATTTCCTTTTAGCAATAACAGAAATAATCATCCAGTTATTATTGCATGTCGTGATTTATTGTATCAATGTTACATCAAAAATTACACAGTTTCCTTTGCTTGGATTCCGGGGCATTCAGGTATCTTTGGCAATACCAAGGCCGATAGCCTTGCCAAAGCTGCAGTCAATGACGGAGATCTAGTTCCGTACAAAAACTTTTGTTGTGATTTGGCTCTCCTTCCTAAATCCCAGTTATTGAATTCTTGGACACATATTTGGCGTTCTTCAAGTCAGACTATAGGTCGATATTATAGCACGATCCAGGTGGATATACCTCATAAACCGTGGTTTTCAAATCTGACGTTTGGTAAAGCTATCACTTCGACCCTTATACGTATGAGGCTGGGCCATGCATGCATTCCCTTGCATTTGGCACGACTTAAACTTTTACCTAGCGATATATGTGAGTGTGGCAATGACGTTGGGGATTTTAACCATATATTTTTTGCTTGTCCTCGACTTGACCGTTCCGCTTTTATTTCCTCGCTTTTATCCATTAAAATTCCTTTTCCTACTTCAATTTCTGTCCTTTTATCTTATGTAAATATTGATGTATATAGAATTTTAGCCAGTTTCATTTTTCATAACAATATAAAATTATAATCATTTATGTACTCATATACTAAATTTACCTGATCCTTTTTCAAATTCCGTTCCAATTTCCAATTCAATAAAATAAATCTTACTTCCTAACCTTCTTGCATGGCTGACGCACAAACCGTGCAGGCCAAGAAAGGGGAAAAAAAATTAATTGAAGTTTTTTTATTAGATACGTTGTGTAACTTCTGTAAGTGATAATAATATTATTATTGTGATGTGTTCCAATAAGTTCGATATCGATTTTGCAAAGCATGGAAACGAGATAGGTAAGAAACAATAATTTTAATAAACAATAATTCATTTAATGCCGATAATGTGAGGTTATATTACAGACAATTACAAAGTGGTTGATAGGTGAATAAAAGCCTGTAATAGCTATGATTAATGTGTCGAGTTGAGAAAGAAACTACTTTACTACTACTTTAAGCTTTAAGTAGTAGGTACCTATAATTTTACTGTAGAGGAAATGCATAAATTATGTTTTTTGGCGAATGCCTTGTTTGTACGGACGCGGGACCGTAAGTTTCTTTGCATGGTTTGAACATTACTTTGCGGGAATCGGTGACATGATATATTAAATTCATTACCTACCACTAATCTTACTCCATTGGTACTGTTTGGCGGGTTTTTAAATATTTACTTTATATTTTAATGAATGTTTAATCGACGACGATGGCGACGATCAACTTATCTCTCAAGCATATGATCAGCTTATTTCTCAAGCATTTGTAGAAGATAATGAAACTGATACTTCAGGTCTTTACGCTTTTTATTAAGTTTTAACCAACTTCAAATAAGAAGGAGGTTCCTAATTATTCTACTATAAGTACTTAAGTTTGTCATGTTATAATCTTTGCCGATTGTGAACCAGTTTTAATGATTATTAAAATTTATACTTTGAGGGTCCCATATAAATTAATCCCAAAGAATATTGAAGTATGTTTATCTATGAGGGTTCCGTACCTCAAAAGGAAAATGCGGTTAGGTTTGTACTTGGGATGCCTAACTTCGTTCCTACTAACTACGAAACCCTTCATTGTGCGTGGTCAAACACACCTGGCCGGTTTTTAGGGTTCCGTACCCGAAGGGTAACCAACGGGGCCCTAATACTAAGCCTCCGTTGTCCGTCCGCCCGTCCGTCTGTCAGCGAGCTGTATCAAGAACCGTAATAGGTAGACAGTTGAAATTTTCATAGAATGTGTAGTTCTATTGCCACTATAACAAAAAATAATAAAAATAAAATAAAACTATGTTCTTTTCGTTTTATGGTATGAAACCCTTCGAGTGAGAGTCCGACTCGCACTTGGCTGGTTTTTTAAAGATTTTTCTCTGTAACTTAAGAAAAAGAAGCTTTAATCGTAAATTTATTTGATATAAAAAAAGTTTATTGTCTGTCTGTGATTTCGCAATTAATAATTAGAATAATATAGATGTTTTAACTAACGGCCGCTTTTTTTCCACAGTTTTAACCCATAATGAAGACTCTGCCAGCCATTTAATCACGCTTGATGATTTGCTTGGGCGCTGTTCTACTTCTGCAAAAACATTAAAAGAACTTGCTTTGGACGCTTTAGGCGAAGCTGATAGGAAAAAAAATTACGATAATGATCTGAACGATTCTTCTACGATTGCTACAATTATTTTAATGGACGTTTTTGATGAGGCATGCAAAAGAGCAAAACAAGTTAAACGCTGGAGAAAAGCTAATCCTTCTTTATGGAAAGTTAATGTCGCGAAGAAAAGACGCACAGAAGCCTCGGTTTATCTCATAAAAAACAAAATAAGACCTGCAAAAAGACCAAAAGCAATAGACTGCTCGAAGTGCATGTTCGAATGCTTGATAAAATCAACGAAGAGGCTAGAATATTCATATGCAGAAGGTTTTGGAGCTTAGACTACGTTGGACAGAAAAATTTACTACTAGCTAACATGGAAGTCAAAACTACCAAAACGTTATTGTTAGAAAGAAAACGAACTACTAAAAGAGCTTACTCCACGCAATGCTTTTTTAAAATAGAAGATAAAATTAATGTCTGTCAAAAGTTTTTCTGCAAAACTCTTTGCATTTCCCAAAGTGTGATACATAATGCTATCAAGAACAGGGATCTCATCGGCCACTTTAAACAAGACAACGATCCTCGTGGATGTCGTGCGCCAACTAATAAAACACCCTCTGAAAAAGTAGAAGAAGTTCGTAATCACATTAGGTCGTTTCCATCAATGGAAAGTCATTACATAAGGAAAGATTCCAAGCGCATGTACTTAGATTGTAAACTGTCCATCGGTAAGATGTACTCTCTTTATGTTGAAGAGTGTGAAAAACGTAATAGCAAACCTGTGTCTGAGATAACATATCGACGAATTTTCGGAAACGATTTCAACTTAGGATTCTTTAAACCAAAAAAAGACCAATGTCTGATATGCACTAAGTATGCTCGTGGAGATGCAAATAGTAATCCAAATCTGGAAGTGGAATATCGAGAGCACATGGCTAGAAAAGAAGCTTGTAACATTGAAAAAGCTAAAGATAAAGAAAGAGCTAATATGCTAAGAGAGTTTGTGTCAGTATCATTTGATTTACAAGCAATTCTGCAGATTCCTAGTGGTGACATTGGTCTTTTATATTATACAAGAAAATTGACAGTGTATAATTTAACAATTTATGAAAGTGCTTTACCTAACAATGCTCATTGCTTCACATGGTCCGAAATTAATGGAAAAGAGGGAAGTTGTGAGATAGGGACGATCTTTATCGGAATGCATACCGAATTATGTAACTGAAGTGAGCATGTTCTCGGACACGTGTGGCGGACAAAATCGCAATAAAAACGTGGCAGCAATTTTACTATGGGCAGTACAAAAAATACCAAATTTAAATATTATTGAACAAAAGTTCTTAGAAAGCGGACATTCGTATATGGAGGCAGATTCGATGCATAGCAGCATCGAAGCGTCACAGAAAAATACAGCAAACTATTCTATGTTGGATTGGATTAACGTATTCAAAAGAGCGAGGTCTAAAAACAAATATAAAAAAGACAACAAAAAAGTTGTGAAGGAACCATACAAAGTCAAAGAATTGAAATATTTTGAATTCAAAGATCTGAAAGCATTATCGGACCAAATTCTGATAAATACAACCAGAGATACAGACGTAAAAGTAGTAAAATGGTTAAAGATAAAGCGATTGAGGTATATTAAAGGTGAGGCGAAGATATTTTATAACTACAACATGTCTGAGTCTTTTTCAACCATTGACGTTTGTAAAAAATTTGGACAGAAAGAAAATACGGGTTGGGCAAATTTAGATCCGGAAACACAAAGAGAGCATAGTTATGGTACAAGAACGAAAAAGAAAAAGACTCTCGATAATAATTTGTCTGTAACACCTGAAACCAGTGCAACAAAATATTTTCCTGACGAACTTCTGCAGCTTTACAAAACTCCTTTAAGCATCAGTGCTGCCAAAAAAAAGACTTGTTACAACTATGTGACAGAGGAGTTATTCCAGAAGAGTTGCATGCTTGGTTTCAACGGTTGAATAGCAATGTTGCATGTAAAGACATGCTACCTGATTGCACTGTATCAGACGAAGATCCTGCAACATCTGATGAGGATTAAACTATTTTTTATTTTTTGTGTTGATTAATTTTTTCAGCATTAAAACTTCATTTTTATTAACATTATACTTTTCATTTAATAATTATCAATATCCTTAAACCACCGAAACTAAGAATAAACCAAAATTAAACATAACAAAATAATTTTGGTTATTTCATTGGGAATACATTCATTCAAAACAGTTTTCAGTTCAGGTAAAATCAAGTATATTTTCGAATTTTTGGTTTTATTATGAATTCTATGGACAAATACAACATGAAGTCAATGTATTTTTGTAAACAACCATAATACAATTTGTTTATAACATTAACGGTAGTGTTATCCAAGCTGTTCCTCTGTAAATTACAATAAATAAAATTTCTACATTTTCAGGGAAAACCAATTAAATAGGGTACTCTATGAACGTTAACATACTTTTTGCTTTTAACTACTAAGTAGATTACAATAATTAACATTACAGTCATAAAAGGATAAATTATATAAAACATAACCTTAATTATTTACATAATCTTGGTTCTTGTAAGAAATATTTTTGTCGCTAAAATTTCAATTGCATTTATTTCAAAGCTGATTTTGACTTATTAATTGATTTTCGCTGTATAACGGCGATATGCCGATGGGTGGTGGAAGTTGTTAACGGGTACTTCAAACGAGACTTTAAAATATTTCGGCAAGATTTTTTTAATAAAACTGTTCCACATATGATGCAAATGTTTTCCATAGCTGCAAGCATTTTAAATAAATTCGGTGTTCGATTAAAAAACAGGAATGATGCTAAGCAAATCATAAATGTGATTAGAGAACGATTTCCATTAAATAATAATTTTATAAATAGTATGAATATGAATAGACGAACATCTGATTTTACTAGTATTACAGCTCATTCCAATACTAATATTATATTCCCCCATCTAGAATATAGTGAAGTTATATTATTTGCCCTAGGAACATATCAAATTCAACAGGCAAGGTCCTATTATAGTGAACATGTCAGGTTTCACGGAGGATATAGAATTGAAATAAGCAAACATTAATGTAACAGAGTATTGTTTGAGAGGAAGTGGAAATAATTCATTTATAAGAGGCAAAATCAAATCCACACATTCGAGAAAAGTATATTATGTTTATATATTAATTGAAAATAATTTGTCTGGAAGGGAAGCTATAATAGAGTATTGCTGCAATTGTTTAGTTGGTAGGTGTGTGTTTAGGTAATTATACAGTTGGGTGCTGTGCACATGTTATGACGCTTGTGTGGTATCTTGGGTGGCCCAGGCATCACCCGACAATACCAGCACCTGCAGCATTCCTTGATGCTGTAGTTGTAAGAGAAGATGATTAATAAAAAGTAATTTTTTCTTTTTTTATAGAAATAAGGTGACAAACGAGCACACAGTCCACCTGATGGTAAGTGGATTCTGTGGCCCATAGACATCTACATTTATCTTTAATTGAAAATCAAAATGTTGATGTGTTACCAGCCCTGAGGACTGAGATAGAATGCCTTGTTACCATTAAAAAGGGTCTCCGGTTCTCTATACTCACCATTCGAAACACAGCAGCATTAAGCTGCTATTTTAGTTTGGTTTCTATCATGGGCATAGCATCAAGATGAGGTTGATCCACCTGCATCTTTTTTATATGATATATTACCATCAAGTGATGATATTGAAAATACAGAATGATGATTATAACCTTAATGCGTATTAATATTGTTATATTAATGATAATTTTTGCCATAGTTGCTACACTTGTGGCAACCAAAGTTTTTTGTGGTATTCTATAGGAAGATGCCGCTGCCCATCTCCTGATATTTTTATTTTACTCTGTCGACTTTTACAACACCATATGGGACGGGGTGGCAATTCATGAAAGGCCTGTGTAATATTTTACATTATATATTTAGTTTAGGAGGCCTATGTCACAGCGGTGACACTCCTTGTACGTGAGAGCTTAAGCGCCGGTGACCTTGAGTCGAAGCGTGTAATGCTAGGGTTGATATCGAACTGAAATGGAATATTATAGACTTGTACCAAAGAAGATACGTAGTAGGTATGTGTTATATATTATGTAAACTTATGTATTTGGGTAGTGAAAAATACGTTCAATTTTAAATCAACTTTTATTAAATGAGGAATATTAAAACTTCCGACAAAACCAAATATGCACGACAGTTAATGGTAATCTTAAATAATTAACCAACACTTATTTCAGTACGCAATAATCAGTATTACCTACTATCCTTTAAAAATAATTTACTCTTATATATTTTTGAATTTTACGATAAATTCTTATTATTATTTCTAATTGCAAAAATTCGTAGCATGTATATTTTTTTTGAAAATCCAAAGGTGGGACATGGCGGCCAACAAATTGTTCCCTATGTGTTGAGGAGATAAGTCGTTTCTATTTCTAATGAAATAATCCATAAATACAACAATGAACAAATACAAAAACTCTTTATAGATATCTAAAATTTCTTGACTCTCTAGTGGTATTTTTAATAGTGTATATTTCAATTAATGTAATATAATAAAATTATTGGCGATATATTAGTTCTATTGTCATGGTATTTCCCCATAATTCTTGTTAAGATCATATCGACTTTCATTAAAATGAGTTCACATATTTTTAGATATCTTATAACATTATTAAAAATTAAAGTAACAAAACAAGGGCCCATGTTTTGTGCAGTGGAATTTATTTTAATTCTAATCACTTAAAATCACTTTCAGTAATACTTATACATATACTATAATACCATTTATTTAATAACAACATTAATATTTATCAAAGCATATAAACCTAGCATACATGGCTATAAAAACTAATAACGTTACTTGGTAGCATAAACTTAATACCCACATGAATAGAATAGTAATATGTACATTAAGATATCAGTAATATTCGTATATTAATTGAAATATTATATCACTTGACGAATATATTCATATTAGCTAATACTGACAAATATCGGTATTACTACTAGCCCGGGCAGTCGGCGACACGGGGGGTCAAGTCTCTATGGAGCCGATGCAAACGTCGGGCAAAATAAGCGAAACAGAGACAACGCCATACGCTAGAGCTAGACAGAGAAATCACTATTGATGCTTTGCTTTGCAATATGGTGGATTATTGAAAGCGCTAAACGTACTTTGAAATATTTTTATTTCTATTGTATATTTCTTTGCTTTTATAGCATGTGCCTGAAGATTTTTACGAGATAGAGACTCATTATTTCGTGCTTCTGTGTTTTTGTTTTGTGTGCCCGCTGGACGCTTAGAGATAGAGACTCATTTCCTTATATTATTATTTGGTGTTTGTAATTCTTTTTGCCTGGACAATTTTACGAGATATAGGGTGCGTTTGGCAGAAAAAAGCGCTAGCAAGCGCTTATAAGCGCTAAAATAGTTTTCGGCCAGGACACGATTGCTACTTCAGTAGCGCTGACACAATCCGCCATTTTGCTTATTTAATTTGTTTGTTTTAAAGTAGAGTTTATAAGTTATTTTGTGCAATATTAGTTCTAAGTAATATAATGACATGAATAAACGTATACATGCTATTAAAAATTCATGATTGGTAAGTTTTTAATATGAATACTTTACAAACATATATTTAAATGAGGTTAGATTCCCCGGTTAAAACTAACATCGTGTCCTGGAGGAAAATAGCTACTTACGATTTGACAGCGCTTACCGCTTACGATCGCCATTTTGCTTACAAGCGCTTGCTAGTGCTTTTTTCTGCCAAACGCACCCATAGACTCATTTCTTTTTTTGTTTTGTGTACGTGTGTCTGAGCATTATTTGTTAATATGTCACGCCATACGCGCTATGAACGAAAAAGAAAGTGTGCAAAGTGTAACATCACTGCCACAGAAGATGGAAACTTGAGTTTCCACAGATTTCCTCTACCTGGTAGACATACATTTTTAAAGTAAGTAACTAAGCTATTCTAATTTTTTGTTACTTTTTCCCTCATTATCTTATTAAGTACTTAGTACTTAATGTTTTTAACATTCATAATGTCCATAACATAGTAAACATAATGTTCATAACATAAATTTTTCATTGCTGGGCACTGGCCTCCCTCAAGGGTCACCATAACGACCAGACCTGTGCGTCTCGCATCCATCTGCTACCCGTGACCCTTACCAGGTTATTGGTCTTATCTTGTAGAAGGCCTTCCTAACTGTGATCAAAACTACACTTAGATTTTAAAAAATCAATAATTTCAGGGCACGTGTGTGGGCTGAATACTGTTACCCTACTGGAGAGTGGTCAACTGAGAAATCACTAAGAGACTTGCACTCGCAACACAAAATGTTATGCAGTAAGCACTTTGATGATTCCTCATTCACTAACAGTGCGAGGATAAGATTGCACAATTTTGCCATCCCAACTGGGACACAGGATTTAATGGTAAAGATTCGCCAGGAACAATGTGCAACTGCAAGTGAAAGTAAACAAGATACAAATATCTCAGTTGAAAAACCTCAAGTAAGTAAACATTAATTACTATATTACTCAAAACTCCATCAATCATAAAGCTTGATATGTGGTTGGAATTTATAAGTACAGTCAAACAAATACTTAAGCTAAAACTCACAGAAAGAAATTAATAGGCCTTGTCTAAACTCTATTTTAAATTTCATTTTGTTTTAGAGAAACCAAACAACCAAAAGATTGACTTGTAGAGAATGTCTTGATGCATGAAATCTGCCCTTGTACCACTGTTGTACATAAAATTTAAATAAGTAAATAAATAGACCTCATTAATTTTCATCAGGCATGATTCAGATCAAGAGCAAACTTGTATCAGTAATAATAAAAACAGTTAACTCAACGTCAACCATAGTATTGTTAAAAACCAAAATAAATACACAACCCTCAATCTCAAATAATGGTTTTCATAAAAGTATTACTTACTTACTCTTTTTTATTAGAAGTTCAATCATGAAGTTTTCAACAAGTTGAACACAAAAATGAGGATAATATGGCATTGGAAACATCCTGATAATTTAAATGTAGAAACTGATCATTACCTTTGTTTACAAAATAAAATAAAAAACCAGGAAAATAAAACTGCTTGTCTCTAGTTACTCAATTGGTAATGTAGTTTTGCAAGAGGTACTGGTGATTAAAGACTTAGGAGTAACTATTGACAGAAAGCTAACCTTTAAATCTCATATAAACATTATTGTTTATTAACAAAGCCCTGAAATTCTTAGAATTTATTAAGCGCAATATAAAGGGTGTCAATTTTTTTTTATATAATGCTTTTGTATGAAGACTCCTTGAATTTCGTTAGTGTCATATGGAATCCATCTTCTAGTGTGCACTCCCAACTCATTGAAAGTATACAGCATGCATTTACTCGACATCTTGCCTTTCATGCCAGTGGTATCTCACATAGGCAGCCTTACTATCAGCAACTGGTTAAGTTTAAGATGATGTCTCTCCAAAATAGACGAAATATTCTAGATTTGTGTTTTCTACATAAAATAGTACACCATTAAGTTAAGTGCAGTGACCTCCTTGACAGCATTTCGTTTGCTGTTCTGCATAAATATCCCCGTTGTCGCATCGCAAAAAAAATTTCATATTCCTTTTGTGAAAACTCATCTCGGTAATCATGCTCCATCGTGCATGTATGTGGAAAATAGAATGAATTTTCTAAATTGTTCATTGTAATTTTCAGGTGCTAGTGTTGGAACCTTCATTACCTGTTCAGGTGCCAACCATAGCCAACCCTACTACATCTTTACCTGTTCAGGTGCCAACCATATGTGAACGAACTACTGATAGCTTGAAGGTTTGTAGTACTTATAATAATTTTCACTCACATGTACACATTATATATGTACAACATTAAAACTTGTGAAACTTTTGTTCACATTTTTGGTCGTATAGAATGTATGCATTTATTTATTTGCAAAATTAATTAACTATTAGCTCTAGTAAACAATTATGAAATATTTTTTAAAGTACCTTCATCAGCGACAATGTTATAAAGCTACAAAGATACCAATTAGAGATGTCCGATAAAGACTATGACGGCAATGTCTGTGCTGACCATACATCTGCCATACAAAACAGCATTTTCGCGAGACGGATAGATATAATTATTTAAAATGGTTGTATCTTGTTTGTTTTTATATCAATTTTGATTCTATTGCCCTGTTAGCATTATGTTTTGTATATTTTTAGATAAACTGTATGGTCTTATGAATATTTTTTCATGCATAGTCCCTATTTCGGGCACAGTGACCAATTTCTCGTATAAATAAGAAACAAACTAATGCTTGCTAATTATGTAGATTAATATCACCATAATGATTCTTACTCAGGTAATGTTGAAACTGATCATCACCTTTGTTCACAAAAATCGTCTCATTGTAATTTTCAGATGCTAGTATTGGAACCTTCATTACCTGTTCAGGTGCCAACCACAGCCAACCCAACTACATCTTTACCTGTTCAGATGCCAACCATATGTGAACCAACTACTGATAGCTTGAAGGTTTGTAGTACTTATACTAATTTTCATGAACAATCTTAATCACAGTGACCAATATCTCATAATTAAATAAGTATAATAAACAAGCTTTTGACTTTGGCGCTTGCTCAGGTATCAAGAGTTTTCTTCATTGTTTATTAACTACCTACAAGAGTGACACTGAAAGTTCTTAGAAAATCAAAAACTGAACAAACTAGGAAGTTATATTAATATAACTTAATTTTTAATATATATTATAAAAAATTAATCTTATAATATAACATTAGTTTTTCTATATCTTTTCAAAATAGTGTCCATTTACATCAATACATCGCTGCATCCGATGGAATCACTGATTTCACATTTGACATGTTTTTCTTGAACTTTTTACATTAAATCTTTGAATCATTTCACAACACCAATCAACACGGTGGAGTTTTTGGGCCTCTATCAAATAAATCATATATTATCCATCGGGCACAAAGCTTCCTGACCGCAAAATGTTCATGGAGAATATTTGGTGCACTTGACTTATACTGATTTTTATTTATTTATTTTATTTTTATTATTCACAAAATCCACAGCTTGTAACAATCTATTTACACACAAATCTTATAAAATAGGTCTTGAAGCCAATTACGGATTTACAATATACTTATTTAGCTTAAAAGAACTTCACAGAGTATTCACCACCTTACTTAAAAATAGACATATGAAATATAAACATATTTAAAGGTAAACAAAGCGCACGAAATTTTTATTAAGTGCAGAAGATTGTGTATGTTTGCACACGTATGTGAAAGCGAGTCAAAGTGTGTGTTTGTGTGTGTTTGTGTGTGTGTGTGTGTGTGTGTGTGTGTGTGTTTGTGTGTGTTTGTGTGTGTGTGTGTGTGTGTGCGTGTTTGTGTGCGTGTGTGTGTGTGTGTGTGTTTGTATGTGTGTGTGTGTGTGTGTGTGTGTGTGTGTGTTTGTGTGTGTGTGTGTGTGTGTGTGTGTGTGTGTGTGTGTGTTGTGTGTGTGTGTGTGTGTGTGTTTGTGTGTGAGTTTGTGTCAAAAAACATCCTAATTTCAATAGAGAAGATGGCTGGGTGCTACCATCTGCTTGGGATCCTATAACAAATAAAATTAAATCTCAACCCAAGCATACAACTGCAAGACTTCAAGATACCATAAGTTCGTACTGCATAGATCGGAACAAAAGTTAAATTTTAATCTATGGTAACCGCGGTTAACTATGACATATGGACGTTGAACATCTCAGTCCCGCCCATGACCATGAGTGCTGTAAAGCGTTCGAAAGCAACGTCAGGTATTTAAAAAGTTAAATATACGCGATAAATTCCGTAAAAACTAGTATTATTTCAATGTGTAGTGTTCGCGTAAATATAACAAATCATTAACACTGATGTTATCTTCGGTCGTCGCCGTAGAAGACCGTCCCTCATGCAGATCATCGGTGACATTAGTGCGACCATCTTTAAGCTCATGAAACCAGTTGTAAACAGTGGCACGAGATGCGGCTTCATCGTCGTGAAAGGCCAATCAAAGTCTTATCATAATTTTCTTGTTGACTCTAATAACATCGAAAGTCATAAAAAATCATTGGGTGCGTTTGGCAGAAAAAAGCGCTAGCAAGCGCTTGTGAGCAAAATGGCGATAGTAAGCGGTAAGCGCTGTCAAATCGTAAGTAGCTGTTTTCCTCTAGGACACGATGTTAGTTTTAACCGGGGAACCTAACCTAATTTAAATATATGTTTGTGAAGTATTCATATTAAAAACTTACCAATCATGAATTTTTAATAATATGTATATGTCTATTCATGTCATTATATTACTTAAAACTAATATTGCACAAAACAACTTATAAACTCTACTTCAAAACAAACAAATTAAATAAGCAAAATGGCGTATTGTGTCAGCGCTACTGAAGTAGCAATCGTGTCCTGGCCGAAAACTATTTTAGCGCTAGTAAGCGCTTGCTAGCGCTTTTTTCTGCCAAACGCACCCATTGTACGAAAATTTTCTAGCGTTGAGTTCATGTTGTCGTGACACAGATAATTTTCAATTTGCCGCCAAATCGTAACCAAGTGACAAATTAATAAAATACATACACAATAATATTGGTAAAGAGTTCCACTTTCAAAATTGGAACTTATTTTTTATTATATCGTTTGCAAGTGGCCAGTGCTAAAAACTTTCATTGTTGCCCTCATATGTATAGGTTTCGAACCTACAGTCTGTTTAAGTATTGTTTAAGAAATGAGGATCTATATGATCACAATATTTAACTTATTTCCAGATGCCAAGGACTAAAGGGATTTTGAGGGAGCTAGATTTAAGCAAGTCATTGGAATTGACCCCTAAGAAACTTAAACTGTATAAAAGATGTAGGAGAAATTTGAGCGAAATAATGAGACTTAGAAAAAAAATTAAGAAACAACCACGTGCCCTCTTCAAAACATTAACTACAAATAATAATGTCCAAAGTCTCATGGACAAAAATATATCAGGGCCATTTGCTTTATTGTTGCAAAGTCAACTGCAAAATACTCCCAGAAAACTAACTGGTCGGAGATGGAGTATAGATGACAAAGTTATGGCTTTAAGCATCTATAAAAGGTCTACTGGCTGCTATAGACTGCTGAGGCGACTTTTTTGTCTACCAAGCGAAGGTACAATAAAAACATTGCTGAATAAAATTCCGATGAAATGCGGTATAAATAGCCAAATATTCAAAACAATTAAAGATATAACTAAAAATCGAGAACCAGAAGAAAATCTGTGCATTTTGGCATTTGACGAAATGTCAATACAAAAACATTTGCAATATAATAGTAAACAAGATGTAATTGATGGTTATCAAGATCATGGAAATCAAGGCAGAACTATGGAGCCAGCCACACATGCATTGCTTTTTATGGCTATTGGAATCCGAAAAAAGTGGAAGCAGCCTTTAGCTTTCTACTTTTCTGGTGACTGTGTTACGGCTGATAGATTATCTGTTCTTATAAAAGAAGTAAGTATGCAATATAGTTGACTGAAGAAAAAAAACCATTGCATACTCAATATATTATATAATTATATATTTGTATTTACAGGTACTTGATGCAAGCTTCCAAGCTGGGTTGAATGTCACAGCTACTGTATCGGATAACTTTGGTGTAAACATCAAATCACTAAACTCCCTTGGTTCCTCAGTAGCTAAACCATATTTTGAGTTTAAAGGCCATGAAATCGTCACAATTATAGACCCACCTCACCTAATCAAATGCTTCAGAAATAATTTACTGAAGTACGACATTAAATGCCCTCAAGTATTGCAAATTGATGGAAAATCTATACCAGGTAATTTAAATGTTGTAAATAATAGGATAATAAGTAGGTATGACATGAGTACATGACTAAGGTCAAAGGTGGCAATTCAAACTTCATAAGATTTATCTTGTCTTCTGCAACCCGCCGCGTGGATGATCATCAGATTAATATAAACTAACACAGAATCAATAAATGTATTTTATTAATACTTCTGTCATTATTTATAATATATTTTACATGTTTATTATTACAGGTGTAGCCAAGTGGAGCCACATTAAATCATTCTTTGAAAAAGACAATGAAAATCCAAATTTTGTTTTTGCACCTGCTTTAACCAAGCAGCATATTGAACCCAATTTTAAACAAAAGATGAAAGTCAGCTTAGCTTGCCAAGTATTCAGCCATTCAGTTGCTGCAGGAATGCTTGCAAAGATTGCGAACAGTAAGTTGTTTTATTGGATAACTTTTAATCATCATCATCATCATCATTACAGCCCTTTACAAGTCCACTGCTGAACATAGGCCTCCCCCAAGGTATGCCACAAAGCACCGTCCTGAGCCACCTGCATCCATCGACTTCCTTCATGTCTTACCAGGTCGTCACTCCATCTAGTGGAGGGTCGCCCTACACTTCGTCTACCGGTATGAGGCTGCCACTCGAGAACCTTTTTTCCCCAACGGTTGTCGGTTCTTCGAGCTATATGGCCACCTATTTCCACTTCAGCTTACTAATCCGTTGGGCTATGTCGGTCACTCTGGTTCTACTGCGGATATACTCATTTCTAAGTTTATTACGCAGAGAAACTCAGAGTAGCCCTCTCCATAGCTCGCTGAGCGACTTTGAGCGTCCTCATAGGGCCAGCAGTGAAGGACCACGTCTCAGTTCCATATGTCATCACTGGCAACATGCACTGGTTGTACAACTTAGTTTTCTTAATTATTTTAATAATAACTTTTAATAATCTTCAAAAATAATCGACGTCTCGAAATATAATATAATAGTTTCTGAATATGTCAATCAACTATTATTAGAGCTTATTCAAATAATCATTCTAATAAGATAAAATTAAGCTACTTCGCGTTGACAGCTTCCTTTTATAATTGAATATTTTTATAAAGATTACTTTATTTAGAGTAATTTTGATTACTTACTTTATTTAATTTTGATTTCATTTCATTTTCCCTAACCTTTCACTATAAAATAAAAAAATGAGTGTTTACTTTACAGATGAACTGCCGCAAGAAGCAACGACGACAGCCATGCTGATAGAAAAAATAGACCAGCTGTTCGACACTTAAATGGCGATACGCCTGACCAGAAAAGAGGAAAAAAATTCCTTACAAATTTTACCCGCAGAAGTCCACATTTAAATTTTTTTAAGGAAATGAAAATCCTGTTCCAAGAATTACAATTTATTGGGGCCAGATGCAAGCCGCCTTCGCAGGAAGGTTTTATTAGAACTATAAATGCAGTTGAGCGTCTATTTTTTAATTTAGAAAGGCAATATGGTATAAAAAGTTTATCAACGCGCAGGCTCAATCAAGATCCATTAGAAAACTGTTTTGGTTGCATCCGCAGCAATTGTGGATGCAACCCGAACCCAAACACCCTACAATTTGTTGCAGCTCTCAAAACCTCCATGATCAACAATTTATTGCATAGCAGTAAAAATAAAAATTGCAAAGAAGACGATAATGTCATATTAAATGATTTAAAATCTTTTTTAAGTCAAGTTGACCAAAATAAAGAAACAAATGTAGCTGTTAAAACATTTGATTTAACAGAAGGTGTAGAAGCATCTAATACTGTAATACCTCAGTGTTCTGGAGAACTGCAAGCTTGCGCATATGTATGTGGCTTCATGATAAAAAAATCAGTACCCATTTGCCATCAGTGCAAAATCACAATGCTTGCAGACCAGAACACAGAGGTAAGTCATTTATTCACAAGCTTTAAAGAATACAGTTGTATGCGCAACAGTCTACATTATGTTAATAATTTTTTTACGGAGACAGTGGAGATTGCTGCAACAATTGTTAATAAATTTTTGGATGAGCATGGGTGTAAAATAAATATAAAAAATGAACTTATAGAAATTTTAAGAAGAAAATTAAATTTCGAATGGTTGCTTGGTTGTTCTGAGCACTATGATAAAAATAAAATGCATATAATTATTTCCACTATATGTATATGTATAAAACGACACTATATTTTAAAAAATAGGCAGTTCACCGATGAAGCTTCGAAAAAAGCAATGAAAAGAAAAATAAATATTTTAAAACACGCTTACAACTTCGTTTTATTTAATACCTTTCCATAAATATGTATGCATTATGAAAATAAACCAAAATTCAGGTAATTTTCAAATTAAATACCAGAATTTCGCTTTGTTTTCATGATACATGGCATAAAATAAAATGTAATAAAATCATGAGTCTATCATCAGTTTTGAAATCTGGCGCGAAAATTAGTTCACGGGTCAAAAACTGGCGCGCTAGTGTCGCAAGTTGTTGGCATTTCTTTTGTATGAAGTTTTCGTTCTTCCCGGCAGGGTAAATGTATTCTGTGGTCGGCGACTGCCCGTTCCACGCCCCGCGTGCCTCTCAAGGCCCCCGCACACACCCAGACACCCACACATATCCGTAAGCGATTTTACGTGCACACATGCTTAAGTGTCGTTTCTTTTCGCGTAGTGTATATATTCTTTGCCTATGTTGAGCAGTGGACTGTCGCAATGATGATTAATAATGATCAATTAAAATTGTAATGTTGTTTATTTTACCTATTTCAATTTTACTGTGTGCCTTTATTTTCTGTTATATCCTATACTATTAAACGAGCAATTCTTGTATATAAATATATATATATATATATATATATATATATATATATATATATATATATATATATATATATATATATATATATATATATATATATATATATATATATATATATATATATATATATATATATATATATATATATATATATATAATCGGGATCTCGGAAACGGCTCCAACGATTTTCATAAAATTTAGTGTCCAGGGAGTTTTGGGGATAATAAATTGATCTAGCTAGGATTTATTTTTAGAAAATGTCTTTTTGTCCGTGTTTTTAGGCAATGAAAAACTGCTACAATATCGTTAGAATAAGAAGGTAAATTTTGACGGATTGTTAGTGATTACATATAGCTTAATTGGTATAATAGTCGGTCACAGAATCTTAAAACCCCGGTTCGAGCCCAGACCGACCGACCGACTTTTTTTAATTTTTTTTTTCATGTTCTTTTCTTTTTTGAGAAATCTATTTTTTCGAGCCCTTTTTTTAGTATTTTTTAAAAACACGAAAATTTAAATTAAAATAATTGCACTCATGATTTTTTATTCAAATAACCAGTTCCGTTTTTTCTGTTATGTCGCTAAGATCAAAAAATATTATTTATATTTCATCAGTATGTAATTTGTATCTAAATATAATTTCCAAAACACACGAATTAAAAAAATCGAGCGAAAAATACCGAGCAAAGCTCGGTCAACCAGGTACTATTATGTTATATGTGTAATTTATAAATAAACACTGAGCAAAGTTGAATTTAATGCTCTGGCACCCTTTTTTATCTCTTTTAATTCACAATCTCCTTCTGATTTATAATTATATAAATGAGTAAGTATCTCTAGACATTATATTTTAATGATGTTTGGAATTTATACTTGCTAATAAATGAATACTTTAATAAACAAAGGGCCTGCACTGCACCTATCTACTGTGTTATTTTTAAGAAAGGACTTATAAAATGCCGACGATTTTTAGAATAATAAATGCAGTGATATTATACATGATGTTTGGGATTTATAGGACAGATGTAGGGTGCGCTTTGAGAGATGCCCTATTATTGTGTGATAAATAGTTGTTGTATGGTTCCACCACATATTTTTATTTATCAAACACTGCAACAAGCTTTAAGTCGCATGTATGAAGTTATATTATTTGCACTAGGACCATATGGATTCAACAGGAAAGGTCCTATTATAGTGAACATGTCAGGTTTCACAGAGGGTATTGAATCGAAGGACAGTTGGGTGATGTGCACATGTTATGACGCTTGTGTGGTACCTTGAGTGGGCCAGGCATCAGCCGACAATATCGCCAGTGCCAACATCACTCATTGATGTTGTAGATATAAGAGAGGATGATGAATAAAAAGTAATTTTGTCTAGCCTACTTGTTTCATTAAAGTACTCCTAAATTATAAATTCTACCATTACACTTCATTTATTCCCGTAACCTACCATTACTCGATTTTTCAATACATATTCAACTTTAGTATTGAAGACTGAAAGACAGTAGGTATCTAGCGACTAACTCTCTTCAGCTAACATTAAAATGGTCAAACTACAAAAATGCCTTGAAATCTTTTAGGAAAGACTTAGTATGATAATAATTACGCCATCCTTGTTTTTTACACTACATACTGTGCAAGCTAGTGCAATAGATGTAGGTGTAGTTTTTATTGAATTATCGGTCATAATTTGTTGTCGAAACGGTCAACTTCAAGAGATGGTTTGACAGACGGCCCTTTTTGATTTGACATCGAACTTTAGGGAGTATGGTGCACATACGTAGGGTGCGCTTTGAGAGATGTTCTATTATTGGGTAATATAATTATTTTAACTACACTATTAGGTTACGTCGCAGTCGGATAAAGCGTCCAAGGAAGGTTTTTCGTTAAAAATCAAAGTGTACAACAAATTGCCTTAAGAAATAACAAGACTTCGTTTCGACAAGTGACAAAAACATAATTTATGAATCACGCTTTCTATAATATAGAAGAATATATGAAATGTTCATTTTCTGACTTGCTTGACATGTAAAAATAATGTAAATGTATTTTGAGTTGTAATTTTAATAATCTAATGTAATCTAAATCTATTGATTAGTTAAATCTATGGTATTGATTGTAATTTTGACATACTAATGTTATATTTTAATAAAATGGCCAATAAAAAAAAGTAAAAGGTATTTGTTGATTCAGCCTTAAAAATATTGTTGACGTTATTATAAAAAATCGTGGTGATTTAGATATTATTTTTAAACGTGATTGATTTTACAACATAAAAACAAACCAATCTAACTATAGTTTGTTTTGGGACACGAATAAAAAAGTCAAGTCCAGCTCCTATAGAAATTTGGAATTCCTCCTTTATAAAACAGTTTCTTGTTCTAGGTGCGATATCTACTTTTCTTTATTTCATCTGAGATTGCAGATTTAATCAATATTGATTGAACTTAAGTTTCATTAAACTCTTTCAATTGGCCTTGCTAGGAACAAGGATTCTTAGAAAGCCATTATAAAAAATCAGTCATTTAACACTAAGGTTTAATAAATAGCGATTAAATCTACAATCAAAAGAAGTAGTTTATATGTTACGTAATAAAACAAATTATTACTTAAATATTTGCTAGTTTGTTACGCAGTTTGTTAATCTAGGCAATCTGCAGCGTTGCATCAGTTTACTACGATCACGAGGCACCGCGTCAGCATGACGTGTGTACTGTGTAATATTACCTGGTTCTGATATTTTACCGTGTGAATTCATTCTAAATTCAAACTTCGAATTAGAGTCACCTCTCTTAGTTGTAATAATTAATTGTAAGAATTATTGTAAATTAAATATATTTTAAATAAAGATTGCTTTTTTTTTGCAACTTCTGGCTGGAGCCCACATAATTGGCGCAGTCGGTAGGATCTTCTAAAGTTGAGTCAGTGAATCAAGAGTGACTAAGGAGATACAAAACCTACGGGAGCACCAGTCCAGAGGCGAATCCAGGCATTGATTCCGCAAGAAGAAGTTTTTTTTAATCTTTATTAATATAAAATACACAGATTTAAAATAATAATAAACAAAAAGTAATGCTGTAAGTGCTTGAATCTTTCAATCCTTACCCTTCCTAGTTCCATAATTAAAATTTTACTCTATCCTAATTTTATATACATATTTTATTGCATTTTATTTTGTTTTAACTGTGTTAATTTAAAGCTTCCAAAATTTTCCATCCAAGGGGAACACGGAACGTTAGATTAGATAGTGGTAGGACTTCTAAGCTTAGCATTATAGACGATTTTTTTTTCTGTTGTTTTTCTGTTGAACCACCTTTGTATGCGAGTACTATAACTAATGTTTTTAGGAAATCAAACAAAATTTATTATTAATTTAAAATTTTATTTTCAAGCAATAACCACTTGTAAAAAACCCACACCTCGTCACAAGAACAATGTAAAATTTTGTGCTTATTTTTTGCAAATATATGATTATTACACACATAACGTTTGTTTAAATTTATGACATTTACCAAATCATTGTATTTTGGACATTTGTATTCTTCAATAACAAATTCTATCATTCGTCGTAAACATTTTTAAAAATTGTTTTTCTGTTGAACCACCTTTGTATGCGAGTACCATAACTAGTGTTTTTGGGAAATCAAACAAAATTTATGATTAATTTAAAATTTTATTTTCAATCAATAACCACTTGTAAAAAACCCACACCTCGTCACAAGAACAATGTAAAATTTTGTGCTTATTTTTTGCAAATATATGATTATTACACACATAACGTTTGTTTAAATTTATGACATTTACCAAATCATTGTATTTTGGACATTTGTATTCTTCAATATTAAAAATTCTATCATTCGTCGTCAACATTTTTAAAAATTGTTTTTCTGTTGAACCACCTTTGTATGCGAGTACTATAACTAATGTTTTTGGGAAATCAAACAAAATTTATGATTAATTTAAAATTTTATTTTCAAGCAATAACCACTTGTAAAAAACCTACACTTCGTCACAAGAACAATGTAAAATTTTGTGCTTATTTTTGCAAATATATGATTATTATACATATAACGTTTGTTTAAATGTATGACATTTACCAAATCATTGTATTTTGGACATTTGTATTCTTCAATATTAAAAATTCTATCATTCGTCGTCAACATTTTTAAGAATTGTTTTTCTGTTGAACCACCTTTTTATACGAACACTTCGTCTTTGCACAAATTTCTAATATACCAATTTAATATGGGAATGATATTCTCTTGTTTGTAGGCACATTTTAATTCTTCGGTCACATCAAAATATGGAATGTCTTGCACATGTGTTTCACAATAACGAACAGTTTTTTTGTCTTTTGGCTACAAATAATTGAAAGGATAACTTGGCCGAAACAAATAATGATCGATAAACGTATTATTTTTATTAGATAGTTTTACATCTAGAATAGCCATTTCTCTACATTGAAAATGTTTATGAGGATATATAATGTAAAATCCGTCCATGTCGATGATGTATCTAATATTTTTTAGATTTTGTGTCATTTTGAACCAAAATGTTAAAAGTATTTACACGTGACTAAAAAAAATGTTTGTTCCAACAAACTTCACATAACAATGCTTCATTACTTCCCATCATCCCATTTCTTCCTTCTGCTCTTGTCTTCCTGTAATTTAAGTAAACAGAATCACATTCACTAATGATCAACTAATGACTGTCATTGTTAAAAAAGTATTTTTTAACTACTCTAGTATTCGTAGATGCGGTACACACACAATATTTAAATATAATTTGTTAACACTAAATCATACACACATAAGAAAATAACATAAAGAAAAGTAAGTTTGTCAATAGAATAAACACTTAAAATTGCAATTAATAATTTAATTGGTGCCGGCGGGGATCGAACCCGGGTCGCGTACTGTGAAATTTACAGCTTACGCTAACCATCTGAGCTACCACGGCTTAATCATATACACACACAATATTTAAATATAATTTGTTAACACTAAATCATACACACGTAAGAAAATAACGTAAAGAAAAGTAAGTTTGTCAATAGAATAAACACTTAAAATTGCAATTAACAATTTAATTAGTGCCGGCGGGGATCGAACCCGGATACTGTGAAATTTACAGCTTGCGCTAACCATCTGAGCTACCACAGCTTAATCATATATACACACACAATATTTAAATATAATTTGTTAACACTAAATCATACACACGTAAGAAAATAACAGAAAGAAAAGTAACTTTGTCAATAGAATAAACACTTACATCCATGATCTTCGATGCGTTGAAGTAACACAATTAATGGATCCACTGCGGTCAAACGACCATACACTAACTCCATGACTGCAGTTGCGCGGTCTTCTATAGTACCAGTAAGTAATAATTCTAATCTAAAGAATTTCTGCAGTGGAATTGATAGTAACTTTATGCGTCAACAAGCTTATCTCACATTCTGTTGCTTATCTCAGCATTACTTCGTGTCGCGTCTTGTTAAGTGTATTGATGATTCAAATACGTTTTGTACAACACAAAATAATGCAATTTAATATTTAGAAATCACCATAATTGATCATTCCTATGTTAGTCATTGAGCAGATTGTACTGTAATAATCTACTAATAGCAGTAACATCATGGATACACTAGATGTACAACAACATCTGAAAAAGATTCACCCTAGTCTAGAAAATAATGTTTATGCTGCCAATAGACTGCCCATGTACACCCACGTACCAACATATATAATATGCAATTTGGATACGGATGATAACAAAAGTAATTAATAATCGTGGTTGGGTCGAAATTACTAATAACAGCTCAAATGACGTAATTTTTTCAATGGACCGTCCGGTAGAAGCCGAAATATTTAATGTCGAATGCCAGTTTACCGAAACGTTATCGAATCGCGCTATATGTTTTATCCCGTCTTCACACCGATCATCTTAATCCCGAAGAGCTAGCAAACCTACAATGGCTATGCGCCTCATATGCTGACGTGTTTTACCTTGATGGTGAACCCTTAACATTCACCAACAAAATCAAACATAGGATTAGAACACACAGCGAAATTCCCGTATATACCAAGAGTTACAGATATCCGTATGTCCACCGACAGGAAGTCCGGGACCAAATTAATAAGATGCTCGAGCAAAATATAATTAGATCATCTGATTCTGCCTGGAGCTCTCCTATTTGGATTGTACCCAAAAAGGCGGACGTTTCCGGCAAAATAAAATGGCGTCTTGTTGTAGACTTCAGGAAGGTGAATGAAAAGACTATCGACGACAAATATCCTATTCCTAATATAACCGATGTGCTAGATAAACTGGGCAAGTGTCAGTACTTTACCACGCTCACGCACGATTTGGCTAGTGGATTTTATCAGGTGGAGATGGACTCCGCAGACATTCACAAAACTGCTTTTAATGTAGAGAATGGGCATTACGAATTTCTTAGGATGCCAATGGGTTTGAAAAATAGTCCATCAACCTTTCAGAGGGTGATGGACAACGTATTAAAGAACCTGCAGAACGAAATATGTTTAGTGTATCTCGATGACATAATTGTGTTCAATACATCCTTACAAGAACACATAACTAATCTGGAAAAGGTATTCAAAAGGTTGCGGGAATCCAACTTCAAAATTCAGATGAGTAAATCGGAGTTTTTGAAGCTGGAAACCGAGTTCCTAGGCCATGTTATTTGCAAAGACGGGGTTAAACCTAACCCAGACAAAATTAAAGCCATCGAGAAATACCCATTACCAAAAACTACAACCGAAATTAAGCGTTTTCTAGGACTATTAGGATACTATAGAAAATTTATACCGAACTTCGCACGTCTCACGAAACCACTCACTCATTGTCTTAAAAAGGGATCAAAGATAACATTAGATAAACATTATATTAACTGCGTTGTAAAACTCTTTTAACAAATGATCCAATCCTGCAGTATCAAGACTTCAGTAGCAATTTTATTTTGACAGCCGATGCTTCAAACGTGGCAATTGGCGCAGTTTTATCACAGGGGACAGTCGGTTCAGACAAACCCATTGCATACGCTTCCCGTGCACTTAACTCCAGCGAAATTAACTATAGCACGATAGAAAATGAACTTTTAACTATCGTATGGGCGACTAAGTATTTCCGTCCATATTTATTCGGCCGTAAATTCAAAATTATTACAGACCATAAACTCTTACAATGGATCATGAACTTAAAAGAGCCCAATTCGCGTCTAAACAGATGGCGTCTTAAGTTGAGCGAGTACGACTTTAGTGTCGTATATAAGCAAGGCAAGTGTAACACGAATGCCGACGCATTATCGCGTATCGAGCTATACAATGACGAGCTAAGGCCCATAATAGACGAATTACTTTCCATTTTACCTAATCCCTCCGAGGGGGTACGCACTTTAGATGACTCTGGGACTATAACGGCTACCGAAGTCGCAGACGATTCCAGAAATATCACCGTTCATACAGATAAAGAAAACCCCATCCTCGAAGTTCCGATTTCTAACGAACCGCTAAATGAATTTACTAAGCAGATAATTTTGAATATAGTAGGGGACATAAAAGGTAGACTAGTTGTCACTAAGCCATTCGAAACACACACTCGCATTACTATTCAAATAGCTCAATCGAACATAGAGGAAAATATCGTCAACGGTATTAAAGAATACGTCCATCCAAAAATTAGGTCAGGATTACTTATCAATCCAACCTCTGTAATGTACACTGTCATACCAATTACACAAAAGACTTTTAAAAGTTCATCTCTTAACCTTTTTCTAACAAAATATGTATTGGAAAACGTTAGGGAATATTTAAGACAGCAAGAAAGCATTCATAAATATCACGACGGAAAAACGAACCATCGAGGCATTAACGAGTGTTTCTCGGCTTTATCCCGTAAATATTACTGGCCGAAAATGAGAGAGCATATTACTAAATTTATTAATGACTACAATATGCGGACAAGCTAAGTACGAACGCAATCCTGTTAAACAGAAATTCCAAATTGTACCACCAGCTTCTAAGCCTTTTGAATTAGTTCATGTAGATTTACTAACCATTTAAGGAGAAAAATATTTGACAATAGTAGATTCTTTTTCTAAATATGCTCAAGCTTACTACCTGCGAGACGGCACTGCTGTCAGTGTAGTACAAGCTTTGCTGATTTTCTGCACACATCATGGCATTCCGATTACCATAGTTTACGATAATGGCCCTGAGTTTACCAACCAACTTATTGCAGAATTCGTAAACTTCATAAAATTTAGCACCATAGAGTAGCCCCACATGCTCCTAATGAAAATGGTATTGTTGAACGATTTCACGCCATCATATTAGAACATCTCCGTATTTTAAAAATAAATCAAAGGAATGAATCCGCTATTAACCTTATGCCCCATGCCCTATTAGCTTACAATCATTGCATATACAGCTTCATAAAATGTAAACAAGCTGTTCATGTATAGATGTCTTGTATGAAGAAGCTGCCGGAGATACGTACCTGCAGTTGTACATATATATGGGGTGGTCGGAAGCCCAACTGCTTGAAGTACTGTAGCACAATGACTAGTCCTATATTAGGGACTTATGATAATAAGCTCAATGATACAAAAGCAATACTATAGAAGGTCTCTATGATGAATTAGCATTACAATAGTAGAATCGTGGGTTGAAGTCCTATATATTAATGACTTATGAAAGTAAGGTCTATGATATAAAAGCAATATTATAGAAGGTCTCCTTGATGCATAAGCATTATAAGGGGTGGTCGGGTGACCGACTGCTCTTAATACTGTAGCAAAATGACTAGTCCTTATTAGGGTCTTGAAAAGGAATATTATGGTGGCGTGTATACTACTTCACGAGCAATTGGTCCGAGGTAAACTTGGACTCGCTAACCAATGTGTCCTAGACATATCATCTTAGTGCCGGTGGTAAGCGGGTTTGTTGTAGTAATACGGCTTTCCCGTGGACATCGCACACCCATACCGTTTGTGGGCGACGTCGTAGCGCATAGCGATGCGTCGTCTATCTTTCGGATTGGGATGAGTGTGTTTGGTAGCACTTTTAAGTGTAACAGGCATACTCAACTTCATTTCTTAGTGTATTAGCGCTATGATATGTGGATATTGTTCGCTGGCGTCTTAGTAGCGTGCTACTATGATACTGTTACGAGCTTGAGGTTCGTGACAATAAAAATTGCCGATAGAATTACCTAAATTAACACATTAATTTACTTTACACAAATTAAAGTTAAAAACACTAATAATTAAACACACTAATTCACTTAATTCCGCTCCGAAGCTTCACTTGTGTCGCCAATTCAATACTACTTCGATCGCATCTTGCAGCGCCTATTTATATAAATTAGCAAAATATCCAGAATGTTCAAGTAAACTCGCGCAAGGTACCGAGAGTTCGACTTTTAAACTTCAAGAAGTTTAGTTCTTCGGTTTGAGACTAGATGGCGCTAGTGCGCCGATTTGAGCGCGTAACAATACGTTGGTGATATTTTTTAGTTAACAGAAATACAAACTTTGTTACCAAAGTCGATACGGATCATGTATATATATACGGGTGTGTCGTGAGGGGGCGCTATCCGTTGCATTGATGCTTACTGCTTCTTGCGGTATTGCGTCTTGTGATGGATCTGCGGGTGTGCTGCACCTGATTCGACGCACTCTTGTGGTTCTGGTCGATGGAGGTATGCGGGTGGTGATGTCTGCTGGGATGTATGGGAGACCTTGGGCTGTTGTAAGCCCAACGATAGTCATATTGATGCTTGTTGCGTTCTGCAGCATTGCGTCTCTGCGATGGTTGTTTGGTGGGACGCTATTCTCAATGGCGCTCCCTGCGTCTTGGTTTGACTCACACCTGAGTGGCTTTGCCCAAGTCAGATCCCTTCATGACGGGGCTGCAGACTGTCTGACCTCCATGATGTTTTATATAACAACATAATATATCTCTGCAACTTTCCCACTTTTGAAAGATTGAAGGCAACTTATCGGTGGGTGAGACAAACATGATCCAAAATGCATTTACTCAACGTCAGTGACACAAACCCTTTCTGATGGCGAATTATTACTCTTATCTTATAACTGCCTTTTGGCTATATCTGCCGTTGTATTGGTTGGTGGAGCATATGTGTCGACCTCATGCGGGTGGTAGCTGGCAGGAGGATCTGAGGAGACTCCCAAGGCTGCGGTCAAAAGCCGCACAACGTGGGACCCCATTCCCTTGAGGTGAGCGGTAGACTCATGACACGCTCTGCGGCTGGTAGCCGTGCTGATCATGCAATTGGTGGTGATGCCATACACTTAGATCACGTCTGCAGGAGCGGCGGTCTGGCAGGTGGTGGTGCTCACGGAGGGTTTACGGCCAGTTTGCCTATTTGCCTAAACCGTGTGACGTACATTCACTGTGGCTGGATTCGTTCGTATTCTGTATGGCGTTTACACGCATTGACATGCGCGACTTCGGTCGATGTTTGTGCTTACGCACTAACAAGGGGCCTAGCCTCTTTTACTGGTTCGCCAGTTATTTTGCTGTGGACTACGGTCCAGTTCCCGAATTAACGTTCCCTTCGGGGGGAGTGCACCAAAATGATTGGCACTCCCGTGCACGGCATGTGTGGAGCCGTGTGCCGCCCCTACATTTTTTTAAAAATAAATGTAGGAGAGCGAAGCCCTTGTATCGGGTATTTTGTATAAATATATTGTGAGCCTTTTCCAAGCGGGAAGGGATAATTAATATATATATATATATATATATATATATATATATATATATATATATATATATATATATATATATATATATATATGAGGTGCTGTGGGGAGATTCTTAATAAATTACTCACCAATCACTTTCTATAAAATTTATTGTAAGCAGAACAGTTCACACAATTAAATAGTTCACAGCTACAATAATTCACGAATACTATAATAGTTCACGAATACAAGAGTTCACATATAAAATACTGTTTATAATTTAGCACAAAGCGTAGCACAGAAGTTATTAGCACAAGAAGGAAGAAACAGTTCAAAGCAAGTAGCAAATAAAAACAATAGCCGGGCGCAAGCGTCACACGTCACAGTAATATATTCTTACTAACTGCGTGGCGGGTGCGCCGCTTCGATGTCTTTAATCCTTTGTTCGATGCATTATCGGGGCGTCTTTACTACTCAACGACTTGATCACGATTTCTGCGACGATACGACACGACTTCAAGGTAAATTTTATATTACTTATTTATTTTATTTTAATTTTAATTGTTTATTTCTATTTTTCAGATTAATGACGCCACATCACTCCCCCCAGAGACAATCTATGATGGGCGATAATAATCAGGTAATTTAACTCTACGTCCTGAGCGTGTACAATTTCTCTCATACTCTTCTTTTTTGTTTGCAGGTGGTGTTCGACATGCAGAAGCGTCAGAGGGTGTATAGGCAGGTTTTATTCTATCTATTGAGACAGTTTGTTCTTTGCCTTTCACGAGTAATTTGTAAATCTTATCTCCTCTTTCTAGCACTTTGAAGGGACCGGTGTACGCTGGTTGCAGTGAACCTTTCACAGAGTCATCCCTGACATAAACGTGAGTCGCGTTTGGTAAGTATTTAAAGATAAATACTTTTTTACTACCGTGACGTGTTCCAGGTGATGGGCGAATATTGTTCATTATCAGCCTTAAGCGTGATAAGAAATCCGTTATGTCTGTGCTTCTTTCGCTGTTGTTAGAATGCAGAAATTCTCCTGGTAACCTAAGTGATTCACCATAAAGTAACTCAGCGGGTGATGCTTGAAGGTCTTCTTTTAATGTATTTCTCATACCTAATAGTACTAATGGCAATGATTCTGTCCATTGTTGATTATTGTGGCATACAATAGCGGCTTTAAGCTGTCTGTGCATCCTTTCTACCATACCGTTGCAAGCTGGGTGGTAAGATGTAGATCGCTTATGCTGAAATCCGATTAGATTGTATAGATGTTTAAATAAGGAACATTCGAATTGTCTTCCTCGGTCTGTGATGATTTCAGCAGGGCACCCAAAACGCGAGATCCAGCCATTAAGAACTGCTTTTGCAACAGTTTCAGCAGTGATATCTGATAAGGGTATTGCCTCAGGCCATCTGGTAAATCTATCAACTGCTGTAAGACAATAGCGATATCCATCTGATACAGGTAAAGGTCCAATGATGTCTATATGGACGTATTGGAATCTGGCAGGTGGTAATTTGTATGTACCTAAAGGTGCGGAGACATGACGTGTTATCTTTGCACGCTGGCAGGAGTGACACGTTCTTGACCATTCACGACAGTCTCTCTTTACTCCTGGCCAAACGTAGCGTTCTGTTATCATCTTTGTTGTGGCTTTGACCCCAGGATGGCTCAGCGAATGTAAACTCTCAAAGACTTGCTTCCTTAAGTTTTGAGGTACGTAGGACCTTTGATTTCCAGTTCCATCATCACAATATACGTCTGTCTTCGTGCCAGGTATTGGTACCTTAACTAATCGAAGTGATGTCCCACCTTTCAGAATTTCTTTCAATTCCGTATCCACGTCCTGCATTTTGGCTAAGGTAACCAGACCAACAGGCTGAGCTAATTCTTCAACTCTTGAAAGCGTATCAGCTACTATGTTATCTTTTCCAGAGATGTGTTGGATGTCGGTGGTGAATTGAGATATGAAATCGAGATGACGATACTGGCGGGGTGAGCACTTATCCTTTCTGATGTGAAATGCATAACAGATTGGTTTGTGGTCAGTGAAAACAGTAAAATGTCTTGCTTCAAGCATGTGTCTGAAGTATTTCACTGACTCGTATATAGCAAGAAGCTCCCTGTCGTATGGCGAGTATTTCTGTTGCGCTGGTTTCAGTTTCTTAGAGAAGAATGCAAGTGGCTGCCATGATCCATTCTTTACTTGCTGCAAGGCGGCACCGATTGCCTTATCTGAGGCGTCAGTTACCAAACCTAATCTTGCGTTTAGATCTGGATGTGCCAAGAATGCTGCTTGACAGAGGCTAGTTTTGCACTGCTCAAAAGCATGTAGGGCTTCTCCTGATATATCCACGGAACGTGATCCTTTTACGGATCCCGTCAGCAAAGAGTTTAATGGTGCCTGAATTTCGGCAGCTCCTTTGATAAATAGGCGATAAAAGTTTAACATCCCTAGAAAACGCCGAAGTTCTCGTACGTTTTTCTGAGTGGGGAAGTCTTTGATGGCTTGAACCTTACTGTCCAAAGGCTTAACACCGTTGGCTGAGACGTGATACCCTAGAAAGGTGATCTCTTTCTTACCGAATTCACATTTGCTCGTGTTGATAACCATACCGAATTCCTGAAGTTTTTCAAAGATTTGGCGAAGGTGGTCAAGATGGCTGTCTTCGTCCTGGGAAAATATTAGAAAATCATCCAGGTACGCGAAGCAAAAATCAAGTCCTAGCGTTATTTCGTCTACAAACCTTTGAAAGGTTTGGCTCGCATTTTTTAAGCCATAATTCATATATGGAAATTCGAACATACCAAATGGTGTGGTGATGGCTGTCTTCGGAATATCATCTGGGTTGACTGGTATCTGGTTGTACGCTTTCACTAAATCTAGCGTAGAAAAAATTGTACAACCCGATATGTAATGGGTAAAGTCTTGTAAGTACCTGATGGGATATTTGTCTGGAATTGTCTGTGCGTTCAACATTCTGTAATCGCCACATGGCCGCCATCCGTTATCTTTGTTTGGTACAAGATGGAGCGGAGAAGACCACGGGCTCTCAGATGGACGTGCTATTCCACTCTTTATCATTGCCTCGAATTCTTGCTTCGCTATTTTCAGTTTTTCTGGTGATAATCTTCTTAGGTTGCAAGACACAGGTGGTCCTTGCTTAGTACGAATGAAGTGGACGGTACTATGCTTAGGAGCTTGCGGTACACCTGACGGTCGGGTTATCTCCGGAAAATCACGTAGTAATTCAACATACTTTGAATGACCTCTCATGGTTTTAACTGAAGCTATCACATTAGCTGTAGCAGGCTCAGCAGGTGTTTGCAACGAAGTACTGTTATCTATTAACCGACGGTTACGACAGTCGACAATGATATGGTAGAATGATAAGAAATCAATTCCGATGATTGCTTTGTTTACATCGGCTACTACAAAGCGCCATGAAAAATCTCGTCGAAGTCCCAGATTTAGTTCGAGATGAGCATAGCCATAGGTGGGTATGGGAGTTCCATTTGCCGCAAAAAGTTCGTAAGATGTTCGAGGTCGTCGTTGTTTAAGTGCCGTACGTGGGAAGACACAAAGGTCGCTTCCGGTGTCGACCAAGAATTGCATCTTCGTTCTGCGATCCGTGACAAACAGGAGACCGGATGAACTGAGGCAATCATTTGTCGCCACTAACGACTGCCCTGATAGTTTCCCTGTTGGTAATCACAAGGCTTAACGCACTTATTAGCCTTATTGCCGAATTTATAATGATAGTAACAAAATGGAAATCTTCTATAATTTGACTGAGACCGATTACGAGTATGACTGTGACTGTGACTATGGCTGCGGTCTCGTTTGTTGTCTCTCTTTTGTGACCGTGATTTTCTTCGATTTCGAAAGGATAATGCTTGCACTTGACGAGTAAGTTCCGCGATCTGTTTCGACATTGTGTCAAGTAAAGATCCTGGTGCTGCATCCATCGAAGCTACGTGTGGAGATGCCGGAACAAGTTTGTGGACCTTATCGGCTAAGGCAGCCAGTGCTTCCAAAGTTGAGTCAGGCTGTGATGCACTTACGGTTTGCAAATTGTTTGGGAGGCGACTAGTCCATATTGTCCTGATAAAGTCATCTGGAACGTTAGGGCCCGCTAAATGTTGCAAATGCCGTAAAAATTGTGATGGATGCCTATCTCCAAGTTCCTCATGCATTAACAATTGCTTCACTTCTTTTTCTCGAGATGCTGAGAGTCTTCTGATAAGTTCTGTTTTAAGTTTCTCGTATTTATCTTTTTGAGGTGGTGAAACTATAATGTCTTTGACTTCTGCCGCATATCTATGGTCTAATTGTGCAATTACATAATAATATTTTGTTTCGTCTTCTTTAATACCGGATAGTGCAAAATTCCCTTCTACTTGTGCGAACCACAGAGCAGGCTCTTCAGCCCAAAACGGTGGCAGTCGGACACCGACACGACATATATCGGATGGTGTAAATGACCCTTCTTCGTTACGTGTTTCTCGTGATAACGATTGGGAGGGTTTAGCTTGTTTCTCTGCCATCTTATTATGAATATTGTTATTAAAATATTACTTTGGATTCTGCTTACGTTTGGGTTCTCGCAGTACAAAGTCCAAGCGGGGTCACCAGTGAGGTGATGTGGGGAGATTCTTAGTAAATTACTCACCAATCACTTTCTATAAAATTTATTGTAAGCAGAACAGTTCACACAATTAAATAGTTCACAGCTACAATAATTCACGAATACTATAATAGTTCACGAATACAAGAGTTCACATATAAAATACTGTTTATAATTTAGCACAAAGCGTAGCACAGAAGTTATTAGCACAAGAAGGAAGAAACAGTTCAAAGCAAGTAGCAAATAAAAACAATAGCCGGGCGCAAGCGTCACACGTCACAGTAATACGGACAGTTCCCTGCTCCTGGTTTCTCGAGACATGATTTACTGTTCATTTCCTATAAAATAAAACCTCCCAAAGTAAAGCCAGTAATAGTGCGTCTGCGTAATTTTGCTAGGGTAAATGTAGAATCGCTCCAACATGATGCTTCGCTTTTAGACTGGAGCGATACATTTAATGCAGAGAGTATTGATGACAAGGTTACGACATTTAACTCTAATATTCATAAGCTGTTTGACAAACACGCACCTATTCGTGAGGTTAGGTTAAAGCGCACGCCTGCGCCATGGATTACTGAAAATATCCGTAAGGCCATGTCTAAGCGCGATCAGATGTTTAGGAAATTCAAGCAGAACCGTTGTGAACTCAATTGGGCAAAATTCAAAGCTGCGAGAAATCGATGTAATCAGATGGTACGAGCGGCTAAACGCCGCTATATTCACCATAATATCATGAACTCTTCTATGGCTGATACATGGAAATTTCTCCGGACGATCGGGATCGGTAAACCTACGTGTAACGTTGACCCTGCAATCATTTCTATAAGTGACCTAAACTTACATTTTTCTCTAACTACCCAAATGGAGGCTTCTGTTAAATCAAGTACTATTTCTTATTTGAATTCCATGCCACAATCTCGTAACTGCACATTTAATTTTTCTCCCGTTGCTGATGAGGATATAAAAAAGATCATCTATTGTATTAAGTCTATGGCAGTTGGCTTCGATGATGTGAATAGACTCATGATCACCTTAATTCTAGATAATGTAACTCATGTTATTACTCACATCATTAATCATTCATTATTGACTGGGGATTTTCCCACACTTTGGAAAAAAGCATTTGTTATTCCGCTGCCCAAAATAAATAACCCCAGTTCTTTCTCTCACTTTCGCCCAATATCTATTCTCCCTTTTTTATCTAAAGTTCTTGAAGCTATTGTCCACAAACAAATTTCTTGTTACATTTTCAAAAATAATTTTCTTAGCACATTTCAATCTGGTTTTAGGCCTGGGCACAGTACAACCACAGCTCTTTTGAAAGTTACAGAAGATTTTCGTACTGGAATGGAGAACTCAAAATTGACGGTGTTAGTCCTAATAGATTTCTCTAACGCTTTTAACGCTGTTGATCATGATATTCTCCTAGCTGTACTTTGTCACCTGGGATTCTCTTCGTCAGCTCGGGACTTGTTCTCGTCGTATCTTCGGGGTCGTCAGCAGGCTATTCGAGTGGGTCAGATCGTCTCTGATTGGTGTTCGTTGTCTGCTGGCGTTCCTCAAGGCGGAATTCTCTCTCCTCTCCTGTTCTCAGTCTTTATAAATCTCATTACATCCCACATTCGCTGTTCGTACCATCTGTATGCTGATGACTTACAAATTTATGCTCAAACTGAGGCGGCAGGTATCGATGATGTGATTAAGAAGCTTAACTGCGACCTTAACAGTATTTATTATTGGTCAGACAGATTTGGTATTAGGGTTAATCCAACTAAGTGTCAGGCTATTGTGGTTGGTAGTTCTCGTAGATTGCCTAAAATTGATATGAAGGTGCTACCTCCTATAATTTTTAATAATGTTGCTATTCCTTACTCAATAACTGTTAAAGATCTTGGGTTAGTTATTGACAACACCCTCACTTGGCGACCGCATATATATGAAGTGAGCAAAAAGGTCACTCACACTCTGCGTTATCTGTATCGACTCAAGAATTTTTTACCGATAGGGACTAAGGTGATGCTAATACAGACTCTAGTGTTGCCTATTTTAGATTATGCAGATGTTTGCTATGCTGATGCCTCTCAAGAACTTCTAAACAAACTGGATCGACTCCTTAATAACTGTATACGCTTCATTTTCGGTTTACGTAAATACGACCACATCTCCTCTTATCGTTCTCAGCTTAAATGGCTACCCCTCCGCTATCGCAGATATTTCAGAATACTGTGCACATTATTTTCAGTTTTACACGATCCGTTTGTCCCTGAATATCTGAAATGTAAATTTCAGTATCAGGGTGATTCTCATAATCGTTGTCTCCGTTCTACGGAAAAGTCTAATCTCCATGTCCCCCTCTGTCACACTAGCTTCTTGTATAAATCTTTTACGTCTCACGCGGTAAGATTGTGGAACGAGTTACCGAGCAGTGTACGTGCAGCCACGAGCAAAGCATCGTTCAAACGCTTGCTATGGAATCATTTTCTGGCGTTGCAGGAGTAGTTTGTCGATTAACATTTTTTTTTCTCATATTCTTAAATTCTAACTGTTCCCTTATCCTGTTTTTATTTCAAATATTTCATAGGTGTTTGAATCGGAAACAGCTATATTTAATTATGTTTGTATATGTATATATGTATGTATGTATGTGTATATGTATGTATATGTATATGTGCATATGTATGTATATGTATGTGTATGTATGTGTGTGTATGTGTATGTATGTGTGTATGTATATATATATATGTATATATATATGTATATATATATATGTGTATGTATATATGTATATATATATATATATATATATATATATATGTATGTATATATATGTATGTGTAATGATACGTATGTTTATAATATGTGTTGCAATATTTAATGTGTATGTCTACTTAAATGTTTTAACTCAGTAGCACTTTGCACCCACAATATCTTCTCTGCTTAGCCTGGAGGTAGACTGGCAGAGAATGCCTTGTTGCATTAAGTCCGCCTTTTTGTACTCGGTGTGCAAATAAAGCATAAATAAATAAATAAATAAATAATATATTCTTACTAACTGCGTGGCGGGTGCGCCGCTTCGATGTCTTCAATCCTTTGTTGGATGCATTATCGGGGCGTCTTTACTACTCAACGACTTGATCACGATTTCTGCGACGATACGACACGACTTCAAGGTAAATTTTATATTACTTATTTATTTTATTTTAATTTTAATTGTTTATTTCTATTTTTCAGATTAATGACGCCACACACATATATATATATATATATATATATATATATATATATATATATATATATATATATATATATATATATATAATAAATTTATAATGTAAACCTGATACAAGTGGAATATGGACGTTTTATGTTCTTAACCTTTCTCGAGCCCTGTCTTCGTGATCAGGGTTCACTTATTTTATTAGGCTCTACCAACAGCTTTCAATTACTCTAGTGAATATTCATTCTTCCCAAAGACAAATAAAAGAACTAAGTTACTAAACAAACACAACATAAGTAAGGATGCTAAGTCGATCACGCCAAAATATTACAAACGGCCTATTATTAAACCTTTTGAAAGATCATTTAGAAAGATCAAAACATATCTTATTTATCTTGGTCACATATATATAATGTTATTGAAAAGGAGTAAATTAATTATATATAATATAATATTTTTTATATATAGAGGGTGGAGCGTTACAATATGTATCGTTACCTCCTGAAGAAGCAGTCACGTTGAGTTAAGTAATATGAAAATTGCGTAAGTTCCCAATAGTTTGATTGATTCAACTAGGAGGAAACTTTTGTCCCAACAGTCAATTATAATTTTACGACATGAAACTATTGTGACAAATGCTTCCCACTAGTTCTATCAATATAACAGTTATCTAGAAAAGGGCATAAGTAGTAGGATATAGAAGAATAAAAATTACTTTTATTACGCGACTTTATTTTTTTATTATTTTCTTTCTGACTACATTTTAACAAAAATTGGAGATGATTGGCATAGACGTATGTTTTTTTAGCTCCCTGCCCTGACTTTGTTTTTAAGGATTTAGGAAAGGAATCTTTTATATTTATTCATTTCGTTGTAATTTTGTCTCCTAAAACAGTAAAATAGGTTAATATGTAATGAATATTCTGTTTCAGATTCCTGGCGACTGGTTCAACATTATCGGATATGTACTACAATTATCGAATTGGCGTTGCAACTCTCAGCCAAATAATACGACACGTTTGTCAGAAGATATGGATTTTATTAAAACATCGACACTTACCAAAACCCACAGAAGATAACTGGTGAAAGATTGCAAATGGCTTCAAAAAAATGCTCATTTTCCATTTTGCTTAGGAGCAATCGACGGAAAACATATCAGAGTATAAAATTGTCCACATACAGGTGCATAGCATTATAATTACAAAGGATATTACTCCATTGTTCTTATGGCTATATGTGACTCTGAATACAAATTTATATATGTCGATACTGGAGCACAACTTTTTGGAAACTATTGAATAGTCATGATCTTGAAATACCAAACCCCCAGAGTCTGCCACCAGAAAAAGTGAAAGTTCCATACATTTTTGTCGCAGATGCAGCTTTTCCAGAAAACGAGCAAATTCTAAAACCATATGGTGGGCATAATCTGAGTGTGAAACAACGAGTCTTTAATTATAGACTTTCTCGAGCGCGACAATACGTTGAACGTGCATTCGGCATACTATGCAACAAATGGCGTATATTGCATCGGCCACTAAATGTGTCAAAAATGTTTAGCATGGATGTAGTAAATGCCTGCGTTGTACTACATAATATTGTCAGAGAGTATGATGGATATAATGCAAAAGACTACGTTATCTCAAATAACCAAGATGGGTTGACCAGTTTACCCTCACGTAAAACAAAATCAACATATAAATCAGTACGAGGTGTCCGAACATGTTTTGCGAATTATTTTATTTCCAATGTAACATTGGAAATAAAATGCTCTGCCCTGGCAATTGCAAAAAATATAATCTATTTAACATTTTATTCAGTCAATAAATAAAAAATATCTTACCAACTTGTTTCTTTTCATCAGTAGTTAATTCATCATAAAGTTCTTCCAAGAAGCGGAGGATCTCGTTCCATGTTCTTTGTTTAACAACTTTATCTTTAAAAGCGTCCGATGATTTATCCCATAGGCATGGTCTTGTTTCAACAAGTTCCAGTAAGGTTACTATATCGTATTTAAACGTCATTTTTCTTTTACAACATACGCAAATGGCACCGTGACGCAGCCGCCCGCGCCGCCTACCTGGTTACGGACACACACACAGCTACATTTCTTGTACGTACATAATACACTCTCAATAATGCCGCTACATTCCGCTTGCCACGCTGCTCTCGTGCGGTCGTGCCAAGCAGTCAGCGCTCCCGTCCCCGCACGGAAGCGCCCCTCTCGCCCACGCGCCTCCGCTCTCCCGTTCGCACCGGTCGGGCTGTTGCCGTTGGTGAGTCATCTTTCTTAGCACCGTTTTTGCTCCCTCGCTCCGGCGGGGAGGTCTGAGCGATTGTCTTGCTTTGCATTGTTATTTTATTGTTATTGTTTCTTGTTATTTTTATTGTTTATGTTTCTTGTTACTATTTTGCTAATATTGTTTTACTGTTCTTGGAATAGGCGTCACTTGCTCTTTTAAGAGCAAGTCCTTTGTTCTTCTCAGGACAAAAGGACCCCAGTTCTTAGAATACAGTGCTAACCTCCCAGTTCTTAGAATACAATGCTAACCTCCCAGTCCACCCAACATGTCTACCATAGAAATAAGCCAAATTTTGAACCAAATTATGGCCATCATCCATCAATTTGGGCAGGATCAAGGAGTGGCCGTCAATATCGACGAAACCGCTCTCCTCAGGGCTCTTGTCCCCACTACCCCTAAGGCATGTAAGCCTCCACCCGCCATCGCAGCATTCTTAGCGGAAAATGACTCCGAAGCCATGGAGCACTCGGACACCGTGTCTGAAACTTCGTCTCCCCGTAAGAGGTCCGCTCCTACTTCAATCTCCTCATCCAGTAGCTGCTCCTCTAACTCATCAGAGTCCGTTCAATCAGTTATTGATACGACCCCCTTCACGGAAGTGAAATCCAAGCGTGGTTTGAAACGCGCTGCGACCTCTCGCGCACCTCCCACCCCTGCAGCCCCCGAGCCTGCTCTCTCCACCGCAGCCCCCGCGCCTGCTCGCTCCACCGCAGCCCCCGTCGCTGCCACAAAGAAACAGGTCCCGCCCCCTGTCTTCCTCAGGGACAAGGCGCAATTTACTAGACTTTCTAAAGTCTGTTACGACGCAGGCTTTAAATATGACCAAGCCACCAACCTTGGTGAGTCAATTAAAATCGTTCCGCAGTCTATGGAAGATTTTAGAAACATCACCAAACTCTTCACATCCGAAGGTGTGCCATATCACACCTACTCTCTCCCTGAAGAACGTAAAATCAGGGCTGTCCTCCGCGGAGTTCCCTTTGAACTCGCCAACGAGGAAATCCTGGAGGACCTTAAGTTCCAGGGATTCCCAGTTGAGGCTGTGCACAAGATGCACAGCAGTAGGAGCAAGAGGTACTCGCTTGCGAAATGAGGAGGCATTTTGTCCAATGTGCCGGAGGCGAAAGACATATTCCGACAGGTACACACTGTGTGCGGCCTGTCGAGAGTCAAAGTCAAAGCCCCCTATAGGCACGGTTTTATGGCGCAGTGCCACCGCCGCCAACTCTACGGGCATGCGGCGGCCAACTGCTCAGCCCCTCCCAGGTGCGTTAAGTGCCTAGACCCGCACATCTCGAAAGAGTGTCCTCGGCCCCGTGATACCGAGTACCCACTCCCTTGCGTCCTTTGTGGACAGACTGGCCATACGGCCAACTTCAGAGGCTGCCCTCACGCGCCTCGCCCCAATCTCGGCAACAAAGCTGCCAAAAAAGCTCCGTCACCGGTCAATGACCGTACATTCCCGGCTATCCCATCCAAAATGCCCCTTCAGGGCAACTCTCAGTCACCTCAGGACCTTTATCGGCCCCCTCAGGAACCCTACAGGCCTCCTCACCTTCGCCCACTAGGGCCCCGACATCAGGCGGAACCCTCTTACGCCGATAACGTAGATACAGTATACACTGCTATCCGCAATACCGACGTAAGAGCGATCGCAATTTTAGCACGCAAACTGCGCGCTTCTCAGTCTCCTCAGGACCGTTTGCTCGCGCTTACCGAGCACCAACACCTTCTAAACTCAATATAATTAGTTATATTGTAAATATAGTTTTTGTTCGCGCCACTTTGCACTATCGCTTAACGCTTATAAGGGATTCGTTAATTATTATCCAATAAGATTACTGCAAAGCCCATTTCCGGTTTCCTATCTACCGCTTTATGCCCAGCATGTGCATTCGTGTGTTAACGGGCTCACAAAATTTGAGAAGACACGCAATCAACCGCACCGCTTATATCTCGCATCATCGCTCCCGCCCTTATGTAATTTGGATATTGAATTATACAAGCATATAGTAAAAAGTATAGACATTTGCAATAACGCTATATTTCGTGATTATCTGTGAAGTTGATAAGTATGAAGCACAGCCGGCAGCCATCGAGACACGAGGCAGATCAGCGGAAGTCCAGGTGGGTGCACATGCATTCCTTCACGTCCTTCCTATATCCCGAATTTAGGGGATTTGCAGTATCACGAATAAATTAAATTCCATTCACCGCTCGCACCGCGCTCTTATACAGTCCACTATTCTATTTAAATTAATAGCCACACCGCATAACATTATTTAATACATTTGAACCAGCAGTTTGGTGGTTGAAGGCCAAACGCCAAATCCACCAGTTTTGTTGAAAAATAAACCCATAATTCACTCACGTATTTACTGGTGAACATATAGCCTGAACATGATTAAAACTACTTTTACGGACTTTATCGCGTTTATTTTTACTTTTTATTTTTAATTCCCGACGTTTCGGGCGCTTTCCAGCACCCATGGTCACGGGGGACTGAGATGACTGACGTCCCGATGTCATTGTTAAACCCGGAGTATCTTCAGCTTTTTTAATTATTGTTTATGGTCCGATCTATGCAAAATGAACTAACTCTGTCTTGAGGTCTTGCAGTGGTATGCTTGGGTTTAGTTTTAATTTTATTGATTATAGGATCCCAAGCAGGTGGTAGTACCCAGCCTCCTTCTCTATTGAAATTAGGATGTTTTTTAATTTCAATAGCCTCACGTATCATCCTTGGTAGGAATCGGTGTTCTTTCGCGAGGATTTGTGGTCTATCAAATCTGATGTAATGGTTGGGGCCGTCTAGGATATGATCACAAACTGCAGACTTCCCGGAACGTTGATGCTTCACATCAGCTATATGTTCTTTTACGCGGGTCCTAATTGATCTTTTGGTTTGTCCTATATAAGAGAGACCACATTCACAATCAAGCTTGTACACTCCTGCATCTTGTAGAGGAATATGACACTTGACGGATGGTAGGAACTGACTAATCTTCTTCGGCGGCTTGTAGAATGTTCTAATAGAAGCTCGCTTCAAGATATAGCCAATCTTGTCTGTGACACCTCTGACATATGGTAGTACAGCAGGCACACGCTCGACTGTGGCTGGCTTCACTCGGTCACTGTGACGTAGGCGCGGGACCCGAAGCTTGTTGTCGTGCAGAACTTGCTTGACGTGCTGAAGCTCGGCGGCCAGGTGTTTGCTGTCACAGATCCCTCGTGCTCTCTGTAACAAAGATTTGCCCACGGTAGCTAACTGTGAAGGATGGTGGTGAGATTCACCGTTTAAATATCGGTTTGTATGGGTCTTTTTCCTATACACAGTGTGACCAATGGTGTTATTAGGATTTCTGATGACTAACACATCTAGGAAAGGTAAGGAATTATTTGCCTCTAACTCCATAGTAAATTGAATTTTAGAGTTTATGGAATTAAGATGTTCTAAAAATGCAGTTACTTTGTCTGATGGTAAAATTGTGAAAGTATCGTCTACGTACCGCTTGTAGATCCTTGGTGTAACAGGTGCAGTAAGGAGGGCTTTCTCCTCAAAGTCTTCCATGAATATATCGGCGACAATGGGAGATACAGGTGAGCCCATCGCCAAACCATCCACTTGCTTGTAAAACTCTTCCTTCCACAATAGATAGCCAGATGTAAGGCAATGTCTTAGTAATACTGCATATTCTGCTGGCATGTTATTTTCCTCTGGTTTCCTAGTTATAATTGAGATGCAGTCTTCAACAGGTAGGGATGTAAATAGAGACTGAACATCAAAACTGACCATGGTTTCATTGGTGGTAAATATAAGAAATCATTATATAGCCTGAATTTAATTGAAATTGATTTCATTACATTCGAATGAAACTGCTTTTTCACTTAGTGGACGTACCTAAAATTGTAGATTTTGAGGAAACTTTGCGATCTTTTTCTATCAAGCCAAACTGTGTCAATCGTGTTTTGGCCACCACAGTTCTCAAAGAAAAATCTTTAACATTCACAACGAATTTTTAAAAAGGTGAATTCGTAGTTTTTAATGACAAATAATTGACACCTACAAAGCGTGAAAAATCTGCTTTTGGCACCCACTTCACCTTAAGACCCGAAATTATGACAAGTAGGTATTGTACGTGGTAGAGCCATGCTGCAGTTATATTAGTAGTATAGTTGTAGCACGAATGGGTCGGCTCAACCGGGGAAGGACCACGCTCTCACATAATACCAGCGTGAAATAGTAGCTTAATGCTGCTGTATTTCGTATGGTGAGTGTAGAGAACCGGAGACCCTTTTTACTGGAAATGAGGCATTCCATCTCAGTCCTCACGGGTTACAACGCATCTGCATTTTAATTTGTAATGGAAAATAGATGTAGATGTCTATGGGCCGCAGCAACCACTTACCATCAGGTGGACTGTATGCTCGTTTGTCACCCTATTCTATAAAAAAAAATTGCTGTACTCACAAGAACTCCATATTATTACAATACAGTGATATAAAAAATACCATTAAAACTTACCTTTATTAATTTTTATGTGCACTTTTCACCCACTCAAGTTACTACAACGTGAAAAACTGCTATAATAATAATAAACACGGCTATATTTATAAACAAACAGATTATCGGATATTGTTCCCTTTCCGGTGTCTAATGACAAATAAATCATTGCGTTACGCAAAGATCTATTTATAGGACATGAAGGAGAATACCCGCAGGGACATCCCCAGTCGGTGCCAAAACAGATACTTTGCAGTAAGTAAATTTCCTCAGTAGTTACAGGGAATTCCCCGCTTTTAAGGGGTGTTTACAAGTAATTTCAACTTTATAATCTTGAAATATAAAGATCAACACGAGGAATTAAAACGTATTTTGTTCAAAAATATTGACATGCCGACCACTGGTCCCTTTTCACTAAACATTTCTCTAAAAGTTTCTGGTACTTAGAAATATAGTATTATAGTCATTAATATAATATGAAATTGTAGATAATTGAGCATTTATTAATAATCAATTAAAATCGTGAAATGCAATTTTTTCATCCTACTTTACAAAACTCTTAATTATCTCGGTAAACTAAATGCCGACAACTGGACCCTTTTCGCTTGGAGGCCCACATATTCTATATTAGATACTGCGTAGAAAATGGTTTTAGTTAGTAAAATTTAGTAGTTTTGCTGCTCTGTTTATCAGTTTTGTCAAATACTTTCTGGTCGTGCCTGTAGCAAAGGTATACAATAAATAAAGTATAAACATATTATATATCTTTGGTCTGTAGCTGTACCTTTAATTTGGTTCCAAGAGATGGTCAAATAGCGAAATGTCGTACATTTAATAGGCTATTTTGCACCATGTTGGTAAAAATAAACAAGTACGTATTTATGATAGGTTTGGTATAAAGTAAACGAGAAATGTTGAACCTTTTCATAAAAATGCATAAGAAATTTTATTATTCAATTTTAAGTTTTTTTATTTGTTCCTCAAATGTCCAAAATGCTAGATTCCGTCACCGTCACATTTATAAAAATTTAAGATCGAAACTAGATTAAAAATAAAATTATTCAATCACTTTCACTACAGCTAGTAGAGATCTCGTTGTTTATATTAATTATTATTTTTATTAAAATATATTATTAAAATTAATGTCTCTTTCAAAATCATTCATAATATTTTTTTTTGTTTTTCTACCACTTTTGCCCAATCATCCTATGTGACATGGGCACATGCTTCAACGAATATAGAAGAAACAGTCCAAAAAGTTAAACAAATTAGAAATAGCTCTGTATCGATTACCCTTCCCAGGGGTTACTATCATCCATAAATTCCATAATATTAAAATAACCCTTTTTATACAAAGTTAGTTCAATAAAGTTTTTGAAATTTGTGTACTTACGTAAAATTTTGTATATTTTCTGGGATTTTGTTGTAAAAGCGTATACATCGCCCCAAGAATGAATTGCTGACTCTGTGGAGTGGAGTAACTGAATGCCGAAAACCGAAATGCGAAATGGCGGGATATTGAAATTATGTAGTGGTTATTTTTAGCAGAGCTTTTGTGTATGAGTTTTTTTGCCTACACAAATTTACTTTGACAAAGTAAAAAAATAAACTTGTTTTATTCATGATTCATGTAATTTAAGGAATTTTGAAAATAAAATTTAAAATAAATACATTAAAAAAATTAATGATTCGATTATTTGAATTTTTTACCGTTTATTTTAATATTTTGTAGACTATTCGCAGAAAAATGAAATTTAATCATCCACACACTACAGTAATGTACATAGCGACATATCGTTGAAACGACGTCATGTAAAAGAAGTTGATACTGGTCATTTTTTAATATTTTGCTTTGTTTGAACGATTCAAATTTAAATTAGTAATAAAAAACTATACACGTTATAATGAAATATAGATAACTTCATAATTCTTCAGATTAACGTAAAAGATTATTTTAAATCGTGTGAGTATGCTTGTGCAAAGTTATTGCGGAATGATTAATGTGAAACGTCAAAAGGTATTTCTTAGATTTGGTTGACTATAATGTGCTGTGTGTTATTTCGAAATAGTTCAAGTTATCACGCTTCTTGAAATGTTATAATGGAGGATAGATTCGTTAAAGCAGGAAGCACTAACTAATAAAAAAAAACTAAAAAAAAAACTAACCTGCCAAGGATGAATAAATTGGTGATAGCAAAATTTTTCGTATGCGATACCGATTTTTTTCTGCGGAGGAATGTTAAAACATCAATGTAAGTACTTGTTACCAACCGATTTATTTTAAAATAACAGTTAATTAAGTAATATATAAAATTCAATGTTTTGTCATACAGTGCGTAATAACAAAGGTAAACTATTACTAACTATTACTCATATTATTATACATATAATTTAAGGAAATAGATAGTAATACAGTTTTAAAAATTCTACATGATCTGAAGTCGAATGCCATTGGGTTGGATGAAATTTCACTGGAAATGCTGTTATCCACTCTCCCATACTCTTTAAATGTTATTACGGTAATTATGAATAGTTCTCTGAGAGCTAAGACATTTCCCAAACAATGGCAAGCTGCTTTAGTAACGCCGATTCCTAAGACAGATAATAGGAATTTTAAAGACCTGCGACCTGTTAGCGTATTACCCTGTTTGTCTAAAATCCTAGAGAAAGCTGTATGTAATCAGTTAACTCATTATTTAGACCAAAATGAAATTCTACCGAGTGTACAGTCTGGCTTTAGGAAACGACATAGCACTACAACAGCTTTGGCCGATGTAGTGGATAATGTTCTAAGTGCTCGGGATTCCGGTATGGTTACAATTCTAGTTCTTCTGGACTATTCCCGTGCATTTGACACGTTAAATAGGGAGTTGTTACTCTCTAAATTAAACTACTATGGATTAAGCTCGGAAACTATAGATTGGTTTCGTAGCTATTTTAATGACCGTAGGCAAATTGTCGAAGTAATAGATGAACACGGCAATAAAATAACATCTGATTGCTGTGCTGTTACAAGAGGTGTTCCGCAGGGTTCAATACTTGGTCCCTTGATTTTTTCGCTGTATAGTGCTGATATCGTAAAACATGTATTAAACTGTAGCTATCATATATATGCTGATGATATACAAGTGTATATTTCTTTCAAGCCAAATGAGAGTACTGTAGCCATACAAAAATTACATGAAGACCTAAATCGTATAGTCGACTGGTCTGAAGCAAATACATTAGTACTCAATCCTAATAAAACGAAATATATGCTACTTGGTACCAAAAAACAAATAAATAAAGTTTTGGCAAATCGTCCTTTAATTTCAATTAAAAATGTAAATATTGATCGAGTTACTGAGATTAGAAATTTAGGAATATTGATGGATGAGGCACTAAACTTCCAAAAACATATAATAAATAACGTTAAAAATTGTTTTTACAGACTAAAAGTTCTATACCAGATAAGGGATGTATTAAAGACGGAAGTCCGTATCAGATTATGTGAGTCCTTGATACTTTCCAAATTCAATTATGCAGATGCAGTAATAGGTCCTAGACTTCTCAAACGTTCAAAGAAACTTATACAGCGCGTACAAAATGCCTGTGCCCGTTTCTGTTTTAAAATACCTCCCCGTTCACATGTTACACCTTACATTAATAATGCGAAAATGCTCAAAATGGATTACCGGTGGCAGTTGCATTTTGCTACGCTGTTGTTTGGTTGTATAAAATACAGGACGCCGTCTTATCTCTATGAAAAATTGCGCTGGGCTCGAGACAACGTCTTAAAAAATGTAGTGACAAGAGCTTCAGCGTACGGGTTGCTTCTGCCTCAACACCGCACCGCTGCGTTTCGAGGCAGTTTTCGATATGCAGCAACTAAGTGTTGGAACAACTTGCCGCCGCCGTTCCGTAATATACAATCGATACATAGCTTCCGTCAAAAATTTAAATTGTTCCTCTTAGATCAGCAATCTCAAAGTTAAGTAGTGCAGATATTTTGATAGTATGTAATTTTATAAATAATGTATGAGCGTGTATATGTGTATGTATGTGTGCTTGTTTATATTTATGTATATATATGTACATACATATATATGTGTGTGTGTTTGAGTATGTATATATTATTTATTGAAATTATGTAATGAAGCGGTGTACTGCAGCTGGTTTGTGTATTTGTTTGTAGCTTAAACTTAATTACGTTCCTGAGTGAATTTCAATGCAACCTCTTACAGTATTAAGAATATTTTATAAGAATTATGAAAATATTACAAGAAATAAATTTTTGTTATTATATTTGGTTTAACACAACAGAACTGCCCTCTGCATATAAAGAATATATAATATATGTATATATATATTTTTATACTTATTTGTGTATTTTTATTTTAAATATATAAGGGTGCCACTGAAAATCAGGGTTGGGGTGTTGTACTTCTGATACATTCCAACATATCCTGAGTGGCTTTCCTTTTTGGAACAGAGCAGCATTAACGGGTGGATTGTCTTTGTAATACACCCTATGCATTACTCCTTATTATCCAGTTCTTTATTATTATTATTTTTTTCTTTTTTATATTATTGTTTGCTTTTTTTTTGTTTTATCATATCTATAAACAAGGAGTGAATGTCCTGTTTCATGATTTCTATGTAAAATTGTTTTGTTGTTTTTGTTGTATGACTACTTAAATGTTATTTGTTTTATGTAATCCACTTGAGTGTGTTGCATGTGCCAAATAAAATCTGTTTCTTTCTTTCTTTCTTTCTTTCTTTCATATACCCATTTTGTTCTTTCCTAATAAATAAAATTTGTTCAGTGGAAAATTTAGGGATTATGAGTAAAGGATCGCTTTTTGTTTGTAATTTTCTAGTAGTTTTAGAAGTTGAATCTGGTGGAGAGCTAGTTCAGTTGTAGGCAGCACTGGTAGTATTTTTGTTAAGGGTTTTAGCTTGGATGCTTGTCTTTTAAGTTGTGTCTTCATTTTATTCGGGATCTTCGTTTTTATAGATTTTTTACAATATGATGATGCATCACTTGAGATTGAGAAATTTTCGGAGAGATTTCTACGGCAGCTCAACCCAACAGAAAGTTGATGACAACGAAATAGCACGTGATTTATCAACTTTAATCCATTAACTAAAATGTATGTTTATTTACTATCCGAATGTATATTTTTTTAATACGATAAGGGTGAAAAACAAGCGCACACTCCACCTGATGGTAAGTGATTATAAATCGCCCATATAAATCTACATATATCCTCGAATACAATTCAAAATGCAGATGCGTTGTCACACGTGAGGAGTAAGGTGGAATGCCTTGTTCCAGTAAAAAGTGCCGCCGCCATGTTGTGTCAGATATCCCGATGTATTAAAACCTCTTTTAATTGTGTGTACCCTGAATGAAGCATACCAAAATTTGTTTTTATTTATTCAAATATAAAAAATATTGAATAATTTCCAGTATCTCTATTTCTCACAAATTATTTGAAACAGGATATAATAACTTTAGGAGTACAAAATAACATTTAAAATAATCGCCAACATTTTTCCAATATGGCGCAAATGTATGATGTCCACTGACCTCTATGTATAGCGTACTTGTATATATAGAGGTCAGTGATGATGTCATATACTGTCCAATGTATGGAGTGTAGAGGTAAGGAGTACAGACTCTGTATAAAAAAGTGACCGTAGGAAAGCGTTAAATAAGGGTGGTGCCACTGTAGCTACAGTCTAAATTTTAAAGAACTTTTTATGATTTTTTATTATATAATTCTTTTTACAATAATTATTTTATTGTTTTAAAACATTTATTTTTGAGATCACTCAACGTATTTTACGGCGATTTATCATACCCTGTAGCTACTCGAGCGCTGTTGTGGAGAGTTTTTGAACTGTTATTTACTGCTAACAGATGGAGACATTTTCAACTATTCTCCTATGGGATATTGTATGTATGATAGTATATATTATAGTATTCTATGGTTATAGTAGTAGTAGTAGTAGTTTTTATAGTACCATTATTAGTTTGTAGTTGTAGGGATGATTATTATGCAGAAACATCGATGTTGGTATCGATAGCTTGTATTTTTATCCTACGCAAAACATAGATGTTGGCCATTATCGTTGTTTTTGCACAAGTACTATTTAATACGTTAAAATTAGATTAATAAAAAACGGTATATTATGGTTTATTGTTAGTAAAATAAAAGAATGGTGTCAAACAGTAATTAAAAAATTGGAAGAAGTTAACAAATATCTAGAGTTCATTTGTCTTATGTTTTGCCGATGATGATGATGAATATTATTATTTTGATCCATAAACGGTCCTATACCCTCATAAATCTGGTAAAAACTATGGGACCTAATTTACGATTTAGACGTAGTTTTTATATCAACTACTCTCTGATTATAGAGAAAAATTAATTCATTAAATAATTAATTAATATTATTAATTAATGAATTAATTAATAAAAGACACAAAAACGAAATAATAGACTTTTCCGTCACCTTTATTCACAATTTTTAATCAGCAACCAAAGCAGTAAGTTTCCACAGCCGTTTATAAATTGCACAGTCGAATGCATTCTGCAATGAAAATGTCTATGCTCACGATCGCTTAGTGTTTTATTATAAACGTATATAAATAGTATTTTTTCAAAAAAACATATAAAAATTAATTTTAATTTAAAAAAAATATTTGCAAATTGTATGTGGTTTTATTATCCCTTCGTTGGCCAAGGAGTAAGAAGATTTTCAAAGACCTCGCATTACAGATAGTCGTGTGAGTTATAGGAAATAAAACCACATACAATTTGAAAATAATTTTTTTTAAAAGATATATAGATTATAAAGATAAATAGATCGTTTAAAACTCATGTCCAAGTCAATGACAAAATTGAGGTTGCTGTTTTTTATGCGATAAAAAACGGCACTAAAGATATCTTGGGGAAAGTAACGTCCTTAGTATTGGCGTTCTGCGATTAGGTGTTAGTGTAAAGGCCGTCGAGTCCACATTACATAAAATATAGCAGCATTTCTAAAATTTAAAGATGTTGTTGTCGAGATACCTATTGATGAGAAAATAACGCCAGTAAGTCAGCCTAACAGAAGAATACCTATACCCCTAAAAAAAAAGTTAATAAAAAAATTCAAGAATTATTGGAGCTCGATATTATCGAAGAAGTATCTAAGCTGTCAAAATAGGTTTCACCTATTGTGCCTGTTTTAAAAGACAGTGGGAATATTAGGATCTGTATCGATATGCGAAGAGCTAACGCAGCAATAATTTGCGAAAATCATCTACTACCAATAATGGACCAGCTGCTACCACATTTTAGAGATGCGAAATTATTTTCTCTCCCCGATATTAAAAACGCTTTCCACCAAATCGAAATCCATCCGGATACCCGATACATAACTACATTTATAACTAGCAAAGGGTTATTTACATACAAGAGACTTATTTTTGGTATTTCCTGTGCCTCAGAAATGTTTCAAAAAATCGTGGAGCGTACCCGTAGCCGTATTGCTCAACAATATTGAACAATTTTCCAAGCAGGATTCCGAAATCGCTTAAGTAAGGCAAGGCTTATACTCGTGTACCTGGGATCCTACCATCGCAAATTATAAATTATTTGAATCGGAGCTTTGTTTCCAAAATAATATTTTACTTCGAGGTACAAAAAATTGTTATTCCAGAAAAATTACGACAGCAAGTATTGCAAGCCACTCACGAGGGTCACCCTGGTATTGTTTATATGAACACAAACAAAATTATGGTGGCCTAAAATTGACAAAGATGCAGAAACAATCGTAAGAAACTGTAAAATTTCCATATTAGTATCTGCACCAAATCCACCTAATCCAATGAAGCGTCGTAAACTACCAGTCGAACCATGGATTGATGTAGCTATCGATTTAATGGGACCTTTACCCTCTGGAGATTTCCTGTTAGTTATCGTTGATTATTACAGTCGTTATAGGGAAGTATAAGTGACAAAAATGTATTTTCACATGATATTATTAGGTTATTGAAAGAGATATTTTCACGGCTTGGTTATCCAGTTACCATCAGGTCAAGAGTTTAAAAATTACCTGCAGGAATGTGGTATAACTCTTCACAATACAATACTATATTGGCCCCAACAGAATGGAGAGGTGGAAAGACAAAACCGAAGTATCCTAAAACGTTTAAAAATCGGTCAGGTTGAAAGAAAAAAATTGGAAAGAAGATTTATCTATCTGATGATGTACAATAGCATACCCCACTCAGTAACTGGTGAAACTCCATCCGAACTTTTCTACAAACGACAATTTCGGGATAAAATTCCGTCATACATAAATATTGAAAATAAACAAGTAGATTCAGAAGTTAGAGACAGAGACGAGTTTGTTGAAACATTTATTTTTCAATTTACGAGTTATTTTTACCTATCAAAATTAATATGATTAATGGACATTAGCCCTATCCGTGTGTAAAATTAGAATCACCATTGTAGTGCCACGTTGTATATATATATAGATATATAATATATAGACATATATATATATATATATATATATATATATATATATATATATATATATATATATATATATATATATAAGCTTAACGGTTATAAAACTTAGACTAGATAGTTACCCTGATAAGAAATTGTATTGTACATTAGTCGTCTATCGAAATGAAAATAAAACAATTGACGGAGTCCCAAGCAAGTTCTAAAAGACATTTTGGTTATATACATAATGCCTTTGGCTGCTAGCATGGTATTCCGTCAATTGCTTAGTTTTCATTTCATCCATGACCAAGGTACAATAATTTTTTTTTTATCAGGGTTACTCTCCGCTCTCAATTTTCATGCCGTCAGCGCTTCTTGAGTAAACCCTGGTTGGCGATCGATGGTAGTGTACCACTTAGTCAATGTCCTTAGTGCAGGCAAACATGTTCTAAAAGTTTTACGTCAATAGCGATAGCCTTTTTTTTAGTAGTTGAGTAATAGTTAATTATTAGGGCAAAGTATTTCTTGCAAACTTGTGAAGCCTGTTTATGCTATTGTTTTTTATGTCAAGGCACTTTTTTTGGTTTAATTTTTCTTAGCCTAAGTGTTGGCTCGTACTAGCAGTGGGAGTAGAACTAGTCCCGAACTAGTCCTACTCCCACTGTATAAGGTCCCACTATATAAGGTTTTTCTGCGAGTTGTGACATTCGAGGCAACGAATGGAATTTTTCCGGAACATCCAGCCTTTTTTCGATGTAGACGATATTGTGCAATCACCACGAGCACCCTAAAATAAATTATATATATATTGTTATGGTATCCAAGATTCGTGGTGTCTACCTGCTACAATCCAAGTTTGCCGCCTAAGAGGATCTCTTGGAAATCTGTAAAAACGAACCAATAATGGAAAAATTTACTGCTTTTTATAATACTTTATTGTAAAATCTAAATAAAAACTACAAACCAGTTTGGCAGACAAACCCGCATGGTTAATTAACTTATCGATAGCTAAAGTTGTGACGTTTATCAGTTTATCACTATAGTGCAATACTTTCGGTTGCGGTTACACCAGTTTATTTTTATAACAATTGCACACTTTTGCAACGTGTTAGCAAGTTTCGATTTGATTTATTCGGCCTTTATTTTGTATAATATTTTGATAAATACTAATTATCGATTACATTTAATTATATAATATTCAGTATCATGTTGAAATTGAGCAGAATAACAAATCAGTTTGTGATATAATAAATAATCATTACATATAGTAGATGTATGATGGATTTTGTTAAATGATTTATTATTCATCAGAAACTGATTTAGTTATTAGGAAATATATTTTCGTCAATATATTTAACTTGTGTAGTAAATTACATTTATTTTAAAATAGATTATTTTTCACTTTATGAACTATGATGGCCACACTTGGTATTGGACGAAAATATTCAGAAAGTACGAGTTTTAATGACAATATTACTTTTATACTATGTTAAAAATACTCGCAGATGAAGTCACGTTGTTCTTTTGTATATTTGACGTTTTTGATTGCTTTTTTTTTTCCTGTAAATACAATGCAATACGGTATTGTCGGAGCTCGATTTACTGGCACGATCATTTTGGAATGGCGCACGACGCGGAGCAACTAGTTTTATATAACGGGTATGAGTCGAACTCTCGTACCTTTTACAGAGGGGTATGCCTTGCGATGCCGTCTCCTTTGGTTTAATACTCAAAGGTTATTTTACATATATGTTTCGATGTTTGACACTTGTCAAAATCGATGTTAAAACATCGATGATTATCGAACATCGATGGTCATCAAACATCCCTAGTTGGTTGTTAAGTGTTGACCATGAAGGTTAGAGAACAGGAGAACGATCACCGTAGAAAATAGTGTCCTAGAAATATGGACACCATAAATGAGGCGCTGCGATCGCTAAGTTCGGTCAATAAAAGTCATTTTCAGTCGTATTTTTCCGATCTGATGCTAAACCACTTGCACATCCACGCACAATAAAATATTTCTCCCTTTTTTACTGTTTCTTTTCGTCAAAAATTACAAAATTACGGAGCATGAAAATTTTCTCACCAATGCCGCGGAGAAAGTATATTATTCAACTAATTTCTTCTACTTGTACTCATAAACGGCTACTTCGCAGTTACTACTCACCGACGTCAGCGCCGCTATACATTTTAGAATTTTCAAGGACAGGCGGGCTATAGGCTATGTACGTAGCAAGGAGGTTATAAATATATAGGGAGCGAGCGCTTGGAACATTGTAACCGTTCTTCATTTTTCTTAGATAGAGAGGCACCGAGTTTGGTATTATATCTCCTTCTAGCGTTAATAAATGTTTACACAAAATGAAAAATAACCAACATTTAGGCAGTTATTGAGTTAAAGTAGTATTTTAGACGTATGCTAGAACGAATCTTACATTTTTATCGCATATTATAATTGGTACATAGTCATTATGAAGATATTGAGAGTATCATTAAAGATCATTTTTGCAATATTTATTCAGAATTTAAACCCAAAAATAAAACTAAGATATCACCAGGTGTAAGATACAGCAAGGAACTTAAGCAGTTTGCTCTAACTCTTAATTACTATTCTCCACGGGCATACAGATTCTTGCGCACATGCATTAATTTGCCACATCCTGCTACAATTCGCAAGATGCTTTCTTCTGCAAAGTGTAATGTCGGTTTCCTTAAGGAAGTTTTTGAATTTTTAAAATTAAATGTCCAAACTAATCCCGCTTTAATTCATGTTGCCCTGATTTCTGACTCAATGGCTATTAAATCGGAGCTCGTGTATGAGAAAAACTCTGATAAAACTTGGGGTTATGTTGATTTGGATGGAATTGAAAATGTAGATTCCTATGAAGTGGCGAAAGAAACTTTAATTTTTCAAATAGTGTCTTACACAAGTAGGTTCAAATGTTGTATAGGCTACTTTTTAATAAACAAAATAACAGCTACTATCCAGTCGCAATTAGTTTATACAGCTATAAGAATGTTGCATGATATCAACATAATCGTTCATTCGATAACATGTGATGGTACTGTGGTAAATCTAAGAACATTTGAACAGCTCGGGTGCGTTTTTGATGTTCCTAATATTAAGTCAAATTTTAAACATCCTGATGGAGTAACTGAAGTGCATTGTATATTTGACCCACCTCATATGCTGAAACTTGCACGAAACACTTTAGGTGAATTTCCTATGAAATCTAATTTAGGTATTATATCATTTGAATATATTAAAGCTTTAAATAAATTACAAGAGTCTGAAGGTTTTAGGTTTGCGAACAAATTAACAAATACACATGTTAACTTTTGGGGGAATAAAATGAGTGTAAAATTAGCTACTGAGTTGGTAAGAGTCTCTGTAGCTGACTCGATTGATTTTTTAAGGGTCAGCGGAAACAAAAAAATTCAAAATAGTGAAGCTACTGTTGATTATATCCGACATTTAGACAAAGCTTTTGATTTGATGAACGGCAAAAATCCAATAGGGAAGGTATTGAAAGCTCCACTAACCTTAAAAAATATAACCTTCTGGGAATCTATTTTTGAAGAAATACATAATTTCTTGCTTAATTTAACAATTGAGAGGGTCAAAGTATAATGCAACATCGTAGAAAAACATTCGCTTTAGGTTTTTATGTGAATACGATAAGCTTTTCAAATTTGGCGAAAGATTTACTGACACGTACCATAGATCCTATGAAATATTTTTTAACTTATAAGTGCTCACAATATCATATTGAGATGTTATTTTCCTGCATTAGGGCCCGAGGTGGTGGCAATGACAATCCAAATGCATTGCAACTGAAATACACATTACGTAAATTACTTTTCAAAAATAGTGTAATGCCAAGCGTAAATAGCAATACTTACGATAGTGACTATGAATTAACTCCAATTTTAGAGTTTAGGTCTCCTCAACGTGCAATGCAATTAGATTCGATTGAACAAGAGAATGAAAGTGAAACATTGATTTCATTGATAAACAATGTCTCGCTTTCCAGTTATCAAAATAATATATTATATTATATAACTGGTTGTATTGTTAAGAATCTCCACAGTAAAATAACATGTGAAGAATGTCAAAATTTGCTAAAAAAAATAGGTAAAAATGTTGACCACTTATACACAATTGATGTTAATAAACATTCAGCGTTTACTGCTTTTGTAAATAGAGGCATGCTATTTTTTCCGTCACAATCTGTGTTCCAAGTGGTAAAGTTCACCGAAAGAATATGTAAACAAGTAGATTTAAATTCTATGAAACAGCACTATAAAAAAAGAAAAAAAGGATCATACAAATAGTCATGCAGCATTTTTCTGATAAAATTTCATCTATGTTTCCACATTCTCTAAGCCAGGGTATTGATTGCGGAGACTTGTTTAATATTCAATTGCTAAAATCTATAGTGATAAGTTTCCTGAACATGAAGATAAAGCCCCATCAAAGGTCTAGGACCATGAAATTGCGGGATTCCAAGAATGTATCCCGACAAAAATTACATAAAACCATTTTGTTTAGTAACCTATAAATCTTTTAATAAAAAAAATAATAAAACTCGTTGTTTTTTTTAACCTTAAAAATTTATTTCGGCTAACCAGAAAGCCCACGTGACATGTTGGCTCCTGTGGTGAAACTGGTGTGGTAAATATGTGTTCAAACCTAACCACCTATTAGGCAAACATCGTGACTGAGAAGAAATTGAGTTTCATATAAGCTTAAATTCTATTAATAAGTATGCTTGGTTGAGTGTGATTTGTTTGATCGCTAAGGTTACAATAAGGTTTGATACCGTAGCGAAGCAATATTATAATCAAAATAATAAACGGAGTTTAATTATAACACTTCAGCGCTTTCCATATTGAAAAAATACGCATTCCGTTTTCTGTTACTCTGTAAGTACATACTATTAATATCCTCAAAATATTGTATCATGGACACTCCATTAGAAAGAAACGGAACGCCTAACTCGATGCCTTTCATTCATTTCAAGGTCACCGATTTAGGACCGTTTTTCTAGTATGAAGTGCGCACTCCCTATATATTTATAACCTCCTTGGTACGTAGTGATCGTTCTCCTGTTCTCTAACCTTCATGGTGTTGACTATGGAGTGTAGAAGTAAGGAGTACCAACTCCTAGTAGAATAGTTCAAAAAGTGGTCATCTGTAAGCAGTAAATAACAGTTCAAAAACTCTCCACAACAGCGCTGGATACTGGGATGAAATGAACTAGAAGTTGTCGACGGTTTGAAGTGTGCTGCTAAACGGCTCAGTAGTTCTAAAATCTAAAATAATTTTATCTAGTAAATATAACTTCGATAAGGTCGTCTATCCCACTAATATTTTCGGCACGTTGCGCCACCCTTATTTAACGGTTTTCTATGGATACTTTTACACAGTCTGTACTCCTTACTTCTACACTCCATAGTGTTGACCAATAAAAAAGTATACTCGTAGACTAGTATATAGTGATCTGTGCTCGTAGTAGTAAATATGTAGAAAGCTATACTCTGTGTTGTTGACATATACAGTAATCTATGGTTGTTGACTTGATTTGTTGATGGTTGTGGTTGATATCATGTCATTATTTTTCGTTAAAAAGTAAATTAGTGAAATACTTTAGAAATGAGATTATTATTAATCTTTTTAAAATGTTGGTTTTAAAAGCTTGTACAGTATGTCTCAGTACTGACGTTAAATTGTGTAATATAGATAATGGGCAGCTGCGACATGAATACAACTTAGTGTCTGGATTGAAAGTAAAATTATTTATTTATTCCTTAAAGTTAACTTATTAATTTTCTAGTGTATAACTAAAGTATATTATCTCAATATTTTAGACGTACATGGGAAATGGCTTGCCTGGATATCTTTGCGTTGAATGCTTGGCGTATGTAAGACGTTTCAAACAGTTTAGAGATAAATGCCAAAGAGCTCATTATGCTTTAAAACAAATTTTGGATAAACAGAAACAGGTAAGAAGTATTAAATATTTACAGAGACATTGATTTTTGTTCTGCTAACAATGTTGTTGAAATGATTATAGTATTAGTATTTATTTTATAGGATTGAGGCAATTGAGCATACGGCTCACCTGATGGTAAGTGATTACCGTCGCCCATAAACAACTGCAACACCAGGTGAATTGCAGATGCGTTGCCGGCCTTTTTAAGTCTTATCAGTCTGGAAAAATCTATGGTCGTAGTCGATCCCACAAGGATTGCGAGGAAGAAAAGTTCTTTTAAATTGCACAGTGATGGACCGCCAGTAATCCAGATGTTATGGATGTTTTCCTGAGTTATTCAAAGAAGGACTTTGCGAGTATAAGGGTCCTCAAGTGTCGTTAAATGTGCGAGCTGATGCCTTGCCACGGTTTTTGAAGGCACACCCGGTACCATTTCTTCTGATAACACAAGTTGAGGAACAATTAAGATGCATGGTGAATGAAGGTATATTAACACCTGTAAAATACTCTAAATGGTCTACTCCATTAAGAATTATAAAAAAGGATGATGGCTCACTTCGAATATGTGGTGACTACAGGTCAACTGTTAATCTAGCCATAGAGATACATTTCCATTACCAGCTGCTAATGAGGCCTTTGTGAAATTAAGTGGTGGAAGAATTTTCTGTAAGATTGACTTAAAACAGGCTTACATGCAGATGAAAGTGAATGAAGACACAGCTATGTTGTTAAGATTGAATACTCCATTAGGGTTAATGAGGATGAACCGGCTAGTATTTGAAGTAAATGCAGCTCCTGGAATCTTCCAGCGTGTGATGTCGACTGCACTCGCAGGTATTGAAGGAGTAGCATGTCTATTGGATGATGTCGCTGTTAGTGGAAAGAATAAGGAGAAGCATGATCAGACTAAGAGTGGTCATGACCAAACTAAATGCAATGGGATTTCGGTTAAATCTGAACAAATGTGTGTTTGCGTCAAATCAAATACGTTTACGTGGTAGAGCCATGCTGCAGTTATATTAGTAGTATAGTTGTAGCACGAATGGGTCGGCTCGACCGGGGAAGGACCACGCTCTCACAGAATACCAGCGTGAAATAGTAGCTTAATGCTGCTGTATTTCGTATGGTGAGTGTAGAGAACCGGAGACCCTTTTTACTGGAAATGAGGCATTCTATCTCAGTCCTCACGGGTGACAACGCATCTGCATTTTGATTTGTAATGGAAGATAGATGTAGATGTCTATGGGCCGCAGCAACCACTTACCATCAGGTGGACTGTGTGCTCGTTTGTCAGCCTATTCTATAAAAAAAAAATAGGTTTTTTAGGACATATGATTGATGCGGAGGGATTGCACCCATTACCTATTAAAGTGAAAGAGATAAAGGAGAAACCAGCACCTATGAAAAAAGGAGAGATATGGGCATTTTTAGGGTTATACAATTTTTATAAAAAATTCATTATGAACAATGCTACAATACTGGAGCCATTGTATCGATTGCTGGAAGCAAAGAAACCTTGGGTATGGGGTTTGCTGGAGCAAGTTGCGTTTGATAAAGCCAAGGATTTGTTGTCATGAAATTTAACCTTAGTTGGATATGACTTGAAAAGAGAGTTATTGTTAATCTGTGATGCATCAAAATATGGTATAGGTGCAATAATTGCCCATGTAATGGAGAATGAGTCAGAACGACCAGTGATGATGGCATCCAGAATGTTACAACCTCAGAAGAGACGGTATGGACAAATTGATAAAGAAGCTTTAGCCATAATTTTCGGGATTACAAATTTTTACCAGGAAGGAAGTTTTGTATCATTACAGATCATAAACCATTAATCGGATTATTTAATCCGAATAAACCTATTCTGGATCAGATTTCACCTAGAATGTTGCGATGGTCTCTGAAATTGGCTTGTTATGAATATGACATAAAATACAGACCCAGAAAATGATTTGGTAATGCAGATGCTCTCAGTGCGAGGGATAGATTCGTTAGCAGATGTGCTACTTTTGGAGGAATCTCCCTCTGGATTCAACTTGGATCCAGAAAAAATTGCTTCTGAGACTAAAAAAGACCCAGTACTACAAAAGGTTTTATTTAATGTGCTACATGGATGGACTTGCAAAAATACTGATCCCATACTCTAGCCGTATTGGATGCAAAGAGAGGCTCTTTCACATAATAAAGAGTGTTTATTGTGGTGTAACAGAGTCATTATACTCGCTTCTTTACAACAGCAGGTATTAAAAGTATTGCATGCACCGCATGCTGCAATTGTCCAAACGAAAGCCTATGCTAGAGGGTACGTATGGTGGGTCGGTATGGACGCTCAGATAGAGGCCGCAATGACTGGCTATGAGTTGTGTCAGGCCGTGAGAAACAATCCACTGAGAGATCCGCATACATGGATTTTACCTGACAAGCCATGGAGTCGTGTCCATGTTGATTTTGCAAGACCAATTCAAGGGAAGACATTTTTTGTCATGCTCGACAGCTATAGCAAATGGTTTGAGGCAAATATTTTATCTAATATGAGTAATGGAGCTCTAATAGCAAGTTGTCACAGGATTTTTGCTTCGCAGGGATTGCCAGAAAAATTAATTTCGGACAACGGTACAGTATTTTGCTCAAGGGAATTTAATGAATTCCTGCAGAACAATGGCATTGAGCACTTGTACTCACCCCCATATCACCCGGCAACGAACGGGCGATACAGACCTTCAAGAACAAGCTCAAGAAAATGTGTGATGCAGGTGTATCATTGACTGAGAAACTACCTAGGGTATTATACTCTCTCAGAACAGTGCCGAATCACCTCGGTAAAACTTCTGTAGAGATGTTGAATGGACGTAAATATAAAACTGCGGTGTCGGCCCTACATCCCGATAGCGGGCCAAAGCGCTCTGAGCGACAGCTGGAGGAGGCAGCACAGCGTGCGCGAACCCGAGCCTTCGCACTCGACCAGCCCGTGCTGGTGCGTGCCTATGGGCCAGGAGAGAAGTGGTGACGCGCCACCATTGAGTATATTGAGGGCCCTGGTTGTTATAAGGTGAGAACGGACGATGGACTGTTAATCCGTCGACATGTTGACCAAATACTGGCGCGATCTACTGCCGTAATCGAGGACCAGATCCCCGATGACCTGCCAATACCTCAATCACGTAGAAGATCAAATTCGTCTTCTGGGTCTGACCCACCAATGCAAATACCACCACCAGAAATGTGGCCTGAAATTATTGGCCTACCAAGTACTGATTAAAATTGTAATTAAAGTTTGGCAAGAAGCTGTAATTAAAATGGTTTATTTCAACTTAAGTCCTTAACTATGATTGTAACCATGTTATTGGGATAGAAAGGTATTATGTTACATATTGATAATGTTGAGGGTAAAATTGTAATATATGTGGAAGGTATATTTGATTAAACGATTTTGTATTGCAACTTGATCTGGCGTGTATCTTTTAATTTCCCATTCGAGTATATGTGTATGTAAGTTGTAAGATAAATGGTGGTGTTTTAATTATTTATATTAAAACACCACCATTTATCTAATAAATTATATTTAATTTATTATAATTAATTATTTATAATAAGTAATTATTTTTTAATATTTTACCAGCCAGTAACATATTGTTTTAAGCCATAATTAGTGCCACTAGCTCCATCCAGTGTCCGGTAGCAGAGCGAGGAGAGCCTTCTAGAAAGTTCCATGCTCAAACTTTCCCACTAGCACCATCTAGTATCGAACTGGGAGAGAACTTTCTACACCTAGTCGTTCGGGACCGGTATGTGCTTGAGCATTCTGGATGTTTCAGTAGAAAAGGTCCTATATAACGGTGTTAAGGGCCGCGATCAGGGCAGTATTGAAATGGCGATACGAGCGAAGATTTCGGAGCGATATAACTGTGAACTAAAGTAATGATTTCTTACATTTACGCGAGCACTATACATTGATTAAACCTACTTTTACGGATTTTATTGCGTTTTATTTATTTTATTTTAATACCCGACGTGGGGGACATGGTCCCCCGTAACCATGGGTGCTGGAAAGCACCCGAAACTTCAGGTATTAAAATAAATAAAACGCGATAAAATCCGTAAAAGTAGTTTTAATCAATGTGAACTAAAGTGTTAAGTGTGATTAATTATTAATGTGTTTTAAGTTTTAATTGGTGTTCGGTAATTAAAGTGTTAATTTTGGTAATTTAATCGGCAGTTTTTTTTATATGATAAGGTGACAAACGAGCACACAGTCCACCTGATGGTAAGTGGTTGCTGCGGCCCATAGACATCTACATTTATCCTCAATTACAAAACAAAATGCAGCTGCATTGTCAACCGTCAGTAAAAAGGGTCTCCAGTTCCCTACACTAACAATACAAAACACAGCAGCAATAAGCTACTATTTGACGCTGGTATTCTGTGAGAGCGTAGTCCTTCCCCAGTGGAGCCGACCCATTCCTGCTATAACAATACTACTAATATAACTGCAGCATGGCTCTGCCACATATAAAAGTTTTTATAGTCACGAAATGTTTTGTTGTCACAAACCATAAGCTGATAACAATATAATACACTGTCGCTACATTACATTACAATGTCCTACACTTTATTGTTAAATTGGTACAACCTTTAACCACATCAAAAGTTTGACAATTGTACAGGTAAATTTATCCCAATGAGTTTTTAATGGTTTTACTAAAAACATTACAACATTTCATCCCAGAAAGTCAGTGGCTTCGTCTAAAGAAATCCATATATTATTGTCTTGTACTTCAATGTGGTAAACATGACTCAAGAAATTTTCTTTAACAAAGACTTACTTGGAATAGTTCTGTCTTGATTTTTATAGTTACAAATATATTTAAAAGCAAATAATAGACCTGATTTACGACACTTGTTACAATGTTATAAGGTTGTTTTTGCGTATATATACACATATATATATATATATATATATATATATATATATATATATATATATATATATATATATATATATATATATATATATATATATATTCCCTTGAGTTCCCTTGAGCTAAAAACTGTCATTTGTGTCAAACTGGGTTTATTACATCTCACAGAGTAAGCACTTTGAATTTCCTGGAATTGCGGGATCTTTTTCGATACAAAAGTGCTTTCCATAATAGCCAACATCTCAATTTTAGGTAAATATATATCCGAATATCAGATCTATAGCTATATATCAAACAATAAATTATATGACACATATTATACGATCCTCATTAAACACATTTGAAGACAATGTTAAGATATAATGTGATATCATTTAATTCTTTCATTTGGTAAATTAAAAAAAGTGTTTATAATTTGTATTGAATAAAAAAGTTTCTGTTTCTGTTTTGAAGTTGGCTTTTACATTTAATTAAAGTTATTTTTTAAATGAGAGTTGTCCATACCTCTGTTTATATTCTGTTTATATTTGTTTATGATAAACAACCATGTGAGACAAAACAGTTGGAATTAAATTATTTAATAAAGCAATTTATTTCAGATTACAAAAGCTGCTCTCAAAGTAATTGATCGTAAACTTATTAATATTTTGCCGTCACTGTCATATGTAGACAATAGTAGAACATATTATGAACAAGTTAAATTCCAGTGGATAAAGCATAGTCGCTGTAGTGATGTTAGGGGTGAAATACCTATTGTTCATCACAATACAACAGATACAATTGAAATTGCTGTGCCTAATAAAAAAGCTAAAGTTAATAATGGCAACATTCTATTAAAAACTGAAGAAGATGATGCAGAAACAGCTAGTGACTTCAAATTAGATTTACCTGATATAGAGGGTGATCACAAAGAATCTGAATGCTTTGATGAGTCAGTCCCTCTTGTTGATGAAACTGAAATACCTAATGAAACAAATATATTTCAAGAGTTTTTTATCAGCAATGATCATGACTATGATAGTTATGTTTACCCACAATGCAAAGATGAAAATGATGACTTGAGAAAAGATGACCAAGACATTGATGGTTGTAATTTGGATGAAGAGTATGCCAGTATAGTCCCAATATCTATGAAAGAAGCAAAAGCTGCAGTAGAAGTGTATAAAATGTTTAGTCATGGCAAATATACTTGTGATGTATGTACAAAATCTTTCTTCAGTGAAAATCGTTTAAAAAGCCATAAAAGAATGCATGATAAGGTTTGTACTAAATTAATATTTTTGACAGTAAAATCATTCAAAATATTTAAATAGTAATTAATAAAGATAATATTTTAAGCAACAAATGTTTAATAGACACTCACTGTTCTGAAAGAGAAAGAGAACCTTAGTGGCCGAAAAATAATTAACAGTAGTGCAGTGGCTGTTTAGCTTAGTATTGAGTTGCTGCTTTGAGGGCTATGGGTTTGAATTCCACACATAATAATTAGTTATTTTACAAATAATTTTTCTGGTTGTTTGTTCTTGCACAATTTAAGTATGTAACCTGCCTTCAGAAATACAGAAGAAAAATCTAGAATAATGTTAAAAAAAAGATATAAAAGACAAGGAATACTTATTTATACATACATATATATATATATATATATATATATATATATATATATATATATATATATATATATATACAGTTGTGACATACATAATTTATTTGCCATATCCCATGTATTTTGTATATTATCCCATATTTCAAAGTATTAAAGAGGTTGGTAATGAATAAAATAATGAATAAAACTTTTTTTAATTTAATTTTAAAAACCATAGTGCTAATAATGCCAACACCTACTTTCCTATATTTTCCAATATGAACACAGATATGGAACGTGTAATAATCGCCCGTCATATGTGTTATAAAAATGAATTCTATAAAGGCATGCTCATCAATAATAAGTTAATTTGAACTGATATTTTGAATTGAGTGCACTTTCACGGTGAGTTCAGCCCTCATATAAATTGTATGAAACAAGCAACAAGCATGCCCTCGTTATCACGCACATGGTAGCCATTCTATGCA